>BSUD01000007.1:74307649-74617184 GCA_033239045.1 Fagopyrum esculentum | reverse complement strand
CCCCCCCCCCCCCCCCCCCCCCCCCATTTGAAGGCTTTTTGCTCGAGTATGAGGAGCTAAGACAAATTGCATAACTGAGCTTTCAAGGCTTATTCAGAGTGAATATGATAAATAATTCACCACATAATAGTTCTATGTATGAAGTAGATTGCTATCTTATTTTTTGGAACCAGGGACCTATACTTGCTGGTGCTGGTGTCACTGTAGCAATTTGTTCTGCTCCATCATCTGCCTTGTTGAACTTAGCTGCTACTGCTGTGTGGCCAACATGGATCGCAGTAGCTGTAACTGAAACTATGAGAAAGGTATGTGCTGATACCTTTCTTGCAGAGTCCTCCACTGTCATCCCCCGACACACAGACAAAAGTGAAAGTCTTTCTATCTGCTGGTAGTTTAGTGGAATCATTGGCCTAGGGTTTCCTCTCGGTTGCACTTGTGTTCCCTAAAATTTTTTGTTTAATATAAATTTGAGTGTGTTGTGTTGGTGTTCTGGACCTATATTATGAATTTAACATGCTTTTGGTTGGTTAAAAAGTGATAAATTGGCGGGTTTTTGTCAATTTGATCAAAAGTTAATCTGGTAATCTTGCCTGTTTTCAGATGTGATGCAACATAGTTCATGTACAACTGTACAAGGACAAAAAAAACGGTTATAAAATATCAATCGATGCAAGTAGTTATTTCGCCTGTGTATCTTTTCTTGTATTAAACATCACTTTTTGTATTTACTTGGCCAAAATGAAAGATCTCTAAGCTTTTAGAATAAAAGATTGACAAGCTACAAAATGCGACGAGTTGAATAGTGTGGAGGGTTGCGTTGTGAGAAGAGAATAAGTTGATTTTGTTTTTAGGTGATATAAGTCATTGGTTTTACCAGTCTTTGGTTGTTTTAACACCGCCCCAGGCCGGGGTTTTGGGTCGTTAATAGCTGGCTTAAGATTTTTTATTTCTATACAGGCATCTTTATTAGAGCTAGTGTTTCTTTCTACAGGTCATTACATATGTTGTCACCAGGCCAGGAAGGGAACTCCTTTTTACTGTTGTGTCACAAGAGGAGAAATATAAAGCTAAGGTACTCATTTGTTGGTATCTTTTTGTTTGTTATTTCTGTATCACGTTTTATGAGCAAATGACCAGATTTACCAAGGGCTTTATTAAGTGAAGTACACATCCTATAATTGTTTACGACTTCCATCTTATTGCTATGTACTTGGCCAGCCCGCTGATATAAGGGATAAAGAGGATGACTCTTGCTATTGTTCTTGTTTCCTCTATATTGTGTATAAAATGAGTGCAAATGCTTCTCTTCTGGATTTCTTGCAGATATGCATAGATGTTGTAGTTCAAAGGCTTGGAGACGCTACTGCAGCCGGCATGTTCAAGTTTCTGTTTGGCACCTTACATGCAAACCCGTCTATGGTGTCACTATATGCTCTACCGGTAATCTTAGCTTATTCCTTTATTCAGTGATCTTATTAGGAAAGCTTGAAAGGGCTGTTGGTTCAGTTTCTTACTTGATCAGATCTTTTTCAAAAGCAAAGTCTGAGCTCAAAGTGAAGTTATTGGTGATTTGTTTATCTTTGATCCGACTATGATCCATGATATGCGAACCAATACATGACATGGTGATAATTTCCTCAGGTGTGTTTCATATGGATTGCAACTGCGATACATTTAGGGAGACGGCATGGGCAACTTGTTAAACTAGATGATCCTGGTGAAAGCCCGCATCCTAAGGATGATTTGAGATGATTGACTACTTGGTAAGCTTTTGACACATTTTGATAGTTTCTTAATCTTATGTGCTGGTTCCGATGTTCCGTGAGCACAAGAGATGTTTGTCCTAAGTTGCTAATCCAATTATTATGTGTTCAAGGTGAGGATTTGGTAAGGATTTTCCCGCAAATTAAACGAAAAATGACAAATACAATTCCAAAATAAAAGTGTTTCCTAAAATGTACGTTGGAGTAATGCTTGGAATAAAAATGCAATCTCAAAGTGTGAATATGGTTTATATAAACAAGTCGAGCTTGAACATATAAATGATCGGCTTGTATAACACCCTCACTTATGCATCTCTATAAACGTTGTTGATGATTTTATTTGTCAATTTTTTACTAGAATTGCGGTTGTAGACCGTAGTGTTACTTTTCTTTTGAGGGTAGGCATTATAAATGCGATTCTGAACCGTGCTTCTGCTTGTGTAAGTTGCAGTACAAGACAACACTTGTCTTTTGTTATTCCAATTTTAAGCACGTATGTGCTTTTATGTCAGATATGCAAGTTCAACTTGATTTCAATAACGGATCTAGATCGATCACGTGGCAAATCACACGAACACAATGTTAAGCTTAAGAAAGACCCGGTGTGCCCCAATCTTCATAAACCAAAAATAAAGACAAAGACAAAAACGAGAATACACAAAACAAAAAGAAGAGAAAGGCTCCATGAGATCTTGGTGAAAGTCTCTTTATGCCGAATCCTGCAATCATTCATGACTTCCATGTTCTTCTAACTCGTTCATGACTTCCCTTCCTCTCTTTCTCAAACCAATGTTCTTCTAACTCGTTCATGACTTCCCTTCCTCTCTTTCTCAAACCAATGTTCTTCTAACTCTTTCTCTTTCCATCTTATCTCTCTTGAACTCTCTTCTTCTTTCGTTCACAATCTTTTTTCATCCTCTCTTTTTTGTGTCGTTCTCAATTTTCTACCATGGTACTTTTTTCTCTTTTTCTATGTGTAATGAACATTAGTCCAAAGAGTATCCTAGGTATTCTTATAACTATACACGCAATAGGTTTTATTTTTGCATCTGATTGGAAGCAAAAAGGGTTGGTCCACTTGCCTAGGTAAAACAAATAGAGAAAGTCTCAAACTCATATCTCTTTAAATATGCAAATCCAAAAGCTCTCTAGCAAAACACGTACAAGGTCCAAACAAATTACAAAGAAGAGCAAGACTTAAGTAAAGCTTACAAAAAGAGCGTGTAAACTTTGCAAAATGACAAAATTAGAATTATAGATCACAATAATTGTCCTTTTAATTCTACTTTGTAAATTGACACAAAACAAAGAGAAAAAACTATCTAAATGCACACATGGGTTGTCCGTCATCGACCCCCCCCCCCCAAAAAAAAAAAGCACTCTTCTAGTGCTTCGGAAGTCCATTCACAGTGTCACAACGGGAAGTACACCTACAACTCAAGACACGATTAAATCTTTCGCGAAATCAATAGACATATCACAAACGTTTATCACTTAACACTTCTCACAAGTCGTCTTGGTACACTTCTTAAAGTACCCACATTATGTTAAACTCTTTAGCAAACCACATAAAAACATTCTCTTGTTTCTTTTAGTCTCAACATACTCAACCAAATTACCACACATAAGTTTCTTATCAAAGTCATGCTTTTCAAAGGTAGATTTCACATTCTTCTCACATGTATGAGAATTAATATAACTACACATCTCAATAATAACATTCAATTTGCAAGTCTCAACTGAATGTAAATCATCAATATCATGTATCAAGTTATCACATTTAAGCATATCAAAAGACTTAGGACTAAGATAACTTACTTCCTCCCTGAATTTGTGAGTATGTATCTTACTTTTTATGTCAATATGTCCTTTTAATACTGTAGAAATTCCTTCTTCATTTACAACCATGCTTGGATGGTTTGGTGAGTTTTTTTTGTGTGGCTCTAGTTTCTTCTATCAAGGGATGTATTTGCTGTCACACAATCTTTCCACTAGTTTTTCGTCAGTTGGACTGGTTTTCATAATTTCAACACAATTTTTCAAATCCGCAACAACATTTTCTGGGTTGTCTTGTTGTTGTAATGTCTATCGTGTCTTGAAACTCAACTAAAATGATTAGTTCACCATTTTGTATAAGTTTTTATTGTTTTGTAAGGTTATTAGTCACCACTAACCTGAAGCACCAAACAAAGGTGAAACTAATACTTGGTCCAAGCCACCATTCTTAATGCCGCTTATAGAAAGCTTTTTAATTTTTAATGACATCTCTTATACCATGGTGTGACCTAATTCTACAACTTTTCTCATCCAAAATAAATTCAGAAATCGGTTTTCTTCTCAAATTAGGCACCCACCTAACCTTTTGACGTATCCTTACCCTCCCAAAGGCACATTTTCAATACCTCTAATTCCAAACATAAATGACCAACTAACATGACACTACTACCATCAAACTCATGTAAGGACTCAAACAAGAACTTATGAGATGTAACATGCAACAGTGCATACATTGCTGTATGCTGGTGTTTTATAAGTTCGGATCCCGGTTTTTGGAGTGGTATTACGTGGACCGCAATAAACTACATTCATACCGCGAGTTTTTTACCGGTATGCGAAAAAAGTCACAAGCAACTTTATTATTATTTTTTTAAATAAAAAAGTTGAATACCATCCCAGTTATAAAAAGTGGTATGCCATAAAAGTCACATAACAACGTTTAAAAACCGTAACACATATTTTTAAACAACAACCAAATATCCGGTTATTATAACCGGATATCTCATAATTCAGGATTACAATGGGATATAACATATAGATTACAAAGAAACACTACAATAGGTTGCATAGAAACTAATCATTCAATGCAAAATTTGAGTTTGGATGTAGCATCAAAAAAACAATAAACCAAAGATTCATCATTGCTCTAAACAACAAGCCCTTAAAGGTTTATTAACAATTAGTATTTTATTACTCTACATCAAGGTAAGCCTTGTTTTTGTGTTATTAGGAAAGAGAAAAAAAATCATAGTGTACATACGTTTGATTCATACCGGGTACGAATTTGGGGATGGGCTGAGGTTTGCTACAACCCACCCCATTTTAATAAAAAAAAAAAGAAAAACATATACAAAAAAACATGGTGACATAGTGGTTTTAGGATTTAAGTGAGAAAGATAAGTTTCACATGCTCCTCTCTCCTCACTTCGAACCATATCAGTGGCCACTGAGTTTATTTCCATCTTTTCCTTCTTTTTCTTTATGCTTTTTTATATTTTATTTTTCTTTCAAAAGACCTTATTCTTTGGATTTAAATTACATATTTTATAAAATATTTTATTTTATTTGTCCCAACTCTAAGTATAACAGTTATTTACTTTTATTTTTCCCAACTCTAAGTATAAAAGTTATTTATTTTTTTTTCTTCTTATGGTTTCTACTTGAAAGCAATTTATTAGATAAATCAAATAAATAATTAATACTTTGTCAAAAATATTTTATAATTTATGACAAAAACAACATTATTTCAGTTAAAGATTTATTTCAAACTAATTTCATCGTTTATATAACTCCCCAAATGTATCATAATGATAATTAATAGATAGTTAATATATATATATATATATATATATATATATATATTATGAATATGCTTTGATATTTAAATGATATATTATTCTATAGGTAATTGTAAATACTAACAATTTTAACATGAATTTTTCAACTCTAAATATAAGGAAAAAATTGATATTATATATACACCTTGACCTAGCCTAGCCTAAAATTTGATCCTAGATCCGTCCCTGATTCATATCAAATAGAGAACCATTAGCTGTATACAACCTGATGGAATTGTTTATTGTATACAACCAGATGGAAACACTAGTTAATCTTTTCCTGAATATGAGCATTTCTTTGAACATATCCTCATCATTTACACTTTAAATAGAATTAATTTAATATTGTTCATATACGAGTATAACAATTAGTATCATCGACAATTCTGAACAAAACTATGCACAACAAATAATCCAATATTAGAATGTGCACAAAACAAATTGGATAAATGAATTCAAACTATTACCGTGCAAATTTAGAGGAATTAAATCCAACCAGATTAAGTGCCTGTTTGGTTGGAACGGTGGAATACAAAGAAAATGGAATTGGATAAGGGTAAGGAAAGGAAATGGAAATAATGAAATTATTTTCATGTGTTAAAACACCTTTAAACAAACATAGTTTTTATTGATTCGGAATTAGTTCGTTACCGGGAACGAAACATTAAAATAGCGTACCATAAAAAGTAGAGGAAATATTCAACTTCGAGAAATAGTAGGTGTGGGTACAAATGTTTTGACCAACGTAAGTTAATTCAACATTATAATACTTCAAGAAATAGTAGGTGTGATTGTTAATTATGGTGTTAGACAATTCATAGGTAAGAGAAGTTTTAAGTTCTTTAATATGTGGAGTGAGCATGATCAGTTTGAGATTGTGGTCAGAGAAGCCTAGAGATGTCAGGAGCAAGACACCAAGCAGTATAGATTGATTAGAATAATGAAGGGTTTAAAGGGCCAGTTGAAACATTTGAATAGAAGGCATTTTCTCATATTTCCTCGAGGGAAAAAGAAGTTGTAGTGGTGTATAACAAGTTAGGTATTGAATTGCTAAATAATCCTAATTCAGTAAGCATTCGAGAGGAGTTTAATTTAGCAAGGAAGAATGCAAGAGTGCATTGGAGATGGGAGTATCAATTTCTATCACATCAGGCTAAGGCAAAGTATGATTTGCAAGAGGATAGATCAACGGCTTTCTTTCATAACTTGATGAGGAATAACCTGAAGAGGGATTATATTGCTTTTGTTATGGATGAGAATAATATGAGAACCACAGATGGGCAGCAAGTTGTGGAGAATTTTATCAGGTTTTATACACAGTTATTGGGCACTGAATAAGAAGTTATTGAGCCTCCTGGATTTCTTCTTGATTCAGGGCCATGTTTGACAGCTGATGATGGTAAAGATTTGATTATGCCAATATCTAATGAGGAGATAAAAATAGCTATTTGGAGTATTGGACATAGTAAAACACCTGGACCTGATGGTTATACAACTAAGTTTTTCAAGCATACTTGGAATTATACTGGTGAAGATTTATGTCTAGTAGTGAAGGAGTTTTTTCTTTCGGGAAAGTTGTTGAAGCAATGGAACCACACTATTATCTCTTTGATTGCTAAGGTTGATAGTTCAGTAAGGGTTGAGCAGTTTTGAACTATTTCTTGTTGCAGTGTGATCTATAAGGTCATATCAAGAGTTATGGTAGGCAGAATGAAAGGGTTGTTGCCATCAATTATTGATGTAGCTCAAGCAAGTTTCATTAACGCAGGCATTTATCAGATCAAGTGATGCTGGTACAGGAGATTGTTAGAACTTATGAGATTAAAAGAGGGCCAAAGAAGTGCATGTTGAATATAAATATTGTAAAGGCATATGATACAACTTCATGGAAAATTTTGAAATATGCATTACATACTCTAGGCTTTCATGGCAGATTTGTAGCATGGATAATGGAGTGTGTAGAGACATCTACATACTCCTTAAGGATAAATGGAGGCATTCATGGCTATTTTAAAGGGAAAAGGGGATTGAGACTGTAACATCCTGATTTTGCGGGACTCAGGATGCCACATTGGGTTAGGATCTCAAAGTGGATCCTGACCCTATCTTGACAACAAGTTCACCGGACCTTACAACATGACATTGACAAATATAAAAACAAATACATAAAAAGGGATAAAACTGTACATCAAAGGTATACAAAATCATATCCGAGTATAAAACATCATCCTCACACAGTAGGCATACAAACATCAACCTCACGCAGGAGGTGCATATAATATTCCCAAAACCATAACCACCTAATGTACGAGAGCCCTCGGCCTGTCATCCTGCCGGATCACTCTGCAGCTCTCCTATCCTGCAAAGCGTCTATAACACGGTATAAAACCATTAGCTAACCATACATATATAAGGTAACGCATAAGCACAATCACAAGTCTTGAAAGATAAACATATAATCATGCTTTCACACATTTACCCGTTTAATTATCTTTATATAAGGTCATACACTCAATCGTATATATATGTGCATCAAAGGTTTGAGGCATCTCGAAAAATTGATGATTGTAGATCTCCTAGTCTTCGGTTATTCTGCACCTTTGTCCATGTTCCCAAAAAGTAAAGTAAAGTGAAAATAAGCAAATCTTATTGGTGGAAGATGTTGTGATAAAGTGAAAGTAAAATCCTATTCCCAGATTCTAGCACCACATTACCCTATATATATCCCACCCTAAAACATTTGTTGACCTCTTTTGGAAGCCCTTGAGATCTCGAGTATGATGATTGACTTGGTGGTTTAAACTAGATTATACATGATTGATTTCGATAAATATGATTTGTTATGCATTCTATGATTTTATGCAAAGATGAACAACTTTCTTATATTTATAAAATGTTTTGATCATGTCTTGATTTTATTTGCCATGAAGCATTCTCTTAGGGTGATCTATGAATGGAGCGCACCACCAAAAATGTTTTGAAATGTTTTTTCACTAATCTTTTTGATGACTTATAATCAATTATATCTTGTGTCTAAGATTGCTTGGGGACAAGCAAGGGACAAGTATGGGGTATTTTGATAGCATGCATTATAGTTTATATTTTGGGATTGGTTTAGACGTTTTATCTTCATAAATCTTCATGTATGGATGTATATTCTTTGATCATTATGTTGTTTTGTTTACCTTTGCAAGAATCGAGGTCTACACCTAGTTTGTTGTGATTGTAGGGAAAATAGCACGTTTCGGAGAGATATAGAGCTAAGGAAGCTAAGGAGTCGTTTGAGCTACATTATGGAGCATTGAGGAGCTACAAGAAAAGCTTAGGAACCATGGAAGTTGGACAGAAGATTGATTTTTTGACCAGATTATAGAGATTTACACGTAGCTGAGACACACCTTGGATGGCTACAGTACCTCAACCGAGGTGATATTTGTGATGGGCTGGACGGAGGCGAGCGGCCCACAGCCCACAAGATCTTTTATTTTTGGCTGAAGATCTTTTATTTTTGGCAAGTGATTCTCCTATATATTGGGAGGGATTTTCCGGATGGAAGCATGTCTTGGAGCTGGAAGTTGAAGGAAGTTGGAAAATTGGAAGATATTCCAAGGAAGGAAGGAAGTTGGCTTTGAAGATCAAGTTGAAGACTTGAAGGAAGTTGTAAGGTTTTTCTTAGATTGTTTTGATTGTTGTCTTTCTGGTTGTGATTGAGGAACGCAGTTTGATTGTTTGATTGATTGTTTGATTGAATTATTGAGACCTTTGTGTTAAGGTTTCTTGTTTGAATATTGATTCCCTTTTCATACATTTGATTTTTGTTATCATGATGATTGTTGGCTAATTTCTTTGTGCGATTCTAGGGTGATTGACTGAAAGTTGTGGGAAAGACGATGGGAGAATGAGCCTTTACCCCAGTGGTCCCTGAAAGCTCGGGCCTTTACCTTAACCGACGAACACCTCGGTTAGTCGTGGAACATCTCGACCGAGATAGAACATGAACTGAGCGAGGCGAGACCTTTCCTTATCCTTATCTGAGTTGAGGTTTCTGTTTGCCGAATCCTATCCTTGTTATCCCTTTCCAGGTTCAACGCAAGCCTAGGATGAGACTTACCCGGTGATTCCTTTTTTTTGTATACCCAAGATCATGTGTGTGCCTTCATCCCATCTTTGAGAGTTATCATGAGACTTACCTGTTAAATGTTGTTTCTATCCCCTTGGGTGGTGTATTGTTTTGAGATTGTAGTTCCTCTCCTTATTACCTTGAGACTTACTCGGTGAGAGGATCTTTGGTTTGGGATAGTGAGTAGTGAGACTTGTCCAGTGATCTATTCCCACCTTAGAAACACCTTCCCTTTGCAAACCTCAGCTTTGTCCACATTATCCTTTGAGATCTTGAGTCGGAACCACAATTGGATGCTTTAATCTCTAGAATCTGCATTTTCTTTATCTGATTATTACATTATCTTTGTTACCCTTTGCTCTGTTGCTTGTTTTTTATTGACAACCTGAATTACCGATCTTGTTTCACCATAGTCCCTGTGTTCGACCCTGGAGTATTTGATGTTATTACAATTAATCCGTACACTGCGGGTTCGCATATTGTTACAGGCTTATATTTTAGGTTATAAATTTAAAGCTATATCGTTCACCATACACACACGTTTGAGAGCGAACACGGAACTCGAAGCGTTACGGGCAAGGACCGCACAATGGGTCCCGACCCTAAGAGTAGCAACAACACAACAGATCTTACAAAAGGCACATACGAATGAAAATCAATACTCAATATAAACCAAAAGGTTCAAACAAAGGAAAGCGTAAAAGACTCGCAATTGAGTTCAAAACAAAAGGGAAAGCAACAACATAAACATAAACCCGATCCCGTCCTATAATGTACAGGAACCCCGGCTGACCACACCATCCGGATCACTCGGCAGCATCCTGAACCTACGGAACATCTACAATGACGGTATAAACTGTTAGCTAACATTCTAGATACTAGCAAGAGCGTAAAGGCACAAACACACATAAGGTAAAAGTAAACATATGGCTTTCTCACACTCAAACGGTTATTATCTTTCATTAAGTTATCCATTACTAATTCAACTTCTTTCGTCACACGAGAATCTCCCGATACTCGCATCCACTTC
Organism: Fagopyrum esculentum; assembly: GCA_033239045.1. NCBI lineage: Eukaryota > Viridiplantae > Streptophyta > Magnoliopsida > Caryophyllales > Polygonaceae > Fagopyrum > Fagopyrum esculentum. Next base: position 74,606,657 of record BSUD01000007.1, on the reverse strand, counting down.
CGTCTACCAAGAAGAATATATCAGTACTATCCATTACCTACGGGTCTGGGTTGCAAGAGCACATTCTAGTCTCCTGAAGAACTAGACAAGTGGTCATCGCCCGGTTATAATAAACTTGGGTCAGTTAAGGTTATAAAGAGTAAATCCTATTCCGGTTATCCGTTATAACATGATAAACAACGCAAACAAGCCAAAACACTCAAACTAATATACGGAATGAAGCTAAGTAAGTCCAAGGGACTTACCTCACTTGAAGGTAACTCAAAGCTCAACAAACAATTCAGAGACGGCTTAGTTTCCCTCAAGAAAGGAGCAAGGAAATCCTGTTCACACAAGCATCACGAATCAAGAACGAACCGGTTGCTAGAAGTCTATAACTTCTATTCTCAATGATCTCTAAGATATCTCCACAAGCTAAGGGCTCAACCTTAGTCTTACAGCAAGCTCAGGGGCAAGGAACAACTAGAAGTAACTAGGAAAGGAACGAGGAAAGAAAGGAAGGAGGCAACTCACAAGAACAGGAGTTACTGAAGAAGAAACCGCGGGGCCGTTGGACAGAGGCGCAGGGGCGGCACGTGATAGAGGCGCAGGGGCGGCTTTGTGCAGGCGCGGCGGCGAAAATCGTGACAGAACATTGTCGGAGTCTCTCTCGACAGAAACTTCTCAACAAGGGATCTAAAGCTCGAACCTTTGATCCAACCACGTCAAGACTCAACCAGAAGAGCCTGAGAACAGCAACACATCAAAACAAGAATCAAGGTTCAAACTTGATTCTTGGACAAGAAGAAAAGGAAGAACAAAAGAAGAAAACAAAACAGAAGGAGAAGGCATACAAAAACTATATGAACATGATGAAGCAACCAGAATATATGAACTTACACGTTCAACAAGGTCGCATGAATCAAGGTGACGGCTGTAGCTCTCGAGGGTTTGAAGAAACGTAAGCAACAAACGGGAAAAAGGAGGAAAGGGCGGGAATATATGGAGAGGGGATGGAAAGATAGAAGGAAGGACGTTTTAGGGTTAGAAGATCCATGGAAAGCCGGCCCAAAGATAAGATAATTGGATCTTCTAAGATGGGAAAAGATAGAACCGAAAAGGAAAGAAGATCTATGCGATCTGTGGCAAATCCGCAGGGGCGGATTGCCTGTTCCGCAAGGGCGGCCAGCCGTTGGGGCGACCCCTTGTCACTGCGGGGATGGTGACACACACCAAGACCGTTGGGGCGGCCTCCTTCACCGCAGGGGCGGTGAAGGCGAAATCTGGGGTCTTACATTTCAATTATAAAATCTGTAAAAAAATTCAAAACTAATTCTAGATAAAAAGAAATCGAATTAATTTTGATTTTCTATTTTTTAAATAAAAAATAATTAAAAAAAAAACTGATTATGATCATGTTAAATAATTTTTCGTAAATATGATACTACAAGAAAAATCACTAGTAAAACAATGAATAGAATTTAAATTACAATGTAAGTCGGGAACATATAGGACATTGTTAAGAATAATTTTTGAAAAAAATTTATTAGATCCCGCTTGATTTTCAATGGAGATAGATCTATTTGGTAATTTAATATGGCAAGGAGAAACCGAATGAATATGAGATAAAAAAAATCTTGGATCCCGTCATATGGAACGAGGCTCCACTATCGAGAATCCAAGGGGAAGAAATTTTACCTACACTCGTTTCAGCTGAAGAAGTATTGAGATAGATCCATTTGGTGTAAATCTAAGAGAGAATACAGAGTTTACAAACTCCTATTACCCCTTATAAAGTTGTATCTTATCATACTAGATTGGTTGTGTGGTCAAAGTTGTTGTGCTATTGGGCTTGTTACTGGGCCCAAGTGCATAGAAAAGTCCCCCTTCACTTAGATCAAAGGACCTAAGTGGATAAACGTAAGAGTCGGCAACGAAATCTCGGGACGGAACGCCTCAAAGTTTGAGGACCAAACCAAGTCCCACGGCTGCAGTTGTAAAGTTCCAAGGATAGCAACAGCCTACGAGAGCCAATCTAGCCTAGAAAGATCCAACATGCTCAAACAACTCAAGATCAACAATCACATCAAGCCACAAGGGCTCCAAGGATAGCAACCACTAGATGGCATTCTCATAAGTCCTAGGTCCACCCTAAGCATGCTTTTAACAAGGTATAACCACAAGGCTAGGAAAGAAACCAAGAGAAATAAAGGAAGAAGCCTACTGGTGGTAGAAAACGCAGCCGCGGAAGCAAGCTGGCGCCCCCTGCGTGAAATTGTCACCGCCCCAGCGGATGTCTGGAGCCGCCCCTGCGCCTAGAATGATACGGGGATTAGCCGCGATGAACGGATCTAGACGAACAAACTGTTCTAAGGAATGAAGAACACACGAAATTAACAAAAAAGGACAGCAATGAAAACAAGAAAACAAAAAGGGGCAAGAAGAACCGAAAGGAACGATGATAGAACCCTTGGATTCGAGATCCAAGAACCAAACAAGTGACGATTCAACCCCGCTTCTTACAACTCCACACAATCGATCTGAGAATCGAGAGCACGAAGAGGGTGCCTTGTTCGACTTGGAACACCAATCCCGAAGGAGATTGACATACACAAGAACGAGAAAGCCAGATCACATACACAAACTCACGAGACAAGAATGATTGAATTCTCTTGGATTCAATTCTGAAATGCTCTCAGCAAAACTTGTATAAAACTTGTCTATTACAAAAGAAGAGAGAAGAGGCTTTATATACATCCTCGGCCTTTTCTTCTAAAACAGAAAAAAAAAAATAATTACAATAATTACATTGAGAGAGAGTTAAATAAAGTCCACAAACATATAACACAATTGGGCCTAATTAATCTCTCCTATTCAGTCTCTAACGTCCACATACTTAAATGATCATCCAGCCATGCACATACACATACGTGAAACCCCTTGTATCTGATTTCAAGGCCTCCGGCTGTCCTTTGAAATGCATCTCAAGGCTTGACCATCAACTAGAAATACAATTTAAGCTCCATTAATCATCTTGGTTGGGATGTGTTCGTGGCTGATCCACAAGATGGTCCTTAGACTTGATGAAGGTGGACTTGGTTGAGCTTCATGGACCATGTTTAGGAAAAGAGCATCCATCTCAGCTTGACGTTTAGCTTGCGCTCTTGTTAGAGTCCCTTGAGGTGAAGATGGAGTTAGCTCAGATGATCCTTCATCATTCTCCCCTTCTTTGGAAGAATTCGACCTCGAATTGCCGTGATCATCATCCAGGAGCGGAAAAGGACTTAGATCCCTCACATTGAATGTGGGATCACAAGCATAATCATCGGGCAAGTTAAGCACATAGGCGTTGTCACCCGTCTTGTGTAACACCTTGAAAGGCCCATTTCCTCATGGGGAGAGCTTGGATTTCCGAAGCTGTTGAAACCTCTCCTTCCTCAAATGTAGCCATACAAGGTCGCCGGGTTCAAATATAATCTTTTTGCGTCCTTGATTTGCCTTTTTTGCGTTGTATTTTCCTTTCTCCTCGACCTTGATCCTTGTCCTACTATGTAGATCCTTGATGTGTTCAACCTGCGTTTTAGCACTTAAATCCACTCGCTCCTTCTTAGGTAACGGTGTAAGATCAAAAGGGGTTAGTGGATTAAAACCATAAACACACTCAAACGGAGAGATGGAAGTAGATGAGTGGACGACTCTATTATAGTCAAATTCAACATGTGGCAAGACATCTTTCCATTCTTTCAAATTCTTCTTGATGACAACCCTTAGAAGTGTTGTTAGGGTCCTATTAGTTACTTCGGTTTGCCCATCAGTTTGGGGGTGGCTTGATGTAGAAAACAACAACTTAGTTCCTAGCTTTCTCCAAAGAGTTTTCCAAAATTAACTCAAGAACTTAACATCCCTATCACTCACTATTGTCCTTGGAATACCATGTAACCTAACTACTTCCCGAAAGAACAAATTAGCTACATTGGCTGCATCATCAGTTTTGTGACAAGCAATAAATCGAGCCATCTTAGAGAATCGATCTACAACCACAAATATCGAATACCTACCTCTTCTAGTCCTAGGCAATCCCACTATGAAATCCATGCTAATGTCTTCCCAAGGGGTTGTGGGGATTGGCAAAGGTGTATACAATCCATGAGGCTTCACTTTCGATTTAGCTCTAAGGCACTCTAAACACCTTTTAAGCACATACTCAACATCCCCAAGCATATGTGGGCAATAAAAATGTGAGTGCAACATAGCATAAGTCTTATCCCTCCCAAAATGACCCATTAAACCTCCTTTATGGTCTTCTTCCACTAACAACAAACGAAGGGAATGCCTAGGTATGTGTTACGCTAAGATCGTGATGCGCAAATGGGTTTTAAATTTATAACTCAAACTAAATCCTAACTACCTAGCGAAACCCGCAGTGTACGGGACGTTTGTAGAAGGGTTAGTATTCCGAGGTCGAACACAAAGACTAAGGTGAAATTGATTCAAATTGTGATTGAGTTTAGTAAAGATCTAGGTCGAAGGAAAAGAAAGAAATAAAGAAGAGAAAATCTCAAATGTTTTTAGTTGGTTTTTGGTGATCAATCAAAGATCACAATTCATGCAAAGTAAACAATCAAACTAGACTAAGAATCAACACGAATGAACAAGCTAAACAAGATAATGATCAAGGAAAGAAAGGATGGATTCTAGGGGTCGGAAATTCCGGTTATGGCATAGAACTCAAGTTGTCTATTCATTCTTTGGATTAACTATGATATGTTGGGATTAAGTGTATCTAATTTGGGATCAATTACCGGGTAGGTCTCATGGTCCAACTAGTCCACACCTAAGGTCTCATTACCGGGTAAGTCTCTAAGAACCTAAGGATAGGAATTCTACACAAACCGGATTGTTAATTAGGGATCTAACCTATCCTTACCGGGTAAGTCTTGGAAAGGGAAGTCCTAAGCAACTATCCTAGCACATCTAATCCAATGGCGGCTTATTAGGCTCGCCACTACCTAAGGTTTGTTATTTTTAAATTCTAAGAGCAAGGATTACCGGGTAAGTCTCTCCTAACACTTAGTCACTACACTAGGTCACCCTAGGGTAGGTTAAACTCAACAAACACTTAGGGTTTCAACATTTTATAGATCCAAGGCAAGATCCTTCGAACCAGGGAAAATCACGGTTTGTTCTACCTAAACCACTGTTCGCCCCTAGAGGTGTGTGCAAATAAGCTTTAAATTTATAAAACTAGAATCAAGCAGCGAACCCGCAGTGTACGGATCGAGGTAGCTAAGCAAGAATTCCAGAGTATCGAACACAGGGATTTGGGTGGGAACAAATTCGATTTCAGATTATCAAGCAGTAAATATGGGAGTTTTTGCAAATATTGGGAAAACAACAATCCTAAAGATCCGGGTATTCAGTTGCGGCAATAGATTCAAGATATACTAATGATGTAAAGACAGAGAAGAGATATGCAAAGGTATGCTAATGTAAGGTAATCGTACGGTTGAGGTTCCAAAAACCTTATGTAACTCACCTAAAGATACTCTCTATACAGGTTGTTGAGGCTCAATATAGAAAGAGACTAAAGACGAGGATTGGTGTCAAATACCCAAACTTATAACCTAAAGGTCAAGACTAACTTATCCGATTGAGGTTGTTGAGGCTCACAATCGAGGTAGAGGTTGTTGAGGCTTCACTACCACCTAGAAAAGACAAGTCTAAACTAAGTTAAAGCAAATCTTTAACTTTGGATTAAAGTAAAAGCAGGCTCGTAAACTGGGGTGAAATTACGGTCTGTTCTTGAGTTCCACGACCGTGGAATCTCAAGATCCAACCGTAATTTAGGGTTGTCGACGATTCTCTCTAACTCTCAGGGTCTAATCTGTTTGCGAACGATCTATCATCACCTATGCCACAACTATCAACCCTTCACCTTAGAATTGTTAAGGGTTTTTAGCCAATAATAGTCATTTTGATATCGATTCAAGAATTAAAAAGAAAGAGATGAAAACTTCAAGAACTATTAATAACCTTCAAAAGAATCTCAAGATTCCAACAAGTGTTTTCCAAAGATTCAAAACGGAATAACAAACAAATCACAACTATAGGAAAGAAGAGAAACGGGATGTCAATCCGTTTCCGATTCAAACCTAAACAAGAAGAGAGATCTTCTTGCGATTTTTCCAAGAACTTCGATCTTTCACAAATCCGAAGATCGCAGCGACAATCTCCACCGAATGTGCGAGAATTGAACAACTCTTCAACTCAGCTTCAATCTCTAATGAGATCTCCGAAATTGCCTCTCAAATGAAGAAGCGTAAGCGGAAATGCCAAAACGCTAAACCGGAATCGTACGTCTATGCGTGGATGAGCGAGCCTAAGCGGGGATGATGAAATCTCCTTTCATCCGTCTTTTTATAATGCAGGGCAAGGTGTCGGGCCGGCCCATTCTTCAAAAGATCATGGCTTTGAAATATTGCGAAAAGATTCGCCAAGATCACGGTCGTGGAAGATTCCACGACCGTAATTCTGAGGCGTGGAAACAAACACGGGTAACTTCCACGACCGTAAAATCCCCTGGAATGAACATCGAATTCTGCATCACAATCCACGGCCGTAATTTAGGGTCAAACCGTGATTTTTGCCTTCATTCGTGCATTCCTCAATCTAATACTCCAATTTGCTTCCAAAAGGTGTTCTTGATCTAGAGGTACATCAACTCAACTCTCTTTTGCTCGATTTCGTTCGGAAATAGCTCCAAATCACCTATAATCAACATAGAACTCGTGTAGACATCCATATCGACAATATAGGCAATACTAGCTCATATATGCATAAAGCTCCATCAAAGACTATCAATATGAACCAAATGCGACTAGAAAATGTGCCTAAAACATCACAATATTTCATGCTAACAAATAACCCCATACTTAACACTTGCTTGTCCCTAAGCAAGGTCTTTCAAAAAAGCTTTAAACAAGAGTTAGGATGAAATATGTGTACCTTCTTTTGGATGAAAACAACTTCTAAAGAATAGATCATTCTCAAACCTTGCTTCAATCGTTTTTTCAAACTTTCACACTCTTAATTAGAGAGTAAAAATAAAGAAAACTCATGAATAAACTTAACTTCCAAACAAGCGTTATAACCTTCAAACTTTATCAAAATCAATCACAAGAACTTCAATTTAGATCACCAAGCCATATAACATTCTTTTGATCTTAAGGACTTTCAAAGAAAAGGTATAGAGTATGGAAGGGAAGGGAAAACTTTAAGGGAGAGTGGTGCATAAATCCGGGAAAATAGATAACTACCTTCTTCTTCTTTTGCGGTTCCCGCAGCACAACACTTCACTTAGAGCTTCGCTCTTACTTTTCATTTTTCGACTTTACTTTTGGAGTTATGGATAGAGGTGCACAAAAACCGAAGCCTAGGAGATTGGCGTTTCTCAAATTTGCAAGAGATGCCTCAAACCCTTAGCGCACATACCATAATCCGCTAGGAATATCGCTCAATCCGACTTTGGCAAGACACAAACACCCGGCTATGTGAATGGTGCCGAGTTACTCATCGTCATGATTGACTTCCCCAAACCTATACTTTCTTTCTATTCAATTGATTGCAATTATTTGCTCTCATGGCCCTCCCACATCAAACATGCCTTTTTCTCATTCACTTTCCAAGTTCCCGGATAGGTAAAGGAGGCTAATATTTCAATGAGGAGCTAGATGATCAAAGAAAGAAGAAAGAAAATATCGAATTGCCTTAATCATTTCAACAAGAAGTATAGGAGCTTATAATGTGATTTCAACTTCAATTTCTTAATATGATTTAGGTAACGTTTTCACATTATAAAACTTGCAAAAGAGGTGAGATTTATTCATTTGCATTCTTTTCGATTTACTATCCTTTTAAGCATGCAATTGTTATCAAACTCAATTCGCAAGTAGTGATTATCATAGAATTCATCTCAATTCATTAGAAGCATAAAATTTTCAAATTTTTCAATTTTTATGGGTTTTTAAAGTTCTTTTTCATGCAATGCACAAATAAAACGTGTAACACATAATAAACATGCAATGATAGTCTAGGAATGAAAGCAACATATAGAGTAGAGTTATTACAAACATTTAGTACATCCCACCCCATACTTAGGACGAACATTGTCCCTAATGATCACATGAAAGAACAAAAGAAAGAAAAGAAAAGAAACTCACAATGGTGGCGGGAATGTCTAAACGAGCTGCCGGTCATCGATCACTGCGGTGCCGGTGGAGGTGGAAATGGGGAGAAACTCGGATCGTAGTACCGCCCAAACTGCTGGCGGTAGACGTCCCTCATCATGTGGTCGAGGTCGTCTAAACGTCCGTCTCTCGCGTCTGCCCGGATCTCTAATGCTCCGACTCTCTCTGAAAGTCCGGTAGCCCAATCCGGCATCCTCTCATACCATCCCGGAGCGTGATCATACCATCCGGGAGCATCTGCTGGTGCTGGCTGTGGTGGTGGTGGTGGTGCTGCTGGCTGCGTCGTAGACTAGGGAGGGGGTGTCTCGTACCAGGTGGGAGGTGTAGTCATCCACGTGGGCCTCTCACTCACGCTAGCGCGGCGAGATGACGAGCCTGAAGCTCTAGCCGGACGCGGAGAGCGTCTAGGTACATCCTGCTGATCCGGCTGATCCGGAAACGTGCCGAACTCCTGCTCTGCTCCTCCACCACTCTCATACTGCTCTCCCATATCCTCCTCATCTACTACCGGTGGTGGAACGTAAGGGGGAGCTACAAGCCTGTTCGCATGCATCGCAGCGAACGTCTCCTTCCAATTGTGGCGTCCCGCCACAATGGAATACTCTGGCAGCCACTCTATACCCCTGCCCGTCCTACTCTCCCAGGGCATGCCCGCATAAGGCGGACCTCTATGTGTGGGGAAGATAAGCCCCCTAACCATGAAAGCGTGTAGCCCTAGTGGAACTGCCGGTATACGTGTGCAGGCCGAGAAGTCCACTCCAAAAGTCCTAGCTATGTGGGTCACTATCCCACCATATCCAATGTTCCCTCTTGATTTGTTCTTCAACTTGCTCATGGTCGCCGCCAAAAGGGTAGCACAATCGGCGCGGCATCCATATAACATGGCATAGAGAAGGAATAGCTCATCCGTCTTGATCTTTTGGGGCGTCTCCGTCCTAGGAAAGAGACACTCCGAAAGAACACGGTGAGCTATCTTCAAGGCCAAATGATACATCAATTTGGCCTTGGTATCAGCTGGTTGCCAACGGTCCTCGTCGGCATATATCATGGCTATTTCCGCCCAAAAGTCCTTGGCGGAAACGCCCCTAGGAAGTCGACCGTTATAGGTCTCATGGAACCCAAAGATGGCTCCGAACTCATCGATGCTCAACTGGTAGTCTCTGTTCATGAGACGGAAGGAGACAGTCCTATCAACATGGCTGTGCTCAAAAGACATCACAACCTCTCGGGTGATCTCCTCATAAGCGTCTTCACGAATGTTCGTGAAGACAAGTAAGCCGGCTCTATCCAAGAGCCAAGTAAGGTCATCTACTATGTTGAGAGGATGTAGATCCTCCAACAACAAGTACCTAGGGCCAATCACTGCCCTCTTCTCGATCCTCTCAAACGCGGCTTGGTGGTTTTCGTGTATGATCGGGATGCTAGGGTGAGGTGGTGAGGATGGAGGTGAAGATGGAGGAGAAGGTGAGGGGGATGAGGGTGGTGGTGCCCTAGATGTGGAAGGGTTGCCCTTTCTCTTCTTATTCTGTTCCCCTTTCTTTTCCTTAATTCTCCCTGACATTCTCCTTACAAAATCCATTACTGTCCAAAATCACGGTCTGTTCTTCCTAAAACCACGGCCGTGGAACCTCTGTGAACCGTGGTTCGACACAGAAATTCTCAATTCTCAGCAAATCAGCAAATTTCACCACAACAATCAGTCCTAATCTAATTTCTTCCAATCTTAATCAGTTCTCCTTAAAAATCTCTAACAAAAACGAACAAAAACGACTAGAATCAAGAAGAGAGCAAAAACCTCTTTTTCGGATTGAGAAATCCAAAATGCGGGTTTGTTGGTCGTTTTCCACGCGATTTGTTGCTTGGATCTTGTTCTTGGTTGGATTTGCTTCAGTTTTGGGCGAAGAATCGTTGAAAACGATTAAAGAACGAAGATTTGGGATGAGTTGTGGGATTTCGGTGTTTAGGGCGTGGAAATTGGGGGTTTTGTGGTGTTTTTGTGGTGAAGTGTGGCTTTTATACTCGCAGGCAAAATTTCAAAAATCACGGTCTGTCGGGGCATTCCACGGCCGTGGAAATGTACGGACCCGTAATTTTTGTGATTTTTCACAGGCCTTTGAGAATTACGGCCACTGTAGCAATGACGACCGTAATTTAGACCGTGGAACTCTCTGTAAAGCTTCAAAGTCCAAATTTCGTCACTTCTCTTCGACATTATCCCTCCATTCTCCTTTTTCATCGATCCTACAACCAAAAACACGAACATACCGGAAGGAATCGAGGCAAAAATAAAGCAAAAACTTCTATTCTAAGCTAAACTATGAATCGAAACAAAAACGAAGAATGCAATACCTTGGGTTGCCTCCCAAGAAGCGCTTTGTTTAAGGTCCGTAGCTAGACCAATCTTGCACTTATTCGAGTGCGGTAGGTGCAAACTCCTCGGCTTGGAGTTCCGGTGAGTACTTCTTGAGTCGTTGGCCGTTCACCTTAAAACTTCCGCTAGCTTCACCCCATACTTCAACTGCACCATGGGGGAAAATACGCTTAATTAGAAAAGGTCCAGTCCAACGAGATTTCAACTTACCTGGAAAGAGGCGAAGTCTCGAATTGAAAAGGAGAACTTGATCTCCCTCTTGGAGGTCCTTTGGAATGATATGCTTATCATGCCAACGCTTCGCTCTTTCCTTGTAGATCTTAGCGTTTTCGTAGGCGTTCAAACGGAGTTCATCCAGCTTGTTGATGTCTAGGAGACGCTTCTCTCCCGCTTCTTTCATGCCGAAATTCAGCCATTTGATAGCCCAAAACGCCTTGTGCTCCAGCTCTACCGGCAGGTGACAAGACTTCCCATACACAAGGTTGTATGGTGTGGTTCCTATGGGAGTCTTGTATGCAGTCCGGTATGCCCATAGTGCATCATCTAGTTTCAAGGACCAATCCTTCCTAGTCCTTGAAACCGTCTTCTCCAGAATTCCCTTGATCTCCCTATTTGAGATCTCAACTTGTCCACTCGTTTGTGGATGGTAAGGGGTAGCGATCTTGTGAGTAACCCCATACTTGGATAGAAGAGCTTCAAAGCGACGGGCTATGAAGTGAGAACCTCCATCACTAATGATCGTCCTTGGCGTTCCGAATCGCGGAAAGATGGTTTTGTTGAAGAACTTAACCACTACCATGGCATCATTTGTGAAAGAGGCAATTGCTTCCACCCATCTAGAAACATAGTCTACCGCCAATAGTATGTATTGGTTTCCACAAGAAGAAGGGAATGGTCCCATGAAATCGACTCCCCAAACGTCGAAGATCTCCACCTCTTGGATGTTGTTGAGGGGCATCTCGTTCCTTCTAGAGATATTGCCTGTTCTTTGACAAGCATCGCAACAAGAGACAAAGGATTGCACATCTTTAAATAAAGTAGGCCAATAAAATCCGGATTGCAATACCTTTGCGCTAGTTTTGTTTGAACTAGCGTGTCCTCCACATGGTAGTGAATGACAATGACGGATGACACTTTGCATCTCATCTTCCGGCACACATCGCCGAATGATGCCATCCGGACCTCTCTTGAAGAGAAGAGGCTCGTTCCAATGGTATTCCCGGACGTCCTTGAAGAACTTCTTCCTTTGCGCATATGATAGTCCTGGTGGTATCTCCTGGCAAACCAAATAGTTAACAAAGTCAGCAAACCATGGTTCGTCACCCTTGGAGATTACCTTGATGCACTCCTCTATGATATGTAGGTGTTCGTCCGGAAAGGAGTCATCAATGGGTAAATGGTCGTCCTCTAGATGTGTTAGACGACTCAAATGATCCGCAACAGAATTTTCCGAGCCTTTCTTGTCGCGGATCTCAAGATCGAATTCTTGTAGGAGAAGAATCCATCTAATCAGCCTTGGCTTCGCATCCTTCTTTGCAAGGAGATAGCGGATCGCAGCATGATCCGTGTAGACAATCACCTTTGCACCTACAAGATAAGAGCGAAACTTGTCAATAGCGTAGACAATGGCTAGAAACTCTTTTTCCGTAGTGGCGTAGTTGAGCTGGGCTTCGTCTAGCGTCTTGCTAGCGTAGTATATGGCGTGGGTTCGTCCTTCCTTTCGTTGCCCAAGAACAGCTCCAATAGCTACGTCACTAGCATCGCACATAATCTCGAAGGGGAGAGTCCAATCCGGAGGTTGGATAATGGGTGCTGAAATTAGAGCCTGCCGAATGGTGTTGAACGCATCTAGACATTCCTGCGAAAACTCAAAAACCGCATCCTTCATCAATAGATTAGTGAGAGGTTTTGATATCTTAGAAAAGTCTTGGATAAAACGTCTATAAAATCCAGCATGTCCTAGGAAACTCCTTATTCCCTTCACCGAAATTGGGGGAGGGAGTTTCTCTATGGTCTCTATCTTAGCCTTGTCCACCTCTATCCCTCTACTAGAGACTAAGTGACCTAATACGATTCCTTCCTTAACCATAAACTGACACTTCTCCCAATTAAGAACTAGGTTAGTGTCTTCACATCTTTGCAGAATAAGAGAAAGGTTAGAAAGACAATCGTTAAAGGAGGAACCGTAAACGGAGAAGTCGTCCATGAAGACTTCCATGATTTCCTCTACGTATTCGGAGAAGATGGCCATCATGCACCGTTGAAAGGTGGCTGGGGCGTTGCATAGCCCGAACGGCATTCTCCTATAAGCGAACGTACCCCAAGGGCACGTGAAGGTGGTCTTCTCTTGATCATCCGGATGTATCGGAATCTGAAAGAAGCCACTATAGCCGTCAAGGTAGCAAAAGTGTGAATGTTGTGCTAACCTTTCAAGCATTTGATCGATGAATGGCAATGGAAAGTGATCCTTCCGCGTTGCGTTGTTGAGCTTGCGGTAGTCTATGCACATTCGCCATCCAGTCACAGTTCGGGTAGGAATGAGTTCGTTGTTCTTATTGGTGATGACCGTCATTCCTCCCTTCTTTGGAACTACTTGAACCGGGCTCACCCACTTGCTATCGGAGATAGGATAGATGATACCTGCATCAAGAAGTTTAAGAATTTCCTTCTTGACAACCTCTTTCATGGTCGGATTCAACCGCCTTTGAGGTTGTCTTGAAGTTCTAAAGTCTTCCTCCATTAGTATTTTATGCATGCCTAGGGAGGGTTTAATTCCTACTAGGTCCTCAATGGTATAGCCTATGGCTTTCCTATGTTTCCTAAGGACAATCATGAGCTGTTCATGTTCATCTAAGCTTAATTCGGAACTAACGATAACCGGAAAGGTAGAATTAGGTCCAAGAAAAGCGTACCTTAGATGAGTAGGAAGTGGCTTGAGTTCTATTGATTTCGGAGCTTCCAATGATCCTTGAGGAGCTCCCAATGTTTCCTTAGAAGTGTCTAAGGATGTTGAATGGTTTGGAGAAGAGTTGGAAGAAGTTGAAGAAGTGTGCCGACTATCATTTTCCACGGCCAAAATTACGGCCTCCTCTGGTGTTCCACGGCCGTAATATCCTCTGGAATGGAGGTCGATTTTGGTCGTGGAATCCACGGTCGTGGAATACAGGGTATGACCGTGGAATCTGGTATTCTCAGCCTCGTCGTGAAGTTGTTCAAACTCCACTTCATGCATCTCTTCTTGTGCTTTCAAGGCTTCAATTTCCTCTTTGCACTCTCCTTCTTCTCCTTCATGGGTTAGACTCATAGTGATAACCTTTTGCAAAGGATCGTTAAAGAGAATCGCACTTACCTCCTCCCTAGACAAGCCTTCTTCGTCTTGGATATTGTAAATATCCTCATCAAAGATTGGCTCCTTCACTAGAGTGGAAAGAACGAACTCTACTTTCTCTTCCCCAATGTCAAAAGCGAGTCTCCCATTCTTGCAATCGACCATGCAGCCGGAAGTTGCAAGAAACGGTCTTCCGAGTATGATCGGGACCGGGCTATCCGCAGGAATGTCAAGCACGACAAAATCAATGGGGACAAAGAACTTGCCTAGCTTGACGGGGACGTCTTCCACAATGCCGACGGGACGAGTAATGGATCGATCCGCCATGTATAACGTCATCTTCACCGGTTTAGGGTCGCCTAAACCGATCTTCCTGCACAACGCAAGTGGTATGATGCTCACACTTGCTCCTAGATCACATAAAGCGTCATATGTGACCTCTCCCACTCATATGGGAATGCAAAATGACCCCGGATCTTTCAGCTTTGGGGGCATTTTCTCCTTCATAGTCTTGATGAGATCCGAAGAGTCCGAACTCATCTTGACCTCTCCAAAATCTTCTAGCTTCCTCTTGTTAGAGAGGAGCTCCTTCAAGAATTTGCCATAAGCTGGCATACCTACAATGGCATCGATGAAGGGTATATTAATATGCAGCTTGCTCATAAGTTCTATGAACTTACCGAATTGCTTGTCTAGGCGTGCTCGCGCTCTAGATTGAGGGAACGGTAGGGGAGGTTTGAAAGCTGGAGGGGGAACATAGACGTCCTCCTTCTCCTTCCCCTTTTCTTTGCTTTTCTCTACGGGGACTTCAACGAATGTAGGTTGCGGATCGGTGGTAGTGACCCCGCTCCTAGTTGTAATCGCCATTACCCTTCCTTTAGGGTTGTCCTCCGTCTTTCCCGGAAGTTTCCCTGGATTTCTAGGGACTTCTTCCGCATGATCGAACATTTGATTCTCCAAAACCTTTTGAGCTTTGTCGATCTTAGAAACTCGATCATCGAACTTAGTGAAGCGGTCCTCCATTCCTTGAAGCTTTCCCAAGATAGTTTCCAACATGGGATCTGGCTTCTCCTTCCCCGAAGTGCTTCCTCCATTAGATGATTGGCCCTGACTTTTCAAAGGAGTAGAGGAAGAGGAAGGTGGAGTTAGCGAATTAGAATTGGAAGGATAGGAGTTACCGGAATTTTGTTGATTGGAGCGCCAATTGTTGTTGTTTGAACCACGATTGTTGTTCCAATTGTTGTTGTTCCGGTTGTTGTTGTTTCCATTCCAATTGTTATTCCGGTTGTTGTTCCGGTTGTTGTTCCGGTTATTGTTGTTGTTGTTGCGGTTGGTGTTGTCACCGCCATTGTTATTGCCCAAATAGCCAACATCCTTCTCTTGCTGCTTTGGGAAGTTGGTCTTGATGGTCTCCTTCAACTCTTTGATCTCATTGTTGAGGGAGAAAATCTGATTTTGAGCTTCATGTGTGAGCTTCGCTCCTTGCTCCACACGATTTCCCTCCACTTTCCGGTGGGAATACTTCTCTATGACTCTTGCTTGCTTCTCGATGAAGTCCCAAGCGTCATCTTCTCTCATGTCCATGAACGTTCCACATGAGAGGGATTGGAGGCTGAATTGCGTTCCCGCATCTAGCCCCTTGTAGTAAATTTCCAGCAAGGCAAGCTTGGATATGCCATGATGAGGGCAATCCAAGAGCAAATCCTGAAACCTTTCCCAAGATTGAAACAAACTCTCGTTAGGTCTCATAGAAAAAGCATTTATCTTACCTCTAAGTTCCGCTGTTTTAGAAGGCGGAAAGAATTTAGTGAGAAACTCCGCAGAAAGGTCTTCCCACGTGTCCAATTTCCCATTTGGAAGAGCTTGATACCAAGACAGCGCTTTCCCCTTCAAAGAGAAGAAGAAAGGTTTAAGCTTGTAGCTGTTGGTTGTGGCGCTCTTTGGCCTCATCGTCTCCATCATACACTCAAAGTTTTGCAAGTGTTGGTGTGGAGATTCGGTGCTTGTACCGCCAAACTGGCTTTGGCGAACAAGAGTGATAACTTGTGGGTTGAAGCTAAACCCTTGTACATCGTCGGCTTCAAAGTTCACACCTAAACGGCGTGGTTGTTGTGTTGGATCCATCCGTTGGCCAAGAGTTCTTGGCTCATTATCCACACGTTCAACTCTAGCATTCCTAGGTGGAACGCGGCGATTAGCAGCTCCTTGTGAATTGAAAGGATTCACATTGACCGTAGGGTCAATCTCTTCTAGTGGTGGCATGGAGGAGTCACTCTCATCGGCGGATGAATGACTTCCTCTTCTTCTAGACCTCGTCCTTCTTCTCGAGGACTTTTTGTTCATCTTACTTTCGAGATCGCTCATCTTTATCGTCATTTGGGCGATCGTGTCTTGTAGACCGTTAACTTGAGTTTGATGACGATCCATTTCGTCTTGGAGGAAAGCCTCATTCCATCGGAGTTGAGCTTCCTTCTCCGACAACTTAGTTTGAAGATCGCTTTCGTTCTCTTGAGCCATCCTCTTTTCCTTGCGTTTTTGCCTCAAGGTTTTCTCTACCTCTTGATCAAGAGGTATGAGATCTTCGGTATTCCTAGACCTGCGCATGCACTCAAAACGAAGTCAAATAACGAGAGCAAGCTCCCAAGCTTGACAACCGGTCACCGAATTCGGCCGAAACCAAATCCCCGGCAACGGCGCCAAAAACTTGTTCGCCCCTAGAGGTGTGTGCAAATAAGCTTTAAATTTATAAAACTAGAATCAAGCAGCGAACCCGCAGTGTACGGATCGAGGTAGCTAAGCAAGAATTCCAAAGTATCGAACACAGGGATTTGGGTGGGAACAAATTCGATTTCAGATTATCAAGCAGTAAATATGGGAGTTTTTGCAAATATTGGGAAAACAACAATCCTAAAGATCCGGGTATTCAGTTGCGGCAATAGATTCAAGATATACTAATGATGTAAAGACAGAGAAGAGATATGCAAAGGTATGCTAATGTAAGGTAATCGTACGGTTGAGGTTCCAAAAACCTTATGTAACTCACCTAAAGATACTCTCTATACAGGTTGTTGAGGCTCAATATAGAAAGAGACTAAAGACGAGGATTGGTGTCAAATACCCAAACTTATAACCTAAAGGTCAAGACTAACTTATCCGATTGAGGTTGTTGAGGCTCACAATCGAGGTAGAGGTTGTTGAGGCTTCACTACCACCTAGAAAAGACAAGTCTAAACTAAGTTAAAGCAAATCTTTAACTTTGGATTAAAGTAAAAGCAGGCTCGTAAACTGGGGTGAAATTACGGTCTGTTCTTGAGTTCCACGACCGTGGAATCTCAAGATCCAACCGTAATTTAGGGTTGTCGACAATTCTCTCTAACTCTCAGGGTCTAATCTGTTTGCGAACGATCTATCATCACCTATGCCACAACTATCAACCCTTCACCTTAGAATTGTTAAGGGTTTTTAGCCAATAATAGTCATTTTGATATCGATTCAAGAATTAAAAAGAAAGAGATGAAAACTTCAAGAACTATTAATAACCTTCAAAAGAATCTCAAGATTCCAACAAGTGTTTTCCAAAGATTCAAAACGGAATAACAAACAAATCACAACTATAGGAAAGAAGAGAAACGGGATGTCAATCCGTTTCCGATTCAAACCTAAACAAGAAGAGAGATCTTCTTGCGATTTTTCCAAGAACTTCGATCTTTCACAAATCCGAAGATCGCAGCGACAATCTCCACCGAATGTGCGAGAATTGAACAACTCTTCAACTCAGCTTCAATCTCCAATGAGATCTCCGAAATTGCCTCTCAAATGAAGAAGCGTAAGCGGAAATGCCAAAACGCTAAACCGGAATCGTACGTCTATGCGTGGATGAGCGAGCCTAAGCGGGGATGATGAAATCTCCTTTCATCCGTCTTTTTATAATGCAGGGCAAGGTGTCGGGCCGGCCCATTCTTCAAAAGATCATGGCTTTGAAATATTGCGAAAAGATTCGCCAAGATCACGGTCGTGGAAGATTCCACGACCGTAATTCTGAGGCGTGGAAACAAACACGGGTAACTTCCACGACCGTAAAATCCCCTGGAATGAACATCGAATTCTGCATCACAATCCACGGCCGTAATTTAGGGTCAAACCGTGATTTTTGCCTTCATTCGTGCATTCCTCAATCTAATACTCCAATTTGCTTCCAAAAGGTGTTCTTGATCTAGAGGTACATCAACTCAACTCTCTTTTGCTCGATTTCGTTCGGAAATAGCTCCAAATCACCTATAATCAACATAGAACTCGTGTAGACATCCATATCGACAATATAGGCAATACTAGCTCATATATGCATAAAGCTCCATCAAAGACTATCAATATGAACCAAATGCGACTAGAAAATGTGCCTAAAACATCACAATATTTCATGCTAACAACCACGGCCGTGGTTCTACAAGAACTACCCGTGATTTCTAACAGCACCTACGTTCATAAGCAAGAGTCACCCAAAGGTAAATCTAAGTCCGTCCTATCATAGCCCTAGCCATAACCATCCTTTCCTTACCCTAGATACACATCAATTTAGCCTACAACATTCATAATGGAAATCGAAACAAACAAACATAAAATCATAACATCCATTGCAAGATAATGAAAGAAAAGAGATTAACAAGTGAACTTAATTCAAAACTAAGCTGAAGATTAGAATTAGAGCCACTTACAATCCTTCCAAAAGAAGGTTCAAGGGTTCATACAAATTCTAGAAAACGGAATCCAAAATACAAGAAAGCTATGGTGTGTGTTCTTCTCCTCCTCTTCAATGGAGCTCTTCTTCTTCTCTTTGACACTTTCCTTCCTAGAAAAACTTCTTGTTGAGAGAATATATTTGTTAGAGAGAAATGGATAATGGACGAGCTGCTCCCAAACTACCCCAGCTGCCTCTCACAATCCATGAAGGACCACTTTTATAACAAACTTGCATGAGCTGGCCATGAGAGTCGTGGCACAGCTGTCACAAGAATCTGGCAAAATCCAAGGTTGATTCCACGGCCGTGATTTGTCAGAGAACCGTGATTCTGTGCAGAAACTTCGCCTTGATCATTTGGCTGTGATTTGGTGCATGGCTAGTGTTGGCAAGGTTCCATGAGTCTTCCTTAGCCCTTGATTTGTGTCCCAATGAGTCCGAGGGTGTGTCATCTAGATGAACGATCCTCAACGCATCGTTTTAGCTCTAAATCTCCCGAAATACCTATAAAACACGCACAAGTCCGTGTAGACGTCTATCTCGACAAAATACATGAATTGAGTGCAAAACGTCTCGAACTAATGCTAAACCATGCATGAATGAATGAGAAATCTACCTAAATGATTACCTTAATCTAGATCATAAATCGTGTTATCAAAATACCCCATACTTAAGGTTTGCTCGTCCTCGAGCAATTGCTCAACTATAGAATACGAGATAGCATGATTTATGTATGCAGAAAAATGGCAAAATCTTTTTGGGTTTGTGCTTCTACTATTGGATCACCTTCATAGTCATGTTTCATGGCAATTGGACAGCAATTATGTATCAAACAAATGAAGGCATGGAAAGACAATTGTACTTAACTCGAAGACATGCATGAGATGTAAAGATGAAGAGGTCAAGAAGATCAAGAGTATGTCCAATCTAGATTACTAAGTCTTACAAACATGCAAGTAGGTCATAAGGTCTTGTGACATAAAAGGCCAAAAAACGTTGTGATTGGGTGGGGAATTTTCTAGTTTATGTGATGCTAATCCGGGAATGGAACTAACTTCACTTCCTTGTCCTCGATCAACTTCCCCCAAGTGTATATTTTTCCTTATCTTGCTTTCTTTTCTTTTTCTTGACTTGTTTTTGAGACAATGGCATTGGTGTACAATAGCCGAAACCTCGGTGATTAGCCATCCTCGGGCTTTTTCTATTTTTTCGAGGTGCATCCACACCGGGCACACATACCAAAGCTCGTTAGGGCTATTGATTCATTTGACTTTGGCAAGGCACCAACACCCGATTATGTGAAGTGTACCGAGTTACTTGTCATTTGAAACAACGCCCCCAAACCTATATCGTTGGCTACACTTCCACAATAATTTCAGCATTTTTATTTATGACATTCCTTTCATCAATAACTTTACCCCACACTTGCTTTTCACACACTTCAACACACTAGCATGCTCCTATTCCCGGATGGGTTAAAAGAGGTCAATTTTATATCAATTGAGGTGCTTAAGCAATCATGATCAAGATGAGAAGTAGAGAAAGATGAAATGCCTCATTTATTCCTAGATGGTATGCAAGAACTATCATGTAATTTCGATTTTCAATACTCCATCCATTCTAGGCAAACATCATAATCACAAATCATTCATAGAATTCAAGAAAAGTAGTTCAAGTCCACATATGCATTTATCAATTCAACACATAAGGCCATCCATAGCCAATTCACAAGACAAGATTTCATCATTAGGATCATATCCAATCTTAGAAAGCACAAAAAATTTTAAATTTTCTGATTTTTATGGGATTTTCGATTTAAGTATGTACAATGCAAGACATGTGCAAATATTAACCTATCCTAGATGCTTATCATGCAAGGGATCATGCAAACCCCACCCCATACTTAGAAACACATTGTCCCCAATGTGGTATACAAGTAAAGAGAGTGAAAGAAGGTTCTCACAATGTAAAATCGTTTGCTATGGTATTCGGGATTGTTCAAGTGAATTGATTGTTGGATGATCCTATCAACCATGGTAGAGAGCTCTAAGCATCCATCAAAGCTTCGAAACCCGCGCTAGGCACCGCTAGCCGTCCAAGTTCCGCGTCCGCTCCACCCATAATTGGTGAGGGTTTCATCATCATCATTCATATGTCAAGAAAGGCTTCCAATGCCACTAATGCTTCTAGCACACACACGAAACACAAAACACACAAAGCACACAAAAACAGAAAAATCTAAGCAAAAATGAAAAATGAAAAGGGAAAAATGTTACCAATGGGTTGCCTCCCACCAAGCGCTTCTTTAAGGTCATTAGCTTGACCAAACTCGGGAGCGTCTATTCGAGGTGAAGCGGGGCAATCATGTCTACCGGGGCTCCCGGAATATACTTCTTCAAGCGATGCCCATTCACTTTGAAATTTCCACAATGCTCCCCTCCTATCTCAATAGCTCCATGGGGAAAGATCTTCTTCACTACATATGGCCCGGTCCATCTTGATTTGAGCTTTCCGGGAAAGAGCCTTAGCCTTGAGTTGAAGAGAAGGACGAGATCTCCTTCACTCAACTCCTTGGGGATGATCCTCTTGTCATGCCATCTTTTGGTTCTTTCCTTGTAGATCCGGGCATTCTCATAGGCTTCCAACCGGAGCTCCTCAAGGGCGTTAATATCAAGCAACCTCTTTTCTCCCGCCTCCTTGAGGTCAAAATTTAGCCACTTAATGGCCCAATAAGCTCTATGCTCCATTTCCACCAGAAGATGGCAAGACTTGCCATAGACCAACTTGTAAGGAGTGGTGCCAATAGGTGTCTTGAAGGCGGTTCTATATGCCCATAGTGCGTCATTGAGCTTCATAGCCCAATCCTTCCTTGTCCTAGATACCGTCTTCTCGAGGATGGCCTTTATCTCTCGGTTGGAGATCTCCACTTGGCCACTAGTTTGGGGATGGTAGGGTGTTGCCACCTTATGAGTTACCCCATACTTAGCCAAAAGCGCTCCAAAATTCCTATTTGTGAAGTGCTTCCCTCCATCACTAATGATCACCCTTGGTGTTCCAAACCTAGGGAAGATCACCCGGTTGAAGAACCGCACCACCACCTTGGCATCATTTGTAGGAGAGGCGATTGCCTCCACCCATCTTGACACATAGTCCACCGCCAATAGAATGTAGAGATTTCCACATGAAGAAGGGAATGGTCCCATGAAATCCACACCCCACACATCAAATATTTCAACTTCTTGGATGTTGTTCAAGGGCATTTCATTCCTCCTTGAGATGTTGCCCGTCCTTTGGCAAGCATCACATGCCGCTACAAAACCTTGCACATCTCTAAACAAGTTAGCCCAATAAAAACCGGATTGTAATACCTTTGCACACGTTTTGTGTGAGCTAGCATGGCCTCCACATGGTAAGGAGTGACAATGCCGGATCACACTCTCCACTTCATCTTCCGGTATGCATCTTCTAAGCACCCCATCCGGGCCTCTCTTGAATAGAAGTGGCTCACTCCAATAGTAATGCCTCACATCATTGAAGAACTTCTTCCTTTGTGCATATGTTAATCCGGGAGGCACTTCCTCACACACTAAGTAGTTCACGATGTCGGCGTACAATGGCTCACTCCCTCTAGCCACTTGGAACAAGCATTCCTCCACCATTTGCAATTGTTCATCCCGGAATGAATCATCTATCGGGATGTTGTATTTCCCAAGCTCCAATGGTGGGAGTCTACTAAGGTGATCCGCCACGGAGTTCTCGGATCCCTTCTTATCTCGTATCTCCAAATCAAACTCTTGAAGAAGAAGGATCCACCGAATCAACCTTGGTTTGACATCCTTCTTGGTAAGTAGATAACGGATTGTAGCATGATCCGTATAAACGATGACCTTCGCTCCAACAAGGTATGAGCGGAACTTCTCAAATGCATACACAACCGCTAGCAACTCCTTCTCGGTGGTAGCATAATTGAGTTGGGCATCATCTAGCGTCTTGCTAGCATAGTAAATAGCATGAGTGCGCCCTTCTTTCCTTTGTCCCAAAACAGCCCCAACGGCTACATCGCTCGCATCACACATGATCTCAAATGGTAGACTCCAGTCCAGAGGTTGCATGATAGGTGCGGAGATCAAGGCGTTCTTCAACCTACAAAAGGCTTCAAGACAATCTTTGGAAAAGACAAAATCAACATCTTTCATTAGTAGGTTAGTGAGAGGCTTAGAAATTTTAGAGAAGTCTTGAATGAACCTTCGGTAAAAACCGGCATGCCCTAAGAAACTCCTTACCCCCTTCACCGAGGTAGGTGGTGGCAACTTCTCTATCGTTTCAATCTTGGCCCTATCAACTTCAATGCCACGGTTAGACACCAAGTGTCCTAACACAATCCCTTCACTCACCATGAAGTGGCATTTTTCCCAATTTAAGACAAGATTTTTCTTCTCACATCTTTGCAACACTAATGACAAGTTAGCCAAGCAATCATCGAAAGAAGAACCATAAACAGAAAAATCATCCATGAATACTTCCATGATATTTTCTATGTATTCCGAAAAGATAGCCATCATACACCTTTGGAAGGTGGCGGGTGCATTACACAACCCAAATGGCATTCTCCTATATGAAAAGGTACCCCATGGACATGTAAAAGTCGTTTTCTCTTGGTCATCGGGGTGGATAGGGATTTGGAAGAATCCACTATATCCATCTAGATAGCAAAAATGAGAGTGTTGAGCTAACCTTTCTAGCAGTTGGTCAATGAAGGGGAGGGGGAAGTGATCTTTCCTAGAGGCCATGTTCAATTTCCTATAATCAATGCACATCCTCCACCCCGTAACCGTCCTAGTCGGTATTAGTTCATTGTTCTCATTAGTTACTACCGTCATCCCACCCTTCTTAGGCACTACATGAACGGGGCTAACCCACTTACTATCCGAGATAGGGTAGATAATTCCCGCATCTAGCAACTTAATGATTTCCTTTTTGACCACCTCTTTCATTATAGGATTCAATCTCCTTTGATGTTCAATAGAGGGTTTGTGGTTATCTTCCATCATTATCTTATGCATGCACAAAGAAGGCTTAATGCCAACCAAATCATCAATAGTATAACCAATGGCTTTCCTATGCAATCTTAGTTCATGCAACAACTTAGCAAGTTCATCATCACTCAAGCATGCATTAACAATCACAGGATATGTAGAATTATCACCAAGAAATGCATACTTTAAATGAGAGGGAAGGGGTTTAAGTTCAAGTGAGGGAGGACCTTTATCGGTTGAAGACGATCCAAATAAGGTTGGATGAGATGATTCCAAAGCAAATGAAGATCCTCCAAGGCTCCTAGAAGCTTGATCACCATCAAGGGTTGATTCAGGGAAAACCACGGTTGGAAACACGGTTTGCTCATTTTCCACGACCGTGGTTCTTGCCAAGCTTGCTTCTCGGAGTTGTCCAGAAAGTTTGACGGCCGTGGTTCGTAAATCTCGACCGTGGAACTTGCAGCTGTTCGACACCTCTTCGTGGCCTTCAATTTCATCTCTTGGCTCCTCTTCTAATGCATTCAAGGCCTTGATCTCTTCATTGCAGGCCTCCTCAGCACCTTCTTCCATCATACTTAAGGTAAGAACCTTCTCCAAGGGATCCTTGATCAAGATCGAGCTCACAACTTCTCTAGATTCTTCTTGCTCGATTATGTTGAAGACATCCTCATCAAGGGTTGGCCCTTTCATCATTGTAGACAACTTGAACTTGATGTTCTCTTCTCCAATGTTGAAGGAGAGAGTCCCGTTCTTGCAATCCACTAAGCATCCGGAAGTGGCTAGGAAAGGTCTTCCTAAGATGATGGGAACCGGATAATCCGCCAGAATATCCAAGACGACGAAGTCAATTGGCACATAGAATCCTCCTAGTTGCACCAGAATGTCCTCTAGAACCCCAACCGAATGAGTGATAGAACGGTCCGCCATATAGAGGGTCATCTTGACCGGCTTTGGCTCTCCTAGCCCGACTTTGTTGCAAAGTGCAAGCGGTATGATGCTTACACTTGCTCCAAGATCACAAAGGGCCTCGTACTTCACATCTCCCACTCCTATTGGGACGCAAAAAGAGCCCGGATATCTTAGCTTGGGAGGCATTTCCTCCTTCATCGTTTGGATCAACTCCGAGGATCTCTTGGTCATTCTTATCTCCCCATACTCCTCCAACTTCCTTTTGTTGGAGAGTATTTCCTTCAAGAACTTGCCATATGCCGGCATTCCTAAGATGGCATCCATGAACGGAATGTTAATATGTAATTTGGACATTAGTTCAAGGAACTTACCAAAGTGATTGTCCAAACGAGCTCTTGCTCTTGATTGTGGGAACGGTAGTGGTGGCTTGTATGGAGGCGGTGCCACATAGGTTGGCGTAACATCCTTGTTCTTGCCTCCATCTTCTTGCATTCTTCCCTCTTCTACCACTACTTGCTTTTCCTTAGCATTGTCCTTGGGCAAAGGATCCTTCATACTCAACCCACTCCTCATTGTGATATCCAATACTTGGCCTCTTGGGTTGTCTTCGGTTATTCCGGGAAGCTTTCCCGGATCTCTATGGGCTTCACCCGCCTTTTGGAACACTTGTGCTTCCAAGACCTTTTGAGCCTTAGAGATTGAAGTCACGGTGCTCTCAAGACCACTCAACCTTCCTAGCAATTGCTCAAACATTACTTCGGTTCTATCCTTGGGAGGTTGAGCAAATCCGGGTGGAGGTTCTTGTGAAGCTCTCGGTGGTGGAGTTGAGCTTGTGGAGGCGGGAGGGTTCAAGGCTCCATCCGGGTTAGAGTAAGAAAACCCGGGATAGTTGTGGTTGGGCCGGTAATTGTTGAATTGCCGGTTGTTGTTGAAACTCCTTGGGCCTTGGTAATTGTTGAAGTTGCCCCTTCCCATATAATTCACATCCTCCTCCTTGGAAGACAAGTTGGCTTGTGGAAGCACTTGAGGAGTTGCTTGGTTCTTCAAAGATGTAGCACACAATTCCCTCAAGGACTTCAACTCATTGTTGATGGCGTCAAGCTTGAAATTGTTCATGGTGACTTCACTCACCTCATATGCTCCCGCCTTTCTCCCTTTACTCTTCCTATGGGAGTACTTCTCAATCACTAGAGCTTGCTTATCCACAAATTCCCAAGCATCATCTACATGCTTCTCCATAAAAGTCCCACCGGAAAGGGATTGGAGTTTGAATTGGCTATCTTCATCAAGTCCCTTGAAGTAGATCTCCAATAGCTCAATTTTCGGTATACCATGGTGTGGACAATCAAGGAGAAGATCTTTGAACCTCTCCCAAGACTTGAATAAACTTTCTCTATCCTTCATCACGAAGGCATTGATCTTCCCTCTTAATTCGGTAGTCTTGGAAGGTGGGAAGAACTTGGTCAAAAACTCGGTTGTCATCTCCTCCCAAGTACCAACTCGCCCTTGTGGAATAGATTGATACCAAGCCAAGGCTTTATCCTTAAGAGAGAAGGAAAAAGCCCTAAGCTTATGGTTGTTGCTCTCCAATCTTGGCGGTCTAAGAGTCTCCATCACAATCTCATAGTTCATCAAGTGTTGATGAGGAGACTCTCCTTCCATCCCTCCAAATTGATTATGCCGGATCATTTGTAGAACTTGAGGGCGGAGCTCATAGTTGTGGGTTGCGGGATCTCCTAGATTCATACCCGGTCGGTGTGCTCTTTGTGCCGGATCCATACGTCTCCCTAGGGTTTGTGGCTCCTCAATAGCAATGGGAACGACCCTAACATTAGCCGCCGGCTGTGGTTGTGGTGGAGGAGGTGGAGGTTGTCGGCGATTAAGCTCTCCTTGAACAAGGGCTTGCCTAATTTCCTCAATCTCCCTCCTAGTTTCCTCTTGCCTCTCATTGTCAAGTCTCCTCTCTTCCTCCAAGAGCTCATCTCTTAGCCTTATTTGCTCTAAGGCTTCATCTAATTCAGCTTGGAGGTTTCTTCCGGCCATCTCTCTCTCTTTTCGGATGTTCTTGGATCTAGATCGAAGGGTTTTCTCCGGTTCGGGATCGAATGGAGCTAAATCCTTTCCACGAGATCTTCGCATACACCTAAAGAGTAGTAGATGTCCTGAAAAGCAAAGACACAAACCAAAAAGAGATCAAAAGCAACAAGAAAGATCTACACTAGAAACAATCACAAAATAGACTCAATCTAGACCTAGTTCCCCGGCAACGGCGCCAAAAACTTGTTACGCTAAGATCGTGATGCGCAAATGGGTTTTAAATTTATAACTCGAACTAAATCCTAACTACCTAGCGAAACCCGCAGTGTACGGGACGTTTGTAGAAGGGTTAGTATTCCGAGGTCGAACACAAAGACTAAGGTGAAATTGATTCAAATTGTGATTGAGTTTAGTAAAGATCTAGGTCGAAGGAAAAGAAAGAAATAAAGAAGAGAAAATCTCAAATGTTTTTAGTTGGTTTTTGGTGATCAATCAAAGATCACAATTCATGCAAAGTAAACAATCAAACTAGACTAAGAATCAACACGAATGAACAAGCTAAACAAGATAATGATCAAGGAAAGAAAGGATGGATTCTAGGGGTCGGAAATTCCGGTTATGGCATAGAACTCAAGTTGTCTATTCATTCTTTGGATTAACTATGATATGTTGGGATTAAGTGTATCTAATTTGGGATCAATTACCGGGTAGGTCTCATGGTCCAACTAGTCAACACCTAAGGTCTCATTACCGGGTAAGTCTCTAAGAACCTAAGGATAGGAATTCTACACAAACCGGATTGTTAATTAGAGATCTAACCTATCCTTACCGGGTAAGTCTTGGAAAGGGAAGTCCTAAGCAACTATCCTAGCACATCTAATCCAATGGCGGCTTATTAGGCTCGCCACTACCCAAGGTTTGTTATTTTTAAATTCTAAGAGCAAGGATTACCGGGTAAGTCTCTCCTAACACTTAGTCACTACACTAGGTCACCCTAGGGTAGGTTAAACTCAACAAACACTTAGGGTTTCAACATTTTATAGATCCAAGGCAAGATCCTTCGAACCAGGGAAAATCACGGTTTGTTCTACCTGAACCACGGCCGTGGTTCTACAAGAACTACCCGTGATTTCTAACAGCAGCTACGTTCATAAGCAAGAGTCACCCAAAGGTAAATCTAAGTCCGTCCTATCATAGCCCTAGCCATAACCATCCTTTCCTTACCCTAGAACCACATCAATTTAGCCTACAACATTCATAATGGAAATCGAAACAAACAAACATAAAATCATAACATCCATTGCAAGATAATGAAAGAAAAGAGATTAACAAGTGAACTTAATTTAAAACTAAGCTGAAGATTAGAATTAGAGCCACTTATAATCCTTCCAAAAGAAGGTTCAAGGGTTCATACAAATTCTAGAAAACGGAATCCGAAATACAAGAAAGCTATGGTGTGTGTTCTTCTCCTCCTCTTAAATGGAGCTCTTCTTCTTCTCTTTGACACTTTCCTTCTTAGAAAAACTTCTTGTTGAGAGAATATATTTGTTAGAGAGAAATGGATAATGGATGAGCTGCTCCCAAACTACCCCAGCTGCCTCTCACAATCCATGAAGGACCACTTTTATAACAAACTTGCATGAGCTGGCCATATGAGTCGTGGCACAACTGTCACAAGAATCTGGCAAAATCCACGGTTGATTCCACGACCGTGATTTGTCAGAGAACCGTGATTTTGTGCAGAAACTTCGCCTTGATCATTTGGCTGTGATTTGGTGCATGGCTAGTGTTGGCAAGGTTCCATGAGTCTTCCTTAGCCCTTGATTTGTGTCCCAATGAGTCCGAGGGTGTGTCATCTAGATGAACGATCCTCAACGCATCGTTTTAGCTCTAAATCTCCCGAAATACCTATAAAACACGCACAAGTCCGTGTAGACGTCTATCTCGACAAAATACATGAATTGAGTGCAAAACGTCTCGAACTAATGCTAAACCATGCATGAATGAATGAGAAATCTACCTAAATGATTACCTAAATCTAGATCATAAATCGTGTTATCAGTATGCACACCTTATATACTCGAAACAAGAATCCCTCAAACAAATAGAATTTATCTAAGGAACCTTTTTGCACACAAAGCTTATATGTTTCTCCAAAGTCAAGATCAGATTTATAGAACTCCTTAATGTAAACAAATCCTAACACCCTAGCATCCACTGTAGTTAGCAATGTATGCCTCCTAGAAAGAGCATCCGCAACTACATTGTCTTTTCCCTTTTTATACTTGATAACATAGGGAAAAGTCTCAATAAATTCCATCCATCTTTCATGCCTCCTATCTAGTTTATCTTGACTCCGGAAATGTTTCAAAGATTCATGATCAGAATGCAAAATAAACTCTCTATGCCACAAGTAGTGTTGCCATGTCTCAATAAATTCCATCCATCTTTCATGCCTCCTATCTAGTTAAGACATGCTCCTTTAAGTTTTTCACTGAAAAAGGCAATAGGCTTACCTTCTTGCATAAGCACACCTCCTATGCCAATTCCCGATGCATCACACTCCACTTCGAAAGGCCTAGTGAAGTCCGGGAGAGCTCGTAAGGGTGCCTCGGTGAGAACCAACTTCAGCTTGTTGAAAGCACGTTCTTGAGCTGCTTCCCACACAAATGGTCCATGTTTCTTGCAAATCTCCGTCAAGGGTGCAGCAATGGTCCATGTTTCTCTAACATATCCCTTATCTAGGAGGTCTTGGACTTGGGTTTCGATCTCTTGACTCTTCTTAGGGTTTATCCTATAGGATGGTCAGTTAGGAAGGGTAGCTCCGGGGATAAGGTCAATATGATGCTCTATTCCCCTCAAAGGTGGAACGCCATGAGGTATCTCTTCCGGAAACACATCCTTAAACTCCTCTAGGATAGCCGTAATGATAGGGGGTAAGATAGCCTTTGTTTCTTCACTCACTAAGGTTAGCTCCTTACACAACCTCATCAAGATGGCATCTAAGGGTAGATACTCACTTTGGAACTCAAGTTTAGAAGCTAACAAGGCCGTAGGAGGCTGAGTTGTGGCCGTGACCAAGAGAGCACTAGGCTGTTGGCTAGGGGACGGGTCTATGACAGGTTCTTGGTGCCTCGATGACTTGCTCCTCCTCTTAGCTTGTCCTTGCTCTTGTTCACTCGCCTTCTTCTTCTCAAATGGCTCCGCAATCTTCATGGGAGTCATAAGTTTTAGAGTAACGGGGTTTTCATTAAAAGTAAATGAATACCTATTAGTAAAACCATCATGCATAGCTCTCCTATCATATTGCCAAGGACGGCCTAATAACACATGACAAGCTTGCATAGGCACAAGATCACATAAAACAGTATCCTCATAGTGTCCTAGAGTGAAAGTGATCTCAGCTTGCCTATTAACCTTCAATTCACCACAATCATTCATCCAATGCAGCTTATATGGTCTAGGGTGACAAAATGTAGGAATTTGCAACTTAGAGATCAATTCAGTACTAGCTATGTTGCAACAACTAACTCCATCAATGATAACATTACACACTTTTCCCTTAACCAAACACCTAGTATGAAACAAGTTCTCTCTTTGGTTATCCTCCACAAGGGGCAGGTTGTGCACTCAAAGTTCTCCTAGCTATCAAGATATTATCATGCTCAAGATTTTCATCACAAACCATGTTATTAGGATCATTTCCTGCGTTTTCAAGCCCATTAGGTTCATCATGAGAATCAAGATCACAAAGCATGTAGTTATTAGCTAGAAATGAGCTAGGATGATCAAATAACACTCTTTTAGCTAGTAAATAATCCCCCTGCTCAAATTCAATCCCATCGTCATCCAAAACATCATGATCATGCATATTAGGCTCAAAATCATCATTATCATGCTCATGCTCAGATTCGGACACATATTGTCCTAAATGGTTGATTAATGTTACGCTAGGGAATAGCACAAAAAGCTTTACATTTATAAACTCGAATCTAATCTCCTAAACTACCTAGCGAACCCGCAGTGTACGGGACGTTTGTAGAAAGGTAAGTATTCCGAGGTCGACACAAAGACTAAGGTGAAATCGAGTCAAGCAATGATCAAAGATAGTGTGAATCTAGACTAAGATAAGATGAGAAACAAAGAAAATGGAAAACTCAATGTTTTTGTTGGTTTTTATGGTGATCAAACAAAGATCACAAGTCAAGTAAGATAATAAAACAACTAACAACTCAAGCTAACAAAGGAACAAGTAACACAGAGCACAAGTATATGATCAAGAGAGAAAAGTAGATTCTAGAGGTCAAGATTTCCGGTTATGGCATTGGACTCAAGGTTCTAAGGATTCTAAGGACAAGCTGCGGTGTTTGGGAAAGAATGTTCACTAATGGAAGCGATTACCGGGTAAGTCTCTCACTTCACTAATCCCGCATCAAACTCCTATTACCGGGTAGGTCTCAAGGGGTTAGAGTAAGGAATTCCGCACAAACTAGATGCTACTTAAGGGTAACCCTCTCCTTACCGGGTAAGTCTCGGAATAGGGAAATCTCAAGTAATAATCCTAGCACATTCGATCCAATAGCGGCTTATGAGGCTCACTACTACCTAGCATTCATCATCTTAGGTATCTAAGGTCGGAAATCATCGGGTAGATCTCTTCCCTCACTTAGATTGGTAGCACTAGATGATTCTAAGCTAAATTAGGCTTGACAAACACTAGGATTTAAACAACCAAAGACCCTAGCATGCAGATTCATCAATTAAAGAACAACAGAGAAGAAAATCGGGTGGATCATACAAAAAATCGGACGATCTAGATGAAGAACAGGTCGATTTTTGTCTCTGGAATGAGTTTCGTGCATACAAATCATCCTAAACTAACATATAAGTCCGTCCTATCATCACCCAAGCCATAACCATCAATCCATTACTCTAGAATCACAATAAACTAGCCAATAATATGCATATCAAGATCCGAAATCATCAAACAAGCATACATGGTGTTCATAGATGGATAATGAAAGATGAGTAAGCAAATCAATAAATCTCAGCCAAATCCAAGTTGTAGCAAGACTTACAAACTCTAAAATGAAGATTCAAAACGTTCTTAACAATCCTTGCAATTAGTTCTTCAATCCAAGACTACAAAATCACTCAAAATCACTCTAAACTCCTAGAATGGTGTTCTTCTTCTTCCTTCAATCTTTGAGAGCTTTTCTTCTTCTCCAATCTTCCTCCAAAATCAATGAGCTGTGAATGAGAGTGTGGGAGAGGAGAGATGCTCAGCAACCACCTGCAGGACCACTTATATTCTCCATCAAGAGCAAGGACGGATAAGAGATCGTGGGACACGTGGCTTTAAGCTGTCAAAGGCCTTAAAATCGACCCAGAGCAATAAATCGGCCGATTTAGCTGCTTGTTGGTCCGATTTTCTTCAGCAGAAAAGTGCTATGATCGTCTAGCCATGAGTTGGTCCATTGCTTGCACCACTAGTGGTCTTTGTGTCCTTTGTTGCTCCAATTATGCTCCTCCAATGCTTTGGATATGTACCATCATGAGGCTTGGCCCTCAAATGTATCAATTAACGTCCAATAGATCCCCGAATTACCTACAAAACCGATAAAAGGTAGTGTAGACGTCTTTTCTAGAAATGTGCATGAATTGGGCGAAGACGTCATGAACCAATGCCAAAATGTGCATAAATGAGTGAGAAATCTATCTAAATGATTAACTAATCCTAAGTCATAAATCTTGTTATCAAAAATACCCCATACTTAAGGTTTGCTCGTCCCCGAGCAAATTCCCAACTATAGACTAAGAGATGACATGATTTATGTATGCAGAAAAATGGCAAAATCTTTTTGGAGTTGTGCTTCTAATATTGGATCACCTTCATAGTCATGTTTCATGGCAATGGACAAGCAATTATGTATCAAATAAATGAAAGCATGGAAAGACAATTATACTTAACTAGAAAGCATGCAATGAAATGTAAAGATGAAGATGTCAAGATGATCATGAGCATATCCAATCTAAATCACTTAGTCTTACACACATGCAAGTAGGTCATGAGGACTTGAAAAATAGAAGGCCAAGAAACGTTGTGATTAGGCGGGAATTTTCTAGGCTATGTGATGCTAATCCGGGAAAGGAACTAAACAACCACAACTTCACATTTCTTATCAACTTCCCTCAAGTGCATATTTTTCTTTGTTTTCTTTTCTTTCTTTTATTTTTGAGACAATGGCATTGGTGTACAAAAGCCGAAACCTCGGTGATTAGCCATTCTCGGGCTTTTTCTATTTTTCGAGATGCATCCACACCGGGCACACATACCAAAGCTCGTTAGGACTATCGGTTTATTTGACTTTGGCAAGGCACCAACACCCGATTATGTGAAGTGTACCGAGTTACTTGTCATTTAAACCAACGTCCCCAAACCTATGTTTTTGTCTACACTTTCACAACAAATTCAGCATTTTATTCACATCATTCTTTCATCAACAACTTCACCCCACACTTGCTTTTCACACACATCAACACACTATCATGCTCCTATTCCCGGATGGGTCAAAAGAGGTCAAATTTTTCATCATTTGAGGTGCTCAAACAACATGATCAAGATGAGAAGTAGAGAAAGATGAATTGCCTCAATCACTCCTAATTGATGTGCAAGAACTAGCATGCAATTTCGACTTTCAATACTCAATTCAATCAAGGCAAACATTCATGATCACAAATCATTCATGGGATTCAAGATAAGTACTTCAAGTCCACATATGCATTCATCTATTCAACACACAAGGCCATCCATAGCCAATCCACAAGACAAGGTTCATCATTAGGGTCATATCCAAGCCTAGAAAGCACAAAATTTTTTAAAATTTTCGGATTTTTTGGATTTTTGGAAATATGTATGTACAATGCAAGACATAATGAAACATGTGACAAAATTAAACTATCCTAGATGCTAATCATGCAAGTGATCATGAAAACCCCACCCCATACTTAGAAACACATTGTCCCCAATGTGGACACTAAATAAAGAAGTGAAAGAGAGTCCTCACAATGTAAAATTGGTGATGCTTTGGTATTTCGGGTCACATTGAATGATGATGGTGGATGATCGATCAAGGATGGTAGAGAGCTCTTGATGATCATTATGATGTCGGAACCCGCGCTTGGCGCCGCAAGCCGTCCAAGTTCCTCGTCCGCTCCACCCATACTTGATTGGAGATCATCACTTTCCTTTACAGAGGAAAAATCGGACCAGTTGCCCAGAAAATCGGCCGATTTTGTGCATGAACTGTCCGATTTCCTGGGTGCTTTCTTCCTTGTCCATGTGCTCGGATCTTGCACCTTCTACCATTCCATGAGGTTTTCACATGACCTCCAACATCTCATAACTCATGACAATCAACAAGATCTAGCACCCAAAAACACAAAGAAAAACAAAGCACACCAAGAGTGAGATTAAACAAAAGCAAGAAAAAGAAAGGGAAAAATATGTACCAATGGGTTGCCTCCCATTAAGCGCTTCTTTAAGGTCATTAGCTTGACCAAATTCAGGAGCGTTTCAATCAAGGTGAAGCGGGGCAATCACTTCCACCGGGGCTTCCGGGATGTACTTCTTCAATCTATGCCCGTTCACCTTGAAGTTACCACAATGATCTCCTCCTATCTCCACCGCTCCATGAGGAAAAACTTTCTTCACCACATATGGCCCGGTCCATCTTGATTTGAGCTTTCCGGGGAAGAGCCGCAGCCTTGAGTTGAAGAGGAGGACAAGGTCTCCTTCACTCAACTCTTTCGGGATGATCCTCTTATCATGCCATCGCTTGGTTCTCTCCTTGTAGATCCGAGCATTCTCATACGCATCCAACCGGATCTCCTCAAGGGCGTTCATGTCTAGCAACCTCTTCTCTCCCGCCTCCTTGAGGTCAAAATTTAGCCACTTAATGGCCCAATAAGCTCTATGCTCCATCTCTACCGGGAGGTGGCAAGACTTGCCATAGACTAGCTTGTAAGGAGTGGTGCCAATTGGTGTTTTGAAGGCGGTCCTATATGCCCACAAGGCATCATTGAGCTTCATAGCCCAATCCTTTCTCGTCCTTGATACCGTCTTCTCAAGAATGGCCTTGATCTCCCGGTTGGAGATCTCCACTTGGCCACTAGTTTGGGGGTGGTAAGGTGTTGCCACCTTATGAGTCACCCCATACTTAGCCAAAAGTGCTCCAAAGTTCCTATTGGTGAAGTGCTTCCCTCCATCACTTATGATCACCCTTGGTGTCCCAAACCTTGGAAAGATCACTCGGTTGAAGAACCGCACCACCACCTTGGCGTCATTTGTAGGAGAGGCGATTGCCTCCACCCATCTTGAAACGTAGTCAACCGCCAATAGGATGTAGAGGTTGCCACAAGAAGAAGGGAATGGTCCCATGAAGTCCACACCCCACACATCAAATATCTCCACTTCTTGAATGTTATTCAAGGGCATCTCATTCCTCCTTGAGATGTTGCCCGTCCTTTGGCAAGCATCACAAGCTACTACAAAACCTTGCACATCCTTGAACAAGCTAGGCCAAAAGAAGCCCGATTGCAACACTTTAGCACATGTCTTGTGTGAGCTAGCATGCCCTCCACATGGCAAGGAATGACAATGGCGGATCACACTCTCCACCTCATCCTCCGGTATGCATCTTCTAAACATTCCATCCGGACCTCTCTTGAACAAGAGCGGTTCACTCCAATAGTAGTGCCTCACATCCTTGAAGAACTTCTTCCTTTGGGCATATGTCAAACCGGGAGGCACTTCCTCACACACTAGGTAGTTCACAATGTCGGCATACCACGGCTCACTCCCCCTAGACACTTGAAACAAGCACTCCTCCACCATTTGCAATTGCTCGTCCCGGAATGAGTCATCAATCGGGATGTCATCTCTCTCGATCTCTAAGGGAGGTAGTCTACTAAGGTGATCCGCCACGGAGTTCTCGGATCCCTTCTTGTCCCGGATTTCCAAATCAAACTCTTGAAGAAGAAGGATCCACCGAATCAACCTAGGTTTGGCATCCTTCTTTGTAAGGAGGTAACGGATCGCAGCATGATCCGTATAGACAATGACCTTCGCCCCAACAAGGTATGACCGAAACTTCTCAAAGGCGTACACCACCGCTAGCAACTCTTTCTCGGTTGTGGCATAGTTAAGTTGGGCATCATCTAGCGTCTTGCTAGCATAATAAATGGCATGAGTGCGCCCATCTTTCCTTTGCCCCAAGACAGCCCCAACGGCTATATCGCTTGCATCACACATGATCTCAAACGGCAAACTCCAATCCGGAGGTTGCATGATGGGTGCGGAGATCAAAGCGTTCTTCAACCTACAAAAAGCCTAAAGGCAATCTTTGGAGACGACAAAATCAACATCCTTCATTAGTAGGTTAGTGAGAGGCTTAGAAATTTTAGAGAAATCTTGAATGAATCTCCGGTAAAAACCGGCATGCCCCAAGAAACTCCTTACCCCTTTCACCGAGGTAGGTGGTGGCAACTTCTCTATCGTTTCAATCTTGGCCCTATCAACCTCAATGCCACGGTTAGACACCAAGTGTCCCAACACAATGCCTTCACTTACCATGAAGTGGCATTTTTCCCAATTTAAGACAAGATTTGTCTCCTCACATCTTTGCAATACTAATGACAAGTTAGCCAAGCAATTATCAAAGGAAGAACCATAAACAGAGAAATCATCCATGAATACTTCCATGATATTTTCAATGTATTCCGAAAAGATAGCCATCATACACCTTTGAAAGGTGGCGGGTGCGTTACACAACCCAAATGGAATTCTCCTATATGCAAAAGTACCCCATGGACATGTAAAGGTGGTTTTCTCTTGGTCATCGGGGTGGATAGGGATTTGGAAGAATCCACTATAACCATCTAGGTAGCAAAAATGAGAGTGTTGAGCTAATCTCTCTAGCATTTGGTCAATAAAGGGAAGGGGAAGTGATCTTTCCTAGAGGCCATGTTAAGCTTCCTATAATCAATGCACATCCTCCATCCTGTAACCGTCCTAGTTGGATTAGTTCATTATTCTCATTGGTTACTACGGTCATCCCACCCTTCTTAGGTACTACATGAACGGGACTAACCCACTTACTATCCGAGATAGGGTAGATAATTCCCGCATCTAGCAACTTTATGATCTCCTTCTTAACTACCTCTTTCATTATAGGATTTAGCCTTCTTTGATGTTCAATAGAGGGTTTATGATTATCTTCCATCATTATCCTATGCATGCACAAAGAGGGCTTGATGCCAACAAGATCATCAATGGTGTATCCTATTGCCTTTTTATGCAGTTTCAATTCATTCAATAATCTATCAAGCTCATCATCATTCAAAGATGCATTCACAATCACCGGATAAGTTGAATTTGAACCAAGGAAAGCATACTTTAAATGAGAAGGAAGAGGTTTAAGATCAAGTTGAGGAGGACCTTTTTCGGTTGGAGATGATCCATACAATGTAGGTTGAGATGATTGCAAAGCCATGGAAGCCTCCTTGAAGTCCCTTGATGATTGCTCACATTCAAGAGGTTGGTGCTGAAAAGACTCAGGAAAATCGACCCAGGAGGAAAAATCGGTCGATTTTTCTGAAGGGGGGTCGATCTGAGTTTCTGTTTTGGCAAACTGGCTGAAATTTCAGCATAAGTACAAAAATCGGCCGATTTTTGCCCTGTAGGCCGATTTTTCTGGCAGTTTTCCTCTACTTCTAGCACTTCAAACCCAACACTTGGTAGCTCGTCCAATGCATTCAAGGCCTTGATTACTTCATTGCTACTCTCCTCAACTCCTTCCTCCATCAAGCTTGAGCTAAGAACCCTCTCAAGTGGATCCTTGAGCAAGATTGAGCTCACAACTTCTCTAGACTCTTCCTCTTCAACTATGTTGAATACATCTTCATCAAGGGTTGGCCCCTTCATCATTGTTGATAGCTTGAACTTGATGTTCTCTTCTCCAATGTTGAAGGAGAGAGTCCCATTCTTGCAATCGACTAGACATCCGGAAGTAGCTAGGAAAGGTCTCCCCAAGATGATAGGAACCGGATAGTCCGCCGGGATGTCCAAAACAACGAAGTCTATGGGCACATAGAACTTCCCTAGTTGCACCGGAATGTCCTCCAAGATTCCAACCGGGTGAGTGATCGAGCGGTCCGCCATGTAAAGGGTCATCTTGACCGGCTTTGGCTCTCCTAGCCCAACCTTGTTGCAAAGTACAAGCGGGATGATGCTTACACTTGCCCCAAGATCACATAGGGCATCATACTTCACTTCTCCTACTCCGATTGGCACACAAAAGGATCCCGGATCCCTTAGCTTGGGAGGCATCTCCTCCTTCATTGTTTGAATCAACTCCGATGATCTCTTAGTCATCCTTATCTCACCATACTCCTCCAACTTCCTTTTGTTGGAGAGTATTTCCTTCAAGAACTTGCCATATGCCGGCATCCCTAGAATAGCATCCATGAACGGAATGTTAATATGCAATTTAGACATTAGTTCAAGGAACTTACCAAAATGATTGTCCAAGCGAGCTCTTGCTCGTGATTGAGGAAACGGTAGTGGTGGCTTGTATGGAGGCGGTGCCACATAGGTTGGCTCTACATCCTTGCTCTTTCCTCCATCTCCTTGCAAAGTCTCTTCTTCATTCACCACTTGCTTCCCTTTAGCATTCTCCTCGGGCAAAGGATCCTTCATGCTTAACCCGCTCCTTGTTGTAATAGCCAACACTTGGCCTCTTGGGTTTTCTTCGGTTCTTCCGGGAAGCTTTCCCGGATCTCTATGTGCCTCACCCGCCTTTTGGAACACTTTTGCTTCCAAAACTTTTTGAGCCTTTGAGATAGAAGTCACCGTGCTCTCAAGACCACTCAACCTTCCAAGCAATTGTTCAAACATCATTTCGGTTCTATCCTTTGGAGGTTGAGTGAATCCGGGTGGAGGTTCTTGTGAAGCTCTTGGTGGTGGGGTTGTGCTTGTAGAAGCGGGAGGGTTCAAGGCTCCATCCGGGTTAGAGTAAGAAAACCCGGGATGGTTATGGTTAGGCCGGTAATTGTTGAATTGCCGGTTGTTGTTGAAGTTCCTTGGGCCTTGATAATTGTTGTAGTTGCCCCTTCCCATGTAATTCACATCCTCCTCCTTGGAAGATAAGTTAGCTTGTGGAAGCACTTGAGGAGTTGCTTGGTTCTTCAAGGTTGTAGCACACAACTCCCTCAAGGACTTTAGCTCGTTGTTGATGGCATCGAGCTTGAAGTTGCTCATGGTGACCTCACTCACCTCATATGCTCCCGCCTTTCTCCCTTCACTCTTCCTATGGGAGTATTTCTCAATCACTAGAGCTTGTTTCTCTACAAACTCCCAAGCATCATCCACATGCTTCTCCATGAAGGTCCCACCGGAAAGGGACTGAAGCTTGAATTGGCTATCTTCATCAAGTCCTTTGAAGTAGATCTCCAATAGCTCAATTTTCGGTATGCCATGGTGTGGACAATCTAGGAGAAGGTCTTTGAATCTCTCCCAAGACTTGAACAAACTCTCTCTATCCTTCATCACGAAGGCATTGATCTTCCCTCTTAACTCGGTAGTCTTGGAAGGTGGGAAGAACTTAGTCAAAAACTCGGTTGTCATCTCCTCCCAAGTACCAACTCGCCCTTGTGGAATAGATTGATACCAAGCTAAGGCTTTGTCCTTAAGAGAGAAGGAGAAAGCCCTTAGCTTATGGTTGTTGCTCTCCAATCTTGGCGGTCTAAGTGTCTCCATCAAAATCTCATAGTTCATCAAGTGTTGATGAGGAGACTCTCCTTCCATCCCTCCAAATTGATTATGCCGAATCATTTGTAGAACTTGAGGGCGGAGCTCATAGTTGTGGGCTGCGGGATCTCCTAAGTTCACACCCGGACGGTGTGCTCTTTGTGCCGGATCCATACGTCTACCCAAAGTTTGTGGTTCTTCAATGGCAATGGGTGCAACTCTATCATTAACCGCCGGCTGCGGTTGTACCACCGGTGGTGGAGGAGGTGGAGGTTGTCGGCGATTAAGCTCTCCTTGAACAAGGGCTTGCCTAATCTCCTCAATCTCCCTCCTAGTTTCCTCTTGCTTCTCATTGGCAAGTCTCCTTTCTTCCTCCAAGAGCTCATCTCTTAGCCTTATTTGCTCTAAGGCTTCATCCAACTCAGCTTGGAGGTTTCTTCCGGCCATCTCTTTCTCTTTTCGGATGTTCTTGGATCTAGATCGAAGGGTTTTCTCCGGTTCGGGATCGAATGGAGCTAAATCCTTGCCACGAGATCTTCGCATACACCTAAAGAGAGAGACGATGTCCTGAAAAGCAAAGACACACACCAAAGAGAGATCAAAAGCAACAAGAAAGATCTACACTATAAACAATCACAAAATGACTCAATCTAGACCTAGTCCCCGGCAACGGCGCCAAAAACTTGTTTAGGCTAGGGAATAGCACAAAAAGCTTTACATTTATAAACTCGAATCTAATCTCCTAAACTACCTAGCGAAACCGCAGTGTACGGGACGTTTGTAGAAAGGTAAGTATTCCGAGGTCGACACAAAGACTAAGGTGAAATCGAGTCAAGCAATGATCAAAGATAGTGTGAATCTAGACTAAGATAAGATGAGAAACAAAGAAAATGGAAAACTCAATGTTTTTGTTGGTTTTTATGGTGATCAAACAAAGATCACAAGTCAAGTAAGATAATAAAACAACTAACAACTCAAGCTAACAAAGGAACAAGTAACACAGAGCACAAGTATATGATCAAGAGAGAAAAGTAGATTCTAGAGGTCAAGATTTCCGGTTATGGCATTGGACTCAAGGTTCTAAGGATTCTAAGGACAAGCTGCGGTGTTTGGGAAAGAATGTTCACTAATGGAAGCGATTACCGGGTAAGTCTCTCACTTCACTAATCCCGCATCAAACTCCTATTACCGGGTAGGTCTCAAGGGGTTAGAGTAAGGAATTCCGCACAAACTAGATGCTACTTAAGGGTAACCCTCTCCTTACCGGGTAAGTCTCGGAATAGGGAAATCTCAAGTAATAATCCTAGCACATTCGATCCAATAGCGGCTTATGAGGCTCACTACTACCTAGCATTCATCATCTTAGGTATCTAAGGTCGGAAATCATCGGGTAGATCTCTTCCCTCACTTAGATTGGTAGCACTAGATGATTCTAAGCTAAATTAGGCTTGACAAACACTAGGATTTAAACAACCAAAGACCCTAGCATGCAGATTCATCAATTAAAGAACAACAGAGAAGAAAATCGGGTGGATCATACAAAAAATCGGACGATCTAGATGAAGAACAGGTCGATTTTTGTCTCTGGAATGAGTTTCGTGCATACAAATCATCCTAAACTAACATATAAGTCCGTCCTATCATCACCCAAGCCATAACCATCAATCCATTACTCTAGAATCACAATAAACTAGCCAATAATATGCATATCAAGATCCGAAATCATCAAACAAGCATACATGGTGTTCATAGATGGATAATGAAAGATGAGTAAGCAAATCAATAAATCTCAGCCAAATCCAAGTTGTAGCAAGACTTACAAACTCTAAAATGAAGATTCAAAACGTTCTTAACAATCCTTGCAATTAGTTCTTCAATCCAAGACTACAAAATCACTCAAAATCACTCTAAACTCCTAGAATGGTGTTCTTCTTCTTCCTTCAATCTTTGAGAGCTTTTCTTCTTCTCCAATCTTCCTCCAAAATCAATGAGCTGTGAATGAGAGTGTGGGAGAGGAGAGATGCTCAGCAACCACCTACAGGACCACTTATATTCTCCATTAAGAGCAAGGACGGACAAGAGATCGTGGGACACGTGGCTTTAAGCTGTCAAAGGCCTAAAAATCGACCCAGAGCAATAAATCGGCCGATTTAGCTGCTTGTTGGTCCGATTTTCTTCAGCAGAAAAGTGCTATATGAGTTGGTCCATTGCTTGCACCACTAGTGGTCTTTGTGTCCTTTGTTGCTCCAATTATGCTCCTCCAATGCTTTGGATATGTACCATCATGAGGCTTGGCCCTCAAATGTATCAATTAACGTCCAATAGATCCCGAATTACCTACAAAACCGATAAAAGGTAGTGTAGACGTCTTTTCTAGAAATGTGCATGAATTGGGCGAAGACGTCATGAACCAATGCCAAAATGTGCATAAATGAGTGAGAAATCTATCTAAATGATTAACTAATCCTAAGTCATAAATCTTGTTATCAATTAACAACGTTTTCTTGTTAGGACAGTCTTTCATCATGTGTCCTCTACCTTGACACTTAAAACACACTATATCCCTAGCTCTAGATGAAGGGTTAGAAGTACTCCCTTGTGTTCCTTTAGGAAAAGTAGCTGTGGGATTAGGAGGGGCTGCAGAAGGTGCTTTACGTTGTCCTCCTTGTTCATGGGCTGTTTTCTCCTTATTTGACACTTCCCTGTTGTAACTTTCTTGTTGGCGGTTCCCTTGGTTCTTCCAAGAGCTGGAGACACCATAAGAAGCCTTTCCTCCTTGATTTCTCGATTTCATCTTCCTTTCCACTTTGATTGCGAGATGGAGTAGTTTTGTCATAGAGCCATAGGGAAAAAGATCGACTTCGTTAGCAAAACTTGAAATAAGGATACGAAGATACCTAGCCATTGTTGATTCTTCATCTTCTCGCACATTGGCCTTTACCATAGCCATTTGCATGGCATTATAGGTCTCCTCAGCAGTCATTGATCCTTGCCTCAAGTTCTCTAATCTTTGTCTCAATTCCCTTGTATAGTGTTGGGGAACAAATCGAGCTCTCATCAATGCCTTCATATGCTCCCAAGTAGCTGATAACATGAATTATAGTCTATATTTTGGGGCATGTTTAGACGTTTTATCTTCAATAATCTGCATCTTTGAATGTATATTATATGATTATATTGTCGTTTCATCTACCTTTGCGGGAATCGAGGTCTACACCAAGTTTCATTGTAATCGTAGGTAAAATGGCACGTTTTACATCAAAATAGAGCTAAAGGAGCTAAGGAGTCATTGGAGCTACATTCAGGAGCTTAAGGAAGAATCCAGGAAGCAAGGAATTAACAAAGAAGATTTACTTTGGACCAGATTTGAGAGATTTCACTTTCAGTTTAGAGTCACCTCGGTCAGCTACAGTACCACCTCGACCGATGTGATCTAAGGGAGCGTCTCGATCGAGGCGAATACCCTGACGCGGCGAGGTCATTTATTCTTCGCTGAGATCTTTTATTTTTGGAAGGAGAGATCTTATATTTTTGGGCTGGATTT
Source organism: Fagopyrum esculentum (assembly GCA_033239045.1). Classification (NCBI taxonomy): domain Eukaryota; kingdom Viridiplantae; phylum Streptophyta; class Magnoliopsida; order Caryophyllales; family Polygonaceae; genus Fagopyrum; species Fagopyrum esculentum. Next base: position 74,563,664 of record BSUD01000007.1, on the reverse strand, counting down.
CTGAAAGGAAGATCATATATTTTAGATATCTATTTTAGAGATTAAGATATATTTTTATTAGGATAATATCTTTTCAAGATATTTTATCTTTAGATGAGAGTTTTCCTATATAAAGGGTTGGATTTTCCACAAGTTGAACCATGCTTATACATGCTTAGAGGGCTGATAGCATCCAGCAATTAAGGGATTTTCTCTGGAGTTTTGAAGGAAGAAAGATTGAAGATCAATCTAGGAAGGATTGATAGCTTGTTATAGCTTTTGTGCAGGGTTTTTGTAAGACTTTCTTAGATTCCCTTCTTGTTGATTTGTCTTGTTTAATTTATTATCCAAGGAATGCTTATTTGTTTGATATTTGATTCAGTTATTGAAGCCTTGTTCTTAAGGTTTTTGTGTTCAAATAATCATTCTCTTCCCATATATTTGATTATTGCTTTCATGATGATGAATGGCTAATTTTCTTGTGCGATTCTAGAGTGATTGACTGAAGGTTGTGGGAAAAACAATAATTGAATAATCTTAAATTCCAGTAGGACCCTGAAAGCTCGAGTCTTTATCCTTAACCCTAGAACATCTCGCTCAGTCGATGAACATCTCAGCCGGGGTGGAATTCGTCTGACCGAGATGACTTTTCTGATCCAAAACTAAGAGTTAAGTGTTAGAGTTTGTCAAATCCTATTCTTATTACACCTTTCCTGGTTCAATGCAAGCCTAGGATGAGACTTACCCGGTGATTCCTTTGTTTGTTTACCCATGATCATAAGTGTAGGTAATAAAGGTTTATCCTTTATTGGGGTTTGAGTGTGCCTTCATCCCATCTTTGTGAGTTAGCCTGAGACTTACCCGGTAAAGGTTGATTCTATTCCCTTAGTTGGTGTGTTGGTTTGAGATTATAATTCCTTTCCTTAGTACCTTGAGACTTACCCGGTAATAGGTTCTTTAGTTTGGGATTGTGAGTAGTGAGACTTACCCGATGATCTATTCCACTTTAGTAGCACCTTCCCTTTGCAAAACCTCAACTTTGTCCGCTTATCTTGAGATCTTGAGTTGGAACCACAACTGTATGCTTTAATCCCTAGAATTTTGCATATTTACTTAATTGACTATATTATCATCTTTGATTGCTTTAATTGCTTTTGTGGTTGACTACCTATATTGGTTTTGTTTCACCAAAGTCCATGAGATCGACACCCCGGAATTCTTGCTTTTACTACGATTGACCCGTACACTGCGGGTTCGCATCCTTGTTTTAAACATACATCGTGGGTTATAAATTTAAAGCTTGCACACACCATTTGGAGCGAACAAGTTTTTGGCGCCGTTGCCGGGGACTTGGTCTAGACCGAGCCGGTTGCGGTAGTCTTTCGGGGCCCTTGCCCCTGTTTCTACTAACCACTCTACTTGAGCGACTTTCGCAGGTTCTTTCTTGTAGGTTTATGCGAAGAAACCGTGCTGGAAAGGAAATTGTTCCTTACGATCCCGAACCAGAAAAGACATACAAAAGACGCTTGAAAGAAGCTAAGATGGCCAATCAAGAGAATCGCGATCTTGAGGCCGAATTGAAGGAGGCATTAAAACAACTACGCCTCAGTAAAGAAGAACTGTAATTGGAAAAGGAAGAAACTTGCGCAAGGACGGAAGCGATCGAAGCAGATATGGCGACTTTACGGGACCAATATCTACCTCGACTAGATCCAGCTCCTCGACCGAGGCAGGACCCAATTCCAGGTGCCCCGGCCGAGATACTTCCACCTCGGATGCCAGTCCAAGATGCTCTTAAGTTCTGCGCCGGATTAGTAGGAAATACGCTGAATCAACTCCAATTATGCGTTTACTGGATACAGGAAGAGAAACAACCACGTTTGGTTTTTGTTCAACTGGTTCAAGTGTGGCTAATGTGGCTGAGGGAAAAATGGTGGTTGATGGTGGTGTGATGGTGGTTGGTGTTGTGCTATGGTGATTTCCGGTGTCCAGAACTCACAAACAAGGAACAAACTCGTTAGACTCAAACAAAGCTTAGAGTAGAAGATAGAAACGGAAATAGACTCAAACAAAAGACAATGATCAATTGCAATGATCAAAATAGACTCTTTTTGTGATTTTATGATTGATTTACCGACTCTTTTTGGTGGTTGGACGTCAACTGCGCTCTGATACCAATTGATACGGGGATTAGCCGCGATGAACGGATCTAGACGAACAACCTGTTCTAAAGAATGAAGAACACACGAAATTAACAAACAAGGACAGCAATGAAAACAAGAAAACAAAAAGTGACAAGAAGAACCGAAAGGAACAATGATAGAACCCTTGGATTCGAGATCCAAGAACCAAACCAGTGATGATTCGACCCCGCTTCTTACAACTCCACACAATCGCTCTAAGAATCGAGAGCACGAAGAGGGTGACTTGTTCGACTTGCAACACCAATCCCGAAGGAGATTGACATACACAAGAACGAGAAAGCCACATCACATACACAAACTCCCGAGACAAGAATGATTGAATTCTCTTGAATTCAATTCTGAATTGCTCTCAGCAAAACTTGTATAAAACTTGTCTACTACAAAAGAAGAGACTAAAGGCTTTATATACATCCTAGGCCTTTTCTTCTAAAACAGAAAAAAAAAAACTAATTACAATAATTACATGAGAGAGACTTAAATAAAGCCCAACAAACATATAACACAATTGGGCCTAATCAAACTCTCCTATTCAGTCTCTCACGTCCACACACTTTTATGATCATCCAGCCATGCACATGCACGTACGTGAAACCCCTTAAATGTGATTTCAAGACCTCCAGTTGTCCTTTGAAATGCGTCTCAAAGCCTACCCATCAACTAGAAATATAATTTAATCTCCATTAATCATCTTGGCTGGGATGTGTTCGTGACTGATCCACAAGATGGTCCTTAGACTTGATGAAGGTGGACTTGGTTGAGCTTCATGGACCATGTTTAGGAAAAGAGCATCCATCTCAGCTTGACGTTAAGCTTGCGCTCTTGTTAGAGTCCCTTGAGGTGGTGAAGATGGAGTTAGCTCAAATGATCCTTCATCATAGGAGCTGCCCCTGTGGTGGCTCTGGCTACCCCTGCAGTGGCTGGTGGTCCGCCCCTGACCCTCTGGTCATCCGCCCCGCGGTGGTACAACAGAAGCTTCGTCTTCTTCGCTTTTCGACTGTTCTTTGCTCGAAGTGCCTCCTTCTCTGGCTCGGCCTTCTCCAAACACTCACCAAAGGTCTTAGCTTCCTCACCACGACCTAAACAAGCTAGAAGAAGGGATATCCAAAGGGTTTATAAGATCTCCCTTCAAGCTTCCTCCATAGCCATAGAGGTGAAGAGAAGAGGAAAGAGGGAAGAACTAACAACAAAGGAAAGAGGGAAAGAGATAGCTTACCACAGCAAATCTGAAACTCCAAGGCTGCAGCCTCCTACCCAGCTCTTCAAAGGAGAAAGAAGAAGAGATGCACAAGGAAGAGGAGAGTGAGGAGGGAGAGAATGAACGTGAAAGTAAAAATGATGAAAGTAGGAGAGAGAGAGAGTATTGAAGGCTGCCAAAAGGGGTGGGGATACCCAAGGGTCAGCTGTCCCCCTTGTCTCCCCACTCCATATCTGTAACACCCCAAATTCGCGGGATATCGGAATACTACGGGCGAGACCTCACAAGGGGTCCCGACCCTTAGCCTGACAACAATTTCACCGGACCTTTCCAACAAGGAACAAATAAAGGCCAAAACCAAAAACAAGTTTAATGCAATGATATGATTCCCAAATACAACGAAAGGAAAGACATCATCCGTCTATACAAAAATGCCAAGAATAAACATATATACAACAATAATACATGGACTAAAAACCCCAAATTCGACCTATGATGTACGGAACCCCGGCTGCCCACTCCTCCGGATCACTCGGCCACATCTAACCTGCACGTCAACTACAACAATCGGTATAAAACCGTTATCTCACATTCTAGGCATTATAAAGATAGAAAAGGCACAAAGACACGCATAATCACACACAACACACATCATACTCATATACATACACTTCTTGTTCTTATTCTCTTTTTAGGTTATTCCCTTTCTAATCCATTCGTTCAAGTGTGACACGAGAGTCTTATAACTCTCGCCTTTGTCACTGTGTAACTACCAGGAGTGTGGTGGCACTCAACCCGTATACCCTGAGAGAGTGATGAAGAAGCCCACCCGTATACCATATATGGTCTGGTCATAGAGATCCTCCCAGTCTCCCTCGGGAGCTGGGCAAGTGATGTCACCGCCCACTAATAAAACACAATGGGCCAAATATATATAACCGAGTTGCCCTAATCCGGTTTCAAGATTATAAACAAAGGTAAAGCACACACCACCATCACATATCTAAATAATGCGTAAAAGCGAGCTAAGTAAGTCCGTAGACTTACCTCGTCCCAAAGATCAACCCAATCACATTTCCCGTAGGAATATAACCAAAGCCTGTTCAAGACAAGGCACAATAATCAACAACCACTCACAAAGCTAGCAGTCTAAGTCTTATATGTTCTCACAAGGTCATAACCCACACCCATACTAGGATAGCATGCATAGTCTCCACAACACTCCAAGGTAACAACTACATGCACATCCTATCTCATAAACTCACATCCATGTACTAACCATCTAAACCCTTACAAAGCCTCACAATGCAGTCATACCCTCATCCCATGAACCAACTCAGAATCATGCAGCCACCAAGCAATAGATCATTCCGAAAACCTCACAAACTCGTTTAAGGTCCACAAGCCACTACATGGCATTCCAACTATCCTAGGTCCAACCTAGCATGCTTCTAATCATCAATACTCTCTAAGGTCATCAAAGAACCTATACTCAAGGGAGGGAACTCACCAAGCAAAGACACGGGTGCAAAAGAAGGAAGAGCAGCCGTGAAAGGGAGAAGAAGACCGCAAGGGAAGTCCGACAGAACCAGCAGCCGCCCCTGCGGCCTGGTCTGGACGCCCCTGCGGCTCAAGCTGGCCGCCCCCGTGGTCGAACATCAGTGGTGGAATCTTCGATGGTTCTTCGGTGGATCCTTGATGTGTTGATGCTTCCTATCTTCCTTGCTCCACCATAGATGTATACTGTCACCACAACATCACACAAGACATCTCAAACTCGATCCCAATCGCATGCAAGTCAAAGAGAAGAAAACAAGGTGAAGCTATGGCTTCCACAATTGAAGCTTGAGGAAGAAGATGAAGGTGAAGGAATGAAGAAGGAGGGAAAGGCTTACCATCACAAATCCGGATCTGTAGCTCAACTCATTGCTGGACATCAAACAAGTGGAAGAGAAGGGAGGTCATAAAGGAAGTTCCCAAGAGCATCCAAGCCAAAGAGAGAGTGTGGTGGAGGAGAAGCCATTTCACGCAAGAGTGAAATAAGAGGAGAGAGAGAGAGGGGACATGACTGCCACAAAAGGGGAAGCTCAAGGGTCATCTGACCCATCTTTCTAATTTATGCACGGAACCGAGGGGTCCAATGCAAGGGTGAAAAACGAAAGGTCGGAACGAGATTTTTGGAATAAACCCGACGCTCAACACTTCGTGCATGTGGGAAAACTGAGCCGCGCCTACGGGAAGGTCGATAAACCGCTCAACACCCGAAATAAAAATTCCGGATGTTACAATATTCCAAAACAGGAAAGCAAAAAGGGAAGAACAAAGGTTGGCACGGGATTTGGGGAAAAATATCCCGGCACTAAGCTAACGTGTCTGTAGGAACTAAGCTGCTGACGCGAGAAGACCGGAAAACATCTCGACACCTGAAATAAATATTCCGGATGTTACAACTAACCCCCCCTGAAATCAAGTTTCGTCCCGAAACTTGATAAACGTACAACTCACAACTAACATAGCTAAAAAATTGTATCGAACATGTAACGTCACCCATTAACCCTCAAACTAAAAAGTCAACCTCGTAACCACACCAACACCTCAAAAGGTAATCATACATACGCACATAAAGCACACAACACATATCGCATCACGAATCACATAAGCGTAACCAAGGAAGAACTCGGGACTAACCCGACTACCCTATCGATGTCACTAAACAAGCATAAAACTCGGGATAGTTCCTCTGGTTACTATCTTGCGTCTCCCATGTGGCCTCATCGGCTCCTCGCCTCAACCACTGCACCCTCAACATCGGTATCTCCTTCGTTCAAAGGCGTCTCGTACTCCACTCTAGAACCGCCATCGGGTACTCTGCAAAAGTATGATCCGGCTCAACCACTAGATCCTCGAGGCTAATGATGTGTATCGGGTCAAGGATGAACTCTCTCAACTGAAACACATGAAATACCGGATGTATACTGATGCGGGTTGGGGCCGCGAATGACTAGATCTAGATTGGGAATCCTTGAAACCAACAATGATGTTTTTACTTGACCAATGGCATAAAATTCAGATTGTTAGAACAAGAAAATGACGATGGAAAGATAGAAGAAAAGAGGATGAAAGGGGACGTAGGATGTATGGTAGAAGTACATCCAAAAGAACCAAAAGACTCCCTTACAAGAACCTTAATCAGATTGATCAAAACCCAAGCAAGATGATGCCTTCAACTCTTTCTTCTATAACCTTACACAAGCCTTCAATGGAGACAAGCACAAGGAGGGACTAGTATTGACTAGTAGCACCAATCTCTAAAGAGATTAACACACACAAGAACAATCTAGCAGGGATTCACAACGATTCAATCAATTGGCTCACTTTATTGATTGAATTTTCTGAATGAAAACAAAAGCTCTCAAAGAGACGGTTTATCAATTGGCTAAAAATCTATCTAATCAGGAAAGAAGCTAAAGGAGGCTTTTTATATTCCTAGAAAGCCTCCTATCTAAAAAAAGGAATAACATTTGTCAAAAAGACAATAAAACAAATAAAACAACTAAAACAAATAAAAATAACCCTTAAAATATTTTGAACCTAAAGGTTATAAAAAGTCTTTCATTTTATACCAAAAGATGATATAAAATACGAAAGAAGCTCCAAAAGCCTCAATCTTCCATTTCTTTCAATTCCGGAACAAGTGTCTCTTCTTTGCTCTTGCATGGCTCCAAATCACGTGTACATGGTCTCCCTTCTACGTCCAAGTCGTCGGGAATCGTCATTAACGTGACTAAGGAAGCCTCAGTCAGCAATGGATCATCAATGGTCTCCTTAGGAGCTAAGGACACCAACAATTTGGATACCTCCTCTTGAATTGCTCTTGCCCTTGATCTAGTGATTGGCCCTTGTATTGTAGGACTAGTAGGGGTTGTTGGTGATGGTCCCTCATCATACTCCCCTTCTTGGGAAGGATTCATCCTCGAATCATCACCATCCGCATCACTTGACTCAAAGGGACTTAGATCTCCTACGTTGAAAGTAGGGCTCACTCCATAGTCCTCCGGAAGCTCTAGTACATAAGCACTGTTGCCAACCTTACATAGTACTTTGAATGGTCCGTCTCCCCTAGGTGATAGCTTGGACTTGCGCCTTTCCGGGAACCTATCCTTCTTTAAATGCAACCACACGAGGTCTCCCGGTTCGAATAGCACTTGCTTGCGGTTCCTATTAGCCTTGGCCGCCACTTGCCTCCCCTTCTCCTCTAGCCTTTTGCGTGTCCTTTCATGCAGTTCCTTGATCATCTCCACCGGTTTTTATGCATTAAAATCTACTCGCTCCGCTATGGGAAACGGTATAAAATCAAAAGGGGTCAAAGGATTCAACCCATAGACACACTCAAAAGGAGTTAGATTAGTAGAAGAATGTAATGTACGATTATATGCAAATTCTACATGAGGCAAGACATCTTCCCAAGATTTCAAATTATCTTTTAAAACAACCCTCAGAATGGTTGTTAATGTCCTATTAGTTACTTGGGTTTGCCCATCCGTTTGAGGATGACTAGAAGTCGAAAACAGCAACTTCGTCCCTAGTTTACCCCAAAGATTCTTCCAAAAGAAAATAAGAAACTTAACATCCCTATCACTCACTATACTCCTAGGTACTCCATGTAATCTAACAATTTTCCTAAAGAACAAGTTAGCTACATTATAAGCATCATCAGTCTTATGGCAAGCAATAAAATGGGCCATTTTAGAAAATCGATCTACCACCACAAAAATTGAATCTCTCCCTTTCTTAGTCCTAGGTAACCCAACAATGAAGTCCATACTAATATCCTCCCAAGGTGACTTAGGCATGGGTAAGGGGGTATACAATCCATGAGGTTTCAATCTAGCCTTAGCCTTTAAACACACAAGACATCTCTTAAGCAAGTTCTCTACATCTCTAAGCATATGGGGCCAATAAAAATGTGAATGTAGCATATGATAAGTCTTATCTCTCCCAAAATGCCCCATTAAGCCTCCCATATGGGCTTCCTCAACAAGTAATAGCCTAAGGGAACACTTAGGAATGCACACTTTATCGACTCTAAATAGAAAACCCTCAAACAAGTAATACTTATCAAAGGCTCCTCTAGATGCACATTGCTTAAATATATCTCCAAAATCAAAATCATCAACATATAGATCCTTAATATAATAGAAACCTAAGACCTTAGAATCCATAGTTATGATTAAAGAGTGTCTCTTAGAGAGAGCATCTGCTACAACATTATCCTTGCCCTTTTTATACTTTATGATATAAGGAAAAGTTTCTATAAAATCCATCCATATACCATGTCTCCTATGTAACTTATCTTGACTCCTAAAATGTCTTAAGGACTCATGATCGGTACGTAGGACAAATTCACTAGGCCATAAATAATGTTGTCATGTTTTTAATACTCTAAACAATGCATAAAGTTCTTTATCATACGTCGAGTAGTTTAAACATGCTCCCTTTAATTTCTCACTAAAAAATGCTAGTGGCTTACCCTCTTGCATGAGTACTCCTTCAATACCAATACCCGAAGCATCACACTCGACCTCAAAAGGTTTGGTGAAGTGAGGAAGAGCTAGGAGAGGTGCATGGGACAGCCGCCACTTCAACTCCTTAAACGCCTTCTCTTGAGCATCTCCCCACACAAATGGCACCTTCTTCTTTGTCAAGGACGTGAGTGGGGCTGCTATGGTGTTGAAATCTAGCACAAAACGTCTATAGAAGGTTGCTAGGCCGTGGAAACTCCTCACTTGACCGACGGTTGCGGGAGTAGGTGTTCGCCTCTAACCGTGCGTGCAATCAAGCTTTAAATTTATAAAACTAGAATAAAAGCAAGCGAACCCGCAGTGTACGGATCGGCGTAGTAAAGCAAGAATTCCAGAGTATCGAACTCAGGGATTTGGGGGGAACAAATTCAGTTCGCAAATCGTCAAGCAAGTAAATGTAATAAGCTTTGCAAATATTGGGGAAAACAACAACCCTAAAGATCCAGGTGTCTAATTGTGGCAATCGATTCAAGATATACTAAAGAACTAAGGACAAAGTTAAGAGTTGTAAAGGTATGCTAAGGTAAAGCAATGTACGGTAAAGTTTCACGGCTTTATATGACTTATCTAAAGACACTCTCTATAAAGGTTGTTGAGGCTTTAGTATAGAAAGGATCTATGAATAAGAATTAATCTCAAATACCCAAACTTGTAACCCAAGGATCAAAACTAACTAAAACGATTAAGGTTGTGACACTCGAAATCGAAGTAGAGGTTGTTGAGGCTTCACTACTACCTAGAAAAGGGTAAACCTAGACTAGATTAAAGCTAATCTTTAACCTTGGATCAAAGTAAAAGCAAAGTTCGTAAACTAGGGTAAATCACGGGTAGATCTTGAGTTCCACGGCCGTGGAGGTTCAAGAACAGACCGTGATTTTGGTTCGTCGACGAGATCTCTCTAACTCTCAGGGTCCAATCAATTTACGATCGATCTATCATCATCTAAGCCACAATTATTAACCCTTCACCTTAGAATTGCTAAAGGGTTTTAGCCAATAACCATTGTCATGATATCAAAAATCAATTTAAGAAGAATGAAAGATGAAAACCTTCGAAAACTCAAATATAACTCAAAGTCAATCTCAAATCCGAAACACAAATCGGAATATTCAATGGATTCGGAATAGAACACAAAAGCTCACAAAATCTAAGGCAAGTATGAAGAACGGGATGTCAATCCGTCTATAATAACAAAACCTAGAAAAATGGCGCAACTTCCGCCACACAAGATCTTCCGAAATCCAAATTGCCGGCGCTTCCGCTAAGTCTCCTCGAACTCTCTTTAACAACCCTAAGCAAGGCTAAGCGATAAGTGTGGATGTACGAAACTCCCTTCTCTGACCCTTTTATAAGAAAGGATAAAATAATCATCCGGCCATTTTGCGTAAATGATATGGCAATAATTGGTTCGTCAAAAGATCGCCTAAATCACGGTCTCAAGGGGTTCCACGACCATGGTTTAGAGCGTGGAATTGGATTACGGTTCCATATGATTTCCACGACCGTACTTTATACCGTGTAACTCTCTGGAATGCTCCACGTTCATGATGCCAAAATCCACAGCCGTGGTTTATAGCGTGGACTTCTCTACGACTGTATTTTAGAGCGTGGAAGTGTAAATTGCTTGTGGTTTCCTTTTTGTCGTGCCATTCTTCATCCTAGCATCTCCTTTGGCTTCTTTGATGTGTTCCTAATCCTTGGATGTGCTCAAATCTTCTCCTATCTCTCTCAATTGGTCCGGTTTTAGCTCTTATTCACCTATAATCAACACAAAGCTAATGTAGACCTCCATATCGAAAATATAGACAAACTAGCTAACAAATGCTTCAATGCCTTATCAATGGACACTATAATGGATGAAAGGCAACTAGAAAAAGTGCCTAGAATATCGTAATATTTCATGCTAACAAAATACCCCATACTTGCCACTTGCTAGTCCCCAAGCAAGGTCTTTTGAAAGCTTTAGAACACAAGTTAGGATGAAATATGCATGCAAACTCAAAAACAAAACATCTTTTAGGTAAATGTGCTTCTAGTCAATAGATCATTCTCAAACCTTGCTTTATTCATTCTTGAAACGCTCATATACATAACCAAATAATGTAGAGGAAAGGAAACATCATGAATTGGTTAAACTTCAATGTAAACATCATAACCTTCAAGCATTATAAAAATCAAGCATAAGAAACTTCAATTTAGATCACCAAGCCAAATAACACTCTTTTGATCTTAAGGACTTCCAAATAAGGTCTAGAATGCGGAAGGGAGGGAAACTTATAAGGAGTGTGGTGCATGAATCCGGGAAAGTGGACAACTAACTCTTTTCTTTTTATTTCAATTTGCAACACCATCAACCTTGAGCTTTGCTCTCTTCTTTTCACATCATTTTCGACTTTACTTTTGGAGTTATGGACAACGGTGCACAAAAACCGAAGCCTAAGAGATTGGCGTTTCTCAATTTCGAGATGCCTCAAACCCTTGATGCACATAACATAATCCGTTATGAATATCGCTCAATCCGACTTTGGCAAGACACAAACACCCGGCTATGTGAATGGTGCCGAGTTACTCATCGTCATGATTGACTTCCCCAAACCTATTATTTCTATTCTTTGAATGCAAACAATTGCTTTCATGGCCCTCCCACATCAAACATGCCAAAACATAACTCCTCCAAATTCCGGGATAGGTAAGGGAGGCAAATATTTCATTGAGGGGCTAAATGAACAAAGAAAGGAGAAAGAAAGGTCGAATTGCCTTAATCATTTCATAAAGAAGTATAAGAACTTATCATGTGATTTCAACTTTGATTTCTCAATATGATTTAGATAAAACTCTTTACATTATGAAACTTGCAAGAAAGGATAATCAAACCTCTAATCATGAGGCTCTAGAGACCCAATGGTCTCGCCGCTATCCTAGTGCAAGCAGAAAAATCTATCCCCAACTGTCTAGCGATGTGGGTGACCATAACACCATATCCAATGTTCCCGGCTCTCTTATTCTTGAGCTTACTCATGGTGGAGGCTAGAAGGGTAGCACAGTCAGCAGGTCTACCGTGCAACAGAGCATAAAGGAGGAACAACTCATCCGTCTTAATCTTCTGAGGGGTCTCGGTTCTAGGGAAAAGACACTCAGAAAGTACTCTATGGGCTATCTTCAAGGCTAAGTGATAGATAAGCTTAGCCTTGGTGTCAGCTGGTTGCCAGCGGTCCTCGTTGACATAGATCATAGCAATGTCCTCCCAGAAATCCTTAGCGTATACACCGCTAGGAAAACGACAATTGAAGGTATCTTGGAACCCAATGAAGGCTCCGAACTCTAAATTCGAGAACTCGTAGTTCTCCTCCATCAGCCTAAAGGAAACTGTCCTATCCACATGGCTATGCTCAAAAGAGATCACAAACTCTCGAGTGATCTCCTCATATGCGTCTTCCATAATAGCGGAGAAGATGATCAAGCCGGCTCTATCTAGAAGCCATGTAAGGTCACTCACCATATTCAATGGCTCTAACTCCTCAAGAACTAAGTAGCGTGGTCCTATGACCGCCCTCTTCTCGATCCTTTTTAAGGCACTGAGGTAATCCTCATGGATTTTTTGAATTCTAGGGGGTGGGGGTGATGGTGGCTCACTAGGAGGTACTTGGGAGGAGGAGGAAGCAACACCTTTCCTCTTCTTGCTTCTAGTAGACATTCTCCTAATCAAATCCATTTCAGAGGCAAAATTACGGCCTGTTCTACAGATTCCACGGCCGTGGTTCACCTAGAGACCGTGATTCGGCTCTGAATTTCTCAAAACTCAATCAATTCACACCAAATTCACCAAGCAGCAGTCCTAGACTAATTCCAATCCAATTCCAATCAGTTCTCCTAAAAATTCTTGCAAAAATTGAGCCAAATCGACAAAGTAGAGAAAGAGAAGAAAACCTAGGTTTTGGATTCTTAAAATCCAAATTCCGTCTTCTTCAGGGATCGTTCGCTTGATTTGTTGATTGGATCTAGTAGATGGTTGAATTTGTTTCACTTTAGGCTCAAGAATTGTTCGAAACGATTACCGAACAGAGATTTGAGAGAGGAGAGATGGCGTCGGCGATTTGGGCGTGGAAGAGAAGGGTTTGTGGTATTTTTGTGAAGAAGGTGGTTTATATAGTGGCCGTAAAATTTTTGGTAAATTACGGTCACTCTGGGTGTTCCACGGCCGTGGTTTTGTACGGAACCGTGATTTTGGTGATTTTTCTCAGAATTTTGCAAATTACGGTCACTGTAGCTTTCACGACCGTGGTTTTGGGTGTGGAACTCTCTGTAATGTGCCAAAATCCAAGTTTCGTCAATTTCCTTCAACTTTTCCTTCTCCCTTGCCTATTCCATTGCTCCTGCAACTAAAAACACGAACATACCGGAAGGTACCGAAGGCAAAACAAAACAAAACAAAACGTCTAAACTAATCTAATCTACGAATGACAAACAAAAACATAAGTGCAATACCTTGGGTTGCCTCCCAAGAAGTGCTTGTTTAAGGTCCACAGCTAGACCGTACTTGCACTTATTCGAGTGCGGTAGGTGCGAACTCCTCAGCTTGGGGTTCCGGTGAGTACTTCTTGAGTTGTTGACCATTCACCTTAAAGCTTCCGCCCTTTTCACCCCATACTTCAACTGCACCATGGGGAAAAACACGTTTGATTAGATAAGGTTTGGTCCAACGAGATTTAAGCTTACCTGGAAAGAGACGAAGTCTTGAATTGAAGAGGAGAACTTGATCTCCTTTTTTGAGGTCTTCTGGAATGATATGCTTATCATGCCAACGCTTCGCTCTTTCTTTATAGATCTTGGCGTTGTTGTAGGCGTTTAAACCAAGTTCTTCAAGCTCGTTAAGGTCCAAGAGGCGCTTCTCGCCTGCTTCCTTTATGCTGAAGTTCAACCACTTTATTGCCCAATACGCCTTATGTTCTAGCTCTACCGGCAAGTGACAAGACTTCCCATACACAAGGTTGTATGGTGTCGTACCTATTGGAGTCTTATATGCAGTCCGGTATGCCCACAATGCATCATCTAGCTTCGAAGACCAATCCCTCCTTGTTCGTGAAACCGTCTTCTCTAGGATTCCTTTAATCTCCCGGTTTGAAATCTCCACTTGTCCACTTGTTTGTGGATGGTAAGGGGTGGCGATCTTGTGAGTCACCCCATACTAAGCTTGTAGAGCTTCAAATCGTCGAGCAATGAAGTGAGAGCCTCCATCACTAATGATAGTCCGTGGTGTCCCAAATCGTGGGAAAATGGTCTTGTTAAAGAACTTAACCACAACCATGGCATCATTAGTAGGAGAGGCAATTGCTTCAACCCATCTCGAAACATAATCTACAGCTAGAAGTATGTATTGATTTCCACAAGATGATGGGAAAGGTCCCATGAAGTCTACTCCCCAAACGTCAAAGATCTCTACCTCCTTAATGTTGTTAAGAGGCATCTCGTTTCTCCTAGAGATGTTCCCTTAGCGCTAGTCTTGTTCGAGCTAGCGTGTCCTCCACAAGGTAGTGAATGACAATGACGGATGACGCTTTGCATCTCGTCTTCCGGCACACATCGTCGAATGATGCCGTCAGGACCTCTCTTAAAGAGGAGAGGTTCATTCCAAAATTATTCCCGAACATCCTTAAAGAACTTCTTTCTTTCTGCATATGATAATCCAAGTGGTAATTCCTGGCAAACCAAATAGTTAACAAAATCAGCAAACCATGATTCATTACCTTTAGTGATCTTGTCGATGCACTCCTCTATGATATGTAAATGCTCGTCCGGAAAGGAGTCATCTATGGGTAGATTGTCGTCCTCTAGATGTGGTAGACGACTCAAATGATCCGCAACAGAATTTTCCGAACCTTTCTTATCACGGATCTCTAGATCGAATTCTTGTTGGAGGAGAATCCATCTAATTAGCCTTGGTTTCGCATCCTTCTTTGCAAGTAGATACTGGATCGCAACATGATCCGTGTATACAATCACTTTTGCACCTACAAGATAAGAACAAAACTTTTCAAATGCATATACAATTGCTAGAAACTCTTTTTCGGTAGTGGCGTAGTTAAGTTAAGCTTC
Organism: Fagopyrum esculentum; assembly: GCA_033239045.1. Taxonomy (NCBI): domain Eukaryota; kingdom Viridiplantae; phylum Streptophyta; class Magnoliopsida; order Caryophyllales; family Polygonaceae; genus Fagopyrum; species Fagopyrum esculentum. The sequence goes on along the minus strand of BSUD01000007.1, from coordinate 74,548,611 downwards.
ATCTAGCTTCTTGCTAGCATAGTAGATAGCATGGGTTCGTCCTTCCTTCTTTTGCCCAAGCACAACTCCTATAGCTACGTCACTTGCGTCAAACATAACCTCGAATGGAAGATTCCAATCCGGAGGTTGAATAATCGGGGCTGAGATTAGAGCTTCCCGAATCTTATGAAACGTATCCAAACACTCCTACGAGAAATCAAAAACTGCATCCTTCATCAATAAATTAGTAAGCGGTTTTGATATCTTAGAGAAATCCTTTATAAAGCGCCTATAAAATCCAGCATGTCCTAGAAAGCTTCTTATCCCTTTCACCGAAGATGGGGGAAGGATCTTTTCTATAGTCTCTATCTTAGCCTTATCCACTTCAATCCCTCTACTAGAGATTAAGTGTCCTAATACAATGCCTTCTTTCACCATAAATTGACACTTTTCCCAATTAAGAACAAGGTTAGTGTCTTCACACCTTTGTAGCACAAGAGAGAGGTTAGAAAGACAATTATCGAAAGAGGAGCCATAAACAAAAAATTCATCCATGAAAACCTCCATGATTTCCTCTATATACTCCGAGAAGATAGCCATCATGCACCTTTGAAAGGTGGTTGGGGCGTTGCAAAGCCCAAACGGCATTCTCCTATAAGCAAACGTACCCCACGGGCACGTGAATGTTGTCTTCTCTTGATCGTCCGGATGTATCGGGATCTGAAAGAAACCACTATAACCGTCAAGATAACAAAAATGTTAGTGTTGTGCTAACCTCTCAAGCATTTGGTCGATGAATGGTAGTGGGAAGTGATCCTTCCTCGTTGCATTGTTTAGCTTGCGGTAGTCTATGCACATCCTCCATCCCGTCACGGTTCGTGTAGGAATGAGCTCATTGTTCTTGTTGGTAATGACCGTCATTCCTCCTTTCTTTGGAACCACTTGTACGGGACTCACCCACTTGCTATCGGAGATAGGGTAGATGATACCTGCATCAAGTAGTTTAAGAATTCCCTTCTTGACAACCTCCTTCATGGTCGGATTTAACCGCCTTTGAGGTTGTCGCGAAGTTCTAAAATCTTCTTCCATTAGGATCTTATGCATGTATAGTGAAGGCTTGATTCCTACTAGATCCTCTATAGTGTAGCCTAAGGCCTTCCTATGTTTCTTAAGAGCAATCATAAGCTTACTATGTTCATCTATACTTAGATCGGAACTAACAATTACCGGAAAGGTAGAATTAGGTCCTAGAAATGCGTACCTTTGATGTGCGGGAAGTGGCTTCAATTCCATCACTATAGGACTCTCTAATGACTCTTGAGGAGTGTCCAATGCTTCCTTAGGAGTCTCTAAGGGTATAGAAGTTGTTGGAGAAAAATCAAGAGAAGTGGTAGAAAGAACGTAATTGTCTTCAGATTTTCCCAAAATTACGGTTCCCCTGTTTCCTCCACGGCCGTGGTTTTGGGCGTGGAAGTCAATTACGGCACCTCTGCTTGTTCCATGGCCGTGGTTTTGGCCGTGTAACTTACTGAAGTCCTCTAAATAGCTAATTACGGTCATGTTGGTGGAAACCACGGCCGTGGAATAGCATAACTGGCCGTGATTCCTCACGTTTTCTGACCCATCGTAGAGTTTTTCAAACTCTTCTTCATACACTTCCTTTTTCTTCTCTAAAGCTTCAATTTCCTCATTGCATTCCTCTTCTTCTCCTATGTCCATAATGCTCATAGTGATCACCTCTTGCAAGGGATCTTTGAAGTGAATCGAACTTACTTCCTCTCTAGATAGCTCTTCGTCATGGATGTTGAATATATCCTCTTTAAAAGCTGGTTCTTTCATCAAAGTGGAAACAACGAACTCTACCTTTTCCTCTCGTATGTCGAAGGCGAGTCTAGCATTCTTGCAATCAACCATACAACCGGATGTTGCAAGAAACGGTCTTCCGAGTATGATCGGGACCGGACTATCTGCAGGAATGTCAAGCACAACAAAATCTATTGGAACATAGAACTTACCAAGCTTGACCGGGACGTCTTCAACTATGCCGACGGGACGAGTTATGGATCGACCCGCCATGTATAACGTCATATTCACCGGTTTAGGTTTTCCTAAACCGATCTTCCTGCATAAGGCAAGCGGAATGATGCTAACGCTTGCTCCTAAATCACATAATGTATCATATGTGACATCTCCCACTCCTATGGGAACAGAAAATGACCCCGGATCCTTCAGCTTTGGGGGCATCTTTTCCATCATCATCTTGATGAGATCCAACAAATCCGAACTCATCTTGACTTCTCCAAAATCCTCTAATTTCCTCTTGTTAGAGAGGATCTCCTTTAAGAACTTTCCATAAGCTGGCATACCTACGATTGTATCAATGAAATGTATATTAATATACAGTTTGCTCATGAGTTCAATAAACTTACCGAATTGCTTGTCTAGACGCGCTTTTGCTCTAGATTGTGGGAATGGTAGGGGAGGTTTGTAAGCTGGAGGTGGAATGTAGATGTCTTCCTTCTCCTTCCCCTTTTCCTTCTCTTTTACGACGGGAACTTCCACAAACTTAGGTTGCGGGTCATTGGTTGTTGTTCCGCTCCTAGTTGTGATAGCCATCACCCTTCCTTTCGGGTTATCCTCCGTCTTTCCTGGAAGTTTTCCTTGATTCCTAGGAATTTCCTCAGCATTGCTAAACATTTGGTTTTCTAGAACCTTTTGGGCTTTATCAACCTTAGTAATGTGACTCTCCAATCCTTGAAGCTTTCCCAAGATTATTTCCAACATGGGATCGGGCTTCTCTTTTCCCGAAATGCTTCCACTATTAGATGTTTGTCCCTGACTTTTCAAAGGAATGGAAGAAGAAGAAGGTGGAGTTAGTGAATTTCCTGAATTGGGATAAGAATTACCGGAGTTTTGTTGTTGGTTGGAACGCCAATTGTTGTTGTTTGAACCCCTATTGTTGTTCCAATTGTTATTCCGGTTATTGTTGTTGTTCCAATTGTTCCGGTTGTTGCAATTTGTGTTCTCATTCCCATTGTGGTTATTGTTGTCCCCTAAATAACCAACATCTTGCTCCTTATGCTTTAGAAAGCTAGCCTTTATGACTTCTTTTAATTCTTTAATCCCGGAGTTGAGAGAAAAGATTTGAGTTTGAGCAGCTTGTGTTAGCTTTGCTCCTTGCTCCACTCGATGTGCTTCTACCTTCCGGTGAGAATACTTCTCAATGACTTGGGCTTGCTTCTCAATGAAGTCCCAAGCGTCATCTTCCCTCATGTCCATGAATGTACCACATGAAAGGGATTGGAGCTTGAATTGTGTTTCCATATCCAGCCCCTTATAGTATATCTCCAATAGCTCCAATTTGGAAATGTCATGATATGGGCAAACCAATAGTAAATCCTGAAATCTTTCCCAAGATTGGAACAAACTTTCATTAGATCTCATAGAAAATGCATTAATCTTACCTCTTAACTCCGCCGTCTTGGATGGTGGAAAGAATTTGGTGAGGAACTCCGAAGAAAGATCCTCCCATGTGTTGAGTCTTCCATTTGGAAGAGCTTGATACCAAGATAAAGCTTTCCCTTTCAAAGAGAAGAAGAATGGCTTGATCTTGTAATTGTTGGTGGTTGTATTCTTTGGCTTCATTGTCTCCATCAAGATCTCAAAATTCTGTAAATGTTGATGTGGAGATTCAATACTCGTTCCTCCAAACTGATTTTGGCGAACAATGGTAATAACTTGTGGATTGAAGCTAAACCCCTTCATATCATCAGCATCAAAGTTCACACCTAGACGGCATGGTTGCTGAATTGGATCCATCCTTTGGCCAATAGTTCTTGGCTCTTCATCTACACGAGCGGCTCTCGCACCCCCAGCCGGGACACGATAATTGGCAACCGGTCTTGGATTATATTGATTCATATTGATCGTCGGATTAATGTCCTCTAGCGGTGGCATGGAAGAGTCGCTATCCTCATCGGATGAGTTGGTTCTAACCGATCTCGCCGGTTTCCTCCTCTTCTTCTGCTTAGAATCGCTCATCGCCAACCTCATTTGAAACATCATATCCCTGAGATCATCAATTTGCAATTGATGACGGTCCGATTCTTCCTTGCGAGTCTTCTCGCTCCATCTAAGTTGAGCTTCGGATTCCTCCAACTCTGCTTGAAGATCCCGCTCCTTGTTTTCAGCCATCTTTCTTTCTTTGAGCTTCTTCCTCAAAGTCTTCTCAAGTTCTTGATCAAGAGGTATGAGGTCTTTGTTGTTTCTAGACCTGCGCATATACCTAAGGTAACCTGCAAATATCACTCAAAGGAGATATCAAATAACAAGAGCAAAGCTCCCAAGCTTGACAACCGATAACCGAATTTGGCCTAGATTAAATCCCCGGCAACGGCGCCAAAAACTTGTTCACCTCTAAGCGTGCGTGCAATCAAGCTTTAAATTTATAAAACTAGAATAAAAGCAAGCGAACCCGTAGTGTACAGATCGGCGTAGTAAAGCAAGAATTCCAGAGTATCGAACTCAAGGATTTGGGTGGAACAAATTCAGTTCGCAAATCGTCAAGCAAGTAAATGTAATAAGCTTTGCAAATATTGGGGAAAACAGCAACCCTAAAGATCCAGGTGTCTAATTGTGGCAATCGATTCAAGATATACTAAAGAACTAAGGACAGAGTTAAGAGTTGCAAAGGTATGCTAAGGTAAAGCAATGTACGGTGAAGTTCCAGGGCTTTATATGACTTATCTAAAGACACTCTCTATAAAGGTTGTTGAGGCTTCAGTATAGAAAGGATCTATGAATAAGAATTAATATCAAATACCCAAACTTGTAACCCAAGGATCAAAACTAATTAAAACGATTAAGGTTGTGACACTCGAAATCGAAGTAGAGGTTGTTAGGCTTCACTATTACCTAGAAAACGGTAAACCTAGACTAGATTAAAGCTAATCTTTAACCTTGGATCAAAGTAAAAGCAAAGTTCGTAAACTAGGGTAAATCACGGGTAGATCTTGAGTTCCACGGCCGTGGAAGTTCAAGAACATACCGTGATTTTGGTTCGTCGACGAGATCTCTCTAACTCTCAGGGTCCAATCAATTTACGATCGTTCTATCATCATCTAAGCCACAATTATTAACCCTTTACCTTAGAATTGCTAAAGGGTTTTATCCAATAACCATTATCATGATATAAAAAATCAATTTAAGAAGAATGAAAGATGAAAACCTTCGAAAACTCAAATATAACTCAAAGTCAATCTCAAATCCGAAACACAAATCGGAATATTCAATGGATTCGGAATAGAACACAAAACCTCACAAAATCTAAGGCAAGTATGAAGAACGGGATGTCAATCCGTCTTTAATAACAAAACCTAGAAAAAGGGCGCAACTTCCACCACACAAGATCTTCCGAAATCCAAATTGCTGGCGCTTCCGCTAAGTCTCCTCGAACTCTCTCCAACAACCCTAAGCAAGGCTAAGCGATAAGCATGGATGTCCGAAACTCCCTTCTCTGACCCTTTTATAAGAAAGGATAAAATAACCGTCCGGCCCATTTGCCTAAATGATGTTGCAATAATTGGTTCCTCAAAAGATCGCCTAAATCACGGTCTCAAGGGGTTCCACGACCGTGGTTTAGAGCGTGGAATTGGATTACGGTTCCATATGATTTCCACGACCGTACTTTATACCGTGTAACTCTCTGGAATGCTCCATGTTCATGATGCCAAGATCCACGGCCGTGGTTTAGAGCGTGGACTTCTCTACGACCGTATTTTAGAGCGTGGAAGTGTAAATTGCTTGTGGTTTCCTTTGTGTCGTGTCATTCCTCATCCTAGCATCTCCTTTGGCTTCTTTGATGTGTTCTTAATCCTTGGATGTGCTCAAGTCTTCTCCTATCTCTCTCAATTGGTCCGGTTTTAGCTCTTATTCACCTATAATCAACACAAAGCTAATGTAGACCTCCATATCGAAAATATAGACAAACTAGCTAAAAAATACTTCAATGCCTTATCAATGAACACTATAATGGATGAAAGACAACTAGAAAAAGTGCCTAGAATATCGCAATATTTCATGCTAACAGTAGGCCATTCCTGGATTGCCTTGATCTTCTCTCCATCCACCTCTAGACCTCTTGTGCTTACTACAAAACCAAGAAAAACAACTTGATTAGTACTAAACTCACATTTCTTCAAATTAGCATACAAATATTCAATTCTAAGAGTTGCAAGTACTTCCCTCAAATGTTCCTCATGCTCTTCAAGTGACTTACTATAGATGAGGATGTCATCAAAGTAAACCACAACAAACCTACCATTGTAGTGTCTCAACACGTGATTCATCAATCTCATAAATGTGCTAGGAACATTGGTTAAACCAAATGGCATCACTAGCAACTCATAAAGACCAAACTTGGTCTTGAATGCCGTTTTCCACTCATCTCCCTTCCTCATTCTGATTTGGTGATAACCACTCCTAAGATCTATCTTAGAGAACAATGTGGCTCCATTCAACTCATCTAACATGTCATCTAAACATGGGATACGATGGCAGTACTTAATGATGATGTTGTTGATGGCTCTACAATCAACACACATCCTCCATGTATTGTCCTTCTTAGGCACTAAGAGGACGGGAACGGCACTAGGACTCAAACTCTCCCTTATATAACCCTTATCTAGGAGTTCTTGGACTTGGTTTTGGATCTCTTGGCTCTCCTTAGGGTTCATCCTATTGGCTGGACGGTTTGGGAGTGTAGCACCGGGAACAAGATCTATTTGGTTCTCAATACCTCTAAAAGGTGGAAGGTCAGCCGGAATCTCGTCAGGAAACACTTCACTAAACTCATATAGGATAGCTAGGATGGGCTTAGGTGGGGTGGCCTTGGCTTCATCACTCAAAGTCACTAAGCTCTTGCACAAGCTCACAAGAATGGCATCTAAAGGGTGTAATCTAGGATGTACTCCTCCTTGGATGCTAGAAGGACACTAGAAGGTGTGGCTAATAGGGTGGTACTAATCTTGGTCTTGGGTTCTGTTTTAGACCGTGAGCTATTCCCTCTCATTTTCACCTCATTTTGTTCCACACTCAACTCCTTCTTCTTCTCATAAAATTCAGCAATCTGCAATGGTGTCATAGGCTTAAGAGTTAGTGTTTGACCATTAAATTCAAAGGTATGCGTATTAGTAAAACCATCATGCTTAACTCTCCTATCAAATTGCCATGGACGTCCCAAAAGAATATGACAAGCTTGCATGGGAACTACATCACAAGTAATGGTGTCCTCATAGCTACCTAAAGTGATAGTAACTCTAGCTTGCTTATTTACTTTTAATTCTCCACAATCATTCATCCAATGCAATTTGTAAGGCCTAGGGTGATAAAATATGGTAACTTGCAACTTATTAATCAAATCAGTGCTAGCTATATTGCAACAACTACCTCCATCTATGATCATATTACACACCTTCCCTTTAATTAGACATCTAGTATGAAAAAGGTTCTCTCTTTGATTATCCTCACACGGAGCTAGCTTAGCATGCAAAGTTCTTCTAGCTATTAATGATTCTCCATGCTCATATTCAATGCCCACATCACTATCACTACCAATTTCATGCGATCCATTAAGGTTGGTGTTATCATCGTTTTCATGCTCATCCTCACTCTCATATTGTCCAAATTGTTTTAAAATCAGAATTTTCTTATTAGGAAAATCCCTCATATAATGGCCTCTACATTGACATTTAAAACACACACTATCTCTAGAACGAAGAGTAGACTCAGAGGTTTACTCCCTTTAGGACCACTTGAAGGCTCATTCAAGGGTCTAGAAGATGAATGAGTTGTTGATCTCCTTCTTTGTGCTCCTTGGTCCATGGTTGATGCTTTTCGGTCCTCCTTAGTGGATGTAGGCTCACGGTTGTAGGACCCTTGGGGCCGGCTGTTTTGTGCTTTCCATGAGCTTGTAGCTCCAAAGCTTGTCCTGGCACCTTGGTTCCTAACCTTTGTCTTCTTCTCTACTTTGATTGCCAAATGCAACAGCTCCGCCATGGTACTATAAGGGTACAAATCAATTTCATTAGCCAAAGATGAGTTTAAAATGCGTAGATACCTAGCAATTGTAGACTCCTCATCTTCAACCACATTAGCTTTCACCATTGCCATTTGCATAGAGGTGTAGACCTCTTCGGCACTCATGGCTCCTTGTCTAAGGTTCTCCAACCTTTGCCTCAACTCCCTAGCATAATGTTGAGGTACAAAACGAGCTCTCATCAAGGCCTTCATTTGTTCCCATGTAGTGATGGCTGGATCCAAGGTTCCTCTCCTTTCCTGGACAAGATGATCCCACCATACTAGTGCATAGCCTTGGAACTCCAATGATGCAAGCTGGACCTCACTTTGCTCTCCAAAGTGATGGCAAGACAAAATTTGCTCCAATTTAGTCTCCCAATCCATGTAAGCATCCGGGTCACACTTGCCTTCAAAGCGGGGAATCTTGACCTTTGTTCACCCCTAAAGGTGTGTGCAAATAAGCTTTAAATTTATAAAACTAGAATCAAGCAGCGAACCCGCAGTGTACGGATCGACGTAGCTAAGCAAGAATTCCAGAGTATCGAACACATGGATTTGGGTGGGAACAAATTCAGTTATAGATTGTCAAGCGGGTAAATATGAGAGTTTTGCAAATATTGGGAAAACAACAATCCTAAAGATCCAGGTATCCAGTTGTGGCAATCGATTCAAGATATACTAATGATATAAAGACAGAGTTGAGATATGCAAAGGTATACTAATGTAAGGTAATCGTACGGTGAAGTTCCAAAAACCTTATGTAACCCACCTAAAAGGCACTCTCTATACAAGTTGTTGAGGCTCAATATAGAAAGATTCTAAAGATGAGAATTAGTGTCAAATACCCAAACTTATAACCTAAAGATCAAGACTAACTTAACCGATTGAGGTTGTTGAGGCTCACAATCGAGGTAGAGGTTGTTGAGGCTCACTACCACCTAGATAAGACAAGTCTAAACTAAGTTAAAGCAAATCTTTAACTTTGGATTAAAGTAAAAGCAGGCTCGTAAACTAGAGGAAAATTGCGGTTGGATCTTGAGATTCCACGGTCGTGGAACTCAAGAACAGCCCGTAATTTAGGGTTCGTCGACGGTTCTCTCTAACTCTCAGGGTCTAATCTGTTTACGATCGATCTTTCATCACCTAAGCCACAACTATCAACCCTTCACCTTAGAATTGTTATGGGTTTTTAGCCAATAACAGTCATATTGATATTAATTCAAGATTTAGAGGATAAAAAGATGAAAACTTTCAAGAACTATCAATAATCTTCAAACAAATCTCAAGATCACAATCAAGAACGAGTGTTTGTCAAAAGGTTCAAAATAAGTGAACAATCACAACCGTAAGGAAGAAAGGAAACGGGATGTCAATCCGTTTTCCAAATCAAACCTAAACAAGAAGAGAGATCTTCTTGCAAAATCTTCCAAAAACTCCGATCTTCCACCAATCCGAAGATCTCAATAGCAATCTCCACCAAAAATGCGAGATTAGGGCAATTTCCCGATGCGAACCTTCGATCTCCAATGAGATATCAAAGCTTCCAAGCTAGGGCTAAACGATCCTTGCGAGCGTATGCGGGGATATGCGATGATTGTAAGCGGGCATGACGGAATCTCCTTTCTCCCGTCTTTTTATAATGTAGGGCAAAATGTCGGCCCGGCCCAATCTTCAAAAGATCGTGGCTTCGAAGTGTGGCGAAAAGATTCGCCAAGATCACGGTCGTGGAAGTGTTCCACGACCGTAATTTAGAGCGTGGAAACAAATACGGTTTACACCATATGTTCCACGGCCGTAATATCCTCTGGAATGAACTTCAATTTCTGACTATGAATCCACGGTCGTGGAATTGAACGTGGAACGTGATACGGTCGTATTTTAGGGCGTAATTTAGGGCAAGGACGTGATTCTTCCCTAGCCTCGTGCATTCCTCAAGCTAAAGCTCCAATTTGCTTCCAAAGAATGTCCTCAATCTATGGACAACTCAATCAACTCTTCTTTTGCTCGATTCCGTTCGGAAATAGCTCCAAATCACCTATAATCAACATAGAACTAGTGTAGACATCCATATCGATAATATAGGTAATACTAACTCATATATGCAGCAAAGTTCAATCAAAGACTATCAATATGAATCAAATTCGATTAGAAAACGTGCCTAAAATATCACAATATTTCATGCTAACAAATAACCCCATACTTAACACTTGCTTGTCCCTAAGCAAGGTCTTTCAAAAAGTTTTAAACAAGAGTTAGGATGAAATATGTGTACCTTCTTTGGGTGAATGTGACTTCTAAAGAATAGATCATTCTCAAACCTTGCTTCAATCGTTCATCAAACTTTCACACACTCAATTAAAGAGTAAAAAGCAAAGAGAGTTCATGAATCAATTTAACCTCTAAACAAGCATCATAACCTTCAAACTTTATCAAAATCAATCATAAGAAACTTCAATATAGATCACCAAGTCATATAACATTCTTTCGATCTTAAGGACTTTCAAAGAAAAGGTCTAGAATGTGGAAGGGAAGGGAAAAATTTAAGGGAAAGTGGTGCATGAATCCGGGAAAGTGGACAACTACCTTCTTCTTCTTATGCGGTTCTCGCAGCATTTTCAATTTAGAGCTTCGCTCTCTTCCTTTCATTTTTTTTTCGACTTTACTTTTGGAGTTATGGATAGAGGTGCACAAAAACCGAAGCCTAGGAGATCGGCGTTTCTCAATTTTTCAAAAGATGCCTCAAACCCTTAGCGCACATACCATAATCCGCTAGGAATATCGCTCAATCCGACTTTGGCAAGACACAAACACCCGGCTATGTGAATGGTGCCGAGTTACTCATCGTCATGATTGACTTCCCCAAACCTACAATTTCTTTCTATTCATTTGATTGCAAATAATTGCTCTCATGGCCCTCCCACATCAAACGTGCCTTTTTCATTCACTTCTCCAAATTCCCGGATAGGTAAAGGAGGCTAATATTTCAATGAGGAGCTAGATGATCAAAGAAAGAAGAAAGAAAGTATCGAATTGCCTTAATCATTTCAACAAGAAGTATAGAAACTTATAATGTGATTTCAACTTCAATTTCTCAACATGATTTAGGTAACATTTTCACATTATAAAACTTGCAAAAGAGGTAGAATTCATTCATTCAAATTCTTTTCGATTCACTATTCTTTTGAGCATGCAATTGTTATCAAACTCCATTCACAAGTAATGATTATCATGGAAATCATCTCAATTCATTAGAAGCACAAAATTTTCAAAATTTTTCAATTTTTATGGGTTTTTAAAGTTCTTTTTCATGCAATGCGAAAATGAAACGTGTAACACATAATAAACATGCAACGATAGTCTCGAATGAAAGCAAACATAGAGAGTAGAGTTATTACAAACTTTTAGTACATCCCACCCCATACTTAGGACGAACATTGTCCCTAATGTTCAAAAGAAAGAACAAAAGAAAGAAAAGAAAAAGAAACTCACAAGTGGTGGCGGGAATGTCTAAAACAAACGATCATGCGTCCAATCATTGCGGCGGCGGTTGAGGCGGAAATGGAGAGAAGCTGGAGTCGTAGTGCCGCCCAAACTGCTGGCGGTAGACGTCCCTCATCATGTGGTCGAGGTCGTCGAGGCGTCCGTCTCTAGCGTCGGCCCGGATCTCCAACGCTCCAACTCTCTCCGAAAGTCCGGTAGCGCAATCCGGCATCTGCTCGTACCATCCTAGAGCCTGACTGTACCATGATGGGGCATCGGATGGTGCTGGTGGTGGTGGATGTGCTGCTGGCTGCTCCGTGGACCAAGGAGGGGGGGTGTCATACCAAGTGGGAGGTGTAGTCATCCACGTGGGCCTCTCACTCACGCTAGCGCGGCGAGATGACGAGCCTGAGGCTCTAGCTGGGCGTGGAGAGCGTCTAGGTACATCTGGGGCCGCCTCCGGCTGGTCCAGAAACCTGCCAAACTCCTGATCCGCTCCTCCACCACTCTCGTACTGATCTCCCATCTCCTCCTCCTCCACAACCGGTGGTGGGACGTAAGGGGGAGCTACTAACCTGTTCGCATGCATCGCAGCGAACGTCTCCTTCCAATTGTGGCGTCCCGCCATAATGGAATACTCCGGCAGCCACTCAATACCCCTGCCTGTCCTGCTCTCCCAAGGCATGCCCGCATAAGGTGGACCTCTATGTGTGGGGAAAATGAGTCCCCTAACCATGAATGCATGTAATCCTAAAGGTACGGCCGGTATGCGGGTGCAAGCAGAAAAATCCACACCAAAGCTCCTAGCAATGTGGGTAACTATCCCACCATATCCAATGTTTCCCTTCGCCTTATTCTTGAGCTTGCTCATCGTAGCAGCCAAGCGAGTAGCACAATCTGCACGACGTCCATAAAGCATACAATAGAGCAAGAATAGCTCATTCGTCTTAATCTTTTGGGGCGTCTCCGTCCTAGGAAAGAGACACTCCGAAAGAACGCGGTGAGCTATCTTCAAGGCTAAATGGTACATCAATTTAGCCTTGGTATCGGCGGGTTGCCAACGGTCCTCGTCGGCGTAAATCATCGCAACTTCTTTCCAGAAATCCTTAGGGTAAACACCACTCGGGAATCGACCATTGTAGGTCTCATGGAACCCGAAAATGGTCCCAAACTCAACAATACTCAAATGGTAGTCTCGTTCCATGAGACGGAAAGAGACGGTCCTATCTACGTGGCTGTGCTCGAAAGATGTCACAACCTCCCGGGTGATCTCCTCATAGGCGTCTTCACGAATGTTCGTGAAGACAAGTAATCCGGCTCTATCCAAGAGCCATGTAAGATCATCAACTATGTTGAGAGGATGTAGATCCTCCAACAACAAATACCTAGGGCCAATCACTTCCCTCTGTTGTATCTTCTCGAATGCAGCAAGGTGGTTCTCGTGTATGGTCGGAATGCTAGGGTGAGGAGGTGAGGATGGTGGTGAAGGTGAAGATGGTAGAGAAGGAGATGAGGGTGGTGGTTCCCTAGAGGATGAGGAGGTGGAGGGGTTGCCTTTCCTTTTCTTATTCTGATCTCCCTTCTTCTCTTTTATCCTTCCCGACACTCTCCTTACGAAATCCATTTTTCACCAAAATTACGGTCGTATCTTTAGGAATTACGGCCGTGGTTTACCCAGAGACCGTGATTCGTCACAGAATCTCACAATCTCAGCAAATTCACCAACAATCACCACAACAAGCAGTCCTAATCTAATTCCTTCCAGTCTTTGTCAGTTCTTCCTAAAAATCTATAGCAAAAACGAACTAAATCCGCGAAAATCAAGAAGAAAGAATAAACCTCTTTTTCGGATTGAAAAACCCGAAATGCGCGTTTGTTGATGGATTTCCGCTCGGTTTATCGCTTGGATCTTGTTCGTGGTTGGATTTGCTGCAGTTTAGGATGAAGAATCGTTGAAAACGATTAGAAAACGAAGATTTGGAGGAGGTTGTGGGGTTTCGGTGTCTAGGTCGTGGAAAGGGGTAAGTTTTTGGGTAAATTTGTGAAGAATGTGGCTTATATAGTGGCCGGCAAAATTTCCAAACATTACGGTCCATCGGGGGGTTCCACGGCCGTGGAAATGTACGGAACCGTGGTTTTTGTGATTTTTCAAAGGCGTTTGGAAATTACGGTCACTGTAGCTATGACGACCATAATTTGGACCGTGGAACCTTCTGTAAAGCTTCAAAGTCCAAATTTCGTCACTCTTCTTCGACATTATTCTCCCTTTCTCCTTCTCCATCGATCCTACAACCAAAAACACGAACATACCGGAAGAAATCGAGGCAAAATAAAGCAAAAAAACGTCTATTCTAAACTAAACTATGAATCGAAAACAAAAACGAAAATGCAATACCTTGGGTTTCCTCCCAAGAAGCGCTTTGTTTAAGGTCCGTAGCTAGACCAATCTCGCACTTATTCGAGTGCGGTAGGTGCAAACTCCTCAGCTTGGAGTTCCGGCGTATACTTCTTGAGTCGTTGGCCGTTCACCTTAAAACTTCCGCTAGCTTCACCCCATACTTCAACTGCACCATGGGGGAAAATACGCTTAATTAGAAAAGGTCCATTCCAACGAGATTTTAGCTTACCTGGAAAGAGGCGAAGTCTTGAATTGAAGAGGAGAACTTGATCTCCTTCTTTGAAGTCCTTTGGAGTGATATGCTTGTCATGCCAACGCTTTGCTCTTTCCTTGTAGATCTTGGCGTTTTCGTAGGCGTTCAAACGGAGTTCATCCAGCTTGTTGATGTCCAGGAGACGCTTCTCTCCCGCTTCTTTCATGCCGAAATTCAGCCACTTGATAGCCCAAAACGCTTTATGCTCTAGCTCCACCGGTAAGTGACAAGACTTTCCATACACGAGGTTGTATGGTGTGGTTCCTATGGGAGTCTTGTACGCAGTCCGGTACGCCCATAATGCATCATCTAGCTTCAAGGACCAATCCTTCCTAGTCCTTGAAACCGTCTTCTCCAAAATGCCTTTGATCTCCCTATTTGAGATCTCAACTTGTCCACTCGTTTGTGGATGGTAAGGGGTAGCGATCTTGTGAGTAACCCCATACTTAGCTAGAAGAGCTTCAAAGCGACGGGCTATGAAGTGAGAACCTCCATCACTAATGATCGTCCTTGGCGTCCCGAATCGCGGAAAGATGGTCTTGTTAAAGAACTTAACCACCACCATGGCGTCATTTGTGGGAGAGGCAATTGCTTCCACCCATCTGGAGACGTAATCTACCGCCAATAGTATGTATTGGTTTCCACAAGAAGATGTGAATGGTCCCATGAAATCTACTCCCCATACGTCGAAAATCTCCACCTCTTGGATGTTGTTGAGGGGCATCTCGTTCCTTCTAGAAATATTGCCTGTTCTTTGACAAGCATCGCAGCAAGAAACCAAGGATTGCACATCTTTAAATAAAGTAGGCCAATAGAATCCAGATTGCAATACCTTTGCGCTAGTCTTGTTCGAACTAGCGTGTCCTCCACAAGGTAGTGAATGACAATGACGGATGACACTTTGCATCTCATCTTCCGGCACACATCGCCGAATGATGCCATCCGGGCCTCTCTTAAAGAGGAGAGGCTCGTTCCAATAGTATTCCCGGACGTCCTTGAAGAACTTCTTCTTTTGTGCGTATGATAGTCCGGGCGGTATCTCCTGGCAAACCAAATAGTTAACAAAATCAGCAAACCATGGTTCGTTACCTTTGGAGACTACCTTGATGCACTCCTCTATGATATGGCATGGGTTCGTCCCTCCTTTCGTTGTCCAAGAACAGCTCCAATAGCTACGTCACTAGCATCACACATAATCTCGAAGGGGAGAGTCCAATCCGGAGGTTGGATAATAGGTGCTGAAATTAGAGCTTGTCGAATGGTGTTAAACGCGTCCAAACATTCCTGCGAAAACTCAAAAACCACATCTTTCATCAATAGATTAGTGAGAGGTTTTGATATCTTAGAAAAGTCTTTAATGAAACGTCTATAAAATCCAGCATGTCCTAGGAAACTTCTTATCCCTTTCACTGAAATTGGGGGAGGAAGTTTCTCTATGGTCTCTATCTTAGCCTTGTCTACCTCTATCCCTCTACTAGAGACTAAGTGACCTAACACGATTCCTTCATTAACCATAAATTGACACTTCTCCCAATTAAGAACTAGGTTAGTGTCTTCACATCTTTGCAAAACAAGAGAAAGGTTAGAAAGACAATCGTTAAAAGAGGAACCATAAACGGAGAAGTCGTCCATGAAGACTTCCATGATTTCCTCTACGTATTCGGAGAAGATGGCCATCATGCACCGTTGAAAGGTGGTTGGGGCGTTGCAAAGCCCGAACGGCATTCTCCTATAGGCGAACGTACCCCAAGGGCACGTGAATGTGGTCTTCTCTTGATCATCCGGATGTATCGGAATCTGAAAGAAGCCACTATAACCGTCAAGGTAGAAAAAATGTGAATGTTGTGCTAACCTTTCAAGCATCTGATCGATGAATGGCAATGGAAAGTGATCCTTCCGCGTTGCGTTGTTCAGCTTGCGGTAGTCTATGCACATTCGCCATCCAGTCACGGTTCGGGTAGGAATGAGTTCGTTGTTCTTGTTGGTGATGACCGTCATTCCTCCCTTCTTCGGAACTACTTGAACCGGACTCACCCACTTGCTATCGGAGATAGGGTAGATGATACCTGCATCAAGAAGTTTAAGAATTTCCTTCTTGACAACCTCCTTCATGGTCGGATTTAACCGCCTTTGAGGTTGTCTTGAAGTTCTAAAGTCCTCCTCCATTAGTATCTTATGCATGCATAGGGAGGGTTTAATTCCTACTAAGTCCTCAATAGTATAGCCTATAGCTTTCCTATGTTTCCTAAGGACAATCATGAGCTGTTCATGTTCATCTATGCTTAGTTCAGAACTAACGATAACCGGAAAGGTAGAGTTAGATCCAAGAAAAGCGTACCTTAGATGAGTAGGAAGCGGTTTGAGTTCCATCACTTTCGGAGCTTCCAATGATCCTTGAGGAGCATCCGATGTTTCCTTAGAAGTTTCTAAGGATGTTGAGTGGGTTGGAGAAGAATTAGAAGAAGTTGAAGAAGTTTGCCGGTCACCCTCATCCACGGTCAGAATTACGGCCCCCCTATGTGTTCCACGGCCGTGTAATCCCCTGGAATGGAGGTCAATTTTGGTTGTGAAATCCACGGTCGTGGAATACAGGGTATGCCCGTGGATTCTAGTGTTATCGGCCTCATCGTGGAGTTTCTCAAACTCCACTTCATGCATCTCTTCTTGTGCTTCCAAGGCTTCAATTTCCTCTTTGCACTCTTCTTCTTCCCCTACATCTGTTAGACTCATAGTAATTACTTTTTGTAAAGGATCGTTAAAGAGAATCGCACTTACCTCCTCCCTAGATAAACCTTCTTCATCTTGGACATCGTTTATATCCTCATCAAAGATTGGTTCCTTCACTAGAGTGGAAAGAACGAACTCTACTTTTTCTTCTCCAATATCAAAAGCGAGTCTTCCATTCTTGCAATCGACCATGCAGCCGGAAGTTGCAAGAAACGGTCTTCCGAGTATGATCGGGACCGGACTATCTGTAGGAATGTCAAGTACGACAAAATCAATGGGGACAAAGAATTTACCTAGCTTGACCGGGACGTCTTCTACAATACCGACGGGGCGAGTGATGGATCGATCCGCCATGTATAACGTCATCTTCACCGGTTTAGGGTCGCCTAAACCGATCTTCCTGCACAATGCAAGTGGTATGATGCTCACACTTGCTCCTAAGTCACATAAAGCGTCATATGTGACCTCTCCCACTCCGATGGGAATGCAAAATGACCCCGGATCTTTCAAATTTGGGGGCATTTTCTCCTTCATGGTCTTGATGAGATCCGAAGAATCCGAACTCATCTTGACCTCTCCAAAATCTTCTAGCTTCCTCTTGTTAGAGAGAAGCTCCTTCAAGAACTTGCCGTAAGCTGGCATACCTACAATAGCATCAATGAATGGTATATTAATATGCAGCTTACTCATGAGTTCTATAAACTTACCGAATTGTTTGTCTAGGCGCGCTCGCGCTCTAGATTGAGGGAATGGTAGGGGAGGTTTGTAAGCTGGAGGAGGAACATAGACGTCTTCCTTCTCCTTCCCCTTTTCCTTGTCCTTCTCTACGGGGACTTCAATGAACGTAGGCTGCGGATCGGTGGTAGTCACTCCGCTCCTAGTTGTTATCGCCATTACCCTTCCCTTAGGGTTGTCCTCCGTCTTGCCTGGAAGTTTCCCTTGATTTCTAGGAACTTCCTCCGCGTGGTTGAACATTTGGTTTTCTAAAACTTTTTGAGCTTTATCAACCTTAGAGACTTGATCATCAACCTTGATGAGGCGGTTCTCTAACCCTTGAAGCTTTCCCAAAATCGTTTCCAATATGGGATCGGGCTTCTCCTTCCCCGAAGTGTTTCCTCCATTAGATGATTGCCCCTGGCTTTTCAAAGGAGTAGAGGAAGAGGAAGGTGGAGTTAGTGAATTAGAATTGGAAGGATAAGAGTTACCGTAATTTTGTTGATTGGGGCGCCAATTGTTGTTGTTTGAACCCCTATTGTTGTTCCAATCGTTGTTCCGGTTGTTGTTGTTTCCATTCCAGTTGTTGTTCCGGTTATTGTTCTTGCCGCCATTATTATTGCCCAAATAACCAACATCTTTCCCTTGTTCCTTTGGGAAGTTGGTCTTGATAGTCTCCTTCAACTCTTTGATCTCATTGTTGAGGGAGAAAATCTGATTTTGAGCTTCATGTGTGAGCTTTGCTCCTTGCTCCACACGATTTCCCTCCACTTTCCGGTGGGAATACTTCTCTATGACTCTTGCTTGCTTCTCAATGAAGTCCCAAGCGTCATCTTCTCTCATGTCCATGAACGTTCCACATGAGAGGGATTGGAGGTTGAATTGCGTTCTCGCATGCAGCCCCTTGTAGTAAATTTCCAGCAAGGCAAGCTTGGATATGCCATGATGAGGGCAATCCAAGAGCAAATCCTGAAACCTTTCCCAAGATTGAAACAAACTTTCGTTAGGTCTCATGGAAAAAGCATTAATCTTACCTCTAAGTTCCGCCGTTTTGGAAGTCGGAAAGAATTTGGTGAGAAACTCTGCGGAAAGGTCTTCCCACATGTCTAGTTTCCCATTAGGAAGAGCTTGATACTAAGACAATGCTTTCCCTTTCAAAGAGAAGAAGAAAGGTTTAAGCTTGTAGTTGTTGGTAGTAGCGCTCTTCGGTCTCATTGTCTCCATCATACACTCAAAGTTTTGCAAGTGCTGGTGTGGAGATTCCGCGCTTGTACCGCCAAACTGGTTTTGGCGAACAAGAGTAATAACTTGAGGGTTGAAGCTAAAACCTTGTACATCTTCAGCATCAAAGTTCACGCCCAAACGGCGTGGTTGTTGCGTTGGATCCATTCGTTGGCCAAGAGTTCTTGGCTCATTATCCACACGTTCGACCCTCGCATTCCTAGGTGGAGCACGACGATTAGCAGCCTCTTGTGGATTGAAAGGATTCACATTGACCGTAGGATCAATCTCTTCTAACGGTGGCATGGAAGAGTCACTATCATCAGCGGATGAATGACTTCTTTTTCTTCTAGATCTTGATGTCCTTCTTGAGGATTTCTTGATTCCTTTATTCTTAAGGTCGCTTATTTCTAATCTCATTTGGAACATCTGATCCTGTAGAGTGTTAACTTGGGATTGATGGCTCTCCATCTCATCCCGGCGAAGATTCTCAATCCATCGGAGTTGAGCTTCCTTCTCCGTTAACTCCGCCTGAAAATCACGTTCGTTTCCTTCGGCCATCTTCTTTTCCTTGCGCTTTTGCCTCAAGGTTTTCTCTAGCTCTTGATCAAGAGGTAAGAGATCTTCGGTGTTCCTAGACCTGCGCATGCACTCAAAATAATATCAAATAACGAGAGCACGCTCCCAAGCTTGACAACCGGTTACCGAATTCGGCTGAAACCAAATCCCCGGCAACGGCGCCAAAAAACTTGTTCGCCCCTAAAGGTGTGTGCAAATAAGCTTTAAATTTATAAAACTAGAATCAAGCAGCGAACCCGCAGTGTACGGATCGACGTAGCTAAGCAAGAATTCCAGAGTATCGAACACAGGGATTTGGGTGGGAACAAATTCAGTTATAGATTGTCAAGCGGGTAAATATGAGAGTTTTGCAAATATTGGGAAAACAACAATCCTAAAGATCCAGGTATCCAGTTGTGGCAATCGATTCAAGATATACTAATGATATAAAGACAGAGTTGAGATATGCAAAGGTATACTAATGTAAGGTAATCGTACGGTGAAGTTGCAAAAACCTTATGTAACCCACCTAAAAGGCACTCTCTATACAGGTTGTTGAGGCTCAATATAGAAAGATTCTAAAGATGAGAATTAGTGTCAAATACCCAAACTTATAACCTAAAGATAAAGACTAACTTAACCGATTGAGGTTGTTGAGGCTCACAATCGAGGTAGAGGTTGTTGAGGCTCACTACCACCTAGATAAGACAAGTCTAAACTAAGTTAAAGCAAATCTTTAACTTTGGATTAAAGTAAAAGTAGGCTCGTAAACTAGAGGAAAATTACGGTTGGATCTTGAGATTCCACGGTCGTGGAACTCAAGAACAGCCCGTAATTTAGGGTTCGTCGACGGTTCTCTCTAACTCTCAGGGTCTAATCTGTTTACGATCGATCTTTCATCACCTAAGCCACAACTATCAACCCTTCACCTTAGAATTGTTAAGGGTTTTTAGCCAATAACAGTCATATTGATATTAATTCAAGATTTAGAGGATAAAAAGATGAAAACTTTCAAGAACTATCAATAATCTTCAAACAAATCTCAAGATCACAATCAAGAACGAGTGTTTGTCAAAAGGTTCAAAATAAGTGAACAATCACAACCGTAAGGAAGAAAGGAAACGGGATGTCAATCCGTTTTCCAAATCAAACCTAAACAAGAAGAGAGATCTTCTTGCAAAATCTTCCGAAAACACCGATCTTCCACCAATCCGAAGATCTCAACAGCAACCTCCACCAAAAATGCGAGATTAGGGCAATTTCCCGATGCGAACCTTCGATCTCCAATGAGATATCAAAGCTTCCAAGCTAGGGCTAAACGATCCTTGCGAGCGTATGCGGGGATATGCGAGGATATGCGATGATTGTAAGCGGCCATGACGGAATCTCCTTTCTCCTGTCTTTTTATAATGTAGGGCAAAATGTCGGCCCGGCCCAATCTTCAAAAGATCGTGGCTTCGAAGTGTGGCGAAAAGATTCGCCAAGATCACGGTCGTGGAAGTGTTCCACGACCGTAATTTAGAGCGTGGAAACAAATACGGTTTACACCATATGTTCCACGGCCGTAATATCCTCTGGAATGAACTTCAATTTCTGACTATGAATCCACGGTCGTGGAATTGAACGTGGAACGTGATACGGTCGTATTTTAGGGCGTAATTTAGGGCAAGGACGTGATTCTTCCCTAGCCTCGTGCATTCCTCAAGCTAAAGCTCCAATTTGCTTCCAAAGAATGTCCTCAATCTATGGACAACTCAATCAACTCTTCTTTTGCTCGATTCTGTTCGGAAATAGCTCCAAATCACCTATAATCAACATAGAACTAGTGTAGACATCCATATCGATAATATAGGTAATACTAACTCATATATGCAGCAAAGTTCAATCAAAGACTATCAATATGAATCAAATTCGATTAGAAAACGTGCATAAAATATCACAATATTTCATGCTAACAACCTTCACTTTCCTTATTTCATCTAGCTCTTGATAAGGCCTAAATGGCTCATATTCTCATCCTCTCCTTGGCTGTTGGTGACGCCTAGGGAACTCTCTCCACATACCTTCTTCCTTAACATCCTCTTGTGGCTCCTAAAAATCATCCACAAAACCTTGCACATTAGGTGTTCTAGGAAGAGTGTTAGCATGTCTCATACCTTGCCCTTGAGGGGTTATTTGGGGTGATTTAGGGGCTGTTTCTCTAGGTGCATCTCTAGATGTGCCTCCTAGCTCGAAAGTGGACCTCGGCTGTGGCGTGGCCGTGGGTGCTGGTCGAGGCTCCAACATGCCAATCCGGTGGGTCAATCTTGCCACCGAATCCATTAGTTGCTTCAACATAGCAAATGTCTCCGGGTGCATTGGCTCACTGCTTTGGGACTTGCTTGGACTATTAGACCTAGACATGATAAAAAAAAACACACAAAACAAACAAACTAGTTGAATTAGATAAAACAAAAAATTCTCACAAGTGTTTACTCTCACTCTCACTCTCACACTCAAGTTGTGTTGATCACAAGCTATTTGATGCAATTGACTTGGATAGATTAAAACTCCTTCTAAGATCAATGCCTTAGCTCAACTAGCACACTCCTTGTATTGAATAAGGGTGATGCACTGCTGCTTGAAGGTTTACAACAGAAAAACGTTATGATAGACACTAAGAGATGGAGATAAGACTCAAGACTCAAAGAAAGATGCAAGAGGCTGTTATGGACTCTCAAAGATGGTAAACTCAAGATATGATAGAATTAAAATGAAACAAGAAAGATAGACACACAAGAGAATAAGAAGAGAGCTTCACTTACCTTGTCCTTATGCAATGGAGAGAGATATGGCCGGTTGTGGTGTTTAACGTTGGCTTTTGGGTAATGTTGATGGATAAGAAATGAGGTAGGTAACTCTTGTTTGTAGTCTCAATGATCCTTTCACAATCAGATTGCAAAAACACTTGTTTTTCTAGCTTCTACACAACTTAGGTTAGTGTAGAATATGATATGAAATGTATGATATGTAGGATGATGAAAATATATTAGAAAATATTTCTTTTCCTATGTTTTTTTTTTGTGGTCCTTGGCTGACGTTTTTGTGGAAGAAAATAGGAGAGAGGAATGAAATTAAAAATTGAAAAGAAATAAGAGATAACTAACTAGAAGTAGTCTCTTGTTGTTGCTACAAATAAGGAGCTTTTGTGGCCCTCTCCTCTCTCTTGTAATGGCTGATTTGTTTTGGAAGAGTGGTCCCCCTTTTGCTTTTCTTTTGATTGTTTTTTTGGACGGTTATTGCCAAGAGAAAAGAGCTGGACGTTTTTTGATGAACAATGGCTGATGAAGGTGATGTAGAATGGCTGGAGAATGGCGGTTTTGGCTTGGCTTTCTCTCTTCTCCAATAAACACAAGAAACAAAGCAAATTAGACTCAAATAGACTCTTAAGATGAAGCAAATGACTCAAACAAATAAAAGACTCAAAGAAGATACTCAAACCGTCAATGGTGATGGTTGATTCCGGACTCGCAATCTACTAGCTCTGATACCACTTTGATGCGGGTTGGGGCCGCGAATGACTAGATCTAGATTGGGAATCCTTGAAACCAACAATGACGTTTTTCCTTGACCAATGGCACAAAATTCAGATTGTTAGAACAAGAAAATGACAATGGAAAGATGGAAGAAAAGAGGACGAAAGGGGACGTAGGATGTATGGTAGAAGTAGATCCAAAAGAACCAAAAGACTCCCTTACAAGAACCTTGATCAGATTGATCAAAACCCAAGCAAGATGATGCCCTCAACCCTTTCTTCTATAACCTTACACAAGCCTTCAATGGAGACAAGCACAAGGAGGGACTAGTATTGACTAGTAGCACCAATCTCTAAAGAGATTAACACACACAAGAACAATCTAGCAGGGATTCACAACGATTCAATCAATTGACTCACTTTATTGATTGAATTTTCTGAATGGAAACAAAAGCTCTCCAAGAGACGGTTTATCAATTGGCTAAAAATCTATCTAATTAGGAAAGAAGCTAAGGGAGGTTTTTTATATGCCTAGAAAACCTCCTATCTAAAAAAAGGAATAACATTTGTCAAAAAGACAATAAAACAAATAAAACAAATAAAACAAATAAAACAAATAAAAATAACCCTTAAAATGTTTTGAGGCTAAAAGTTATAAAAAGTCTTTCTTTTTATAGCAAAAGATGATATAAAATACAAAAGAAGCTCCAAAAGCCTCAATCTTCCATTTCTTGCAATTCCGGAACAAGTGTCTCTTCTTTTCTCTTGCATGGCTTCAAATCACGTGTGCATGGTCTCCCTTCCACCTCCAAGTCATCGGGAATCGTCATTAACGTGACTAAGGAAGCCTCAGTCAGCAATGGATCATCTATGGTCTCCTTAGGAGCTAAGGACACCAACAAGTTGGACACCTCCTCTTGAATTGCTCTTGCCCTTGATCTAGTGATTGGCCCTTGCATTGTAGGACTAGTAGGGGCTGTTGGTGACGGTCCCTCATCATATAACCTCCAACCGTGGTGGAAATGCTAGCCGGTATGCCACCTTACCAACTCTCTCCACTATCTTGATCGGACAGACATATCGGGGGCTTAACATCCCCTTAATGCCGAATCGTCTAACGCCCCGCGTCGGTGATACCCTCAGCCACACAAGAGCTCCCACCCTGAACTCAAGAGGTCTACGCCTCCTATCCGCATATGATCTCCGACGACTCTACGGGGTCATCATCCTCTCTCGTATCAAAGAAACCCTAGCCATGTCATCCTGTACGTGTTTCGGAGATACAACGCTAGAACTCCCAAGCTCGTCCCAACATAACGGAGTGCGGCATCTCCGTCCATACAAAGCCTCATACGATGCCATCCCGATTGACACGTGCCAACTATTATTATATGAAAACTCAACCAATGGGAGGAGGTTTGGCCACACCTGCCCCTAGTCTAATACACACGCCCGCAACATGTCCCCTAAGGTCTGAATAGTCCACTCAGACTGGCCGTTAGTCTGTGGATGGCATACTGTGGTGAAATGAAGGCTCGAACCTAGGGCGGCGTGTACTTGCTGCCAGAACCTCAATGTAAAATGCATGTCCCTATCCTAGATGATGGTCCTTGGTACTCCATGTAACCTCACAATCTGCCGGGTAAACTCCACGGCTAGCCGACTCACCGGCCACGTCACCCGAATAGGGATGAAACGTGCGGTCTTCGTCAACCGATCTACCACTACCCATATCGCATCAAAGCTCCTACTTGGCCTCAAACCGGTAACGAAGTCCACGGATATATCCTCCCACTTCCACTATGTACGCTTCTCGCCTTAAGCTGCCGAGAAGCGTACACAATAACCCTACCCCTTTGCATCAAAACGCATCTCAAGCTTAGCTTGGACGCGTCACTCTATACAACAAAATCCTAAAACAGAAGCGGAGGTCAACCTCCTCTTCAGCTCCTCAAAGCTACACTGACAAGGCTCGGACCAGACGAATTTGGTAGATTTCCTCAGCAAGGAAGTAGGCGGTCGTGCAATCACGGATAAACCCTCAAGAAATCGGCGGTAGTATCCCGCTAAGCCCAAGAAACTGCGAACCTCCTTGACCGTCCTCGGAGGCGGCCAGGAAGAAACGGGCTCTATCTTCGCCGGGTCAACCAGGACACTCTCGACGGAAACTATATGACCTAGGAATGCCACCTCGGACATCCAAAACTCGCACTTATAGAGCTTTGCAAAAATATCTCTATCTTGAAGGACTCAAAGCACCATCCTCAAGTGTCCCGCATGCTCCTCCCTACTCCAGGAGTAAACAAAGATGTTGTCTATGAACACTACAACGAACTAGTCCAAGAAGTCGATGAAGATGCCGTTCATCAACTCCATAAAGACGGCGGGTACATTCGTGAGCCCAAATGGCATCACGACAAACTCATAATGACCATATCTCGTCCTGAATGCCGTCTTCGGCACGTCCTCCTCTCTCACCCTTAGCTGGTGGTATCCCGACATCAAGTCGATACGTGAAAACACGGAGGCCTCCTACAACTAGTCTAGCAAATCATCAATGCGCGGTAGAGGATACTTGTTCTTGATGGTGACTTTGTTCAACTCCCGGTAATTAATGTAGAGCCTCAAATATCCGTTCTTCTTCCTAACGAAGAGGACCGGTGCACCCCAAGGGGAAACGCTCGGGTGTATGAAACCCCTCTCGGCTAACTCCTCGAGCTGCTTGTTCAACTCCAACATCTAGATTGGCCGCATGCGGTATGGAGCCTTGGAGATCGGCCTCGTGCCGGGCTCCAACTCAATAGCAAAATCAACGCTCCTATGCGGTGGTATTCCGGGTGGCTCTCCGAATACGTCCTCGAACTCACATGTCACGAGAATCTCCTCCAGTTATGGCCCCGTCTCCTTCTTCATTTCATAGCACCAAAAGGCCTCACATCCCTACCTGATAAGTCTCGCGGCTCGGACCGCGGTAATGATTGTACCGGTCTTCCCGAGGTCCCAACCTCGGAAAATCACCTCGTGTCCCGTCTCCATGGCACCCGTATGATGTCCAAAACGGGTCGATGGCGGTCCATCCAGTCCATGCCAATGATGACTTCTTCATGCACCAAGTGCATGGCATAGAAGTCGGCTAACCAATCTCGGTTTCCCAAACGTATGGGACAACCGCGTACCTCTCGGTAACACTAACCCTACCCCCATCCGGTAACCCCACAATGAAGGGTCTCCCCTCTATCGTAACTAAGGACAACCTAGTTACACAATCATCGGATATAAAAGAGTGCGTGGCACCCGTATCAAATAAAACTCGGATCGGGAGGCAATGAATCTCAATAGTACCTGTAGCTGCCGGCGCTGCGGGATCAACAAAACTCCTCAACTCAAACACCCTGGCCTGCGTGACTCTAGTCTCCTAGGTACCCCCACCACGGCCTCTACCTCGACCTTGTCCCTAGGTTGATCCTTGTGTACAAGACTGACCCTAACCCCTCTGCTGAGAGCCTTATGGCTGAAACTGTGGCGGCCTATGACTAACCCCCGCTATGCCAGCAGGCGAAGAACCCTGTTGTGATTGTGACCTGCCTTGACGGCAAAAAGCGGCTCGGTGACCCACCTGGCCACAAGTAAAGCATGTCACGGGTGGCCTCTTACATGCCGTCCGAACGTGCCCAAACTTTCAATAGTTGTGGCACTAATGACCCCAGTCTGGTGTTTGAATCGACCGTTGGGACCGGGACGTCCTTGTTTCTGCTATGTTCCTGTCCTGAGGCTTCTGACCCCATACTAGCTAGCCATGTCCTCTGCCTCTTGTCTGGCCCTCCGGACTGTGCTACTCTCCTTGGCCCTAGGCGGTCTCTCTCATAAGCCGAAACTCGGTCCTGGTACTCCGCCAGTGAGTCACAACGAAATCCTGCAAGGTAAGCACGGGTGGCCTCCTTCAGTTTCCTGGAAAAGAGATAGAGTTGTTGGTCCGCCGGAGGTGCAACGAGTCCAAGTAGTGCTAACTCTGCCCGAAAACGCCTAATCGCCTCAATGACTGGGACGTCCTAAAATCCCGCCTCTAAGAAATCTTGGACTTTGTCTCTCCGCAGTGAATCTGGGCAAAATGTCTCTCTCACGAGACTCAATACCTGGTCCATCCTAGTCACACCTCCTCCAATCGTCCTCCACCAATACCGGGCCTGCTCTCTGAACAAAGTTTGGAATATCTCCACCTGCCTCTCCGCCGGGCAACGGATCATCTCTAAGGCCAACTCCACGTGCCCAATCCAATGCTCAACCTCTAACCCTACCTTCCCGTCGAAGTAGGGTACATGCTACTGGTTGAACGCCTTCAATCATGAATAGGGTCTAGGAAACCTCACCTCGTCTCTAGCCCTAGCAATCTCCACAACCGGCTCGTGTTCGACTGCCTCTGGTGCAACTATCTCTGGTGCGGCTCTAATCTTAGTAACACTCTGCGAGACCTCAGCTCATCTCGCAAGAGCAGGCGCAGGTGCGGGTGCAGGTGCAGGCACCGGTGGTGCGGGAGGTGGTTCTCCCGTCCTAAACGCCTCCTCAACTCGACGTACATAATCCTCAAACACGGTAGCCCCGATAGATTTTCCCCCATTCCTAGCAGATGGGGAACTATGCGCCCCGGACCTCACAACTGTCCTATCCCCAGCCTCGGGAATATTGCTCTCTGCCACGTCCTCAACGGGGTCTTCCGCTGCTAGCGGATCCATAACTGGTGGGTCCATAATGGGGATATGTCCCTGACCTCTCATGCCTAGAGGTCTCCCTACTAGTCCCCGTCTCGGAACGATAGGAGGAAGAGGTGGTCTACCCCTGGCGGGTCCTACGTATGCGGTAGCTCTTGTACGTGCCATTTGATAGCGTTTTGCGTTTATTTATAATGATATATATATATACATATATATCGATATGTACGTGATACTTGTAATATTACTATGGAAGGAAAACTTATAAAAGAATAAAAGAAAGAAGCCGAAATCCAAAATACAACCAAGGCATAAAAGCCCAATCATCTAAAGGCCACATGCATATCTATGTACATACAAGTTCAAAAACATCCTAAGGCCATATACATATATGCATATACATATATATATATATATAGATCTTGACTCATATGTAAACAACTCTTATCAGGTGAACATGTAAACATCGAATATATGTGACTATATCGCTGAATATATGTGACTATACCGCCGAACCGAATATATAGAGTTAAGTCCGGCGAATATTTCTTCCATTAATAACACGATTTTCCCATTTTAATATCGCCTAATCTCAACCATCTATTTAACGATATAACGGATACAATTTGTTCTCATTTTACATGGTAAGAGTTGTTTACATGAGAGTCAACCTCTATCTCTATATCTATATACATATATATAACTAGGTTAATACATATAAGATATACATCAAATCCAGGAATCTACGTCACCGAGGTTTGTGTGAGGAGTGGTGGCCCTGTTCATTCTAACCTGATCCGGACTCATGCATATGAATTTGAAAACGAAAAAGTCAAAACCCGTAGGGTTCTGTTTACCTCATTCGGCCTTTAGAAGGTTGCGAGTGCCATTGTTGTCACCCTAGGGCTCTGATACCACTTTGTAACACCACAAATCCGCGGGATATCAAAATGCTACGGGTGAGACCTCACATTGGGTCTTGACCCTTAGCCTGACAACAATCTCACCGGACCTTTCCAACATGGAACAAATAAAGACAAACTTAAATCGTTTGTAATGTATGCAAAAACTGAAATGAAAAGAGATACAAGGTGGAAACTCAGCCGAGTCCTAAAAATAACACGAAACTCCAAAACATAAATCCGAAAACCGTACATCAAACCATAATCCAAACATAACAATATAATTGAAAAACGCCCCCGTCCTATAATGTATGACGGCCCTCGGCTATACACTCCTCCACCTCACTCGGCGGCGTCCCTAACCTGCGAGGCATCTACACAAGCGATTTAAAACCGTTAACTCAATTAAAAGCATTAGAAATATGGTGAAGACTCATACACACTCATACATCATAACATCACATAATCATGCTAACCAAACAAGTCCGGTTTATTATCTTTATTTATTAGGTCATATCCTATCTAATTCAACTTCTTTTGTGACACGAGAATCTCCCGAAACTCACCTCGGTCCCCACTTACCGCATGGAACGATATGGATGCATCCAAGAGTCTAACTGCACGGGCTAGTCGCCAAGAACCTCCTAACTCTACGCAAGAGCTAGACAAGTTTTCACCGCCCATTATCATACACTTGGGCCAAATAATATATAAAGGTCGTAATCCTATTTCCGGTTTTATTTGTTATAACATAAACAATAAACACACACCACCAAACACACATCGAGACTGATACGTAGAATACGAGCTAAGTAAGTCCGGAGACTTACCTCGTCACCACACTCAACTCACACACTCTTGCTTCCTTAAAGAGGAAGTCCACAACCTGCTCACAAGGGAATATACGATCATCAACACAAGCTCAATCTCAACGAATTCTAAGACTTCACTCTAGGGATCTACGCAAGATCACCTAGCTCTCAACCTAGGAACACATCCTAAAACTCACAATCCTCACAACACTCCCAGCACAAGAAAACCTCTCACAACAGCCTATACATCACATGGTCATTAACAACAGCCTACGAGAGCCATTCTAGCCTAGAAAGATCCAACATGCTCAAACAAATCAAGATCAACAATCACATCAAGCCATAAGGGCTCCAAGGATAGCAACCACTAGATGGCATTCTCATAAGTCCTAGGTCCACCCTAAGCATGCTTTTAACAAGGTATAACCACAAGGCTAGGAAAGGAACGGAGAGAAAGGAAGGAAGAAGCCTACTAGTAAAGAAAACGCAACGGTGGAAGCAAGCTGACGCCACCTGCGTGAAACTGTCACCGCCCCTGCGGATGTCTGGAGCCGCTCCTGTGCCTGGGAGTTGCCCCTATGGTGGCTCTGGCCACCCCTGCGGTGGCTGGTGGTCCGCCTTTGCGCCTCTGGTGATCCACCCCCGCGGTCGTAAAGCAGAAGCTTTGCCTTCTTCGTTTGTTCGACTAGTTCTTTGCTCCAAGTGCCTCCTTCTCTGACTGGGCCTTCTCCAAACACTCACCATAGGTCTTAGCTTCCTTACCACGACCTAAACAAGCTATAAGAAGGGACATACAAAGGGTTTACAAGATCTCCCTTCAAGCTTCCTCCATAGCCATGGAGGTGAAGAGAAGAGGAAAGAGGGATGAACTAACAAAAAAGGGAAGAGGGAAAAGATAGCTTACCACAACAGATCCGAAACTCCAAGGCTGCAGCCTCCTACTAGCTCTTCCAAGGAGAAAGAAGAAGAGATGCACAAGGAAGAGGAGAGTGAGGAGGGAGAGAATGAGCATGAAAGTGAAAATGATGAAAGTAGGAGAGAGAGAGAGAAAGAGAGAGTATTGAAGGCTGCCAAAAGGGGTGGGGAGACACAAGGGTCAGCTGTCCCCCTTGTCTCCTCACTCCATATCCCGAAACCGGAAAGAAAAAAGGGAAGACCAAAGGTTGGCGCGGGATTTAGGTGGACCACCGAGTTGCTTTTTGCCGTCAAGACAGGGCACAATCACAACAGGGTTCTTCACCTGCTAGCATGTCGAGCCACCAACAAAGGTTTCAGGGTCAAGCTTGTTCTCAGGGATTGACCCCGGGTCAGAGCCTAGGTAGGGGGCATGGTGGAGGCACCACAAAGGCCAGAGGTGCTCAGGCCAAGGTTTTCAAGCTTAGGAGCGTCATAGATCTAGTGGCGCCGGTGGAGTTAGGTACTTTTAGTTTCACGACTTCTCTGTTGGGATATTGTTTTATTATACGAGTTCTACACACCCTTCTTTTGTCGCTGTTGTATAGCTAGGATTGACCTTAGTTACGATAGAGGGGAGACCCTTCAGTATGGGGTTAACTGACTAGGTTAAGGGTAGTGACAACCACGAGATACCAATTGGAAATTGCTTGGGAAACCGTAATTGGATAGCCGACTGCCATATCCTGCACTTCGAGTGCATGAAGAAGAAATCATAGAGACGGAAAAAGGGGACTTCCATCTATTTCTGGACATCAGTCGAAGGGTCGTGACGACCATCACAGAGACGAGACGAATTGATCTTTTCCAAGGCAAGGCAAAAGGAAGTGGAGCTTCCATTGTGATAAAAAACGAAGGTGCACGGTGAATTAGCACTAATGAAAGATAAGTGACACTTTTCGGACTCACATGAAGGAGCTATGCTAGTAATAACTTTAGGCGAGGAACCTAACACTAGTGACGAGCCAAGCTTGAAACATAAGACGTTAACATGTAGAGGAACGAGCAAGATATTGCCACGGTTTTGGAATGGAGAATTTCGCCTAACATTCTGACGAGGCTTGCCGTACTGTGGCGAAGTTGGTCTTGTAACGCCAAGAGGTGCATAAGGTGACCAACACAGAGAAAAGAAGACCGAAGCGGGAGGTTGGATGTCGATTTGAAGCTCACGGGGAACATATGGAAGATGGAGCTTGGATTCAACCCTTACGATCGGATGGACGCTACCTACTCGAAGTGATAACACATGATTACGAAAGAATACGAGGAACTTCCCCGATGCATTGGGATGCCGGAAGTTTAGCGGAAGTTAACTGAAGCCTAAGACGATGAAAGTACGATCAACCTTGTAACACAAGATGGAGTAATACACGTTTGAGGGAGACATCACCCAACAGATCAGCATAGATCATTGGTACCATGACAACCAGTCTAGTATTAAGAGAAGACTGTGTCGGTGGTTACGTAATTGGACGATAAGAGAAAAGGGCGAAATCAAGATATTACAAGTTTGAGATGATGGAATGGGTAATTTACACTAAGACCGACCTTGGATTAACTCGGACCTCCCAGGCGCCATAAGATGACGTAGGGAAGAGCCTTGGACTCCGGGAGCCCCTGAAAGAAACCGAACAAAAGGTCTTGTTGATAAAGGCCCACTAGAACCAATGCACGAAAGAGGGAAGTTACATGACAAGTTGTCTTGGAATGGCGACCCCGGAGTACGTGATGGAAGTTGCAAATTTTCTAAGAAGCGATGGTTATTATCGGATTCATGGAGAGATTCCCCAAGTAACACCAGATAAGAGTAACCAAGTCCGGATGTTAGCAAAGTGGAGAGTAAGACGGGAATTCGAAAGAACTTCTTGAGAGCTAGAAAAGGGCTCATCGGTACGACTTTTACGAGATTACCTCGGGGAACGATAGGTTGAAGCATACAAGTCATTCTCCAAGATAAGGCCAATCTGGGTATGGAGGAACGAGGGAGAAGCATTATGAGACGACCGTATTGAGAAAGACCTGGGAAAGAGGTTGAGTTCGAGATATCGGACCCTTATGAGTTCTTAAAGTATGTTAAGGGAAATGACTTACAAGTCAGCCTTTCCACCAATCTTGAGTTTCGAGCGTAGTATGAGACGATCCCGAGATCTACCCTTGTTTGTGCTTGTGTGCTCTATGTCGTGACGTGTTAGGTGAGTTCGTATGAGGGTGTGTGTACCTTGCGAGGTCTTGATGTGATATGTTTCAAATGTTGACTTGGATTAGGACGTATAGTTGATGTCTTACGAGTTCCGCGTAGTTACGAGGCATGTTTTGACCGAGAGTGTTACGTTAGCAAGTTTTGGGACAAAAATTGTTTTTAGGGGGGTTAGTTGTAACATCCGGAAATTTTATTCCGGATGGTTAGGGGGTTTCGACATTTCCGCAAGCGCGGCTCAGTTTTCTCGCAGGCACGGGATGCTGAGTAAATAGTTTTATTCCTTTCCGACACCTCGTTCTCCCTCTTACGCTTGGACCCCTCATTGCTTATGCCTAGAGGACAAGAGGTCAGCTGACCCCTTGTTCTCCTCCCACCTTTTCAGCCAAAGATTCCCTCTCTCTCTCCATTCACTTTTCATTTCACTCTCATTAATTTCTCCCATTTCCTCTCTTCTATCTCTCTCTTTCATTTCTTCCATCTTGGAGCTCTTACATGTGTGGACTGAAGAAGAAGAGGATTAGATCTAGTGTGGTAAGCTTCTTCCCCTTCCTTCTTGCTTCATCATTGGTTGTTTGCCTTTATTCTTCCTCCTTCCATCCATAGCCATGGATGAAGCTTGTGAGAAGCTTTTCCTTAGATCCTTTGCATGTGCATGTTCTTAGCTCTATTAGGTCGTCAAGAGGAGCCTAAGATCAGAGGATAGTGTTTGGAGAAGACCCAACAAGGATAAGAGGACATTGAAGCCAAGGATCCATAGTCGAAGACGAAGAGACGACGTTCTGCTGCTTAAACCGCGGGGGTGATAACAAGATTTATGACTTAGGATTAGGTAATCATTTAGATAGATTTCTCACTCATTCATGCACGTTTTGGCATTGGTTCATGACGTCTTCGCTCAATTCAAGCATATTTCTAGAAAAGACGTCTACATTACCTTTTATCGGTTTTGTAGGTAATTCGGGGATCTATTGGACATTAATCGATACATTTGAGGGCCAAGCCTCATGGTGGTACACATCCCAAGCTAAGGAGGAGCATAATTGGAGCAACAAAGGACACAAAGACCACTATTGGTGCAAGCAATGGATCAACTCATGGCTAAACGAGCATAGCATGTTTTTGTTGAAGAAAATCGGACCAGCTAGCAGCTAAATCGGACGATTTTCTCCTACTGGGTCGATTTTTGGGCATTTGACAGCTTAAGCCACGTGTCCCACGATCTCTTGTCCGTCCTTGCTCTTGGTGGAGAATATAAGTGGTCCTGCAGGTGGTTGTTGAGGATCTCTCCTCTCCCACACTCTCATTCACAGCTCATCAATTTGGGGAAAAGATTGGAGGAGAAGAAAAGCTCTCAAGGATTGAAGGAAGAACAAGAACACCATTCTAGGAGTTTAGTGAGAATTGGAGTGACTTTTGAGTGATTTTTGTAATCTTGGATTGAAGAACGATTTCAAGGATTGTTAGGAACGTTTTGGATCTTCATTTAAGAGTTTGTAAGTCTTGCTACAACTTGGATTCAGTTGAGATTTATTGATTTTACTTGCTTATCTTTCATTATCCATCTATGAACACCATGTATGCTTGTGTGATGATTTTGGATCTTAATATGCATACTATTGGCTAGTTTGTTGTGATTCTGGAGTGATGGATTGATGGTTATGGCTAGGGTGATGATAGGATGGGCTTATATGTTAGTTTAGGATGATTTATATGCACGAAACTCACAACAGAAGGAAAAATCGACCTGTTCATCAGATAAATCGGCCGATTTATCTGTAGAACAGCCCGATTTATTCTCCTGTTGCTCTTTAAATGATAAATCTGAATGTTAGGGTCCTTGGTTGTTTAAATCCTAGTGTTTATTAAGCCTACTTTAGCTTAGGATCACCTAATGCTATCAATCTAAGTAAGGGAAGAGATCTACCCGATGATTTCCAACCTTAGGTACCTAAGATGATAAATACTAGGTAGTAGTGAGCCTCATAAGCCGCTATTGGATCGATTGTGCTAGGGCTATTGCTTGAGATTTCCCTATTCCGAGACTTACCCGGTAAGGAGAGGGATACCCTTTAAGTAGTATCTAGTTTGTGTGGAATTCCTTATTCTAACCCCTTGAGACCTACCCGGTAATAGGAGTTAGATGCGGGACTAGTGAAGTGAGAGACCTACCAGGTAATTGCTTCCATTAGTGAAACACTCTTCCCCAACACCGCAACTTGTCCTTAGAATCCTTAGAACCTTGAGTCCAATGCCATAACCGGAAATCATGACCTCTAGAATCTACTTTTCTCTCTTGATCATATACTTGTGCTTTGTGTTACTTGTTCGTTTGCTAGCTTTAGTTGTTAGTTGTTTTACTATCTTGATTGACTTGTGATCTTTGTTTGATCACCACAAAAACCAACAAAAACATTGTGTTTTCCATTTTCTTTGTTCCTCATCTTAACTTAGTCTAGATTCACACTATCTTTGATCATTGTTTGACTCGATTTCACCTTAGTCTTTATGTTCGACCTCGGAATACTATCCCTACTACAAACGTCCCGTACACTGCGGGTTCACTAGGAGTTAGGATAAATATAACGAGTATAAATTTAAGACTTATTGCGTGCACATCACACGATCTTAGCGTAACAAGTTTTTGGCGCCGTTGCCGGGGACTAGGTCTAGATTGAGTCTATTTTGTGATTGTTTATAGTGTAGATCTTTCTTGTTGCTTTTGATCTCTCTTTGGTGTGTGTCTTTGCTTTTCAAGACATCTCTTAATCTTTAGGTGTATGCGAAGATCTCGTGGCAAGGATTTAGCTCCATTCGATCCCGAACCGGAGAAAACCCTTAGATCTAGATCCAAGAGCATCAAAAAGGGAAAAGAGATGGCCGGAAGAGATCTCCAAGCTGAATTGGATGAAGCCTTAGAGCAAATAAGGCTAAGAGATGAGCTCTTAGAGGAAGAAAGGAGAGCTTAATCGTCAACAACCTCCACCTCCTCCACCACAACCGCAGCCGGCGGCGAATGTTAGGGTTGTACCCATTGCTATCGAAGAGCCACAAACTTTGGGTAGACGTATGGATCCGGCACAAAGAGCACACCGTCCGGGTGTGAACTTAGGAGATCCCGCAGCCCACAACTACGAGCTCCGCCCTCAAGTTCTACAAATGATCCGGCATAATCAATTTGGAGGGATGGAAGGAGAGTCTCCTCATCAACACTTGATGAACTATGAGATTTTGATGGAGACACTTAGACCGCCAAGATTGGAGAGCAACAACCATAAGCTAAGGGCTTTCTCCTTCTCTCTTAAGGACAAAGCCTTGGCTTGGTATCAATCTATTCCACAAGGGCGAGTTGGTACTTGGGAGGAGATGACAACCGAGTTTTTGACTAAGTTCTTCCCCCCTTCCAAGACTACCGAGTTAAGAGGGAAGATCAATGCCTTCGTGATGAAGGATAGAGAGAGTTTGTTCAAATCTTGGGAGAG
Source organism: Fagopyrum esculentum (assembly GCA_033239045.1). Taxonomy (NCBI): domain Eukaryota; kingdom Viridiplantae; phylum Streptophyta; class Magnoliopsida; order Caryophyllales; family Polygonaceae; genus Fagopyrum; species Fagopyrum esculentum. The sequence goes on along the minus strand of BSUD01000007.1, from coordinate 74,512,638 downwards.
ATTCAAAGACATTCTCTTAGATTGTCCACACCATGGTATACCGAAAATTGAGTTATTGGAGATCTACTTCAAGGGACTTGATGAAGATAGCCAATTCAAGCTTCAATCCCTTTCCGGTGGGACATTCATGGAGAAACATGTAGATGATGCTTGGGAGTTTGTAGAGAAACAAGCTCTTGTGATTGAGAAATACTCCCATAGGAAGAGTGAAGGGAGAAATGCGGGAGCATAGGAGGTGAGTGAGGTCATCATGAGCAATTTCAAGCTTGACGCCATCAACAACGAATTGAAGTCCTTGAGGGAGTTGTGTGCTACAACTTTGAAGAACCAAGCAACTCCTCAAGTGCTTCCACAAGCTAACCTATCTTCCAAGGAGGAGGATGTGAATTACATGGGAAGGGGCAATTACAACAATTATCAAGGTCCAAGGAACATCAACAACAACCGGCAATTCAACAATTACCGGCCCAACCATAACCATCCCGGGTTTTCCTATTCTAACCCGGATGGAGCCTTGAACCCTCCCGCTTCCACAAGCACAACTCCACCACCAAAGGCTTCACAAGAACCTCCACCCGGATTTACTCAACCTCCAAAGGATAGAACCGAAATGATGTTTGAGCAATTGCTTGGAAGGTTGAGTGGTCTTGAGAGCACCGTGACTTCATTTAAGAGTTTGTAAGTCTTGCTACAACTTGGATTCAGTTGAGATTTATTGATTTTACTTGCTTATCTTTCATTATCCATCTATGAACACCATGTATGCTTGTGTGATGATTTTGGATCTTAATATGCATACTATTGGCTAGTTTGTTGTGATTCTGGAGTGATGGATTGATGGTTATGGCTAGGGTGATGATAGGATGGGCTTATATGTTAGTTTAGGATGATTTATATGCACGAAACTCACAACAGAAGGAAAAATCGACATGTTCATCAGATAAATTGGCCGATTTATCTGTAGAACAGCCCGATTTATTCTCTTGTTGCTCTTTAAATGATAAATCTGAATGTTAGGGTCCTTGGTTGTTTAAATCCTAGTGTTTATTAAGACTACTTTAGCTTAGGATCACCTAATGCTATCAATCTAAGTAAGGGAAGAGATCTACCCGATGATTTCCAACCTTAGGTACCTAAGATGATAAATACTAGGTAGTAGTGAGCCTCATAAGCCGCTATTGGATCGATTGTGCTAGGGCTATTGCTTGAGATTTCCCTATTCCGAGACTTACCCGGTAAGGAGAGGGATACCCTTTAAGTAGTATCTAGTTTGTGTGGAATTCCTTATTCTAACCCCTTGAGACCTACCCGGTAATAGGAGTTAGATGCGGGACTAGTGAAGTGAGAGACCTACTAGGTAATTGCTTCCATTAGTGAAACACTCTTCCCCAACACCGCAACTTGTCCTTAGAATCCTTAGAACCTTGAGTCCAATGCCATAACCGGAAATCATGACCTCTAGAATATACTTTTCTCTCTTGATCATATACTTGTGCTTTGTGTTACTTGTTCGTTTGCTAGCTTTAGTTGTTAGTTGTTTTACTATCTTGATTGACTTGTGATCTTTGTTTGATCACCACAAAAACCAACAAAAACATTGTGTTTTCCATTTTCTTTGTTCCTCATCTTAACTTAGTCTAGATTCACACTATCTTTGATCATTGTTTGACTCGATTTCACCTTAGTCTTTATGTTCGACCTCGGAATACTATCCCTACTACAAACGTCCCGTACACTGCGGGTTCACTAGGAGTTAGGATAAATATAACGAGTATAAATTTAAGACTTATTGCGTGCACATCACACGATCTTAGCGTAACAAGTTTTTGGCGCCGTTGCCGGGGACTAGGTCTAGATTGAGTCTATTTTGTGATTGTTTATAGTGTAGATCTTTCTTGTTGCTTTTGATCTCTCTTTGGTGTGTGTCTTTGCTTTTCAAGACATCTCTTAATCTTTAGGTGTATGCGAAGATCTCGTGGCAAGGATTTAGCTCCATTCGATCCCGAACCGGAGAAAACCCTTAGATCTAGATCCAAGAGCATCAAAAAGGGAAAAGAGATGGCCGGAAGAGATCTCCAAGCTGAATTGGATGAAGCCTTAGAGCAAATAAGGCTAAGAGATGAGCTCTTAGAGGAAGAAAGGAGAGCTTAATCGTCAACAACCTCCACCTCCTCCACCACAACCGCAGCCGGCGGCGAATGTTAGGGTTGTACCCATTGCTATCGAAGAGCCACAAACTTTGGGTAGACGTATGGATCCGGCACAAAGAGCACACCGTCCGGGTGTGAACTTAGGAGATCCCGCAGCCCACAACTACGAGCTCCGCCCTCAAGTTCTACAAATGATCCGGCATAATCAATTTGGAGGGATGGAAGGAGAGTCTCCTCATCAACACTTGATGAACTATGAGATTTTGATGGAGACACTTAGACCGCCAAGATTGGAGAGCAACAACCATAAGCTAAGGGCTTTCTCCTTCTCTCTTAAGGACAAAGCCTTGGCTTGGTATCAATCTATTCCACAAGGGCGAGTTGGTACTTGGGAGGAGATGACAACCGAGTTTTTGACTAAGTTCTTCCCCCCTTCCAAGACTACCGAGTTAAGAGGGAAGATCAATGCCTTCGTGATGAAGGATAGAGAGAGTTTGTTCAAATCTTGGGAGAGATTCAAAGACATTCTCTTAGATTGTCCACACCATGGTATACCGAAAATTGAGTTATTGGAGATCTACTTCAAGGGACTTGATGAAGATAGCCAATTCAAGCTTCAATCCCTTTCCGGTGGGACATTCATGGAGAAACATGTAGATGATGCTTGGGAGTTTGTAGAGAAACAAGCTCTTGTGATTGAGAAATACTCCCATAGGAAGAGTGAAGGGAGAAATGCGGGAGCATAGGAGGTGAGTGAGGTCATCATGAGCAATTTCAAGCTTGACGCCATCAACAACGAATTGAAGTCCTTGAGGGAGTTGTGTGCTACAACTTTGAAGAACCAAGCAACTCCTCAAGTGCTTCCACAAGCTAACCTATCTTCCAAGGAGGAGGATGTGAATTACATGGGAAGGGGCAATTACAACAATTATCAAGGTCCAAGGAACATCAACAACAACCGGCAATTCAACAATTACCGGCCCAACCATAACCATCCCGGGTTTTCCTATTCTAACCCGGATGGAGCCTTGAACCCTCCCGCTTCCACAAGCACAACTCCACCACCAAAGGCTTCACAAGAACCTCCACCCGGATTTACTCAACCTCCAAAGGATAGAACCGAAATGATGTTTGAGCAATTGCTTGGAAGGTTGAGTGGTCTTGAGAGCACCGTGACTTCATTTAAGAGTTTGTAAGTCTTGCTACAACTTGGATTCAGTTGAGATTTATTGATTTTACTTGCTTATCTTTCATTATCCATCTATGAACACCATGTATGCTTGTGTGATGATTTTGGATCTTAATATGCATACTATTGGCTAGTTTGTTGTGATTCTGGAGTGATGGATTGATGGTTATGGCTAGGGTGATGATAGGATGGGCTTATATGTTAGTTTAGGATGATTTATATGCACGAAACTCACAACAGAAGGAAAAATCGACATGTTCATCAGATAAATTGGCCGATTTATCTGTAGAACAGCCCGATTTATTCTCTTGTTGCTCTTTAAATGATAAATCTGAATGTTAGGGTCCTTGGTTGTTTAAATCCTAGTGTTTATTAAGACTACTTTAGCTTAGGATCACCTAATGCTATCAATCTAAGTAAGGGAAGAGATCTACCCGATGATTTCCAACCTTAGGTACCTAAGATGATAAATACTAGGTAGTAGTGAGCCTCATAAGCCGCTATTGGATCGATTGTGCTAGGGCTATTGCTTGAGATTTCCCTATTCCGAGACTTACCCGGTAAGGAGAGGGATACCCTTTAAGTAGTATCTAGTTTGTGTGGAATTCCTTAGTCTAACCCCTTGAGACCTACCCGGTAATAGGAGTTTGATGCGGGATTAGTGAAGTGAGAGACCTACCCGGTAATTGCTTCCATTAGTGAAACACTCTTCCCCAACACCGCAGCTTGTCCTTAGAATCCTTAGAACCTTGAGTCCAATGCCATAACCGGAAATCTTGACCTCTAGAATCCACTATTCTCTATTGATCATATATCTTGTGCTTGTGTTACTTGTTTGCCTTGCTTTCTCGAGTTGTTAGTTTGTTTTGATATCTTGTTCGATTTGTGATCTTGCTTGATCACCTAAAAACCCACCAAAAACATTTGGATTTTCTTTTCTTTATTTCTTTCTCTTCTCTTAGTTTAGATCCACACTATCTATGACCATTGTTTGACTCGATTTCACCTTAGTCTTTATGTTCGACCTCGGAATACTATCCCTACTACAAACGTCCCGTACACTGCGGGTTCACTAGGAGTTAGGATAAATATAACGAGTATAAATTTAAGACTTATTGCGTGCACATCACACGATCTTAGCGTAACAAGTTTTTGGCGCCGTTGCCGGGGACTAGGTCTAGATTGAGTCTATTTTGTGATTGTTTATAGTGTAGATCTTTCTTGTTGCTTTTGATCTCTCTTTGGTGTGTGTCTTTGCTTTTCAAGACATCTCTTAATCTTTAGGTGTATGCGAAGATCTCGTGGCAAGGATTTAGCTCCATTCGATCCCGAACCGGAGAAAACCCTTAGATCTAGATCCAAGAGCATCAAAAAGGGAAAAGAGATGGCCGGAAGAGATCTCCAAGCTGAATTGGATGAAGCCTTAGAGCAAATAAGGCTAAGAGATGAGCTCTTAGAGGAAGAAAGGAGAGCTTAATCGTCAACAACCTCCACCTCCTCCACCACAACCGCAGCCGGCGGCGAATGTTAGGGTTGTACCCATTGCTATCGAAGAGCCACAAACTTTGGGTAGACGTATGGATCCGGCACAAAGAGCACACCGTCCGGGTGTGAACTTAGGAGATCCCGCAGCCCACAACTACGAGCTCCGCCCTCAAGTTCTACAAATGATCCGGCATAATCAATTTGGAGGGATGGAAGGAGAGTCTCCTCATCAACACTTGATGAACTATGAGATTTTGATGGAGACACTTAGACCGCCAAGATTGGAGAGCAACAACCATAAGCTAAGGGCTTTCTCCTTCTCTCTTAAGGACAAAGCCTTGGCTTGGTATCAATCTATTCCACAAGGGCGAGTTGGTACTTGGGAGGAGATGACAACCGAGTTTTTGACTAAGTTCTTCCCCCCTTCCAAGACTACCGAGTTAAGAGGGAAGATCAATGCCTTCGTGATGAAGGATAGAGAGAGTTTGTTCAAATCTTGGGAGAGATTCAAAGACATTCTCTTAGATTGTCCACACCATGGTATACCGAAAATTGAGTTATTGGAGATCTACTTCAAGGGACTTGATGAAGATAGCCAATTCAAGCTTCAATCCCTTTCCGGTGGGACATTCATGGAGAAACATGTAGATGATGCTTGGGAGTTTGTAGAGAAACAAGCTCTTGTGATTGAGAAATACTCCCATAGGAAGAGTGAAGGGAGAAATGCGGGAGCATAGGAGGTGAGTGAGGTCATCATGAGCAATTTCAAGCTTGACGCCATCAACAACGAATTGAAGTCCTTGAGGGAGTTGTGTGCTACAACTTTGAAGAACCAAGCAACTCCTCAAGTGCTTCCACAAGCTAACCTATCTTCCAAGGAGGAGGATGTGAATTACATGGGAAGGGGCAATTACAACAATTATCAAGGTCCAAGGAACTTCAACAACAACCGGCAATTCAACAATTACCGGCCCAACCATAACCATCCCGGGTTTTCCTATTCTAACCCGGATGGAGCCTTGAACCCTCCCGCTTCCACAAGCACAACTCCACCACCAAAGGCTTCACAAGAACCTCCACCCGGATTTACTCAACCTCCAAAGGATAGAACCGAAATGATGTTTGAGCAATTGCTTGGAAGGTTGAGTGGTCTTGAGAGCACCGTGACTTCTATATCCAAGGCTCAAAAGGTGTTGGAAGCACAAGTGTTCCAAAAAGCGGGTGAAGCCCATAGAGATCCGGGAAAGCTTCCCGGAAGAACCGAAGAAAACCCAAGAGGCCAAGTGTTGGCCATTACAACAAGGAGTGGGTTGAGTATGAAGGATCCTTTGCCAAAGGAGAATGCTAAAGGGAAGCAAGTGGTGAATGAAGAAGAGACCTTGCAAGGAGATGGAGGCAAGAGCAAGGATGTTGAGCCAACATATGTGGCACCGCCTCCATACAAACCACCACTACCGTTCCCTCAATCACGAGCAAGAGCTCGCTTGGACAATCACTTTGGTAAGTTCCTTGAACTAATGTCTAAATTACATATTAACATTCCGTTCATGGATGCTATCTTAGGTATGCCGGCATATGGCAAGTTTTTGAAGGAAATACTCTCCAGCAAAAGGAAGTTGGAGGAGTATGGGGAGATAAGGATGACTTAGAGATCCTCGGAGTTGATTCAAACGATGAAGGAGGAGATGCCTCCAAAGCTAAGGGATCCGGGATCCTTTTGTGTGCCAATCGGAGTAGGAGAAGTGAAGTATGACGCCCTATGTGATCTTGGGGCAAGTGTGAGCATCATTCCGCTTGCACTTTGCAACAAGGTTGGGCTAGGAGAGCCAAAGCCGGTCAAGATGACCCTTTACATGGCAGACCGCTCAATCACTCATCCGGTTGGGATCTTGGAAGATATCCCGGTGCAATTAGGGAAGTTCTATGTGCCCATAGACTTCGTTGTTTTGGACATCCAGGCGGACTATCCGGTTCCTATCATTTTGGGGAAACCTTTCCTAGCTACTTCCGGATGTCTAGTAGATTGCAAGAATGGGACTCTCTCCTTCAACATTGGAGAAGAGAACATCAAGTTCAAGCTATCAACAATGATGAAAGGACCAACCCTTGATGAGGATGTATTCAACATAGTTGAAGAAGAGGAGTCTAGAGAGGTTGTGAGCTCAATCTTGCTCAAGGATCCACTTGAGAGGGTTCTTAGCTCAAGCTTTATGGGGGAAGGAGTTGAGGAGAGTAGCAATGAAGTAATCAAGGCCTTGAATGCATTGGACGAGCTATCAAGTGTTGGGTTTGAAGTGCTAGAAGAAGAGGAAAACAGACAGAAAAATCGGACTGAAGGGCAAAAATCGGCCGATTTTTGTACTTGTGCTGAAATTTCAGCAAGTTCAGCAAAAACAGAAACTCAGATCGACCCACTGCCAGAAAAATCGTCCGATTTTTTCTCCTGGGTCGATTTTCCTGAGTCTTTTCAGCACCAACAACTTGAATGTGAGCAATCATCAAGGGACTTCAAGGAGGCTTCCATGGCTTTGCAATCATCTCAACCTACATTGTATGGATCGTCTCCAACCGAAAAAGGTCCTCCTCAACTTGATCTTAAACCTCTTCCCTCTCATTTAAAGTATGCTTTCCTTGGTTCAAATTCTACTTATCTGGTGATTGTGAATGCATCTTTGAATGATGATGAGCTTAATAGATTGTTGAATGAATTGAAACTGCATAGAAAGGTTATAGGATACACCATTGATGATCTTGTTGGCATCAAGCCATCTTTGTGCATGCATAGGATAATGATGGAAGATAATCATAAACCCTCTATTGAACATCAAAAAAGATTGAATCCCATAATGAAAGAGGTAGTCAAAAAGGATATCATTAAGTTGCTAGATGCGGGAATTATCTACCCTATCTTGGATAGTAAGTGGGTTAGTCCCGTTCATGTAGTACCTAAGAAGGGTGGGATGACCGTAGTGACTAATGAGAACAATGAACTAATCCCCACTAGAACGGTTACGGGATGGAGGATGTGTATTGATTATAGAAAGCTTAACATGGCCTCTAGGAAAGATCACTTCCCCCTTCCCTTTATTGACCAAATGCTAGAGAGATTAGCTCAACATTCCCATTTTTGTTACCTAGATGGCTATAGTGGATTGTTCCAAATCCCTATCCACCCCGATGACCAAGAGAAAACAACCTTTACATATCCATGGGGTACTTTTGCATATAGGAGGATGCCATTTGGGTTGTGTAATGCACCCGCCACCTTCCAAAGGTGTATGATGGCTATCTTTTCGGAATACATAGAAAATATCATGGAAGTGTTCATGGATGATTTCTCTGTTTATGGTTCTTCCTTTGATAATTGCTTGGCTAACTTGTCATTAGTATTGCAAAGATGTGAGGAGACAAATCTTGTCTTAAATTGGGAAAAATGCCACTTCATGGTAAGTGAAGGTATTGTGTTAGGACGCTTGGTGTCTAACCGTGGCATTGAGGTTGATAGGGCAAAGATTGAAACGATAGAGAAGTTTCCACCACCTACCTCGGTGAAAGGGGTAAGGAGTTTCTTAGGGCATGCCGGTTTTTACCGGAGGTTCATTCAAGATTTCTCTAAAATTTCTAAGCCTCTCACTAACCTACTAATGAAGGATATTGATTTTGTCTTCTCCAAAGATTGCCTTGAGGCTTTTTGTAGGTTGAAGAACGCTTTGATCTCCACACCCATCATACAACCTCCGGATTGGAGTTTACCATTTGAGATCATGTGTGATGCAAGCGATGTAGCCGTTGGGGCTGTCTTGGGGCAAAGGAAAGATGGGCGCACTCATGCCATTTATTATGCTAGCAAGACGCTAGATGATGCCCAACTTAACTATGCCACAACCGAGAAAGAGTTGCTAGCAGTGGTGTATGCTTTTGAGAAGTTCCGCTCATATCTTGTTGGAGCGAAAGTCATAGTCTATACGGATCATGCTGCGATCCGTTATCTACTTACCAAGAAGGATGCCAAGCCTAGGTTGATTCGGTGGATCCTTCTTCTTCAAGAGTTTAACTTGGAAATCTGGGACAAGAAGGGATCCGAGAACTCCGTGGCGGATCACCTTAGTAGACTCCCACCATTGGAGCTTGAAAGAGAGGACATCCCGATTGATGACTCATTCCGGGATGAGCAATTGCAAATGGTGGAGGAATGCTTGTTCCAAGTGTCTAGAGGAAGCGAGCCATGGTTTGCCGACATTGTGAACTACGTAGTGTGTGAGGAGGTACCTCCCGGTTTGACATATGCCCAAAGGAAGAAGTTTTTCAAAGATGTGAGGCATTACTATTGGAGAGAGCCACTTTTGTTCAAAAGAGGGCCGGATGGAATGTTTAGAAGATGCATACCGGAGGATGAGGTGGAGAGTGTGATCCGGCATTGCCATTCCTTGCCATGTGGAGTGCATGCTAGCTCGCACAAGACATGTGCTAAGGTGTTGCAATCGGGCTTCTTTTGGCCAAGTTTGTTCAAGGATGTGCAAGGCTTTGTGGTAGCTTGTGATGCTTGCCAAAGGACGGGCAACATCTCAAGGAGGAATGAGAAACCCTTGAACAACATCCAAGAGGTAGAAATATTTGATGTATGGGGTGTGGATTTCATGGGACTCTTCCCTTCCTCATGTGGCAACCTCTACGGTTGACTATGTTTCGAGATGGGTAGAGGCCATTGCCTCTCCTACAAATGGCGCCAAGGTTGTTGTGCGGTTCTTCAACCGAGTGATCTTCCCTAGGTTTGGAACACCAAGGGTGATCATAAGTGATGGGGGAAAGCATTTCACCAATAGGAATTTTGGGGCACTTTTGGCTAAGTATGGGGTGACTCATAAGGTGGAAACACCTTACCATCCTCAAACTAGTGGCCAAGTGGAGATCTCCAACCGGGAGATAAAGGGAATACTTGAGAAGACGGTCTCTAGAACGAGAAAGGATTGGGCTATGAAGCTCGATGATGCCTTGTGGGCATATAGGACCGCCTTCAAAACACCAATTGGCACCACTCCTTACAAGCTAGTCTATGGCAAGTCTTGCCACCTTCCGGTAGAGATGGAGCATAGAGCTTATTGGGCCATTAAGTGGCTAAATTTTGATCTCAAGGAGGCGGGAGAGAAGAGGTTGCTTGATATAAACGCCCTTGAAGAGATCCGGTTGGATGCTTATGAGAATGCCCGGATCTACAAGGAGAGGACTAAACGATGGCATGACAAGCGCCTCATCCCGAAGGAGTTGAGTGAAGGCGACCTTGTCCTTCTTTTCAACTCAAGGCTGCGGCTTTTCCCCGGAAAGCTCAAATCAAGATGGACCGGACCATATGTGGTGAAGAAGATCTTTCCTCATGGAGCGGTAGAGATAAGAGGAGATCATTGTGGTAACTTCAAGGTGAATGGGCATCGTTTGAAGAAGTACATCCTGGAAGCCCCGGTGGAAGTGATTGCCCCACTTCACCTTGATTGAAACGCTCCTGAATCTGGTCAAGCTAATGACCTTAAAGAAGCGCTTAATGGGAGGCAACCCATTGATACATATTTTTCCTTTCTTTTTCTTGCTTTTTTTGATCTCACTCTTGGTGTGCTTTGTTTTTCTTTTGTGTTTTTGGGTGCTAGATCTTGTTGATTGTCATGAGTTATGAGATGTTGGAGGTCATGTGAAGACCTCATGGAGCCATTTAAGGTACAAGATCCAAGCACTTAGACGAGGAGGAAATCACCCTGAAAAATCGGACTGTTCATGCACAAAATCGGCCGATTTTCCTGGGCTATGGGGCGATTTTTCCTTCTATCAAGGAAAGTGATGATCTCCAATCAAGCATGGGTGGACTGGACGTGGAACTTGGATAGCTTGCGGTGCCAAGCGCGGGTTCCAACACCATAATGTACATCAAGAGCTCTCTACCATCCTTGATCGATCATCCACCATCATCATCCAATGTGAACCGAAATACCAAAGCATCACCAATTTTACATTGTGAGGACTCTCTTTCACTTCTTTATTTAGCTTCCACATTGGGGACAATGTGTTTCTAAGTATGGGGTGGGGTTTTCATGACCACTTGCATGATTAGCATCTAGGATAGTTTAATTTTGTCACATGTTTCATTATGTCTTGCATTGTACATACATATTTCGAAAAATCCAAAAAAATCAGAAAATTTTAAAATTTTTGTGCTTTCTAGGCTTGGATATGACCCTAATGATGAATCTTATCTTGTGAATTGGCTATGGATGGCCTTATGTGTTAAATTGATGTATGCATATGTGGACTTGAAGCACTTATCTTGAATCCCATGAATGATTTGTGATCATGAATGTTTGCCTTGATTGAATTGAGTATTGAAAGTCGAAATTGCATGCTAGTTCTTGCACATCATTTAGGAATGCACAAGGCAATTCATCTTTCTCTACTTCTCATCTTGATCATGTTGTTTGAGCACCTCAATTGATGAAAAATTTGACCTCTTTTGACCCGTCCGGGAATAAGAGCATAATAGTGTGTTGATGTGTGTGAAAAGCAAGTGTGGGGTGAAGTTGTTGATGAAAGGAATGTCATGAATAAAGTGCTGAAATTGTTGTGAAAGTGTAGCCAAAATATAGGTTTAGGGACGTTGGTTTAAATGACAAGTAACTCGGTACACTTCAAATGATCGGGTGTTGGTGCCTTGTCAAAGTCAAATAAACCAATAGTCCTAATGAGCTTTGGTATGTGTGCCCGGTGTGGATACACCTCGAAAAATAGAAAAAGCACGAGGATGGCTAATCACCAAGGTTTCGGCTTTTGTACACCAATGCCATTGTCTCAAAAATAAAAGAAAGAAAGAAAAGAAAATGAAGAAAAATATACACTTGAGGGAAGTGGAAAAGAAATGTGAAGTTGTGGTTGTTTAGTTCCTTTCCCGGATTAGCATCACATAGCCTAGAAAATTCCCGCCTAATCACAACGTTTCTTGGCCTTCTATTTCACAAAGTCCTTATGACCTACTTGCATGTGTGTAAGACTAAGTGATTTAGATTGGATATGCTCATGATCATCTTGACTTCTTCATCTTTACACTTCATTGCATACTATCAAGTTAAGTGTAATTGTCTTTCCATGCTTTCATTTATTTGATACATAATTGCATATCCATTGCCATGAAACATGACTACGAAGGTGATCCAATATTAGAAGCACAAACCCAAAAAGATTTTGCCATTTTTCTGCATACAAAAATCATGTCATCTCTTAGTCTATAGTTGGGAATTTGCTCGGGGACGAGCAAACCTTAAGTATGGGGTATTTTTGATAACAAGATTTATGACTTTGGATTAGGTAATCATTTAGATAGATTTCTCACTCATTCATGCACGTTTTGGAATTGGTTCATGACGTCTTCGCTCAATTCAAGTATATTTCTAGAAAAGACGTCTACACTACCTTTTATCGGTTTTGTAGGTAATTCGGGGATCTATTGGACATTAATCGATACATTTGAGGGCCAAGCCTCATGGTGGTACACATCCCAAGCTAAGGAGGAGCATAATTGGAGCAACAAAGGACACAAAGACCACTATTGGTGCAAGCAATGGATCAACTCATGGCTAAACGAGCATAGCATGTTTCTGCTGAAGAAAATCGGACCAACTAGCAGCTAAATCGGACGATTTTCTCCTACTGGGTCGATTTTTGGGCATTTGACAGCTTAAGCCACGTGTCCCACGATCTCTTGTCCGTCCTTGCTCTTGGTGGAGAATATAAGTGGTCCTGTAGGTGGTTGCTGAGGATCTCTCCTCTCCCACACTCTCATTCACAGCTCATCAATTTGGGGAAAAGATTGGAGGAGAAGAAAAGCTCTCAAGGATTGAAGGAAGAACAAGAACACCATTCTAGGTGTTTAGTGAGATTTGGAGTGACTTTTGAGTGATTTTTGTAATCTTGGATTGAAGAACGATTTCAAGGATTGTTAGGAACGTTTTGGATCTTCATTTAAGAGTTTGTAAGTCTTGCTACAACTTGGATTCAGTTGAGATGTATTGATTTTACTTGCTTATCTTTCATTATCCATCTATGAATACCATGTATGCTTGTGTGATGATTTTGGATCTTAATATGCATACTATTGGCTAGTTTGTTGTGATTCTGGAGTGATGGATTGATGGTTATGGCTAGGGTGATGATAGGATGGGCTTATATGTTAGTTTAGGATGATTTATATGCACGAAACTCACAACAGAAGGAAAAATCGACCTGATCATCAGATAAATCGGCCGATTTATCTGTAGAACAACCCGATTTATTCTCCTGTTGCTCTTTAAATGATAAATCTGAATGTTAGGGTCCTTGGTTGTTTAAATCCTAGTGTTTATTAAGCCTACTTTAGCTTAGGATCACCTAATGCTATCAATCTAAGTGAGGGAAGAGATCTACCCGATGATTTCCAACCTTAGGTACCTAAGATGATAAATGCTAGGTAGTAGTGAGCCTCATAAGCCGCTATTGGATCGAGTGTGCTAGGGCTATTGCTTGAGATTTCCCTATTCCGAGACTTACCCGGTAAGGAGAGGGATACCCTTTAAGTAGTATCTAGTTTGTGTGGAATTCCTTATTCTAACCCCTTGAGACCTACCCGGTAATAGGAGTTAGAATCGGGACTAGTGAAGTGAGAGACCTACCCGGTAATTGCTTCCATTAGTGAAACACTTTTCCCCAACACCGCAACTTGTCCGTAGAATCCTTAGAACCTTGAGTCCAATGCCATAACCGGAAATCTTGACCTCTAGAATCTACTTTTCTCTCTTGATCATATACTTGTGCTTTGTGTTACTTGTTCGTTTGCTAGCTTTAGTTGTTAGTTGTTTTACTATCTTGATTGACTTGTGATCTTTGTTTGATCACCACAAAAACCAACAAAAACATTGTGTTTTCCATTTTCTTTGTTCCTCATCTTAACTTAGTCTAGATTCACACTATCTTTGATCATTGTTTGACTCGATTTCACCTTAGTCTTTGTGTTCGACCTCCGAATACTATCCCTACTACAAACGTCCCGTACACTGCGGGTTCGCTAGGAGTTAGGATAAATATAACGAGTATAAATTTAAGACTTATTGCGTGCAAATCACACGATCTTAGCGTAACAGCGGATCTTCACAGCCTCGGGGGAAGATCTAGGCCACCATAGGGGTGGCTCAAAGACCCGCTGGGGGCGGCTTCAGGACTCCAAGAAGCCGCAGGGGCGGTGCTAGGGTCCGCCGGGGCGGTGATGGGGGCCACGCAAGGGGCGCCAGCTTGTTCCGCGGCCGCGTTTTCTTCAACAATAGGTTTCCCTCTCCCTTCCTCTTCTTTCCTTCCTTAGCTTTGTAGTTGTATCATGTTAGTATCATGCATAGGATGGCCTAGAGTAGCTTTAGAAGGCCACCTAGTGGTTGAGAACTTAGGAGCCCTGATGGCTTTGAGTTGGTTGATCTTGTTGGAACTATTAAGCTAGATCGTCCTTCCTTGGTTGTGGCTTATGTTCATGAGAGGTTAGTTATGAGTTCTATCATGTGTTGAGAGAGAGGTGGTTGTTGGTAAATCTCTTCATGCATTGAGTGAGAGGTGAGTGTAGGAATTCTAGGATGCGGTCCTAGATTTCAGAGTCAAATGGTCTTGTGTAGATCATTTGTATAGAAGTCTAAGACTTCTTGTGTGAGTGGGTTGTTGACATATATCTTCATGTGAGCAGGTTGTGGGCTTCTTCCCAAGGGAAGCGAGAGTGTTGTGAGTTGAGTGTGGAGACGAGGTAGGTCATCGGACTTACTTAGCTTGTATTCTTCGTATTAGTTGCGATGTGTGTTGGTGGTGTGTGTTTATTGTTTATATTATAACAACCATGAAACTGGAAATATGACGACCTTATATTATATTATATTATTGGCCCAAGTGTATGATAACGGGCGGTGACAACACTGCCTAGCTCTTGCGGAGAGCTGGGGGGTTCTCGGCGATTAGCCCGGGCAGGTAGACGGCCAGATGCATCAGTTCCATTCCTTGACGGTGAGTAGGGACCGAGGTGAGATCATGCGGTGATTTTCGCATCACAATTGAAAGTTGAATTAGTAACGGGATATGACATGATAAATAAAAAGATAATAAACCGGACTTGTGTGTTTTGATCATGTTGAGTGTGTGTTTATTTACGTGTGTTTGTGCCATTACCTTGTTTCTAATGCCTTGAATACTAGCTAACGGGTTTAAACCGCTTGTGTAGATGCCTTGCAGGTTAGTGATGCCGCCGAGTGGGGTGGAGGAGTGGGAAGCCGGGGTCTCCGTACATTATAGGACGGGGACATTTTTGGGGTTATGTCTTTATTTTGTTAGTTTGTGGTTTATACTTATGATGTACATTTCAGATACCGTTTTGGAGTTGTGTTGTTTTGAGGATTCGGCTGAGTTTCCAAGTTGTACCTTTCTTTACGGATTGCTTGCATTGCGTTAAAACGATTTTGATTTGCCTTTATTTGTGCCATGTTGGAAAGATCCGGTGAAATTGTTGTCACGCTAAGGGTCGGTACCCATTGTGAGGTCTTGCCCGTAGCTTCCCGATTCCCGTGGAATCGGGGTGTTACACTATAGATTTTGTTCTGTTGGAAATTCCTGCAGATTATCTCATCCCAATCATTCTCGGAAGACCATTTCTAGCAACATCGGGTTGCAACGTTGATTGTAAGAACGCCAAGTTAAAGTTCAACATTGGTGACGATCATGTGGAGTTTGCACTATTAGCTGCAATGAATGGAGAGCCTTTGGAAGATGATATCCTCAACATCTATGATGAAGAAGATTGTCGAGAATTGGTGAGTTCTATCCTTATTAAAGATCCTCTTGAGAAAGTTTTGAGTTTTAGTATGATGGAGGAAGGTGTAGATGCTTTGTGTGATGCAGATGTGCGAAGCTTTGAGACATTGGAAGCAGATCCAGGAGCCATATTCGACAAACTGATTCAAGAGCAGAAAAGCACATTAGGTTTCGGTCCTAGTTCCAGTACCTCGACCGACACAGTTTCCGGAGCAAGCGAGGTGATCTTATCTGAAGAACACCTCGGCCACCCACCTTGGACCACGACCGATACAACAGGCGAGATGAAGTCAACTGAGGAGGACAATCTGTCCATTGATGATTCGTTCTCTGATGATCACTCAAAGTTGGTAGAGCATTGGCTTCGCCAAGTTTCTGACGGAAAGAAGTCTTGGTACGCTGATATTGTTAAGTATCTTGTTTGTCAGGAAATACCTCCGGGATTGACATACGCTCAAAGGAAGAAGTTCTTCAAGGATCTGCGTCACTACTATTGGATTAAACCTCTACTCTTCAAAAGAGGTTTGGATGGGATACTTCGACGATGCATTCCAAAGGATGAAGCTGCTATTGTCATACGGCATTGCCATTCACTTCCTTGTTGAGGACATGCTAGCGCTCACAAAACGTGCACTAAGGTATTACGTTCTGTTATCTTTTGGCCTACATTATTTAAGGATGTACAAGCGTTTGTTGTCTCTTGTGATGCATGCCAAAGAACAAGGAACATGTTTAGAAGGAACGAGATGCCACTCAACAATATTCAAGAAGTTGAGATCTTTGATGTGTGGGAAATTTATTTCATGGACCTTTCCCATCATCCGCAGGGTACCTCTATATCCTCTTAGCTGTTGATTACGTTTCTAGGTGGGTGGAAGCGATTGCTTCTTCCACTAATGACGCCATGGTGGTTGCAAAGTTCTTCAATAGAACTATCTTTCCACGTTTTGGGAGACCGCGTATCATCATCAGCGATGGAGGGACACATTTCATCAACGGCAAGTTCAAGGCACTTTTATCAAAGTATGGGGTAACCCACAAGGTAGAAACCCCTTATCACCCTCAAACTAGTGGGCAGGTGGAGATCTAAAATAGAGAAATCAAGGAAATTTTGGAGAAGGCCGTTTCAAGGACAAGGAAGGATTTGTTCATGAAGCTGGACGATGCTCTTTGGGCTTATAGAACGGAATTCAAGACTCGCATTGGTACCACCCCTTACAATTTCGTATATGAGAAATCTTGTCATCTACCCGTTGAGCTACAACACAAGGCATATTGAGAAATCAAGTGGTTAAATTTCGATATCAAGGAAGCTGGAGAGAAAAGACTCTTAGACATTAACGAGTTGGAGGAGCTACGCTTAAACACTTATGAAAATGCCAAAATCTACAATGAAAGAACGAAGAGATGACATGGCAAGCATATCGTCCCTAAAGACCTTAAAGAAGGTGATCTTGTTTTGCTCTTCAACTCCCGCCTCCTCCTCTTTCAGTTAAATTGAAATCGATATAGACATGACCTTACGTTGTGAAAAATGTTTTTCCCCATGGTGCAGTTGAAATATGTAACACCCGAATCCAGGGGACTCGGAGTGCCACATTGGGCTAGGATCACACAATGGATCCTGCACTGACAGATATTAAAACAAATACATAAAACTGTATAAATCTGTACAACACAAATGATAAAACATCATAGCCGAGTAAGAAACATAACACCCTCACACAGAAGGTAACAAAAGATCATCCTCACGCAGGAGGGAAAGGTAACAGACTCAAAAGCCCACACATCCTAATGTACGAGACGTCCTCGGCCTGCCACTCTGCTAGATCACCCAGCAGCATGCCTATCCTGTAGGGCATCTACAACATGGTATTAAACCATTAGCTATCCATACACATATATAGAGTAATGCATAAGCACAACCAAACATAAGGAAAGATAAACATATCAGCATGCTCTCACTCATTTACCCATTTTATCATCTCCATATAATGGTCATTCACTCAAATTGTATAGATATAATATATATGAAACTATGTGACACGAGGACCGATACATCCTCACCTCTGAACCTGCTAGCCAGCCGTACTAGTATCGGTCACACAATCCGTGTACCCTATGGGAGTGGATTGCGCCCTTCCTGTAAACCGGTCTGGCCTGACATCAGAGAACCTCCCAAACTCCACGGCGGGATGAAAGGGAAAGGTTATCACAGCCACGCAGTGGGGCAATCAATAAAACATAGGTCGGTAAATACGACACCACATGCTATCATAGCAAACATACAAAGCACACACCACTCATGCAAACACCCAATATAAGGATGGTAGCACAACCTAAATGTAATATCCGGAATTTGTATTCCGTTTAATTTTGAATCAAATCGAACTTTGAGACGTTGACGGTTTCCCGTTCTATCTAGTATTTCTTCTTTTTGTCACAAATTTTATCATTTTATGTAGAATTTAATTCACATAAAATGATAGAATTATATCAAACCCAAATTCTTATAATTTTTTTTTATCATTTTATGTAGAATTATATCAAACCCAAATTCTTATAATTTTTTTTTTTTATCATTTTATGTAGAATTTAATTCACATAAAATGATAGAATTATATCAAACCCTAATTCTTATAATTAATTCTTAACGACGACTTTAGACGAGACCATGACAAAGCTGTGACGAGACCATGACGAGTTTTTGACAAGTTCTGGACAACCTTCAGCCCAACTCCCCATTTACTTAGTTTAGCCTATTCTCCCATGCATGCAGCTTTGGCCCAGCCCAGAAGTTTGCAGCAGTCTCCTCAGCATGCCAGCCGCTGGTAGCCCAAGGAAGAGTAGGGCCAGCTGCTTCTTGTCCTCGCAGCCCAGAAGCCCAGCGAGGTAGCGCTAGTGACTCTTCACATCACATGGCCAGCAGTTACGCCTCCCATTATTCACTCCTCTTAACTGCACAATCTCCGCAAGCACATCCGTATTTCGCTCCTTCCAAACTCGCATACCCTCTGTGCTGCTTCGAGTCCCTTACGCATACACCCCGAGGTAGTCTCCAAGCGGATGCTCAGCACCACAATAACCACAACCAGAGCAGGGACTCTTTCCTTCTCCTTGTTCGCCTCAACCCCCCTGCACACAGTTACGACATAGGTGAGTCTGAGTATCTCCTTCTACTCTTATATGTGTTCGTTTCCTCACCATCTCGGATGCTGAGTCTTTAAATCTGCATAGGACACAGGCCACAGAGGAGGGCGAGCCTTCCAACCGAACTGCAAACCCGTACTAACCCATACGACTCCTAGCCAAATGCACACCCTTGTTGACGGGAAAGATTTTGCTACTGTCAACTAAAACGTACCTGTGGCTTCCTTGCTTGCACTATCTTCCACACTTTTCATGCCTAATGGGTTCCCTTTATGTCTTCAAATCATACTCAGATCAGCCATAGAAGAAGCAGTGAAGATTCACACTTTTCTGAGTTTTAAATAAGTGTCAAGCAGTCGAGTTCGGGGTCCGATTTAGGTATGCAAAACTCATCCGTTCTGGCTGAAATATTGATATGATATAGTTGGCATATTTTTGTAGTACATATTAAAATTTGGGAGGAATCCAGCTAGTGGTTTAGGATTTATGATATTTCGAAGTTGGGACCTTGAACAGTTTTTCTGTTTTTGCTGAAAGCTCTAAGTGTTGGGAAAAACAGCATCTGATGCAGTTTTGTGAGATGATTTTGAGTAGGCTTTTGATCTCCCTTGCTGCTGAATTTTGGATATAGTATAGATAAGTTTTTATAGTATAACATACTAAAATTTGGGAAGAATCGGAGTTACGGTTTAAGAGTTATGATGTTGCAAAGTTGACTCCTCATGCAGTTTATATAAGTGTGCTGATTGTTGATAAAAACAGCATGTGATGCAGTTTTGTGGGATGGTTTTGAATAGGCTTTTGATCTTCTTTGTTGCTGAATTTTGGATATAGTATAGATAAGATTTTATAGTAAAACATATCAAAATTTGGGATAAATCCAGCGAACGGTTTAGGAGTTATGATTTTTTTCAAAGTTAAGACAATGTGCTGTTTGTTAAGTGTTGTAACCAACTTTGAAAATTTTTGTTGAAGTGATGGTTGAACAGTTTTAAGAAATTCTTGCTCCTAGGGGTAGATGTGATATCATAGATGATCTAGGGAATTATCTCGTAATTTTTATAACATTATTCGAATTTTATATTTGAAGCCGAAGTTGGACCTTAACGATCTTTCCGAAAATAGGGAAATGGGTAAATTGCCAATTTGTAACCAAAATCATCTTTAGGAGTTAGAATATGACTCTTTAGTCTCAAATAAGGGTTTAGGCATGAATTAGGGAATTTTTGGAAGTTTCGAGACCAAGGGTAAAATAGTCATTTTACCATAAATTAATTTTGTAATCAATTCCGTTCTATTAAGATCTACTATCTTAGAAGTCTTAGACTTCTAATCACCCAGAAAGTGTGCTGACACACTTGCCTCCTTTGATAGGTCACTGAATTCCTACTATACAGATCGATTTGCGAATTAGAAAGTCGAGATCTTATCTAGGTAAGTCCACGGACTTACTTAGCTGGCTTCTTGTATGAGTGTAATGTGTAGGAGTGGTGTTTGTTAGTTATGATAAACAACGAAACATGATTAGGCCGACTTTATTATTTACGTAATTGACCCAAGTGTTTGATAACGGGTCGTGAGATCATCTGCCTAGCTCTTGCGAGAGTCTAGAAGGTTCCCTGCGACCAGCCCATTCAGGTAGACGGTCAGATGTATTAGTACCATTCCGCGTTGGTAAACGGGGACAGGGGCGAGGTTTGGGAATCCCTCGTGTCACAAAATAAGTACCATTAGTAATAACCTA
This sequence comes from Fagopyrum esculentum, assembly GCA_033239045.1. Classification (NCBI taxonomy): domain Eukaryota; kingdom Viridiplantae; phylum Streptophyta; class Magnoliopsida; order Caryophyllales; family Polygonaceae; genus Fagopyrum; species Fagopyrum esculentum. The sequence continues at coordinate 74,492,075 of BSUD01000007.1, read as the reverse complement.
TCACCTAATTAAAGATAATAAAAGGATTGAGTGTTGCATGTTGATTGTGTATATTTTGTGTTTGTGCTTTTACCTTTATACTTATGCATAGAATGTTAGCTAACGGTTTTATACCGCTTGTAGATGTCTTGCAGGTTAAGACCGTTGTAGAGAGATCCGGAGAGAATGGTCAGCCGGGTCCACGTACTCATTTAGTGGGGACGGGAATGTCTTCTGTTCTTCATATATGTCGTTTTGGTACCTTTGCTTTGTAAGGTTGATACATATTCTTCATATATATATATATTGTTTAAAGTTTTCAAATGTTTTAAATACTTTTGTGCGTTGTTGTAAGATCATAGTGAAATTGTTGTCAAACTAAGGTCGGCACCCATTGTGAGGTCCTAACCAGTAGCTCCCCGAGTTCTCAGAATTATGGGGTGTTACACTAAAAACAAGGCATAAGGAGATATATCAGACTCCTAACCATATAAGGGTCACACCTAGACCCAAAGGGATCCAAAGGATCAACCTCAACCTCACTCCAAACCTAACGATCCTCAGAAGCCATACAAGGCATAAACCGATCATAACATCATCAAAACTCAGCCTCACACATCTAGCATGATCCTAAACCCTCATACTAGGAAAGGAGGGAACAAAGGCACCCTAAGGATGGCCTAGAAGCAACACGCACCTGTAAAACCGAAGGAAACACCAAGCTGCTGCAGTTAAGCGCAGGGGCGGCTCTCTGGTGGCGCAGGGGCGGTGCACAGGCCGGCGCAGGGGCGGCTACAAGGCAGGCGCAGGGGCGGCTGGTGTGCAGAGGACACCACTCCAGCTCCTTCTTCACTTCAACTCTCGTTCCTTTAGTTCTCTTCACTCCAACAACAACATATCAACATAGCATACACATATGTACATCATCATAAGCCAAACTTGGCTAAAACAAGATCCAATCCTAAGGGAAGCTAAACTAAGCTAAGGAAAGGAAGAAAAGAAGAACAAAAGAAGAAAGAAGGTAAAGAAGCCATGGAAGCTTACCAAAGCTCTCTAGGAATCAACACAGCAACAACAACCTCTCAAGCTGGCACAACAAGGCACAACAACACCATCCTCATGAAAGCATGAGTCAAAGCAGTCAAAGAAAATGGCTGCAGCACACAGAGCCGCAGGGGCGGGACCTGTGAGCCGCAGGGGTGGACCAGGTAACGCGTAGGGGCGCCCCCTGGGTCACGCAGGGGCGGCTCAGGCATAATCCTAGCCTTTCTGCTCCCTCTCTCAGCTCTCAGCAACTAGGCTCTTACATCTCACCCCCCTAAAAATAAGTTTCGTCCCGAAACTTTCAAGATCCCAAGTCCTCTCGGTTCCACAAGCCGAGGTATAACTCACTCTCTCTATCGGAGGTATCACATCTCCACTCAGAAGGTCATAACCTATAACAGATCTATAACCATAAACATCCACATGGAGGAATCATCCACTCCAGAAAAACAGGGCCATAACGCTACCCAAAGGCAGAGAGGAATCAGATCTCTCGCTATATCACATCACAGGGCATAGTGGAAGCCCATCTCTAGTCACACATAACACAGGCATAGAGGAAATACATCTCTAGCCGATCCATAAGTATATATACCGCATGGAGGAATCACATCTCCACTATATGTCCATCAAAGTAGCATGGAGGGAAGAACCATCTCCAACTGAATCCTAATCCACTCAGATAGCCTGGAGGAAAGAACCATCTCCCGCTATAAACATGAATCGTACTCAAATAGCATGGAGGGAATAATCATTTCCAGCTATACATACATCACGCTAGTATAGCAAGATCTAATAAGATCATAAGATACAACAACACTAGCATAGAATAAACACATCAAGGCATGAAAGCACAAAATCACATAATCACATACTCACCAAGATAGCACTAAGATCTACTCATCGACCCTAGGTGCATCTATCTCGGTATAAAACTCTGGATAGTTCCTCTAGATACTATCCTCAGTCTCCCATGTAGCCTCCTCAGGTCCACGTTTCGACCACTGTATCCTCATCATAGGTATGTCCTTCGAACGCAGGCGTCTCAAACCTCATTCTAGGACTGTAATAGGATGCTCAACAAAGGTGTGGTTTGACTCTACCACCAAATCATCATAACTCACAATGTGTCTCGGATCTGGTATGTACTCTCTCAGATAAGACACATGGAACACAAGGTGAACACCCTCTAATCTCGGATGCAAAGCTAATCTGTAGGCTGCCCTCCCAACTCTGTCTAGTATCTCAAAAGGACTGACATATCGGGGACTCAACTTCTCCTTTATGTCAAAATGTCTGACGCCACGCGTAGGGGATACTCTCAACCAGATATTAGCTCCTATACTGAACTCAAGAGGTCGACGCCTCTTGTCTGCATATGACTGCTGGCGACTCTGTGCAGCCAACATCCTCTCTAATCAGCGCTACTCGAGCCATATCATCACGAATCTGCTCTGGCGCTATCCCACTGATACTGCTAGGCTCATCCCATCATAAAGGTGTACGACACCTACATCCATACAATGCCTCATAGGGAGCCATCCCAATAGATGCATGCCAACTATTGTTGTATGAGAACTCAACAAGTGGGAGGTAATCAGACCATCCCTGTCCCCAATCCAACACACAAGCTCCCAACATATTATCCAAAGTCTGGATAGTCCTCTCTGACTATCCGTCAGTCTGGGGGTGAAACGCAGTCGTGAAGTGCAGACTCGTCCCCAAAGCAGTCTGAATATCCTGCCATAACCTCGAGGTGAATTGCCCATCTCGATCAGAGACGATCGTCCTCGGTACACCATGGAGTCTCACTATCTGTCTAGTTTACTCCTCAGCCAATCTACTCACCGGCCACGTCACTCTAATAGGAATGAAACGTGCCGTCTTTGTAAGTCTATCAACAACCACCCAAATGGCATCAAAACTCCTACTAGGTCTCAATCAAGTCACAAAATCCATGGAGACGTTCTCCCACTTTCACTGCGGCACTGGCAGTGGATGGAGCTCACCTCCAGATCTACAATGCTCTATCTTGACCTACTGACAGGTCGCACACTAAGCCAAGAATCTGGCTACATCGGGCTTCAGCCCTCCCCACCAATATGAACGTCTCACATCCTGGTACATCTTACTCGTACCTGGATGTACAGAGTAAGGTGTACAGTGAGCCTCCTGCAAAATCCTCTATCTCAACTCTACATTAGTAGGAACACAAATACGATCATGTCGCCTCATCACTCCATCAGCCCCAATGGAAAACTTTGGTGCCTCTCCACGAGACATCCTCCTTCTAATCCTCATCAAGGTCGGGCAGGTCCCCTACTTATGTTGGATCTCCTCCAACAGACCAGGTAAAACCTCTAAAGCATACAACTGGGCATCCTCATCAGGAAACTGGATGTCCATCTCTAGCCAAGCTAGATCCCTCTGAAGTTGAGGATGTACAGTCAATCTCGCAATCACCTTCTTTCGAGGCGTCTTCCTGCTCAAGGCGTTAGCAACTACGTTCGCCTTTCTAGGATGATACAAAATCTCAAGGTCAAAGTCCTTGATTAACTCAAGCCATCGTCGCTGGCAGTTATTCAATTCCCGCTGCGTAATAATATACTTCAGACTCTTATGGTCTGTGAAGATCTGACTTGTAGCACCATACAAATAACGTCTCCAGATCTTCAAAGCATGCACTACCGCTGCCAACTCTAGATCATCGTCGCTGGCGGTTATTTAACTGTCGAGACGCATATGCAATCACTCTACCTCTCTACATCAACACACATCCCAAGCCCAACTTGGATGCATCATTGTAGACCACAAAATCATCAGATCCCTCTGGCTGTGCCAGGACAGGAGCAGAAGTCAAACGCCTCTTCAACTCCTCAGACCTCTGAGCACAATGGTCGGTCCATGCAAACCGGGTAGTCTTCCTCAGAAGACTCGTCAATGGACGGGCAATTATAGAAAAACCCTCCACAAAGCGTCTATAGTAATCGGCTAGGCCAAGGAAGCTACGTACTTCCTTGACGTTCGTCGGGAAGAACCCTGCTGAGATGCTACTCCTCCCTGCCTACAAAAGGCAGCTCGATGTCCATGTCGGCCACAGATAAAACAAGTCACAACTGGTCTGAGACAAGCTGGCTTCAGATTACCAGGGTCACCACAGTTGTAACACTGACGTCCCTTATCTGCAGTCAGTGCAGATGAGGGGTAAATCTGACGCCTCTGCTCTCGTCTAATTCCAGATGATCCTCCAACTCCATTGGTCTGCCCAGTGCGTTGCCTCTTCTCAGACCGTCCCGTCTGAGAAGCTCTCCTCTTACTGGCTCGCTCTCTCTCAAAAGTAGAAGCCCGATCTTGGTAATCAGCTAGGAACTCACAATGGATTCCTGCCATGTATGAACGGGTACTCTCTCTCAGGCGACGAGAGAACAGATACACATGCTGGTCCTCAAATGGTGCAACTACACCCAGCAAATCCAACTCGGTCTGAAAACGGCGGATGGAATTAGTAATAGGCACATCCTCAAAGCCAGCCTCGACAATGTCCTACAGCTTCTCTCTTCTCACTGAGGCAGGGCAGAACTGCTCTCTAATCATGCGCCTCATGTGGTCATAACTGGTAGCTCTGGTCCGGACAGTCCTCCACCACTAGTGTGCGAGGTCACGGAATACAGACTGAACTAACTCTATCCGTCCGTCCTCAAGATATCTGATAGACTCCAAGGCTGAGTCTACATGCACAATCCACACCTCAGTCTCTAAACCAACCCCCCTGAGAAGTGTGGTACTCCCTACTGATAAAACGCCTTCAACCATGCATTTAGTTGAGGCCCTCTGGTCTCCACTGGGACCCGAACTGGATCAACAACACGTGCAGGTGCAGTTGGCACCCGGGTCGCTCCCTCAGATCTCTTAGAAGATCGCTCAACGTCATCAGACTGAGCTCGATGTGAATGATGTCTCACAGATACACTACTCCTCGTCTCTAGGACGACGCTCTTTGCAACCTCCTCATGTATCTCCTCCACCACTGGTGGATCAGCAGCGGGAACTGGTCCCTCACCTACCACTCCATGGGACTCGGAGGGCCACATTGGGCTAGGATCACAGAATGGATCCTTACCCTAGCCTGACAACAAGTTCATTGGACCTTACAATATGGCACTGACAGATATAAAAACAAATACATAAAACTGTATAAATCTGTACAACCCAAATGATAAAACATCATAGCCGAGTAAGAAACATAACACCCTCACACAGGAGGTAACAAAAGATCATCCTCACGCAGGAGGGAAAGGTAACAGACTCAAAAGCCCACATATCCTAATGTACGATACGTCCTCGGCCTACCACTCTGCTAGATCACCCAACAACATGCCTATCCTATAGGGCATCTACAACATGGTAATAAACCATTAGCTATCCATACACATATATGGAGTAATGCATAAGCACAACCACACATAAGGAAAGATAAACATATCGGCATGCTTTCACTCATTTACCCATTTTATCATCTCCATATAATGGTCATTCACTCAAATCGTATAAATATAATATATATGAAACTATGTGACACGAGGACCGATACATCCTCGCCTCTGAGCCTGCTAGCTAGCCGTACTAGTATCGGTCACACAATCCGTGTACCCTATGGGAGTGGATTGCACCCTTCAAGTAAACCGGTCTGGCCTGACATCAGAGAACCTCCCAGACTCCACGACGGGATGAAAGGGAAAGGTTATCACAGCCACATAGTGGGGCAATCAATAAAACATAGGTCGGTAAATACGACATCACATGTTATCATAGCAAACATACAAAGCACACACCGCTCATGCAAACACCCAATATAAGGATGGTAGCTAAGTAACTCCTACGGACTTACCTCAACCTCGATCACAACTCAACCTAGATCACCTCTACACTGGAGGGATAGCACAACCTATAAACAAGGCATAAGGAGATATATCAGACTTCTAACCATATAAGGGTCACACCTAGACCCAAAGGGATCCAAAGGATCAACCTCAACCTCACTCATAACCTAACGATCCTTAGAAGCCATACAAGGCATAAACCGATCATGACAACATCAAAACTCAGCCTCACACATCTAGCATGATCCTAAACCCTCATACTAGGAAACGAGGGAACAAAGGCACCCTAAGGATGGCCTAGAAGCAACACACACTTGTAAAACCGAAGGAAACACCAAGCTGGTGCAGTTAGGCGTAGGGGCGGCTCTTTGGTGACGTAGGGGCGGTGCACAGGCCGGCGCAGGGGCGGCTACAAGGCAGGCGCAGGGGCGGCTGGTGTGCAGAGGACACCACTCCAGCTCCTTCTTCATTTCTACTCTAGTTCCTTTACTTCTCTTCACTCTAACAACAACATATCAACATAACATACACATATGTACATCATCATAAGCCAAACTTGGCTAAAACAAGATCCAATCCTAAGGGAAGCTAAATAAGCTAAGGAAAGGAAGAAAAGAAGAAAGAAGGTAAAGAAGCCATGGAAGGTTACCAAAGCTCTCCAGGAATCAACATAGCAACAACAACATCTCAAGCTGGCACAACAAGGCACAACGACACCATCCTCATGAAAGGCCAAGCAAAAGCTTCTCAAAACTCACACAAACTCAAGAAAGACCAACCAAGGATCCAAGGGAGAAGAAGAGGAGAGAAATTACGTAAGGAGAGAGAGAGAGAGATCAGAAAGTAAACCCTCATCAAAGAGGAGAAGAAGAAATATAAATAGGACGGTAAAAGGGTAAAGCACGAGTCAAAGTAGTCAAAGAAGACGGCTGCAGCACACAAAGCCGCAGGGGCGGGCTCTGTGAGCCGTAGGGGCGGACCAGGTAAGGCGCATGGGCGCCCCCTGGGTCACGCAGGAGCGGCTCAGGCATAATCTTGACCCTTCAGCTCCCTCTCTCAGCTCTCAGCAACTAGGCTCTTACAAAATATAGGGTGAAGCTAGCGGAAGCTTTAAAGTCAACGTTCATAGGCTGAAGAAGTATCGACCGGAAGTCCCGGTTGAAGAGATTCCACCCCTATACCTTGTTTGAGGATGGCGTACGGTCCAGATAGCGACCTTAAACCAAGCGCTTCTTGGGAGGCAACCCAAGGTATTGCTTTTTTTTTCACTTTTTCTAGTTTAGTGTAGATAGTTTGCTTCGTGTTTTTGCGTCCTCCTAGACAAGAATCAGGTACTCTCTAAGAAGAAATTACAACTTAGGAGCTACATGGAAGGACATACGTTCGAGAAATTGAGAAGATGAGTTCGACTGAGACACATCTCGGTTGCTGTCACAACACCTCGACCAAATTGTTCTCCGTCAACCAAGGTGCCTAGGTCTTACATCCACCTCGCTACAACACCTCGGTCCGCTCAAGAACATCTCGACCGAGGTGAAATCAAATTCAGTGAGGGGTATAAAAGGGGTTCGACACTTTCTCTCTCCTCTCACTTTCCGTCTCTTCGCTCACGTCGACCGTGGCACACTCTCCCTACTCAGATTCTCCATTATCGATTGTTTTCAAAGATTTTTTACTCCAATCATCAAAAGAAGTAAGAGATTCAGTTCCCAAGTAACAAACAACACAAAGAACGCTTCGAATCTGCAAATTCAAGGGTATTTTGTCAAAAACCCTAACTCGTTTCTATTTCTTAAAATCTGCATAGATTGGCTTTGGTTGCCATAAGTTGCTGTTGGAAAAGATATAAGTACCCCATAGGAGGCAATTAGTAGTGTTTTTTGGGGGAAAATCTTGTAGATTTTGGATATCACCTCGCGCAACACTTCGCCTCGGTTGACTCGTCTACGTCTCGGCCGAGGTGTTCTTGACCCGACCGAGGTGACCTCAAGCCATGAGTAATTCCAGGAGATCCGATCGTCAGTTGGCCCTGAGAGATAGGACAAGTAGTTCACATCACTCCTCCCCCTCTTCTACATTTCAGCCTTCCATCTCGGTGATCCACGTGAGACACTAGAGGGATTTCGATCGGATTTGTGGGCACCCCATCATTGCCCCACGGTTTGTTCATGTTCATAACTTCGAATGCCTTCACGTGGTGGAGGACTTGAAGAAGATGATTTCGATGGTTGGCCTCGAGGACTTCATGGCAATTACAACACCGGCTTATTTGGAGCCGATAATGGAGTTTTTGAGATCAGTTCTCACTTACCAAAGCATAGAGGAATCAAGTATAGGTTGCTGAACAGGAATTACGCAGTTCCTCTTAATCAATTTGGGAAGATCTTTGGTTTTCTGACCCCCACAATGACAAATTTTCCTTCTAGAGCGCAGACTTAGAGCTTTTGGAGAGAGATAACTCATTTGACCGATCACCGTGATAGATGGCAACCCGAAGATTCCAAGGAGCGGATCATATTTAACCTCGCTTTCCGTCTATAGCTCAAAGGATCTTCAGCGAGATGTTTCTAGCGCGTACAAAGAGGCCCCAAAAGTTCAGACAGGGTGAGCTTTTGAGTTTGTTTTGTATGGTCACAGGAGGACTCCCATATTTTTCCGCCATTATGGCAGAGGATCTTCACCGGATAAAGGGGAAGGCGAATGGCGATATTTGCTATGGTGGGCTGGTGATCCACATCGCCACTTCTACGGGTTTAGACTTGTCTTGTTGTACATTGGTTGCGGCTCCGAAGCCGCTGTGATTGCAGGAGATGATTATGCGGCGCATTCTCGTTCCCCGTGGTCTTGCACACCTTACGTTGTCATGCCATGGGAAACAAAGTTTCCTCAGGGCATTCTTTGGTCTTCACAGTTTTCTGTCTATGATCGTTAGTATTGGTCACCTTCGTGGTTCCCATTCATGCAGGATGCTGCTGCTAGAGAGGCAGTTGATAGAGATGATGATGATGATGATGATGATGGCTATGGAGGAGATGTTGCCATGGAGACCGGTACTGATACCAGTGGGCCTGGTATTCCCACTATTGATCTTGATGACGAGGCCACGAAGGATAAGAGAGAGACGTCTGCACCTCCAGCTGACATGCCACCACCACCTCAACAGCGAGCCCGCCGCCGTAGAGATCCCGAGGCACATCAGCGGATCGATGACCTGACGATACATATGACTGAGTCTTATGCCGCCCAGTGACTAGATGTGACTCAGAGTTTCGATGCCCAATACAAATCTATAGATGGATGGACGTATCGGATGGAGGAGAGCTAGCACTTCGTGAGACAGATGATGGAGGTGCAGTTTCATCCAATTATGGGCTACCCATTCGATCCATCCTAGTTCCCCTACATTCCATCACCACCACCAGTTGACAAGGATTGAGAGCCTCATAGATTTATTTTCTATTTATTATGCAGTTCAACTATGTCCCGTGAGTACCTTGTTTCCCATGACTTATATTTGACCCATTGGGGCAATGTGTCCCAAGTATGGGGTATTTGTATTATTTGACCTACTTGCTACTCTTGTATAACTCTTGTTGGATATTATTGTTTATTTGGATCTATGTGCTAATCTGTCATTACATGCATGCATACAGGTTTTTGTTTGAGAAAAAAACGTCAAAAATCAGTTTGAAAATTTTTTTTTGGCTCGACCGAGACGTTCTTTACCAAACGAGGTTATGAAAACCGAGACACATCTCGGTTGAACACCTCAGACACCGTCACATCACCTCAACCGAGATGGGTTTTTAACTGAAAGATTTTGGAAACATTTTGTGCTTATATTTTGGATATGATCTCGATAAAGATTTTTGTTAGCAGAGTGGCTTTGAAATCCTTATATGCTCAAAAGGTTTTATGATATGTTTAAGTTGCTAAATGCTTTGTTTGAAATTCTAGCATGTTTAATACTTTGTTTTTATCAAAATTGTGTTGGGTTTGAAGGTTCACACCACATTATGAGTTCTCTCACATTCTTCTTGGGATGATTAAGGCACTTCATTCTCTTCTTCTTCTTCTTCGTGACCATGATTTAGCCCCTCATATACATATTTGCCTCCCTTTACCTATCCGGAAATTTGGATGCAGTTGATGAAAAGCATGTGAAGTGAAGTTGAGATCTTGGCTAAAAGTGTTAGAAAGAAACAAATTAGGTTTGGGGACGTTGATATTGATGATGAGTAACTCGGCACCATTCACATAGCCGGGTGTTTGTGTCTTGCCAAAGTCGGATTGATCGATAGTCCTTATGGGTCATGATATGTGCATCAAGGATTTGAGGCATCTTGAGAAATTGATGATTGTTGATCTCCTAGGATTCAGTTATTGTGCACCTCTGTCCATGTTCCCATAAACTAAAGTAAAGTGAAATTAAGCTAAGCTTATTGGTGGGAGATGTTGTGATTCAAAGAAAGTGAAAGTAAGATCCTATTACCGGATTCTAGCAACACATTATCCTATATACATCCTACTCTGACACGTTTCTTGACCTCTTTTGAAAGCCCTTGAGACTTCGAGTATGATGATTGACTTGGTGGTTAAAACTGGATTATACTTGATTGATTTCGATAAATATGATTTATTATGCATTATATGATCTTATGCAAAGATGAACAACTTTCTTATATTTATAAAATGTTTTGATCTTGTTTTGATTTTATTTGTTGAAGCATTCTCTTAGGGTGATCTATGAATGGAGCGCACCACCAAAAAATTTTTGAAATGTTTTCACTGATCTTTTTGATGACTTATAATCCATTCTATCTTGTATCTAAGATTTTGATCTTGCTTGGGGACAAACAAGGGAAAAGTATGAGGTATTTTGATAGCATGTATTATAGTCTTTATTTTGGGATTGGTTTGGACGTTTTATCTTCATAAATCTGCATGTATGGATGTATATTCTTTGATCATTATGTTATTTTGTTTACCTTTGCAAGAATCGAGGTCTACACCTAGTTTCATTGTGATTGTAGGGAAAATAGCACGTTTTGGAGAGATATAGACCTAAGGAAGCTAAGGAGTCATTGGAGCTACATTATGGAGCATTGAGGAGCTACAAGAAAGGCTTAGGAGCCATGGAAATTGGACAGAAGATTGATGTTTGACCAAATTAGAGTGATTTACACGCAGCTTAGATACACCTCGGATGACTACAATATCACCTCGACCGAGGTGATCTTTGTGATGGGTTGGACCGAGGCGAACGGCCCACAGCCCACGAGATCTTTTTATTATTGGTTGAGATCTTTTATTTTTGGCAAGTAATTCTCCTATATAATAGGATGGATTTTCTAGATGGAAGTATGTCTTGGAGCTGGAAGTTGAAGGAAGTTGGAAGATTGGAAGATATTCCAAGGAAGGAAGGAAGTTGGCTTTGAAGATCAAGTTGAAGGCTTTGAAGGAAGTTGTAAGGTTTTCTTAGATTGTTTTGATTGTTGTGTTTCTGGTTTGTGATTGAGGAACGCAGTTTGATTGTTTGATTGAGTTATTGAGACCTTTGTGTTAAGGTTTTCTTGTTTGAATATTACTTCCCTTTTCATAAATTTGATTATTGTTATCATGATGATTGTTGACTAAGTTCTTTATGCGATTCTAGGGTGATTGGTAGAAAGTTGTGGGAAAGACGATGAAATAATGAGCCTTTTACCCAACGGACCCTGAAAGCTCGAGCCTTTACAGACGAACACCTCGGTTAATCGTGGAACATCTCGACCGAGACGGAACATAAACTGAGCGAGGCGAGACCTTTCTTGATCCTTATCTGAGTTGAGATTTCATTTTGCCAAATCCTATGCTTGTTATACCTTTCCTGGTTTAACACAAGCCTAGGATGAGACTTACCCAGTGATTCCTTTGCTTGTATACCCAAGATCATGAGTGTTTGGTAATAAAGGTTTTTCCTTTATTAGGGTTAGAGTGTGCCTTCATCCCGTCTTTGAGAGTTAGTTTGAGAATTACTTGGTAAAGGTTGATTTTATCCCCTTGGGTGGTGTGTTGGTTTGAGATTCTAGTTCCTTTCCTTAGTACCTTGAGACTTACCTGGTGAGAGGATCTTTGGTATGGGACAGGGAGTAGTGAGACTTACCTGGTGATATATTCCCACCTTAAAACTTTTTCCCTTTGCAAACCTCAACTTTGTCCATATTATCCTTTGAGATCTTGAGTGGGAACCACAATTGGATGTTTTAATCTCTTGAATCAGCATTCTCTTTATCTGATTATTACATCATTTTTGATACCTTTGCTTTGTTGCTTGTTTTTGATTGACAACCTGAATTACCGATCTTTTTCACCATAGTACTTGTGTTCGACCCTAGAGTATTTTCCGTTTTTACAATTGATCCGTACACTACGGGTTTGCATATTATTTCAGGCTTATATTTTAGGTTATAAATTTAAATCTATATGGTTCACCATACACACACGTCTTAGAGCAAATAGGATCCTGCCCAGCGCCGCCCCTGCAGTGTTGTTTGCCGCCCCTGCGGTTTTCCCCCAGTTGCTCCCGTCTATGGTGAGCTGCTTTCTTCCATGCTTTCCTCGTTCCATTCCTTGACTTATGTTGATGTTGTTGACCCTTCTTGATTTGTAAGACTAAGGTTGAGACTCTATCTTATGGAGATCTTTTAGAGATCATTGAGACTAGAATTTATAGACTTCTAGCAATCATTTTGTTCTTGATTCGGTATGCCTTGTTGAGCAAGCTTTCCCTCCTTATTTCTAACGGGAAACAGAGTTGTTTGCTGACCTTTGAGTTACCTTCGAGTGAGGTAAGTCCTCTAGATTTACTTTGCCACATTATGTGTATTGGTTTGAGAGTATTGGCTTGTTTGCGTTGTTTATTGTTATAACGGATAACCGGACAGGATTGACCTTTATAACCGTAATTGGCCCAAGTGTATGATAACCGGGCGGTGACCACTTGTTTAGTTCTACATGAGACTAGGAGGTGCTCTTGCAACCCATGTCTGCAGGTAACGGATAGTATTGATCTATTCCTGTTCGTAGACAGAAGCAGAGGTGAGTTTCGGAATTGAATCCAAGAGAATTCAATCATTCTTGTCTCGTGAGTTTGTGTGTGTGATCTGGCTTTCTTGTTCTTGTGTATGTCAATCTCCTTCGGGATTGGTGTTGCAAGTTGAACAAGGCACCCTCTTCGTGCTCTCGATTCTCATACCGTTTGTGTGGAGTTGTAAGAAGCGGGGTCGAATCGTCACTGGTTTGGTTCTTGGATCTTGAATCCAAGGGTTCTATCATTTTTCCTTTTGGTTCTTCTTGTCCCTTTTCTGTTTTCTCATTTTCATTACTTTCCATATTTGTAAATTTTGTGTGTTCTTCATTCTTCATAACAGGTTGTTTGTCTGGATCCGTTCTTCGCGGCTAATCCCCATATCAATTGGTATAAGAGCACAGTTGACGTCAAACCACCAAAAAGAGTCGGTAAATCAATCATAAAATCACAAAAAGAGTATATTTTGATCATTGCAATTGATCATTGTCTTTTGTTTGAGTCCTTTTCCGTTTCTCTCTTCTACTCTAAGCTTTGTTTGAGTCTAACGAGTTTGTTCCTTGTTTGTGAGTTCTAGACACCGGAAACCACCAAACCACCATCAACCACCATTTTTTTTCCCTCAACCACATTAGCCTCACTTGAAACAGTTGGACAAAAACCAAACTTGGATGTTTCTCTTCATGCATCCAGTACACGCAGAATTGGAGTTGATGCAGCGTATTTTCTACTAATCCGGCGAAGAACTTGAAGCACTTATTTTCCTCCTACAGATTTGGCACGTTGAATCAGTTGCAACAAATCTAGGAGCTGAGATTTGATCTTATCCTGAAGATTTGCAACATCTTAGCCCACGTTTATCTGCAAACAAGAATTAGTTTTATTTCTTTCTTTTTTTTTTCTTCTTATTTCTGATTTCTTGAGTTTAAAAAAAAAAGAAAAGAAAAGAAAATGGATAAAAAAAAAGAAAGAAATCCGAAATCAAAAAAAAAGAAGGAAAAGGAAAAGGAATCACATCTTTTCATTTCATTCTAGTTTATATTGTTTTTATTTCATTCTTTCTTATTCATAGTTTGTAATTAGCCTAGTGTTATTCAACAACAAAGAGGACTTCAAGAAAGGACTTCATTCAAGTATCTAGTCTCAGTCGGAGAAAGAACCAAGCATCTCGTTGAACCTATCTAGCCACACCTAGCTACTGTCCATTTTCGGCCATCAAACACCATAGCTCAGCCTTCCTTAACCTCATCCTACGGTGTATAGGGCTCACTTCTTGGGTCTTACGAGTAAGTTCTTTCAAAGCTTATCTTGATTTCTAAATTTTGAGTCATCTAGTTGCATATAACATTCGTGTTATTTGTCCTTTCCGTTTGAGTCTTTTCTTCTATTTTTGTTGAGTCAAACACGTTTTTGAAGTGACTGAAATCGAACCTTCTTTCTATCTAAAAGCTTTAGTTTGACTAAGCATCGAACTCACGTGAGGTTTTTGATTAATACAAGACGAGCCATCAACAATCTTGTATCACATTACAAGAGAGTGATAGAACCTTATTTTTTGAGTGATACACTTGCGAAGTGTTTTTGTTTAAACTAACCTAACGTGTTTGTTGTTTTTGAGTGTTTTGCATCATGTCAGGGACTCCCGCATGTTCAAAGAGCCTTGAGCCTATCACACCGGAGTTGTTCACTCTCATCAAGAGCTTGAAAGATAGCATTGATGGGCTAACTACAAGGGTATCTACCTTGTAGACCTCTAGGGTGACCCCGGACTCTCGACCACTAGGAGGTAACTTGGATATAGGAGACAAATCGAGGGCGCAAAACCAAGGAAAAGATCGAGTTCCCCTTCAAAGTCAGCAAGCTGCGTTCCAAGGAGCAAGGTATTCGAATGTTCCGTAGTCTTCTAGGCATGCCCATGGTTTAGGCAACATTGTTTCCCAACCTGTTTGGGGAAACCTTGCTTTTGAGGAGCATATTTCTATTCCTTCTTCTCCTATTATTAATGATAATATGCCTAACTATCCTCACCAATTTCAGAATCCAATTTATGATAATATGCCTAACTATCCTCACCAATTTCAGAATCTAGTTTATGACCAGGAAGAGGGGGACGATGGGGATAATGGGGAATGGAGACCAAAATGGATGCCTAATGGACGAATAAGGCGAGATCAACAAGGAGGCACCAAGAAGGGCGACGTAATGATTAATGGAGATGTGAGCCCTATGGAGTCCAGCAAAGGAGAGGCTGAGAATCGGAATATGACGGTCTTGGCAAAGTGAAGGTGAAAGTCCCTAGTTTAGAGGGCAAATGTGATCCTGATGTTTATATGGCATGGGAGGCAAAAATAGAGAAAATATGGTCATGCCATAACTTTCCCGAACACAAAAAGGTACACTACGCAACCCTTGAATTTATTGACTATGCTATGATATGGTGGGATGATTTGGTGAAGGAAAGGAGAAGAACTTTGGATGCACCAGTAGCTACTTGGGAGCATATGAAGGCATTGATGAGAGCTCGATTTGTTCCCCAACACTATACAAGGGAATTGAGACAAAGATTGGAGAACTTGAGGCAAGGATCAATGACTGCTGAGGAAACCTATAATGCCATGCAAATGGCCATGGTAAAGGCCAATTTGCGAGAAGATGAAGAATCGACAATGGCTAGGTATCTTCGTATCCTTAATTCAAGTTTTGCTAACGAAGTAGATCTTTTTCCCTATGGCTCTATGACAAAACTACTCCATCTCGCAATCAAAGTGGAAAGGAAGATGAAAGCGAGAAATCAAGGAGGAAAGGCTTCTTATGGTCTCCAGCTCTTGGAAGAACCAAGGGAACCGCCAACAAGGTAGTTACAACAACGAAGTGCCTAATAAGGAGAAAACAGCCCCGGAACAAGGAGGCCAGTGTAAATCACCTTATACAACACCCCCTAATCCCACGGCTACTTTTCTTAAAGGAACACAAGGGAGTACTTCTGACCCTTCATCTAGAGCTAGGGATATAGTGTGTTTTAAGTGTCAAGGTAGAGTACACATGATGAAAGACTGTCTTAACAGGAAAACGTTGTTAATCAATCATTTAGGACAATATGAGTCCGAATCTGAGCATGAGCATGAGCATGATAATGATGATTTTGAGCCTAATATGCATGATCATGATGATTTGGATGATGATGGGATTGAATATGAACAGGGGGATTGTTTACTAGCTAAAACATTGTTATTTGACCATCCTAGCTCATTTCTAGCTAATAACTACATGCTTTGTGATCTTGATTCTCATGATGAACCCAATGGGCTTGAAAACGCGGGAAACGATCCTAATAACATGGTTTGTGATGAAAATCGTGAACATGATAATTCCTTGATTTCTAGGAGAACTTTGAGTGCACAACGTGGCCCTTGCGAGGATAACCAAAGAGAGAACTTGTTTCATACTAGGTGTTTGGTTAAGGCAAAGGTGTGTAATGTTAT
Organism: Fagopyrum esculentum; assembly: GCA_033239045.1. Classification (NCBI taxonomy): domain Eukaryota; kingdom Viridiplantae; phylum Streptophyta; class Magnoliopsida; order Caryophyllales; family Polygonaceae; genus Fagopyrum; species Fagopyrum esculentum. Next base: position 74,475,621 of record BSUD01000007.1, on the reverse strand, counting down.
CATTGATGGAGGTTGTTGTTGCAACATAGCTAGTATTGAATTAATCTCTAAGTTGCAAATTTCCTACATTTTGTCACCCTAGACCATATAAGCTGCATTGGATGAATGATTGTGGTGAATTGAAGGTTAATAGGCAAGCTAAGATTACTTTCACTCTAGGACACTATGAGGACACTGTTTTATGTGATGTTGTGCCTATGCAAGCTTGTCATGTGTTTGGCCGTCCTTGGCAATATGATAGGAGAGTTATGCATGATGGTTTTACTAATAGGTATTCATTTACTCTAAAACCTATTACTCCCATGCAGATTGCGGAGGCATTTGAGAAGAAGAAGGCGAGAGAACAACAGCAAGGACAAGCAAAGAAGGGAGCAAGTCATCGAGGCACCAAGAACCTGCCATAGACACGTCCCCGAGCCAACAACCTAGTGCTCTGTTGGTCACGCCCACAACTCAGCCTCCTACGGCCTTGTTAGCTTCTAAACTTGAGTTCCAAAGTGAGTATCTACCCTTAGATGCCATCTTGATGAGATTGTGTAAGGAGCTAACCTTAGTGAGTGAAGAAACAAAGGCTATCTCACCCCCTACCATTACAACCATCCTAAGGATGTGTTTCCGGAAGAGATACCTCATGGCCTTCCACCTTTCAAAGGCATAGAGCATCAGATTGACCTTATCCTCGGAGCTACCCTTCCTCACAGACCAGCCTATAGGATGAACCCTAAGGAGAGTCAAGAGATCCAAACCCAAGTCCAAGACCTCGTAGATAAGGGATATGTTAGAGAAAACCTTAGCCCTTGCGCCGTTCCTGTCCTATTAGTGCCTAAGAAGGATAACACTTGGAGGATGTGTGTTGATTGTAGGACTATCAACAACATAACCATTAAGTATCGCCACCCTATTCCCCACCTCGATGACATGCTTGATGAGCTCCATGGCGCCACTACATTCAACAAGATAGACCTTCGGAGTGGCTACCATCGGATCCGAGTGAAGGAGGGGGACGAGTGGAAGACATCCTTCATGACTAAATTTGGGTTGTATGAATGGCTTGTTATGTCATTTGGGTTAACCAATGCTCCATCTGCTTTTATGCGTTTAATGAACCATGTTATGAGACAATTCATTGGGAGATTCGTTGTAGTGTATTTTGATGATATCTTAATCTATAGCAGGTCCCTAGAGGAGCATGAAGAACGTCTAAGGGACGTTGTTTCTACCCTTAGGGTTGAACACTTGTATGCCAACCTAAAGAAATGTAGCTTTTGCACAGATGAAGTTATATTTCTTGGTTTTCTAGTGACTGCACAAGGTCTACAAGTGGATAAGGAGAAGATTAGAGCTATTCGAGATTGGCCAACACCAACATCCATTAGCCATGTAAGGAGCTTCCATGGGCTTGCAAGTTTCTATAGGCGCTTTGTGAGAGACTTCAGTACCATTGTTGCACCCTTGACGGAGATTTGCAAGAAACATGCACCATTTGTGTGGGAAGCAACTCAAGAACGTGCTTTCAACAAGATGAAGTTGGTTCTCATCGAGGCACCCTTACTAGCTCTCCCTGACTTAACTTGGCCTTTCAAAGTGGAGTATGATTCATCGGGAATTGGCATAGGAGGTGTGCTTATGCAAGAAGGTAAGCCTATTGCCTTTTTCAATGAAAAGCTTAAAGGGGCATGTCTTAACTATTCTACATATGATAAAGAGTTGTATGCATTATTTAGAGTACTTAAGACATGGTAACACTACTTGTGGCCTAGAGAGTTTATTTTGCATTCTGATCATGAATCTTTGAAACATTTTTGGAGTAAAGATAAACTAGATAGGAGGCATGGTAGATGGATGGAATTTATTGAGACTTTTCCCTATATTATCATGTATAAAAAGGGAAAAGACAATGTAGTTGCGGACGCTCTTTCTAGGAGGCATACATTGCTAACTACATTGGATGCTAGGGTGTTAGGATTTGTTTACATTAAGGAGCTCTATGAATCTGATCTTGACTTTGGAGAAACATTTAGGCTCTGTGTGAAAAAAGGTTCCTTAGATAAATTCTATTTGTTTGAGGGATTTCTGTTTCGAGTAGATAAGGTATGCATACCTAGGTGTTCCCTTCGTTTGTTGTTAGTGGAAGAAGCCCATAAAGGAGGTTTAATGAGCCATTTTGGGAGGGATAAGACTTATGCTATGCTGCACTCACATTTTTATTGGCCACATATGCTTAGGGATGTTGAAAATGTGCTTAAAAGGTGTTTAGAGTGCCTTAGAGCTAAATCGAAAGTAAAGCCTCATGGATTGTATACACCTTTGCCAATCCCCACAGCCCTTGGGAAGACATTAGCATGGATTTCATAGTGGGATTGCCTAGGACTAGAAGAGGTAGGGATTCAATATTTATGGTCGTAGATCGATTCTCTAAGATGGCTCACTTTATTGCTTGTCATAAAACTAATGATGCAGCCAATGTAGCTAATTTGTTCTTTCGGGAAGTAGTTTGGTTACATGGTATTCCAAGGACAATAGTGAGTGATATGGATGTTAAGTTCTTGAGTTACTTTTGGAAAACTATTTGGGGAAAGCTAGGAACTAAGTTGTTATTTTCTACATCAAGCCACCCCCCAACTGATGGGCAAACATAAGTAACTAATAGGACCCTAACAACACTTCTAAGGGCAGTCATCAAGAATAATTTGAAAGAATGGGAAGATGTCTTGCCACATGTTGAATTTGCCTATAATAGAGCCGTCCACTCATCGACTTCCATCTCTCCCTTTGAGTGTGTTTATGGTTTTAATCCACTAACCCCTTTTGATCTTACACCGTTACCTAAGAAGGAGCGAGTGGATTTAAGTGCTAAAACGCAGGTTGAACACATCAATGAGCTACATAGTAGGACAAGGATCAAGCTCGAGGAGAAAGGTAAATACAACGCAGAAAAGGCGTATCAAGGATGCAACTGGGTGCTTTAATCTCTAGGATCCGCATTTTCTTTACCTGGTTATTACATCATCTTTGATATCTTTTCTTCGTTGCTTGTTTTTAATTGACAACCTGAATTACCGTTCTTTGCTTCACCATAGTCCCTTTGTTTGACCCTGGAATTCTTGCTTTTATTAGAATTGATCCGTACACTGCGGGTTCGCTTATTTGCAATAGTTCTTGGTATAAATATTAAAGCTTGCACACACCTTTTGGAGCAAACAAGAATCAAGGTGATGACACACACTCACACAAATAAACATAAACATGCTCGAAAACACACAACCCCGGTTCATTATCTTTTTATTATTATTAAGTCATATCCCATTCTAATTCAACTTTTGTTTGTGACACGAGAGTCACCGCATGATCTCGCCTCGGTCCCTACTCACCGTCAAGGAATGGCACTGATGCATCTGGTCGTCTACCTACCCGGGCTAGTCGCCGAGAAGCCCCTAGCTCTCCGCAAGAGCTAGGTAGTGTTTTCACCGCCCATTATGATACAATTAGGCCAAATATCAATATATAAAGTCGTCCTGGGTCCGGTTTATTTGTTATAACATAAACAATAAACACAAATAAACACATACCACACACAACAATACACACACACCACCAAACACACATAAATGCTAATAAAAGGAATACGAGCTAAGTAAGTCCGGAGAGTTACTTCGTCTTCACACTCAACTCACAACACTCTTGTGTCTTTTGGGAAGAAGCCCACAACCTACTCACAAGAGGATATGTATCAACAATTCGCTCAACTCAAGAGGTCGTAGTCTTCTACACAAATGATCTAGGCGAGATCATTTGACTCTCATTCTAGGAACATCCTAGAATCCCTCATGCTCACACCACACTCAACACAAGCTAGAAGTCCTTAGACTTCTAGACCCGAAGATCTTTCAAAAACATAACTCATAACACATACTAGGATAAACATGCCTAGTCTCAATAATCTCAACGGTATCAACACTATGCTAGAATACAAATATCCTAGCATGTAATCTCAACAACCATATAACCACAACCGCAAGCCTCAAATACTCACAAGATCAACCAAACACTCAACGTCTTACAACAGTCAACAATCCTCAAAACTCACCTAAGGTCCAAACCACTACTTGGTATTCACTCTAAGTTATGCAATATCCAACCTAGCATGATACTACTAAACATAACTAGATCGAGGAAGAAGATACTCACACGATGCCAAAAAGGCGGAAGACGATCGACGGATGTCGAACTTGGACTCGTTAGGCCATTATCAGGGTCGTTTCCGAACCTAACAATAAAACTAAACAAGTTTAGCTTAAAAGGCTAAATTTGGGCATTATATATATAAGCTATAAGAATAACCCTGTAATAGAAATCCGAGTTTAAAATCGACAAATACATTTTTAGGACAAATATGAGCAATTTCATAAACTTGGGTCATTTTTCGTAATTAAAACCTTGGGCATATACCGAGGTTAACAACAAGGCATAAATGATTTGTAAAAACCGGGTAACAAACTGCAATATAAATTATGGGTCCATTTATATAAATAATTTCTACAGTAGGGTATATTGCTTACGACCAAAACTTGGGTTCAAAACTGCAATAAACAAATCTGGGGCACAAACTGTAATTAACTGAAAAGAAGGCCCCCATTTGAAAAAAATCTATAAAGGGTTTTAAAAACCCTATAGATGAAAGTTTGGGTAGGGAAAAGCTCACGCAAGAGCTGCTGGGAAACGCTGACAAGGTTCCTAGGCTCCTCTTATCCGGCGGCATCGCTAGTGGCTAGTGGCAAGGGAAGGCGTTGGCGGCTAGCCTTCCTCCTTGGCGGCAGTGACAGCTCTTTGGCGGCAAAGGAGAACAGATAAGACGGGAGGGAAGGCCATTGGTGGGGCAAAAATTGGGCTGAGAAGGTGGTGTTGGCTCCGGCGAGGCGAAGCTCTAGTCCAATGGTTGCAGCAGTCCCGGTTTTTAGAGGAAGGAGATCGAGATTGTGAAGGTGAGAGATGGAGGTCAATTCCAGAGAAAGATTTGCTGCAGAGGGAACGGAAAGCAAAACAGGCTGAGAGTTGAGGGGCCACAGAGAGGCGAGGTAAAGGTTGTGTGACGCAAGCAAAGCGGTGGCTGCACATGGAAACGATGAAGATTGAGAGGACATTATGAGGAGAGATTGTGAAAAGGAGAGAGTCGAGAGACTGGGTAAGAGAGCGAAGGGAGCATAGGCTGGGCAGGGAAGGCACAAGGCTGTAACGGAGGCTAAAGCCAGGCTGGGCAGGGAAGGCACAAGGAACACGCCATCTACATCACATAGAGAAATTAGCAGCGAAAAAGATAAAATAAATAGAAAATAAAATTGAAATGAACTTGATCGAAATACTCGGATCGAGATTTTCAAATCGGAAAACTTTCTCGACTTTTCCGAAAGTAATAAACGGATATAATTGAACGCATCCAATATATATAAAAACTCGAAAAAGATATTTTACCTCGTAAAATAGTTTTAATAAATATACTTAAGCTAATAAATATCGATAGAAGCAGGAAAAATAAATATCGAAATGCACCCAATAAACGGGGCGTTACAATTCTTGTTGGAATACGGAAGCAGAGGCGAGTTTCGGGAGATTATCGTGTGACAAAATAAGTTGAATTAGTAATGGATAACTTAATGAAAGATACTAACTGGTTGAGTGTGAGCATGCTATATTTTTATTTCTACCTTATGTGTGGTTGTGCCTTTACTATCTTTCTCATATCTATAATGTTATCCAATAGTTTATACCGATGTTGTAGACGTTCCGTAGTGTAATACCCAAGTTTTTCACGTTCACCGCACCCGAAGTGAAGTGTGCCGCCCCTGCATTAGGCCGCACCCGCGGCAGGGTCAGCCGCGCCTGCGGCTGACTACAGATCACGCCCGATCTTTCTTTCGTCCGTTTTATCTTCTTTCCATAGATAGAAGATCCGATCTTCTAACTTATGGGCTGGTTTCCTTATCTTCTTTCTAACCCTAAACGTCCTTTCCATCTGTCTTTCTAGCCCGCCTCTATATATTCCCGTCTTTTCTTCTTTTTCCCGTTCCTTGCTTATATTTATTCAAACCCCGGAATGTTGCAGCCGTCATCTTGCTTCCTGTGACCTTGCTGAACGTGTAAATCCATCTCTTCTGGTTCCTTCAACACGTTCGTGTTTTCACGAAGAAGGTGAGTCTTCTATACTTGTTGTGCAGAAAGGGGGTATATATAAGGGGAGGTGCGATATGTTTGTTCTAAGGTTATGGATGTCATGTTTTCACGAGTCAAGCTAAGTCAAGGTTTTTGTGACTCGTGTGGCGAATCCATAGTGTCTATAACGTGAAACAAGGAATCTGGATTGGGGCAACGCTACAAGCTTAGGGTTATGATGTTAGTGCTTGGTTGAGTCAGGATTGGTTTTCCAGAGTTGTGGTTGGGGAATTCAACTTAAAGGCGTACTGTCACAGATGTGAAGCTGCTCATAGAATATCAAGAAGTGCATAAGGTGACCAACAAGAGTAAGAGAAAATTGAGGTTTCGAAGTTTGAAGTCGATATGAGACGTACAAGAAGTACATGAAAGATTAAGGTTAGAGCCGCTATGGTCGGTTTCACGTGCATAAGGAAATGAATGTAAGGTTCCACACCTACTTGAAGGAAGGATGTCTATAGTGAAAGCTGATGTGGGATACGGAGAGCTCCTCCCATAGGTTGGGATGTCCGAGGAAGCGAAGGAGATTGTATCGATTTGTTATAAGGCCTGAACGAGTCTTGTAGTTAAGACCTTTGTGAGTGAACACTTGCGCGAGATCAAGAGATGTTATTATCGCCATCCCTTTGAAGTGAGAGGAGGGATTAAGTTGAATTATTGTTTAACCAAGGCTTCAGGAGTCGGAAGACTCGAGCCAGTTCCATGAGTTCAGGAGATGAAGGATCTGTGAAAGAAGACTGTCGACCATAGCGGAAGACTCGAGCTTTTAGGGTCCTATTGGGATTATGATTATTCTATCATCGTCTTTCCCACAACTTTCAGCCAATCACCCTAGAATCACACAAGGAAATTAGTCACTCATCATCATGAAAGCAATAATCAAATATATGGGGAAAGAATGAATAATTGAACACAAAAACCTTAAGAACAAGGCTTCAATAACTGAATCAAATATCAAACAAATCAGCGTTCCTTGGATAAAAAATCCAACAAGACAATTAAACTAAAGGGAATCTAAGAAAGTCTTACAAATCTCCTCACAAGCTATCACAAAGCTATGAACTTCCTTCCTTCAATCTTCAATCTTCCTTCAAACTTTCCAAAAATCCTTCCTAACTGCAGTGTAGAATGTGGTGTAGCGGGGATAGCGGGTTGCTGAATTTGTGGAAAATCCAACCCTTTATATAGGAGAATTATCTTCCAAAGAAAATTATATCTTAAAAAGATAATATCCTAATAAATATTCTTATATCTAGGCCAAAAATATAAGATCTCTCCTTCCAAAAATAAAAGATCTCAGCCAAATAAAATATATCTCGCCGCGTCAGGATATTTGCCTCGGTCGGGGCGCTCCTCTACATCATCTCGGTTGAGGTGACACTGTAGCTGACGGAGGTGAGTCTCATCTGAATGTGAAATCTCTCAAAACTGGTCCAAAATCAATCTTCCATCTCATTTTCATGGTTCCTGAGATCTTCCTTAAGCTCTAGAATGTAGCTCCTATGACTCCTTAGATCCTTAGCTCCATTTTAGTCCAAAATGTGCCATTTTACCTACGATTACATCAAAACTTGGTGTAGACCTCGATTCCCGTAAAGGTAGATGAAACAACAATATAACCACATAATATACATCCATACATGCAGATTTATGAAGATAAAACGTCTAAACAAATCCCAAAATATAGACTATAATACATGGTATCAGCTGGTCATTACCGGAATTGTGGTGGGATTCTCCAAAGTAACACTTTCTATGGCTAACCTACCCCGGATGACAATGAAGTAGTGATTGGAACGAAAAGTGACAGTGGAGTTGTGAGAATTAAGAGGATATTTATTGGTGCAACTGTTTTCACATTGCGTCGAGTATGACGAGATTGAAGTGTACAAGTGATTCTCCAAGACAAGGTCTTGATTGAGTATTAGGGAACGATATAAGAGTAATAGCATACTTGTCTCGTTATTAGAAGCGGTGGGAAGTAAGTACTTCCTTCATTAATTAGAACTCGCAACAAGAATTGAGGAAACGTAGCATAAAAGTTTGGTATAACAAGAACCAAAGCCAACAGTGTATATTGGAAGTTCGATCTTCTTTGTTAGAGACAAGCAAAGAGTGACAATAATGGAAGTAATTTATTGAGGAAGACCCGAAAAGGAAGTTGAGTTTCCGATGTATCGGACCTTTTAAGATCTTAGAGCGAGTTGGGAAAGTTGTTTACCGGTTGACGAGACCGCCGAGAGTAGAGTGTGTTCACCTAGTGTTTCATGAGTATCAGTCAAGGGAGTACATACATGATCTGAGACATATGATAGTATCTTTGGTTAAGTTTTTTATGTTGAGCAAGTAGCATCGATAGGGTCGATGGGTCAGGCCTAGTTCTTTCCTTAGTTGAGTTATGTGCATGTGTGATGGTATGTGTAGTTGTGTCGTGTACGGGATTGTGTCATAAGATCTGATATATCTTGCGGTGGTAGTTTGAGTAGATTGTGTGTATAGATTAGAATGTTAAATCCTTCTTAGTTTAAGAGTTCATACCTCGGCCTTAGGGATTGAGAAGTTCGACGCATAGCAGATTTCGGGACGAAACTTGTTTTTAGGGGGATCTGATGTAACGCCCGATTTAATAGGCGCGTTTTCTATATTTATTTTTCCTACTTTTATCTAAAATTGTAATAGCTTATGTATTTTTACGATTATTTTACATCGTAAATTAAATTCTACGAGTATATATGTATGCATACACCAATATATTTTATTACCCATGTTTAAAATAGCATTTAATCTCGGACAATAAATTTTGAGAATGGTTCTTGTATTTCAAGGTATATTTTGTGAGTTAATTTATATATATTCGATCCACATATACCTAATTTTATTTTACAATGAATATTCGGAAAAATTTTCGATCCAATAATCATATTCCGACTTTTGATCAAGTAATTATATTATAACGTGTAAGACCGAAAGGTCAGCCCCCTGCCACCCAATCTAGCATGCACCCCTACGTGACCTTTGACTTCTTCTTCTTTTTTTTTCCTCTTCCTTCACGCAACCTTCTCTGTACAACACTTCATCTTCTTCCTTGCTCCTTTCACAAATGAGCTTCCCTCTCTCGGACCTATGTCGCATTGCCTGCCACCAGGGATCTGTTTTCGCCCTACTTGAGCCAACCGAAGGCCGGCAGTCCCTACTCTCCGCCAAGAGCTCCCTCTCCCTTCTCCTCTTAGTCATCCAATCGAACCAAAGTTTCCATGCCCCGGGAAACCCCTATCGACCGCCGGAAATACCTCCTTACCGCCTGCAGTGTCACCACCATCGAGGAGCACCTCCAGAGAAGCCCCTGCCGACGTCGCCGGGATGAGCCCTAGCGTCTTCCGGAGCCGCCGCTATCCTTCTTCCCCTTATTCTTTGTCCTCCCTTGCCGCCTAGAGGCCGCCGTGCAGAGCTTCGGACCGCCCGTGCAACTTCTCCTTCCTCCCCGCGAGCACATCCCCCGGTTTCCTTGCCTTTCCTCTGCAGCGCCGGGGCCTCCTTCCTCCTCTGCATCGTTGATTAGGTTGAATATGAAATTTGTGGTTATTTTATTTTTGGCCCCTCTCTTTGTTGTTATTACACTTTGTTCCCTTTTTGCTGGATAATTATAATTTTGAACATAGACTTTTAGAAATGAAATTTTGTGCCCATGCAGAAAGTTATTACATATTTGAGCCATGGTTTTACCGTAATTTGTGACCCAACTCTTTTTCAAATCCTGACCCTAGCATGACAACAAGTTCACCGGACCTTATAACATGGCACTGACAGATATAAAAACAAATACATAAAACCGTATAAACTGTATAACCAAAGGTAAACAACAACATAGCCGAGTATGAAACGACATCCTCACACAGGAACGAAAACAAGACATCATCCTCACGCGGGAGGGAAATCATAAACAACCCCAAAACCGACCACCTAATGTACGAGAGTCCTCAACCTATCACCTTGCCAGATCACCCAGCAGAGCCTATCCTGCAAACATCTACAACACGGTATGAAACCGTTAGTTAACCATACATATATAAGGTAATGCATAAGCACAAGCACAATCATGAAAGATAAACACATCAATATGTTATCACACATATACCCATTTTATCATCTTTAAATAATAGTCATTCACTCAAATCGTATATATATAGATAGATGAAAGTATGTGACACGAGAACCGATCCATCCTCGCCTCTGAGTGCTATATCCAGCTGTACGAGTATCGGTCAAACAACCCGTGTACCCTATGAGAGTGGATTGCGCCCTTCCTGTAAACTAGTGTGGCTTGACGTCAGAGAACCTCCCAGACTCCATGGCAGGATAAAAGGGAAGGGTTATCACAACAACGCAACGGGGTAGTCAATAAAACATAGGTTAGTATAAACGATATCTCATGCTATCATAGCAAACATATAACGCACCCACCACTCATGCAAACACCCAATATAAGGATGGTAGCTAAGTAATTCCTACAGACTTACCTCAACCTCGTACTCAGCCCAACTACAATAACCTTCATTTTTGAGAGAGGGGCACTGCCTAATAACAAGGTATAAAGATATATCAAACTCTATTCATCAAAGGGTTCACACCTAGACCCAAAGGGATCCATGAGGATCATACTCAATCTATAAGCCTCACAACCAACTAAACCTCAATATCTCAATAACTCACAATTCCTCATATCTCAAGGTAGTATCTAATCAACATTCTTCAATCTCAATTCTAATCCTAATTTAATTAATTAACCCTTAATTAATTAATTAGATTTTGCTAGAATAACGTTTTGCCCGCAACCAATTTCTAAATCCCCTTTCATCAGATTTCATCAAACAAACAACCCATAATCACCGGAAGAATATAACGACCATAATGGAATTTCTAATTATCCGTTTTGACAAGCCTAAAGTAAATTTAGGCCAAATCGTAGTACGAAAAACGAATAAATTCATAACTTATTCGTTACTAACCCGATTGACGATCTGAAAGAAGATTCGGAATCACAGCGACGCAGGCTACGCATGGACGACATCAAATTCACCGGAACCTGAGCAACGAAACCTGCCTAGTGACATATATGCTCGACCAACCCTTCATCTGCTCGGAAATGCAGAAACTCGGTACCGATATGAAGAGAATGAAGAGAGGAATCCATAAACTCAAACGGAATTGAAATCGGATTAGAAACAAAGAGTAGATCTGAGTTTGAAGATTGAGAGAAATCAGAGCTTTTACGAGAAAATGTGAAAGGAAATGAATTAATAAAGGATTTTCCGCTATTTATAGTGAAGACGATAATTATCCTTTAGAGAAGTCGATAATTATCCTTTAACCGATCCAAAGGCGGGTCGAACCTCCTTCTCCAAACTTCTCGAGATTGAAATATTAAATCTGGAATATTGTAGGGATAATTATTCCATAACTGCCTCGGAAAACGTGTATTCCTAATCCGTCTTTCTTAGCCATTAAGAAACGGAATAATGACTCTTTTGTCAGTTTTGCCTCTCCATGTTATTTCATATCTAGGACATATCCGATGTCTTGATCATTTCTCTCAACTGAATTTTTATTAATTGAAACTCCCAAATGCTCCAAATAACACAGGAGGGTAAAAATGATTACCCGGGGGAAAAAGTAAAAATTTCCCAAAACGTCTAAAATTACGCTAGGAACATAACTGTGTGACTCATACTCATCACTTGCGAAATCTTTGCGAGTTATATGTCAATTACTATAAACCATTAAGTTAATCAACATTAATTAGAATTCGGAAAACCTAGCTATTACATCACACACCCCTTAAAAAAAGGTTCGTCCCAAAACATGCAAAATCCCAAAGTCATCTCGGACCCATAAGCCGTGGTATAACTCTCACTCCCTCTATCAGAGGTATCACATCTCCGTTCAAAAGGTCATCACCTATAACAATCTATAACCTCAATGTCACCTTGGAGGAATCATCAACTTTAGAAAACACGGTCATAACGCTACCCAAAGGCGTAGAGGAATCACGTCTCTCGCCATACCACATCACAAGGCATAGAGGAAGCACATCTCTAGCCAAAACATAAGCATAAATATCGCATGGAGGAATCACATCTCCACCGAAACTATGTCCATCAAGGTAGCATGGACGAAAGAACCATCTCCAGCTGAATCCTAATCACACTCAAATAGCATGGAGGAAAGAACTATCTCCAGCTATAAATATAAATCATACTCAGAAAACGTGGAGGAAATAATCATCTTCAGCTATGGCATACATTACGCTAGCACAACAAGATCTACTAAGATCATAAATCACATAACATCTAGCATGGAATAAACACATCAAGGCATATGAGCACATAAGCACAACATAGCACTAAGATCTACTCGTGTTCCCACAAATGGACCTGTCTTGACATAAACTCTGGATAGTTCCTCAGGATACTATCCTCAGTCTCTCATGTGGTCTCTTTAGGTCCTCACCTCGACCACTACGTCCTTTAATATGGAAAAGTCTTTCGAATGCAAGCGTCTCATATCTCATTCCAGGAATGTAACCAAATGCTCAATAAGGATGTGGTTCAGCTTAAACACTAAATTATCATAACTCACCAGGTCTCTCGAACCTGGTATATACTCCCTCAGTTAAGACATATGAACACTAGGTAAACACCCTCTAACCTCAGAGGCAAAGCTAAACATCATGCTGCCTTCACAATTCTGGTCAAGATCCGAAGTAAACCGACATATTGGAAACTCGGTTTCTCTTTTATGCCAACACATCTAACATTTCACAGCAGAAATACTCTCAGCCGGTCATGAACTCTCACTTAAACTTTAGAGGTCGACGCCTCTCGTCTACATATGTATAATGCCTCATAGGGGGCATCCCAAAAGATGTGCGTCAATCATTATCACATAATAAATCCATTAATGGAGGTAATCTAACCATCCATTTTTCCAGTTCAATACATAAGCTCATAACATATCTCAAGGGTTTGGATGGTCCTCTCTTACTTACCATCTATTTGGGGGTGACACGCAATCATAGTGTAAACTCATCCGTCAAAGCAGTCTGTATCTGCTGCCCAAAATCTCAAGGTAAAACGTCCATCTCGGTCAGAGATGATCGTTCTCGGTACACCATGGAGTCTCACTATCTGTCTAGTGTACTCCTCAACCAATGCATTCGCTGGCCACGTCTCTCTAATAGGAATGAAACGTGTTGGCTCCGTTAGTCTATCACCAACAATCCGGATACATCAAAATTTCCACTGGGCCTCAATCCCATCATAAAGTCCATAAAGATGTCCTACCACTTCCACTACTGCACTAGTAGTGGATGGAGCTCATCTCTAGGTCGGAAATGTTCTATCTTGACCTGCTGACAAGTCACACACTGTGTCACAAATCTGATTACATCAGTTTCCATCATCTCCATCAATATAATCGTCTCACCTCGTGGTACCTCTTACTCGTACCTGAATGTACTGAGTAAGGTATACAATGAATGTACTGTAAAATTGTTTGTTTCACTCTGCATCAGCAGGTACACAAAAGCGGTCATGACTCTTCATCATTCCATCTACTCTCATGGAAAATTGTGGTGCCTCATTACGGGACATCTTCTCTCCCATCTTCAACAAGGTCAGATAGGTCCCCTGCTTCTGTTGGACCTCATCCAACAGACCAGGTAGAACCTTTAAGGCATAACAGGATATTCTCATCAAGGAACTGATTGTCCAACTCTAGCCAAGCTGGATCTCTCTGAAGTTGAGGCTGAACTATCAGCCTTGCAATTGTCTTCTCTTGAGGCGTCTTTCTGTTGAAGTTGTTGGCGACAACGTTCAACTTCTCTGAATAATATGGAATCTCTGGATTAAATTCTTGATCAACTCGAGTCCTTAATGCTGGTGGTTATTCAACTCCACTCCTAATTCTAAATAAGGCGTCAGGTAGTTCTCCTCACACGTCTTCAACTGTAGACCCACATATCCATAACTCCACTCCTCTACATTAATACGCGTCTTAAACTTAGTTGAGATATATTACCATATATTATGGAATCCCCAAACCTTCGGACTATAACAAAATCGAAGCAGAGGTCAAATGTCTCCTCCACTCTTTAATGTTCTGGCATATTGCTTTGACCACGCAATTTTGAGGGTCTTCCTCAGAAGACTGGTAAAGGGATACATATTCACAAAACCCTTCCACAAGCGTGGGTAGTAATCGGCTAAGCCGAGAAAACTACGCATTCCCTTAATGTTCATTAGTATGGTCCATGTTGCAACATACTCAATCCTCGTCAGATCAACAAAGATCCCACTGGCATAGACAACATGACCTAAGAAGGCTACCACTGGCATCCCACTCGTACTTAGAGAGCTTAGTATACAACCCTCTATCTCTCGACACTAGCAAAACTGTCCTCAGATGATTGGTATGCTTCTCTTTACTATAAGAGTATATGGAAATATCATCAATGAAGATCACTACAACCAAATCAAGGAAAAGCAATGAAGATGCTCTTCATTAACTCCCTGAAGACTGTCAATGCATTCATCAGCCCATATGGCATCACTACAACTCGTAGTGTCTATAACGGATATAGAAGACTACCCTATGCACATCTTGCTCTCTTACCCTCAATTGGTGATATCTTGAGCGAGTAGTTTAGGAGTTATGATTTTTCAAAGTTAAGACAGTGTGCTGTTTGTTAAGTGTTGTAACCAACTTTAGAAATTTTTGTAGAAATGATGGTTGAACATATCAAAATTTGGGATAAATCCAGCGAGTAGTTTAGGAGTTATGATTTTTCAAAGTTAAGACAGTGTGCTGTTTGTTAAGTGTTGTAACCAGCTTTAGAAATTTTTGTAGAAGTGATGGTTGAACAGTTTATTGCTCTATAACGGGTATAGAAGACTACCCTATGCACATCTTGCTCTCTCACCCTCAATTGGTGATATACTGAGCGCAATGGAATCCAGAAAAACACGATTGGTCCTTGAAGCTTATTCATTAGGTCGTCAATACTAGACATTGGATACACTAGGGCGAAGGAAGCTCATCTCAGCCAACTCTTCAATCCTTCAGTTATAACATATCAACAAGCACCATATTATATGGGTCTTCCCAATCAGTGTCGTATCACAGTTCAACTTGATAACAATGTCTACACTTTGCTGAGGTGACAACTAGACGGTTCAGTAACACGTCTATAAGCTCATAAACCACTGGAATATCCTCCAATGTGGAACTATCTTCTTCATATCATAACATCAGAAAACATCACCTCCTTGTGTTATCAACTTTGCTGCTCATACGGCACTAATGAAAAGACTCATCTCTTCAAAGGTCGTAACCTCGGAAGACCTCTGTCTAATCGGTCTCAGTAGAGATTGTAACAACCTTCCAACTGATATCTAACATGACATGATATCTATTCATCCAAACCATACACATAGTGACTTCCTCATGCACCTAAGGCTTGACAAAGAAGTCTATAAATCATACACAAGTCCCTGAATGAATTGGACAATCACAATCTCACGGGTACCTCAAACCCCTAACTAGTATTTAAAGGAAAGTATATATTCTATTGTTTCCACAGTCAACTATTAATGCATGCATCGAAGGACATGAAGTGCATAGCACTCACAACAAACAAAACTCCACTAGGTAAACCATTAACAAGAATGGTACCTGTACAGCTAACACCAGAAACTCCACTTCATATCATCACTAAATCTCGGGTCTATGCTCCTCAGGTATCACTGAGGTCATCGTCATAGCCTCCACTTCCACTCTTTCTGCACCGGAAAGAGGAAGGTCTTGCTGAGAAGAAACACCACCTTGCTGACAAAAAGGGGCCACATGGCCTAGTTCACCACAAGTGAAGCAAGCTATCAGTGCCAAGGGACACTTAGAGCACAAATGATCTGGATAGCCACAGATGAGACATAAACGTCCCATAACTGTAACTGGTACGGATGACTCATCTACACTTCTCAGCTCCAAGGCTCTACCCTGAGCTCTTCTAGTGTCTATGGCACTCCCACCACGACCTCTATCTCTACTCGGTCTGGGAACGGATCCCTGAGTAGGCTGGCGATCTGGATTCTCTGTTGTCCCTGTATCTGCTGCTGAGGGGTCTTCTGACCACCTCCCGTCATATTGGAAAAAGAAGAGCCCTATCGTGATACAACTCTACCTTGCCTACAAAAGGCAGCTTTATGACATGGTCTACCACAGGTGAAGCAAATCACCGGCAGTTTTGGACAGTGTGGTCTTATGTGTCCACGCTTCCCACAATTATAACAAGTTCTCTTCTCACCAGAAGTCCGTTTAGAACGGGGACTACTCAAACGTCCACAAGCCGGATTCTTCTTACCACTTGGAAGGCCTACCTCATCTTTCACTAGTTCGACTCGTTGTTTCTTCTTTGATCCAGAAGCTTCAGTTGGTCCCACAGATGTTGGTAGATCCGGTGTAGGTCTACTTGCTATTACAACCTCATATACTTGGCACATATATTCTTGAAACTCGGATCTGCTCATGGAGACATGATCATTCTCTTCAAACTCGTTCTCAACCATAGGCAAAATAACAGCGGAAGCTGGTCCCTGACTTGTCGTTACCGGAGGAAGAGGGGGTGTACCCCTAGCTCTTCCCACTACAGATATTGCTCTAGTCTGAGCCATCTATAGGATATACGCAACTAAGCTCACGAGGCCATAACGACTTCTCGTAAATTCTAACCCAAAACCACACTTAAAACCAAAAACGTTTTAAAACGTCAGTCCCCTTTCAGGTTCAGTTTATTTTACCTATCAGACCTTAGGGCCATTGTTGTCAACCTGGGCTTTGATACCAACTCTGTAACACCCTGAATCCGCGAGACTCGGAGTGCCACATTGGGCTAGGATCTCACAATGGATCTTGACCCTAGCCTGACAACAAGTTCACTAGACCTTACAGCATGGCACTAACAGATATAAAAACAAATACATAAAACTTTATAACCAAAGGTAAACAACAACATAGCCGAGTATGAAACGACATCCTCACACAAGAGGAAAAACAAGACATCATCCTCACGCAGGAGGGAAATCATAAACAACCCCAAAACCGACCACCAAATGTACGAGAGTCATCAACCTGTCACCCTGCCAGATCACCCAGCAGCGCATATCCTGAAACATCTACAACACGGTATGAAACCGTTAGCTAACAATACATATATAAGGTAATGCATAAGCACAAGCACAATCATGAAAGTTAAACACATTAGCATGTTATCACACATTTACCCATTTTATCATCTTTATATAATAGTCATTCACTCAAATCGTATATATATAGATAGATGAAAGTATGTGACACGAGGACCGATACATCCTCGCCTCTGAGTGTTATATCCAGCTGTACGAGTATCGGTCACACAACCCGTGTACCCTATGGGAGTGGATTGCGCCCTTCCTGTAAACTAGTCAGGCCTGACGTCAGAGAACCTCCCATACTCCATGGCAGGATGAAAGGGAAGGGTTATCACAACCATGCAACGGGGCAGTCAATAAAACATAGGTCAGTATAAACGATATCAATTTCTATCATAGCAAACATATAACGCACCCACCACTCATGCAAACACCCAATATAGGGATGGTAGCTAAGTAAGTTCTACGGACTTACCTCAACCTCGTACTCAGCTCAACTACAATAACCTCCAATCCAGAGATAGGGGCACTGCCTAATAACAAGGCATACAGATATATCAAACTCTATTCATCAAAGGGGTCACACCTAGACCCAAAGGGATCCATGAGGATCATACCCAATCTATAAGCCTCACAACCAACTACACCTCAATATCTCAGCATAACTCACAATTCCTCAGATCTCAAGGTAGTATATAATCAATATTCCTCAATCTCAATTCTAATCCTAATTTAATTAATTAATTAGATTTTGCCAGAATAACGTTTTACCCGCAGGCAATTTCTAAACCCCCTTTCATCAGATTTCATCAAACAAACAACCCATAATCACCGGAATAATATAACGACCATAATGGAATTTCTAATTATCCATTTCGACAAGCCTAAAGTCAATTTAGGCCAAATCGCAGTACGAAAACAAATAAATTCATAACTTATTCGTTACTAACCCGATTGACGATTTGAAAGAAGATTCGGAATCACAGCGACGCAGGCTACGCATGGACAACATCAAATTCACCGGAATCTAAGCGACGTAACCTGCCTAGTGACATATATGCTCGACCAACCCTTCATCTGCTCAGAAATGCAGAAACTCGGTACCGATATGAAGAGAATGAAGAGAGGAATCCAGAAACTCAAACGGAATTGAAATCGGATTAGAAAAGGAGAGTAGATCTAAGTTTGAAGGTTGAGAGAAATTAGAGCTTTTACGAGGAAATGTGGAAGAAAATGAATTAATAAAGGATTTTCCGCTATTTATAGTGAAGACGATAATTATCCTTTAGAGAAGTCGATAATTATCCTTTAACAAGATCCAAAGGCGGGTCGGACCTCCTTCTCCAAACTTCTCGAGATTGGAATATTAAATCTGGAATATTGTAGGGATAATTATTTCACAACTGTCTCGGAAAGCGTGTATTCCTAATCCGTCTTTCTTAGCCGTTAAGAAACGAAATAGCGACTCTTTTGTCCGTTTTGCCTCTCCATGTTATTTCATATCTAGGACATATCCGATGTCCTGATCATTTGTCTCAACTGAATTTTTATTAATTGGAACTCCCATATGCTCCAAATAACACCGGAGGGTAAAAATAATTACCCGGGGGAAAAAGTAAAAATTTCCCCAAACGTCCAAAATTACGCTAGAAACATAACGGTGTGACTCATACTCATCACTTGCGAAATCTTCGCGAGTTATATGTCAATTACTATAAACGATTAAGTTAATCAACATTAATTAGAATTCGGAAATCCTAGCTATTACAATTATCCCTTTCCTATCATTCTCGGAAGACCATTTCTACCAACATCGGGTTGCAATGTTGATTGTAAGAAAACCAAGTTGAAATGCAAAATTGGCGGCGATCATGTGGAGTTTGCATTATTGGCTACAAGGAAGGGAGAGCCTTTGGAAGATGACATCTTCAACATCTATGATGAAGAAGATTCTCGAGAATTGGTGAGCTCTATCCTTATTAAAGATCCTCTTGAGAAAGTTTTGAGATTTAGTATGATGGAGGAAGGTATAGATGTTTCGTGTGATGCAGATGTGTGAAGTTTGAAACATTTAAGCAGATCCATGAGCTAGATTAGATAAACTGATTCAGGAGAAGAAAAGCACCTTAGGTTTCAATCTCAGTTCCAGTACCTCGACCGAGACAGTTTGAAACATTGGAAGCAGATCCAGGAGCTAGATTTGTAAACTGATTCTAGAAATGAAAAGCACATTAGGTTTCGGTCTCAGTTCCAGTACCTCGACCGAGACAGTTTCTAGAGCAAGCAAGATGATGTCAATTGAGACTGTCGTTAGTCCATTACTTCGATCTAAGTCCTCTTCACTGGAAAGAGAAGGTACATATCCACCTCTAAAAGCACCCCCTGTGTTAGAGCTGAAACCACTCCCGACTCACTTGAGGTATGCTTTCCTTGGTCCGTATTCTACTTATCCCGTCATTGTTAGTGCTTCTCTTTCTGAAAATGAGTTGTCTAAGTTGATGCATGTGCTGAGGAAACATAGAAAGGCTTTGGGTTACACTTTTGATGATCTTGTTGGTATTAAGCCTTCTCTTTGTATGCATAAGATACTAATGGAAGACGATCATAAGACTTCACGGGAACCTCAAAGACTGTTAAATCCGATCATGAAAGAGGTTGTGAAGAAGGAGATTTTAAGTGTTGGATGCACGTATAATATTTCCCATATCGGATAGCGAATGGGTGAGCCCGGTGCATGTAGTTCCAAAGAAAGGAGGGATGACCGTCGTGACAAACAAGAACAACGAGTTGATTCCTACTAGGATCGTTACGGGCTGGAGGATGTGGATTGACTATAGGAAGCTGAATGTGGCCACTCGAAAGGACCACTTCCCTCTTCCATTCATCGACCAAATGCTCGAACGGTTAGCACAACACTCCCATTTTGCTATTTAGATTGTTATAGTGGCTTCTTTCAGATTCCTATCCATCCGGATTATCAAGAGAATACCACTTTCACTTGTCCATGAGGGACATTCGCTTATGGGAGGATGCCATTCGGATTTTGTAACGCACATGCTACTTTTCAACGTTGTATGATGACTATCTTCTCCGAGTATATTGAGGAGATCATGGAGGTATTCATGGATGACTTTTCGTTTTATGGGTTCTCTTTTGATAACTGTTTGGCTAACCTTTCTCTAGTGCTACAACGTTGTGAGGACACTAATCTTGTTTTTAATTGGGAGAAGTGTCACTTCATGCTTAGTGAAGGAATTGTTCTAGGACACCCCGTTTCGAACCGAGGTATCGAGGTCGATAGAGCTAAGATCGAGACTATTGAGAAACTTCCTCCCCCTTGTTCTTGTTAAGGGTGTGCGGAGTTTTCTCGGGCATGCAGGTTTCTGCATGAGGTTCATCAAGGATTTCTCTAAAATCTCGAAACCGCTCACTAATCTTTTGAATAAGGATGTTGTTTTTGAGTTTTCGCAGGAATGCCTTGATGCATTTTACTGGATAAAGGAAGCATTGATTACCGCTCCCATCATTCAACCTCCCGATTGGACCTTGCCCTTTGAGATCATGTGTGATGCCAGTGATGTGGCCATAGGAGCTGTACTTGGACAAAAGAAGGATGGCCAAACCAACGCCATTTACTATGCTAGCAAGACGCTAGATGAAGCTCAACTGAACTACGCCACGACCGAGAAGGAGCAATTGGTAGTTGTTTATGCATTTGTGAAATTTCTCTCTTACCTAGTGGGTGCGAAAGTTATTGTTTACACTGACCATGCACCTATTCGTTACTTGCTGGCTAAGAAAGATGCAGAGCCACGCCTTATTCGTTGGATTCTCTTGCTTCAAGAGTTTGAGCTAGAGATTCGCGATAAGAAGGGATCCGAGAACTCCATGGCGGATCACCTCAGCCGGCTACCACCCATCTCGCTCGAGAAGGATGACCTACCCATTGTTGACTCGTTTCCCGATAGCACTAGTATTTTATGGAGCATTGGATGGAATCCTTTGTTTCACCCCATGATGAAGATGAAGTATGGGGTGAGGGCACCTTACACCTTATTTGAGGATGGTGTACGGTCCAGCGAGCGACCTTAAACCAAGCGCTTCTTGGGAGGCAACCCAAGGTATTGCTTTCTTTTCCCTTTTCTAGCTTAGTTTAGATAGTTTGCTTCGCGTTTTGCATCCTCCTAGACAAGATCAAGTACTCTCTAAGAAGAAATTACAACTCAGGAGCTACATGGAACGATAAAAGTTCGAGAAATTGAGAAGACGAAGTTTGGTTGACGCACATCTCGGTTGCTGTCAGAATACCTCGACCGAGATGTTCTCTGTCAACCGAGGTGGTTAGGTCTGACATCTATTTTGACACCTCGGTCCGCTTAGGAACATCTCGAACGAGGAGTAATCAAATTCAACAATGGGTATAACGATGATTTCTCTCTCCTCTCACTTTTCCCTCTCTACGCTCACCTCGACCGCAGCATCCCTCTCCACTCAAATCCTCATTTCTCGATCATTTTCCACGATTCTTGGCTCCAA
The DNA here is from genome assembly GCA_033239045.1 of Fagopyrum esculentum. NCBI lineage: Eukaryota > Viridiplantae > Streptophyta > Magnoliopsida > Caryophyllales > Polygonaceae > Fagopyrum > Fagopyrum esculentum. The sequence goes on along the minus strand of BSUD01000007.1, from coordinate 74,453,635 downwards.
ATCAGCAGAGGAAGCAAGAGATTTAGTTTCCAAGCAACAAACAGCACAGAAAATGCTTCGAATCTGCAGAATCTAGGGTATTTCGACATAAACCCTAACTCATTCTGTTTCTCTCGATTTTGCATAGATTTGGTTTTGGTTGCTATAGGTTGCTGCTGAAAAAGATATAAGTACCCCATAGGAGGCTTTTGGTAGTGTTTTTGGGGGAAAAATCTTGCAGATTCAGAAGTTCAATTCGCGCAGCACTTCGCCTCGGTCGACTCGACTGTGTCTCGGCCGAGGTGTTCTTGGCCGACCGAGGTGTTCTTCTAGTCATGAGCAGCCAACACAGATCTGATCGTTAGTTGGCCTTGAGGGATAGGCCCAACAGTTCACAACATTCCTCCCCATCTTCTGCAGCACAATTCACCGTCCCGGTGATTCACGAGAGACATCAACGAGATTACGATCGTATATGTGGGCGCCCCATCATTGCCCCATGATTCCTACATGTTAATGCCTTCGACTACCTCCACGTGATGGAGGACTTGAAGAAGATGATTTCTATGGTCGGCCTGGAGGATTTCATGGCCATAATAGCGCCGGATTACCTGGAGTCGACCTTGGAGTTCCTTAGTTTAGTTACCTACGTGCCAGAGCATCGAGGGATCAAGTATAGGTTGCTGAACATGAACTACGCAGTTCCTTTGGATAAGTTTGGGGAGATCTTTGGTGTCACGACACCTACTGTTACAGATTTTCCTTCTCGAGTTGTGGCTCGGAGTTTCTGGGGCGAGAAAACCCATGTTACAGATCATCGTGACAGATAGCAGCCCGGGGATTCCCATGTAGTGGATCATCTTTAACCTTGTCTTCCGCTTAGCCCACCGGATTTTTAGCGAGACAGTTTTTGTGCGTATTGAGATGCCCCAGAAGGTTAGATAGGGGGGATTTTGAGTTTGTTTTCTATGGTCACAAGAGGCGTACCGGATTTTGCTGCCATGCTGGCAGATGATTTTCACAAGATCAAGGGGAAGTCGAAGGGCGACATCTATTGTGGTTAGCTGGTGATCCACATCGCCACTTCCATGGGACTGGACTTGTTTGGAAGTACACTAGTTGTGGCTACGAAGCCGCTGGGATTGCAGGAGATGATCACGTGCCGTATTCTCATTCCCCGTGGCTTGTCACACCCTATGTTGCCATACCATGGGAAATGAAGTCTCCTCAGGGTATTCTTTGGTCTTCCCAATTCTACGTCTATGATCGCCATTACTGGTCGGCTGCATTGTTTCCGTACATGCAGGATGTTGCTGCTAGAGAGGCAGCTAAGGAGGAGGATGATGATGATGACTATGGAGGAGGTGTTGCAATGGACACCGATACTGATACCGACAGGCCCAATATTCCCACCGTTGACCTTGACGACGAGGCCACGGAGGACAAGAGAGAAGCACCACCACCATCGCCACCTCAGCGCCGATCCCGCCGCCGTAGAGATCCCAGGGCACATCAGCGGATCGATGAGCTTTACAGAGTAGATGATAGACTCTTACGCGGCCATGAGAGTCGATATCTCCCAGCGCTTCTATGATCAGCGCAGATCCATGGAGGGATGGTAGTACTGGATGGAGGAGAGCCAGCATTACCAACGTCAGTTGGAGGAGATACCTTTCCAACAAATGATGGGCTAGCCATTCAATCCTTCCTAGCATCCCTACATTCCACCACCACCACCGCCAGCTGACGAGGACTGAGAGCTTCGTAGATTTATTTTCTATCTTTATTATGTAGTTCAGCTAGGTCCAGTGAGTAAGTTGATCCTTCAGACTTATATTTGACCCATTCGGACAATGTGTCCAAAGTATGGGGTATTGATGTATTATGTGACTTACTTGACTATAACACCCCAAATTCTCAAAACTCGGGGAGCTATTGGTTAGGATCTCACATTGGGTCCCAACCTTAGTTTGACAACAATTTTACTAGGATCTTACAACAAGGCACAAAAGTATTAAAACATTTAAAAACTTTAAACAATATATACATGAAGAATATGTATCAGCCTTACAAAGCAACGATACTAAAACGACGCATATAAAGAACATATGACAACCTCGCCCCCAACTAAAAGAGTACGTGGACCCGGCTGGCCATTTCCTCTGGATCTCTCTACAACTTTCTTAACCTGCAAGGCATCTACAAGCGGTATAAAACCGTTAGCTAACATTCTATGCATAAGTATAAAGGTAAAAGCACAAACACACAACATACACAATCAACATGCACAATCAATCCTATTATTATCTTTAATTAGGTGATATGTCATTACTAATGATACTTATTTTGTGACACGAGGGATTTCCAAACCTCGCCCCTGTCCCCGTTTACCAATGCGGAATGATACTAATGCATTTGACCGTCTAGCTGACTGGGCTGGTCGCAGGGAACCTCCTAGACTCTCGCAAGAGCTAGGCGGATGATGTCACGGCCCGTTATCATACACTTGGGTCAATTACACAATATACTAAAGTCGGCCAATTCCGGTTTCGTTATTTATCTTAACTAGCAAACACCACTCATACACATCACACAAATGCAAGAAGCCAACTAAGTAAGTCCGTGGACTTACCTGAATCAGATCTCGACTTTCTAATTCGCAAATCGATCTGTACAGTAGGAATTCAGTGGCCTGTCAAAGGAGGCAAGTGTGTCAGCACACTTTTTAGGTGATTAGAAGTCTAAGACTTCTAAGATAGTAGGTCTTAATAAAACGGAATTGATTACAGTATTAATTTATGGTAAAATGACTATTTTACCCTTGGTCCCGAAACTTCTAAAAATTCCATAATTCATGCCTAAACTCTTATTTGAGACTAAAGATTTATATTCTAACTCCTAAAGATGAGTTTGGTTACCAATTGGCAATTTACCCATTTCCCTATTTTCGGAAAGATCGTTAAGGTCCAACTTCGGCTTCAAATATAAAATTCGAATAATCTTATAAAAATTCCGAGATAATTCCCTAGATCTCAACTATGATATCTCATCTACTCCTAGGTGTAACACCCCAAATCCGCGGGACTCGGGATGCTACGGGTTGGGACCTCACAATGGGTCCCGACCCTTAGCCTGACAACAATTTCACCGGATCTTGCAACAAGGCACAAATAAAGGTCAAAACCGAAATACATTTTTATGCAATGAAAAGAAAAAAAACCCGAAAGAATACAACAAAGGACTTCAGCCGAAAATACAACCCCAAAGGCTAACGCCATACAACATACTATAATTACAGTACTCAAACTCGACTCCACCCAAAACCCAATCCTAAAATGTACGGAACCCCGGCTGCCCACTCTTCCGGATCTCTCGGCCACGCCCCTAACCTGCAAGGCAACTACAACAATATCGGTATAAAACCGTTAGCTAGCATTCAAGGCATTAGAATCATGGTATTGGCACACACACACATAAGGCATCATAAACACACAACATGTTCCAAAACACACAATCCGGTTTATTATCTTTTTATTATTAGGTCATATCCCGTTCTAATTCAACTTCTTTTGTGACACGAGAATCTTAAAGATCTCGCCCTTGTCCCCTTTCACCATACGGGTTTGTACTTGATGCGGATCAGCATCACCCGATGGGCTGGTCGCAAGGCACCTCCCAGTCATCCCCATTTTGGACTGGACAAGCGGTCACCGCCCGTTATCATACACTTGGGCCAAATATAAACATATAAAGTCGGTGGTCCTATTACCGGTTTAGATGTTATAACATAAGCAATAAACACACACATAAACAATAAACACACACCATCAAACACGCATTGAAACTAATACAGAGAATACGAGCTAACTAAGTCCGGAGACTTACCTCGTCCCAAAGATAATCCCACTAACCACCGCTCTCAACTTCCCGTAGGAAGACACTTAACGCCTGGTCAAAACAAGGCACACAATCAACATCTCTCTCACATGCTAGAAGTCCTTAGACTTCTAGTCCCAATGATCTCGCAAGATCATAAACCATAACCATGATAAGATAATGACTCCTAATCCCCACGATCTCACAAGGTCATAACCATCAAAACACATGCTAGGATACTCTCGTCCTGGTCTCCACAATCTCAACAAGATCATACAACCATAGTCTCAATCCTCAGAAGCTCACAAGATCAACCCAAACACTCAATGCCCTACAATCCTCACAAGATAACGTCAACACCTCAGGCCTTATAACGATCATAAATCCTAAAAACTCACCTACGGTCCAAAGCCACTACTTGGCATTCACTCTAAGTTATGCTAGATTATCCAACCTAGCATGATACTAATACTAAACATAACAAAATCGAGGAAAAGAAAACTCACACGATGTCAAAAGACGGAAGTCAATCTACGGATGTCGAGAATGGATGTCAAGCTTGGAACCGTTAGGCCTTTATCGGGGCGCTTCCGGTCCTAACATCAAAGCTAAACAAATTTAGCTTATACGCTAAATTTTAACGGGATATATAACTTATATAAAATCTAAGGTAACACCCGTTTTCAAAACCAATATTAAAACCACTTGAATACTTTCCGGGACAAATTATACAATTATATACATGGGTCATAATATATAACAAATATAAACTATAAGAATAAAATCCATTATAAAACTTTGGTTGAAAGTCCGTAAAAACATTTTTCGGGCACCTCATGAAGTTCCATAAATTTAGGATATATTCCATAAATAAAATGTTGGGCAAAATCTGTAATTTCACATGCAGAGGGCATAAATGCAAGTTTCCAAAAGTTGGGCTATAAACTGCAAATACAAACAGTGGGTCACAATTTGCAAATAACACAAAAGGAAGGGGCTCGAATTAAAAGCCCTAAAAGGTTCTTCAACCTTCAGCAACGCAAGGTGAGATGGCGGCCGCTCCTGCTACTCCTCCGGCGTGGTTCTTCAACGGCCCAAGCGAGGCCCTTCAACGGCAGCGGTGGCGAGGCGGCGGTCGATTTTGAATCGCAACAGAGAAGAAGGAAGAGGGAAGGCAAAGGCGGCTGCGACGGGGTTCTGTGGTGGCGGCTTCTCCCTCTCCCTATCGATTCCATGGTGGTGCCGGTTGATAGCTCGGCCTTTCATCCTTTTTTTTCTGGCAAGGAAGAGAGATCTGGATGATTCAGAATGGAAGGAGAGGTAAGAGAGTGAGGATTGAGAGTTGATCAGGTGTGGTTTTGAACAGCAGAGGGCTGCGCAAGGGCTGGCGAAGGGGCTCCAGCGGGCCACCTTCTGTGGCTGCAGATAGGTGCGAGGCAAAGTGAGACGGATGAGATGGAGGTGAGGCAGTCCTACCTGGAGAAGAGGTGAGGAGCTCACCTGCTAAGAGAGGATGAGGAGAGGGGGGGGGGGAGTGTGATGAGTTGAGCGTGAGTGTCAATAGGTCGGGTAGCCTGTTACACTGTAGGAGCACGCCATCAGACAGTAGGTCAGGCGGAAAAGAAGGAAACCAGGGGTCGGTTAGGTGCGAGAGGTCATCAGCCAAGGGAGAAGGAAATAAAAAGAAATAAAATAAGTAGGAGAAAGAGAACTAACAAATGTATACTCGATCGAAAATAGTTGGAATGGAAGTTCCGGTTCAGAAAACTTTTCCGAATTTTCCGAAAATTATATACAGAATATATGTATCCAATATATAAGTAAATATACTCGTAAAAATACAATTTACTCCGAAAAATACTTTTAATAAAATATACAAGCTAATAAAAAAATGGGTAAAATAAATATCGTAAATGCGCCTAAAATTGGGGCATTACATCAGATCCCCCTAAAAACAAGTTTCGTCTCGAAACTTGCCACACGCCGAACTTCTCGCTCCTTTAAGGCCGAGGTATGAACTCTCAAAATAGGAAGGCTTAGAACTTCTAAGATACATACAATAACTTCTTAATCCGTCGTCGCAAAAGAATATCAGGTCATATAACACCCTCCCGCACGGGGCACAAATAACATATAACATGAGACATGCACATAACATAACTAAGGGAAGAACGAGGTCTAACCCGTTGATTCTATCGAAGATACTAGCTTAGCGTAACACTCAATCAAATATACTATCTTTCGTCTTCCTATAAGCCGCATTGGTTCCTCGTTTGCCACTAGATCATCGTGACTAACCACACGTCTCGAATTATGTATATACTCTCTTGATTGATACACATGATTCACCGGGTGAACAATCTCTACTCTCAATGGCCACTTCAACTGGTAGACCACTTTCCCAACTCGCGCTAAGATCTCAAAAGGGTCCAATAAATCGGAACTCAACTTCCTTCTCGGGTCTTTCTCAATGCAACACTTCCATTATGTTTCTCTTTGATTGCCTCAGATAGAAGGTCAAACTTCTTAATTGGTCCCGCTAAACCCAACTTTGTTGTTACATCTTCTCAATATGGTTGTAAAATCTATGTAATGAAGGAAATATGTTGTTTTACATTGCGTTTACTAACGAGACACGTATGCTATAACTTTTACATCGTCCCTTAATACTCAATCTCGACCATGTCTTGAAGAACCACTTGTACACCTTAAATCATCACACCTCGAGGCAATGTCAAACAGTTGCCTAATGACTCTTTTCTTAACTCTTAATAACTCTTATGATATTTGTCCCACTCAAAATTTCTTTATCTTCCAAAGTTGGTTAGCCTTAGACGGTGTAAATTTGGAAAATCTCTGTACAAATCCTGTAATGATCAGCACATCCAAGAAAACTTGTAACTTCTTTCACATCCTTTGGGGTTGCCATCCCGAGATAACTTGTCATACAACTTCTCTCTTCTTTGAGAGTAGACCGAAATATCTTATCAGGGGCATTAGTAAGCCCATATGGAATCACTACAACTCAATTGACCCTGGTTGGTCCGGAATACTGTGTTGGTAATATCCCAGTCTCGAATCATCAAACGGCGACAATTAAATCTTACTTAATTTTAGAAGAGACTACCAACCCTTGAAACTGATCGAGTAGATCTTCCATTCATTGTAAGGGATGATTGTCCTTCTTTTTTATATTGTTCGGATAACAGTAATTAATGTACAAGTGGAGACAATCGTCTCTCTTTTCACAAATTGGTGCTCTCCATAACCACTTCAAATCAAGAGACTAAGATAGATTCTAATGTGAACTTCAAATCAAGAGTTTTAAGATACACTTTCAACATGAACTTCAAATCATCTTATGGGAAAAAAAAATCAACCTTCCGATGCATTGGATCTGTTCTATCTCGGGTTCCATCTTCTCTCTGCCCTTTTCATCTCGTAATGATCGACACAACCTGGTCCTAATGTTTGACAAGTGGTCCACCCCGATCTGTTAGGGTGACGTCCTTTAAACACATGTATTGTTCCATCTGTAGCTACAATGTCGACCATTCTCTTTCATAGATCCTTCATCTACAGAAATCGAGAGACTTGCTCTACTTTTCCGACTCTTGAAGTCTTAGTTAAGCAATAATTCAACTTAATTCCTCTTCTAGCTTTAAGAGAACAAGGACAATAACCTTTCTTGATCTTGCGCACGTGTTCATTCACAAAGGTACTTACTACAAGACTAAGTCATGCTTTATAACAAATCGATCTTATCTTCTTCGCTTTCTATGACATCCCAACATATGGAAGGATCTCTTCGTCTTCTACATAAGCTTTCACCAAAGACATCCTTTCTTCAAGTAGGCGTAGAAATTTGTACTTCATTTTCTTATGTAACGTCAAACCGACCGTAGAGGTTCTAACCTCAACCTTTCATGTACTCCTTATACCTCTCATATCGATATTAAACTTCAAAACCTCAGTCTTCTCTTACTCTCATTGGACACCTTATGTACCTTTTGATATTCATGAACAACTTCACAACCGTACTTGTATGCCTTCAGGCAAAATTCCCAACCATAATCACAAAAGATCTACTCTTTACTCCATCAATCACTAACATCGTAATTTCAAGGTTGAAGCGTTGCCCTAATCTAGGTCCTCCCTTTCACGCCATAGCCACCATGTCTCTTCCGTGTGAGTTTGACGCCTCTCTCTCATCTTTTGCTCGTGAAAGCATACCCTCCATTTCATTAGAACGAACATACTATGCATCCTCTTATTACACTCCCGTCTACGCACCACAAACAATGAAAATATTACCTTCCTCTTGATCTACTAGTTGCCTTTACCATGATCAAACCTTAAAACTTCTAATCCCAGTCGATCTCCCATATGCCGTTCTCATGACCTAAGAAGGTCGTAAAGGGTAATCTTCAACCTCCCCTAGGAGGTTTGTAACAACTACTTGCTTGAACTCATTCTACATTATTTGATTTAAGACAAATGCACTTTCGTTGACGTACTTCCTTACCATTGACATTGATCCACCGCGAATACTTTAAGATCTTCTTGTCGATCCTCTATATGCTCATAGTCTTGTTTACTCATCCCCTCTACACTCACCAATAGACAACCCGCACCCGTGCGTTCTCAATTATCACCGGTCAACTTATAGTTGACCTTCTCCAAAGTCAACGCCTCACCATCTACTACACTTTCCATGTTACCACTTTTATGAAGGCTATTCTCTTCGGGGTACTCTACTTTAATCTCCATTAGCTCATTCTACATTTCATGCTTCCTCTTCTTCATAAGGCAACTATATCTTCTTTTCCTTATTGTTTCATATAACTCCCTTTCATAGGCTTAACCATTTTTCCTTGATGTCTTTCTAGTGCACCTTCCCAAATATTATAGCCCTAGCTAGCATCCACTCGCGTTCCTCTTGGTTGGTATCTTTAGTCTTTCGATCAAAACTCCTTGTTTCATCTTTCACCTTCTTGGGATCATCATTTATATACTCTTTCTCCTTCTTGGCGTTTCATAGCCTTAACATCATAACGGAAACCGGTTAACTCCACGTGAATTCCCACCATGCCCTTCTTCTCATAACTCTATTGATGTTGACAGTTCACTTATTGGTACCTCGTAAGCTTAACTTACGGTATCTTAAATCTTTAGCAAATGGTTCGCTCACTCTTCCCGTCTTGAAGAAATACCACCTTTAACCTTGCTAGAGTGTATACATCTCCTTCTCGATTCGTATCTTTAGTTGTCCACGCGTCTTCTAGAAGAACTTAAGTTCATTTTCACTATTGGTCTCGTTGTCATTCATTCGGCTTCTTTGGAACCACCTCCAAATATTAATGATACTCTCTTTCTAGTATTGTCTCCATCTCGCTTTCTCTTTAGTTGTCTCGATTTTTCCTTTCACTTATTCGTCCTTCGTTTAAGTCATCTCTAATCCTCCTCTTCGACCTCCTCTTAAAGGAGTACAAGAACTCCAAGGTGTTCGCCTGAACGTAGCTCTTAACTCGATACTTGAGCATATTCGTCCTCATATGTACACTATCCTAAGTCAAACGACGTCGTCCAAGGAAGATGATATCCTACTATCATCTTAGCTAAAAGGTCCAATAACTTCATAGCTTCAATCTTGGTTCTACTTAAGTTGACTCAAAGTTCCCTTCTATTTGTTCGTCCTTGCCGCTAATGTCCTCTTTATCCTTTAAATGGTTTCTTTGACGTCCCCAAAGGAGTCCGATGAATCGTCAGGGTGTTTGCCAGAACGTGATGCTCAACTCGTAGTTGAGCATACTCATTATCGTATATATACTATCCTAATCCCAAAAAGGCGTTTGTCCAAGGGCGATGATAGCTTCCTATCATCTTACTATAAGGTCCACTACTACTAATATAATACTAGCATACCATACATGTATGTATATATAACTACATATATAAGTCCATTGTTCACATTGCTACTAATATATCACATCCGTAAATCCAATACAACAATACAAGGTCCAAATGTGTACTATAGTCCACATATATTAACTATACACATATATTATGTCCATCATGCAACTACAAACCTCATATGCATATATATTTATACATATATATACATATCAAAATCTAATAAACTAAGCTGCCGAGATCCGTGGAAGGAGTGGTGGTCCGTACATTCTACCCCGACTCATGCATGTGATTTTGAAAACGAAAAGTCAGAACCCGTGGGGTTCTGTTTATTCCTTATTCGGCCTTTAGAAGATTACGAGTGCCATTGTTGTCAACCTAGGTCTCTGATACCACTTTTGTAACACCCCAAATCCGCGGGACTCGGGATGCTACGGGTTGGGACCTCACAATGGGTCCCGACCCTTAGCCTGACAACAATTTCACCGGATCTTGCAACAAGGCACAAATAAAGGTCAAAACCGAAATACATTTTTATGCAATGAAAAGCAAAAAAAACCCAAAAGAATACAACAAAGGACTTCAGCCGAAAATACAACCCCAAAGGGTAACGCCATACAACATACTATAATTACAATACTCAAACTCGACTCCACCCAAAACCCAATCCAAAAATGTACGGAACCCCGGCTGCCCACTCTTCCGGATCTCTCAGCCGCGCCCCTAACCTGCAAGGCAACTACAACAATATCGGTATAAAACTGTTAGCTAGCATTCAAAGCATTAGAATCATGGTATTGACACACACACATAAGGCATCATAAACACACAACATGTTCCAAAACACACAATCCGGTTTATTATCTTTTTATTATTAGGTCATATCCCGTTCTAATTCAACTTCTTTTGTGACACGAGAATCTTAAAGATCTCGCCTTGTCCCCTTTCACCATACGGGTTTGTACTTGATGCGGATCAGCATCACCCGATGGGCTGGTCGCAAGGCACCTCCCAATCATCCCCATTTTGGACTGGACAAGCGGTCACCGCCCGTTATCATACACTTGGGCCAAATATAAACATATAAAGTCGGTGGTCCTATTACCAGTTTAGATGTTATAACATAAGCAATAAACACACACATAAACAATAAACACACACCACCAAACACGCATTGAAACTAATACAGAGAATACGAGCTAAGTAAGTCCGGAGACTTACCTCGTCCCAAAGATAATCCCACTAACCACCGCTCTTAACTTCCCGTAGGAAGACACTTAACGCCTGGTCAAAACAAGGCACACAATCAACATCTCTCTCACATGCTAGAAGTCCTTAGACTTCTAGTCCCAATGATCTCGCAAGATCATAAACCATAACCATGATAAGATAACGACTCCTAATCCCTACGATCTCACAAGGTCATAACCATTAAAACACATGCTAGGATACTCTCGTCCTAGTCTCCACAATCTCAACAAGATCATACAACCATAGTCTCAATCCTCAGAAGCTCACAAGATCAACCCAAACACTCAATGCCCTACAATCCTCACAAGATAACATCAACACCTCAGGCCTTATAACGATCATAAATCCTCAAAACTCACCTACGGTCCAAAGCCACTACTTGGCATTCACTCTAAGTTATGCTAGATTATCCAACCTAGCATGATACTAATACTAAACATAACTAAATCGAGGAAAAGAAAACTCACACGATGTCAAAAGACGGAAGTCAATCTACGGATGTCGAGAATGGATGTCAAGCTTGGACTCGTTAGGCCTTTATCGGGGCGCTTCCGGTCCTAACATCAAAGCTAAACAAATTTAGCTTATACGCTAAATTTTAACGGGATATATAACTTATATAAAATCTAAGGTAACACCCGTTTTCAAAACCAAGATTAAAACCACTTGAATACTTTCCGGGACAAATTATACAATTATATACATGGGTCATAATATATAACAAATATAAACTATAAGAATAAAATCCATTATAAAACTTTGGTTGAAAGTCCGTAAAAACATTTTTCGGGCACCTCATGAAGTTCCATAAATTTAGGATACATTCCATAAATAAAATCTTGGGCAAAATCTGTAATTTCACATGCAGAGGGCATAAATGCAAGTTTCCAAAAGTTGGGCTATAAACTGCAAATACAAACAGTGGGTCACAATTTGCAAATAACACAAAAGGAAGGGGATCGAATTAAAAGCCCTAAAAGGTTCTTCAACCTTCAGCAACGCAAGGTGAGATGGCGGCCGCTCCTGCTACTCCTCCGGCGTGGTTCTTCAACGGCCCAAGCGAGGCCCTTCAACGGCAGCGGTGGCGAGGCGGCGGTCGATTTTGAATCGCAACAGAGAAGAAGAAAGAGGGAAGGCAGAGGCGGCTGCGACGGGGTTCTGTGGTGGCGGCTTCTCCCTCTCCCTATCGATTCCCTGGTGGTGCCGGTTGATAGCTCGGCCTTTCATCCTTTTTTTTTCTGGCAAGGAAGAGAGATCTGGATGATTCAGAATGGAAGGAGAGGTAAGAGAGTGAGGATTGAGAGTTGATCAGGTGTGGTTTCGAACAGCAGAGGGCTGCGCACGGGCTGACGAAGGGGCTCCAGCGGGCCACCTTCTGTAGCTGCAGATAGGTGCGAGGCAAAGTGAGACGGATGAGATGGAGGTGAGGCAGTCCTACCTGGAGAAGAGGTGAGGGGCTCACCTGCTAAGAGAGGATGAGGAGAGGGGGGGGGGGGGAGTGTGATGAGTTGAGCGTGAGTGTCAATAGGTCGGGTAGCCTGTTACACTGTAGGAGCACGCCATCAGACAGTAGGTCAGGCGGAAAAGAAGGAAGCCAGGGGTCGGTGAGGTGCGAGAGGTCATCAGCCAAGGGAGAAGGAAATAAAAAGAAATAAAATAAGTAGGACAAAGAGAACTAACAAATGTATACTCGATCGAAAATAGTTGGAATGGAAGTTCCGGTTCAGAAAACTTTTCCGAATTTTCCGAAAGTAATATACAGAATATATGTATCCAATATATAAGTAAATATACTCGTAAAAATACAATTTACTCAGAAAAATACTTTTAATAAAATATACAAGCTAATAAAAAAAATGGGTAAAATAAATATCGTAAATGCGCCTAAAATTGGGGCATTACACTAGGAGCAAGAATTCTTAAAACTGTTCAACCATCACTTCTACAAAATTTTCTAAAGTTGGTTACAACACTTAACAAACAGCACACTGTCTTAACTTTGAAAAATCATAACTCCTAAACTACTCGCTGGATTTATCCCAAATTTTGATATGTTCTACTATAAAATCTTATCTATAATATATCCAAAATTCAGCCACAAAGGAGATCAAAATCCTATTTAAAACTATCTCACAAAACCGAGTTTCAGCACAACAGAAAAACTGCTTACGACTCAATCTTTGAAAAATCGTAAATCCCAAACCACTCGCTGGATTCCTCTCAAATTTTAATATGTTCTACAACAATATGTCAACTATATCATATCAAAAATTCAAGCCCAACGGAGATCAAAAGCCTATTCAAAACTATCTCACAAAACAGCATACCATGATGTTTTTCTCAACTCAGCACATTTATAAAAACTGTATGAGGAGTCAACTTTGAAACCCCATATCTCTCAAACCGTAACATGGATTACTCTGAAAATTTAGTATGATTTACTATGCAATACCATGTACAACTTATCCGAAAATCAGCCAAAAAGAAGTAGTTTAGCATACCTAAATCTGGCCCAGAAGTTGGATCCTCGACACAGTTTCGAAAATTCAGAAAAAGGCTGAAACTTCACAGATCCTGCTGCAACTGCCGTGATGTACAAGGTCTTGGGGAGACCGGTTGTCCTTCACTTTCGACGCACAAGAATTTCATGTTCTGGTTGCTGTTGCGAGGCTTGCTGTCCGGACAGAAGAGTGAGCAGTGGGGGAGAAGGCTGGAGAGGAGAAGACTCGTCCGCTCATTGTTGCTGTCTATGGTTGGAAGAAAGGGCGAGGCTTGATGAGACGACCCTCAAAGTGAGCAGTGGGGGAGAAGGCTTCTAGGGTTTCTGACGTGAAAGAGGGAACGTGAAAGAGGGAGATGCGTTGCTTCTGGCTGTTGTACGGGCTGCAACAAGGAATGGGCTGAAGAAAAGCAGCTGAACGTTACTGGGCTGGCTGGACAAAAGAATGTGGGCTGAGGTAAGGTAAAGGTTGGGATGAAACAATGTAAAAATAAGAGTGGGCTGATGTTGTCAAGGCCTTGTCAAAACTCGTCATGGCTTTGTCAGGCCCATGCATGACTTCGTCATAGAGTTGTCGGGCTTCGTCATGACCTCGTCTCAACTCTGTCATGGTCTCGTCACAGCTTTGTCACAGTCTCGTATCGGCCTTGTCATGATCTCGTCTAAAGTCGTCGTTGAGGATTAATTATAAGAATTAGGGTTTGATATAATTCTATCATTTTATGTGAATTAAATTCTACATAAAATGATAAATAATTATAAGAATTAGGGTTTGATATAATTCTATCATTTTATGTGAATTAAATTCTACATAAAATGATAAAATTTGTGAAGAAAGAAATACTAGATAAAATGGGAACCGTCAACGGCTCGAAGTCCGAATTGATTTGGAATTAAACGGAATAAAAATTCCGGATATTACATTGACTATGGCTTGTATGACTCTCATGGATATTATCATTTTTATGCTATATGTGCTTATCTATCATTACATGCATACATACATACAGGTTTCTGTTTGAGAAAAACGTCAAAAACCAAGTTGAAAATTTTTTTTTTGCTCGACCGAGATGTTCTTGACCAAACGAGGTCGTGAAAACCGAGGAACATCTCGGTTGAACACCTCGGAGACCGTCAAAACAGCTTGACCGAGATGGTTTTTAACTGAAAGATTTTCGAAACATTTATGCTTCTGTTGTGGAGATGACCTCGATGAAGATATTTGTCTGCAGATTGGTTTTGAAATCCTTATATGCTCGAAAGGTTTTATGATATGTTTAAGTTGCTAAATGCTTTGTTTAAAATTCTAGCATGTTTAATACTTTGTTTTTATCAAAATTCTGTTGGAATTGAAGGTTGACACCACATTATGAGTTATCTCACATTCTTCTTAGGATGACTATGGCACTTCATTCTCTTCTTCTTCTTGATCATGCTTTAGCCCCTCAAATACATATTTGCCTCCTTTTACATATCCGGGAATTTGGATGTAGATGACGAAAAGCATGTGAAGTGAAGTTGAGATCTTCGCTGAAAGTGTTAGAAAGAAACAAATTAGGTTTGGGGACGTTGATCTTGATGATGAGTAACTTGATACCATTCAGATAGCCGGGTGTTTGTGTATTGCCAACGTCGGATTGATCGATAGTCCTAACGGGTCATGGTATGTGCATCAAGGGTTTGAGGCATCTTGTGAAATTGATGATTGTTGATCTCCTAGGCTTCGGTTATTGTGCACCTCTGTCCATGTTTGAAAAAAGTAAAGCAAAGTGAAAATAAGCAAAGTTTATTGGTGGAAGATCTTGTGATTCAAAGAAAGTGAAGTTAGATCCTATTTCCGGATTCTATCACCACATTACCCTATATACATCCCACCCTGACACGTTTCTTGACCTCTTTTGGAAGCCCTTGAGACCTCGAGTATGATGATTGACTTGGTGGTTTAAACTGGATTATACATGATTGATGTCGATAAATATGATTTATTATGCATTCTATGATTTTATGCAAAGATGAAACAACTTTCTTATATTTATGAAATGTTTTGATCATGTCTTGATTTTATTTCTCATGAAATATTTTCTTAGGGTGATCTATGAATGGAGCGCTCCACCCAAAGGTTTTGAAATATTTTCATTGATCTATTTGATGACTTGTAATCCATTCTATCTTGTATCTAAGATTTGGATTTTTCTTGGGCACAAGCAAGGGACAAGTATGGGGTATTTTGATAGCATGTATTATAATCTATATTTTGAGATTGGTTTGGACGTTTATCTTCATAATTATGAATGCATAGATGCATATTCTTTGATCATTATGTTGTTTTGTTTACATTTGCAAGAATCGAGGTTTACACCTAGTTTCGTTATAATTGTAGGGAAAATGGCACGTTTTGGAACAAAATGGAGCTAAGGAAGCTAAGGAGTCATTGAAGCTACATTATGGAGCATTGAGGAGCTACAAGAAAGGTTCAGGAAGCATGGAAATGAGATGGAAGATTGATTTTGAACCATATTAGAGAGATTCACACTCAGCTGAGATTCACCTCGGTTGGCTACAGTACCACCTCGACCGAGGTGATCTTCAGGACAGGCTGGACCGAGGCGAATTTTATAACGGCCATAAGATCTTTAGTTTTGGCCGAGATCTTCTATTTTTGAAAGTGAATTTTCCATATTTTAGGTTGATTTTTTGGAAGGAAGCATATCTTTTTGGCTAATCTCCAGATTGGACTTTCTGGAGATTAATTATCTCGGAGCAGTAGTTCTCCAGATTATAAAGTTGAAGGAAGTTTGGAAGGTTGAAGAATCCAAGGAAGTTAGCTTTGAAGGAAGTTGAAGAAAGTTGTAAAATTTTCTTAGTTTGGTTTGATTTGTTGTCTTTTCTGATTGTGATTGAGGAACGTTGTTTGATTGTTTGATTGTGTTATTGAGACTTTTGCGTTAAGGGTTTCTTGTTTGAATATTGATTCCTTTTTTATATATTTGATTATTGTTATCATGATGATTGTTGGCTAAGTTCTTTATGCAATTCTAGGGTGATTGGCTGAAAGTTGTGGGGAAGATGATGAAAGAATGAGCCTTTACGCTAGTGGACCTTGAAAGCTCGAGTTTTACCATAACCGACGAACACCTCGATCAGTCGTGGAACATCTTGACCGAGATGGTACATGAACTGAGCGAGGCGAGCCCCTTCTTGATCCTTATCTGAGTTGAGATTTCAGTTTGCCAAATCCTATCCTTGTTATACCTTTCCTAGTTCAACGCAGGCCTACGATGAGACTTACCCGGTGATTCCTTTGTTTGTATACCCAAGATCATGAGTGTAGGTAATAAAGGTTTATCCTTTATTGGGGTTTGAGTGTGCCTTCATCCCATCATTGAGAGTTAGCCTAAGACTTACCCGGGAAAGGTTGATTCTATCCCCTTGGGTGGTGTGTTGGTTTGAGATTATAGTTCCTTTCCTTAGTACCTTGAGACTTACTCGGTGATAGGATCTTTGGTTTGGGATAGTGAGTAGTGAGACTTATCCGGTGATCTATTCCCACCTTAGAAACACCTTCCTTTTGCAAACCTCAGCTTTGTCGACGTTATCTTTTGAGATCTTGAGTCGGAACCACAACTAGGTGCTTTAATCTCTAAAATTCGCATTTTCTTTACCTGGTTATTACATCATCTTTGATATCTTTTCTTTGTTTCTTGTTTTTAATTGACAACTTGAATTACCGTTCTTTGCTTCACCATAGTCCCTTTCTTTGACCCTGGAATTATTGCTTTTATTAGACTCGATCAGTACACTGCAGGTTCACTTATTTGCAATAATTCTTGGTATAAATATTAAAGCTCGCACACACCTTTTGGAGCGAACAAGAATCAAGGTGATGACACACACTCACACAAATAAACATAAACACCCAACATGCTCGAAAACACACAAGCCCGGTTCATTATTTTTTATTATTATTAAGTCATATCTCATTCTAATTCAACTTTTGTTTGTGACACGAGAGTCACCGCATGATCTCGCCTCGGTCCCTACTCACCGTCAAGGAATGACACTGATGCATCTAGCCGTCTACCTGCCCGGGCTAGTCGCCGAGAACCCCCTAGCTCTCCGCAAGAGCTAGGCAGTGTTGACACCGCCCGTTATAATACACTTGGGCCAAATATCAATATATAAAGTCGTCCTATGTCCGGTTTAGTTGTTATAACATAAACAATAAACACAAATAAACACATACCACACACAACAATAAACGCACACCACCAAATACACATAGATGCTAATAGAAGGAATACGAGCTAAGTAAGTCCGGAGACTTACCTCGTCTTCACTCTCAACTCACAACACTCTCGTTTCTTTTGGAAAGAAGCCCACAAACTGCTCACAAGAGGATATGTATCAACAACTCGCTCAACTAAAGAAGTCTTAGTCTTCTACACAAATGATCTAGGCGAGATCATTTGACTCTCATTCTAGGACCATCCCAGAATCCCTCATGCTCACACCATACTCAACACAAGCTAGAAGTCCTTAGACTTCTAGACCCGAAGTTCTCTAAAAAACATAACTCATAACACATACTAGGATAAACATGCCTAGTCTCAATAATCTCAACGGTATCAACACTATGCTAGTATACGAATATCCTAGCATGTAATCTCAACAACCATATAACCACAACCGCAAGCCTCAAATACTCACAAGATCAACCAAACACTCAACGTCTTACAACAGTCGAAAATCCTCAAAACTCACCTAAGGTCCAAACCATTACTTGGTATTCACTTTAAGTTATGCAATATCCAACCTAGCATAATACTACTAAACATAACTAGATCGAGGAAGAAGATACTCACACGATGCCAAAAAGGCGGAAGACGATCGATGGATGTCGAACTTGGACTCGTTAGGCCATTATCAGGGTCGTTTCTGAACCTAACAACAAAACTAAACAAGTTTAGCTTTAAAGGCTATTTGGGCATTATATATAATATATATAAGCTATAAGAATAACGCCGTAATGGAAATCCGAGTTTAAAATCGACAAATACATTTTTAGGACAAATATGAGAAATTTCATAAACTTGGTTCATATTTCGTAATTAAAACCTTGGGCATAAACCGAGGTTAACCAACAAGGCATAAATGATTTGTAAAAACCGGGTCACAAACTGCAATATAAATTATGGGTCCATTTATATAAATAATTTCTACAGTAGGGTATATTGCTTACATTCCAAAACTTAGGCTCAAAACTGCAATAAACAAATCTGGGGCACAAACTGTAATTAACCGAAATAAAGGCCCCTATTTGAAAAAAAAATCTAAAAAGGTTTTTAAAAACCCTACAAATGAAAGTAGGGGTAGGGAAAAGCTCACACAAGAGCGGCTGGGAAACGTTGACAAGGCTCCTAGGCTCCTCTTCTCCGGCGGCATCGCTAGTGGCCAGTGGCGAGGGAAGGCGTTGGCGGATATTGTAATACCCGGAATTTTTATTCAGTTTAATTCCGAAGCAAATCGGACTTCGAGCCGTTGACGGTTTTCCATATTATCTAGTATTTCTTTTTTCACGAATTTTATCATTTTATGTAGAATTTAATTCTCATAAAATGATCAAATTATATCAAGCTCTAATTCTTATAATTATTTATCATTTTATGTAGAATTTAATTCATAAAAAATGATAGATTTATATCAAACCCTAGTTATTATAATTCATTCTTATCGATGACTTTAGACGAGATCATGACAAGCTGTGACGAGATCATGACTAAGTTGAGACGAGGCCATGACAAAGCCCGACAAACCTGTGACAAACTCATTCATGGGTCTGACAAGGCCATGACGAGTTTTGACAAGTTTTTGACAAACTATTCAGCCCATCTTTCTTACAATTATTTCAGCCATCCTTCTTGCAATTGTTTCAGCCCATACCTTTCCTATGATGGCCCAGCTACCCATAACCCTCCAGCCCACACGGACCTGCTGTCGCCCAGCCATCCTCGCACAGCAGCCCAGCCTGTTTACGAGCTCAGTAGTAGCCTTCTTCCAGCCCGTACAACCTAGTTCGCAGCCCACAACAACCCACTCTCCTATGCTTCAGCCAGTGCAGCGCCAACCCACTCCTATGCTTCAGCCCAGAACCTTGTAGCCCAGCTACACGCTCAGCCCAGAAGGATGTAACAGCCGGCCCTTCCTCTCCCTTTTCTTCACAACATAACCGATGCTGAATTGAAGGAGAGCTGTTGTAACGACTCCTTAATTCACGCAGCAGATCCATTCAGCCTGCACGTTTCCTTACACCTCCCTACGTACAGAAGCTTGATCTAAAGCAGCCGTTCAAGCGTTCTTGCACACAATAAGACAACAACCAACGTCCTTCCTCTTCCTACTCTTATATTTGTGCTTGTCGAGTCTCTCTTGTTGGGTAAACATCTCCCCTCCCTTCTCTACATTGCACTCTCTATATATATGTGCTGATGTGAGCCATTTGAATCCTAGAACCTTTCATAACAGCCATGGAAGATAGCTAGAAGGGCTGGGAATTTTTTGAGTTTTCAGAGGTGACGAACAATCTACTTGGAGTCACGATTTGGGTAAGTTAGACTCCTCTTTTTTGGCTGGTTTTCGGATATGTCATTTACAGTAGTACATAGTATAACATACTAAATTTTGGGAAGAATCGGAGTTACGGCTTGAGAGTTATTGTGTTCCAAAGTTGACGCCTCATGCAGTTTTTATATATGTGCTGAATGTTGGGGAAAACAGCAAGTGATGCTGCTTTGTGAGATGGTTTTGAATAAGCTCTTGATCTCCGTTGGGATTGAATTTTGGATATGATATTGTAGACATATTGTTGTAGAACATATTAAAATTTTAGAGGAATCCAACGAGTGGTTTGGGATTTATGATTTTTCAAAGATTGAGTCGTAAGCAGTTTTTCTGTTGTGCTGAAATTCGGTTTTGTAAGATAGTTTTAAATAGGATTTTGATCTCCTTTGCGGCTGAATTTTGGATATATTAGAGATAAGATTTTATAGTAGAACATATCAAAATTTGGGATAAATCCAGCGAGTAGTTTAGGAGTTATGATTTTTCAAAGTTAAGACAGTGTGCTGCTTGTTATGTTTTGTAACCAACTTTAGAAATATTTGTAGAAGCGATGCTTTAACAGTTTTAAGAAATTCTTTCTCCTATGAGTAGATGGGATATCATAGATGATCTAGGGAATTATTTCGGAATTTTTATAAGATTATTAGAATTTTATATTTGAAGCTGTAGTTGGACTTCAGTGACTTTTCGGGAAATAGGTAATTTTTCGAGTTGTTACCTAAAATCATCCTAGGGAGTAGAATATTGTTAGTTAGCCTCAAATTATAATTGAAGTACATATTCTGAGTTTTTGGAAGTTCCGGGACTAAGGGTAAAATAGTCATTTTACCTTAAATAAACACTGTAATAACTTCTACACATAGAATCGTATATCTTAAGAGTTTTAGACTTATAAGTATCCAAGGAAATGTGTTGACTTACGTGCCTCCTCTGACAGGCAACTGAGTTCTGCACTTAAAGATTTAGTGGTGGTTAAGAGAGAGTCGAGATTTGATTCTTGTAAGTCCACGGACTTACTTAGCTGGCTTCTTGTATGAGTGTAATGTGTATGAGTGGTGTTGTTAGTTATGATAAACAACGAAACCGGATTAGGCCGAGTTTATTATTTACGTAATTGACCCAAGTGTATGATACCGGGTCGTGACATCATCTGCCTAGCTCTTGCAAGAGTCTAGGAGGTTCCCTGCGACCAGCCCAATCCGGTAGACGGTCAAATCCATTAGTACCATTCCGCGTTGGTAAACGGGGACAAGGGCGAGGTTTGGGAATCCCTCGTGTCAGAAAATAAGTATCATTAGTAATGACCTATCACCTAACTAAAGATAATAAAAGGATTGACTGTTGCATGTTGATTGTGTATGATGTGTGATTGTGCTTTTACCTTTATACTTATGCATAGAATGTTAGCTAACGGTTTTATACCACTTGTAGATGCCTTGAAGGTTAAGACAGTTGTAGAGAGATCCGGAGGGAATGGTCAGCCGGGTCCACGTACTCATTTGGTTGGGGACGAGGTTGTCTTATATACTTCATATGCGTCGTTTTAGTACCTTTGATTTGTAAGGCTGATACATATTTTTCATGTATATATTGTTTAAAGTTTTCAAATGTTTTTAATACTCTTGTGCCTTGTTGTAAGATCCAAGTTAAATTGTTGTCAAACTAAGGTCGGGACCCATTGTGAGGTCCTAACTAGTAGCTCCCCGAGTTCTCAGAATTTGGGGTGTTACAATGTGGTATCAGAGCTCTGGGTTGGCAACAATTGCACTTGAAATCTTCTGAAAGACCGATTGTATAAAATAACTAGAACCCGAAAGGGGTCTAAAATTTTCAAAACGGATTTATGTTTTTACATGAGCATAGTCGGGTTGTGGGTTAGTAGTACGTCGGACTACCATCGCTCTCCGTGGATCTCCGCAACTTGGATCGATAGGAGTGAGTATATAGACTTTTTATGAGGTTTACTATTATATGTTATATACGTGTGTATGCTTAGCTTGTTATTATCCTAAAGGATATTTTATATCCTTTAGTCGTGATATCACGAAGCGATTATCGCCTCCTGATGAATCAGTAGTGGACTTGAAGAGTCTCCAAAACGAGGCAATGGAATCGGACCTTGAATTGAGTATTGTACTCGGGTAGGCTGCTTGGTGATCCTTACAAATTATCCAAAGAACAAGTGAGTAAGGAAGTAAAGTTGTGAAGATAATTTTTACCGCATACAGAATCAGATGAGGAAGAAATCCCTGGGGTAGGTCAGTTAGAAGGAATAGAAGGTCATACAAGGGACTTGGTTGTATGAAGCCGAGAGATGAATTATAAGAACCATGCAAGAGACTACAAGAGTGCGGAGTAGAGATAACAATATTGGAACGAGACAAGTAGAATTGAGTACAACCAAGTTTGCGGAATCAAGGACTTTACAATCGAGGCGGATGCCCATAGACCATTATGGGAATGAGAAACCAGAAGAGACAGAGTGTCAATCCGGGTGTGAGAATCTAAGGTGGACGGAATGAAGACCTACAATTGAGTGTAAAAGCGAAAAGGCAGACCCCACAAGCGTGGGGAGGTTTTGACCTCCTCGAAGATATAAGAAGTTGATATTACCACCAACACTAGTGAAGAAAGGGGTATGGGAGAACGTCCTTGCTGGACTCGAGAATCCAGGGTAACCCGAATTATCAAGGGACCTAAGCCATCAACACATATGGTCCATGCAAAAGGAACTGCAAGTGAATGATCATTACGGCCATAAGAAGTTCAAAGACGCTTGCAAGCTATCGTGGAAAACTTGAAACGACTATTTATGTCAGATGAATGACACAATCGGACTAGAGAAATGGAGTTAGCCATAAGAAGCGGAAGAGTGGAAGGTAGAACGAACTAAAGAAGTATAAAAGAATTGTTGTGAGCAAATGTTAACCAACTAGCTAAGGAAAATTTGACAAATCACAATTAACACGGAATGGAGACTTACAACTTAATGTAAGAGCCAAAGGTAGACTTCACAAGCCTGGACGTTCTGTCTTCTTTAAAGATAAGAATTCTAAACGGAATCACAACGCCAGTATCGAAAGGATCGAAGCCATGTAACATAGTCAATAGAGATTTGACGAAAATATTACAAACAACACCGATTAAGGAACCTGTGCTTGTGAGAATCGTGTGGTGGACTAAAGAGTCCAAGGTAAGCCCCATTTACAACAGAACATAGGTCATCAACATAGACGGTCCCTGTAAAGGGACTACAATTGGGAGGTAATTAAAAGTCATCGGAACTACAAGACGCTTACCATCTATCGTGGAGTATTAGGAACAACCTTTAACGTCAGTCGAATGGCACAGTGACACTTGAGAAAGAAAGTTGTCCCAAAGGAAGAAGAAGAGTGAAAGATAAGACAAACTAAAGAAGGATAAAAGGATTAATCTAGTAGGTGATGTGCACCAAAAGTTTAATACTTGTAGGTGATGTGCACCGAAAGGGAAGACGAACTAAAGAAGGATAAAGAGAAACGTTTTAAGGGTTACTTCTTGGGTGGTTGAGATCAAACTCCGGTCAATTCTAGTAGTTTGGATCCGTGCTAAGAGAATTAAGAAAGTAAACAGAAGAAGTGTTCTCCAATCGTTATTTTGTTTCATTAAGGCAATTAAGGAAGGTACTTGGTACTTCATCCGGTTAGGACTTATGGTATAATTGGAAGAAAGAGTTTGAGGTTAATCACTTGGGACTCACAGAAAATGTCCTTATGATTAATGAGTGACAACAGAATTATCAGAGTAGCGCAGCGGAAGCGTGGTGGGACCTAACCCACAAAGTTGGAAGCAATGGTGCATAAAAAGTGTCGAGGTCAAGATGATGGTAGTTGGGGAAATGCGTTTTGATGAGAACAAACATGAAATGGGCTATGCGGAGCGACTATAATTTGGTGGAAGAATTTTATCACCATCAAGATAGACGGGAAAGTATGTGCATGTAAGAGGTTATAGAAGGAGACTGGTACCTTATTATGACTCCGAGTGAAGAGTGATGGCTTTGTTACATGTTGCCTGACAAGTAGTGTGGAATTCTATACTAATGGAATACTCTAGAGTGAGTTTTCAGGATGGATTAGTAAAGAATTAATGATGTAATTAAAGTATTGTGTATGGCCTGCACTAGAAAGCTCAAAGTGAGTAACTACCATCCTGAGTCAAAGATACATAAGAAAGAGAAGCGACAAGAGCATACTTGCAACCTAACAACCGTGCATAAAGAAAGCATAATCTCGGAGTAGATTTTATGTGTAACATTATGTCGGAATAGAGCCTAGTTGCATTTTGAGTTAAAGGGATATTACTAGTCCAATAAAAGTGGAGGGTACAAGAGTTCAATGTTGACAGTGTGTTAGCATGTATCGAGCATTTATGATCAAATAATTGTGATATAGGATCACTTTGTGTCTAATACCGTCATTCTGGAGATATTCTATATCACTTAAGGTCTTGGGTAATGCGTGGGAAGCCTGAGTTAGAGGTAACGATATATCAGATATCCGGTAACCACTCTAGAACGTGGTGGCAGACGCTTGTGATGTAAGTACCTAAAAAGATTTAAGATTTAGTGGTTTTAGGAAAAGCTGATAAGGCTACCTAAGATATCGGGATAGTAAATAACATAACCTTTCAAAGACCAATGTAGCGATAGTAGTAACCTCGGGAGTGACGAGTTAGGGCTTGACCTTGTACGTGTGATATTGTTTGACTACTTGTTCATTTCACGATTGAGTGCTTAGTTAGTGATGTGTGATTTTGGTAACATTGATGTGCGGGATACTTAGATGTGAAAACGATGAGACTTTTGAGTAGTGATCAGATATACCCGTTTAGTGCCTTAAAGGCCGATCAGGATTGTCTTACCCTATGTTTCGGGACGAAACTTATTGTTAAGGGGGAATTGATGTAATACCCGGAAATTTTCTTCCGACTAGTCCCGAAACAATAAGAACTTGACCGATTATGATGTTTTCGGCGCTTTAGTTCTTTAGTATGGATTCCGACATTATGTTATCTTCTTTTAAGTTTCGGGACAAAACTTATTTTAAGGGGGTACTGATGTAATACCCGGAATTTTTATTCAGTTTAATTTCGAAGCAAATCGGACTTCGAGCCGTTGACGGTTTTCCATTCTATCTAGTATTTCTTTCTTCACGAATTTTATCATTTTATGTAGAATTTAATTCACATAAAATGATGAAATTATATCAAGCTCTAATTCTTATAATTATTTATCATTTTATGTAGAATTTCATTCACATAAAATGATAGATTTATATCAAACCCTAGTTATTATAATTCATTCTTATCGATGACTTTAGACGAGATCATGACAAGCTGTGACGAGATCATGACTAAGCTGAGACGAGGCCATGACAAAGCCCGACAAACCTGTGACAAACTCATTCATGGGCCTGACAAGGCCATGACGAGTTTTGACAAGTTTTTGACAAACTATTCAGCCCATCTTTCTTACAATTATTTCAGCCATCCTTCTTGCAATTGTTTCAGCCCATCCCTTTGCTATGATGGCCCAGCTACTCATAACCCTCCAGCCCACACGGACCTGCTGTCGCCCATCCATCCTTGCACAGCAGCCCAGCCTGTTTACGAGGCCAGTAGCAGCCTTCTTGCAGCCCGTACAACCCAGTTCGCAGCCCACAGCAGCCCACTCTCCTATGCTTCAGCCAGTGCTGCGTCAGCCCACTCCTATGCTTCTGCAAGTGCAGCGCCAGCCCACTCCTATGCTTCAGCCCAGAACCTTGCTCATGCTAGCCCAGCTACACGCTCAGCCCAGGAGGATGTAACAGCCGGCCCTTCCTCTCCCTTTTCTTCACAACGTAACCGATGCTGAATTGAAGGAGAGCTGCTGTAACGACTCCTTAATTCACGCAGCAGATCTATTCAGCCTGCACGTTTCCTTACACCTCCCTACGTACAAAAGCTTGATCTGAAGCAGCCGTTCAAGCATTCTTGCACACAATAACACAACAACCAACGTTCTTCCTCTTCCTACTCTTATATTTGTGCTTGTCGAGTCTCTCTTGTTGGGTAAACATCTCTCCTTCCTTCTCTACATTGCACTCTCTATATATATGTGCTGATGTGAGCCATTTGAATCCTAGAACCTTTCATATCAGCCATGGAAGATAGCTAGAAGGGCTGGGAATTTTTTGAGTTTTCAGAGGTGACGAACAATCTACTTGGAGTCACGATTTGGGTAAGTTAGACTCCTCTTTTTTGGCTGGTTTTCGGATATGTCATTTACAGTAGTACATAGTATAACATACTAAAATTTGGGAAAAATTGTGTTCCAAAGTTGACGCCTCATGCAGTTTTTATACATGTGGTGAGTGTTGGGGAAAACAGCAAGTGATGCTGCTTTGTGAGATGGTTTTGAATATGCTCTTAATCTCCGTTGGGCTTGAATTTTGGATACGATATGGTTGACATATTGGTGTAGAACATATTAAAAAATGAGAGGAATCCAGCGAGTGGTTTGGGAATTATGATTTTTCAAAGATTGAGTCGTAAGCATTTTTTCTGTTGTGCTGAAATTCGGTTTTGTGAGATAGTTTTAAATAGGATTTTGATCTTCTTTGCGGCTGAATTTTGGATATATTAGAGATAAGATTTTATAGTAGAACATATCAAAATTTGGGATAAATCCGGCGAGTAGTTTAGGAGTTATGATTTTTCAAAGTTAAGACAGTGTGTTGCTTGTTAAGTGTTGTAACCAACTTTAGAATTTTTTGTAGAAGCGATGCTTTAACAGTTTTAAGAAATTCTTTCTCCTATGAGTAGATAGGATATCATAGATGAACTAGGGAATTATGTCGGAATTTTTATAAGATTATTCGAATTTTATATTTGAAGTTGTAGTTGGACTTTAGTGACTTTTTGGGAAATAGAAAATGGGTAATTTTTCTAGTTGTTACCTAAAATCATCCTAGGGAGTAGAATATGGTTAGTTAGCCTCAAATTATAATTTAAGTACATATTCCGAGTTTTTGGAAGTTCCGGGACTAAGTGTAAAATAGTCATTTTACCTTAAATAAACACTGTAATAACTTCTGCACATAGAATCGTATATCTTAAGAGTTTTATACTTATACGTATCCAGGAAAATGTGTTGACCCATGTGCCTCCTCTGACAGGAACTGAGTTCTGCACTTACGGATTTAGTGGTGGTTAAGAGAGAGTCGAGATTTGATTCTTGTAAGTCCACGGACTTACTTAGCTGGCTTCTTGTATGAGTGTAATGTATATGAGTGGTGTTTGTTAGTTATGATAAACAACGAAACTGGATTAGGCCGACTTTATTATTTACGTAATTGACCCATGTGTATGATAACGGGTCGTGACATCATCTGCCTAGCTCTTGCGAGAGTCTAGGAGGTTCCCTGCGACCAGCCCAGTCCGGTAGACGGTCAGATGCATTAGTACCATTCCGCGTTGGTAAACGGGGACAGGGGCGAGGTTTGGGAATCCCTCGTGTCAAAAAATAAGTATCATTAGTAATGACTTATCACCTAATTAAAGATAATAAAAGGATTGAGTGTTACATGTTGATTGTGTATGATGTGTGATTGTGCTTTTACCTTTAAACTTATGCATAGAATGTTAGCTAACGGTTTTATACTACTTGTAGATGCCTTGAAGGTTAAGACAGTTGTAGAGAGATCCGGAGGGAAAGGTCAGCCGGGTCCACGTACTCATTTAGTTGGGGACGAGGTTGTCTTATATACTTCATATGTGTCTTTTTAGTACCTTTGATTTGTAAGGTTGATACATATTTTTCATGTATATATTGTTTAATGTTTTCAAATGTTTTTAATACTTTTGTGCCTTGTTGTAAGATCCAAGTTAAATTGTTGTCAAACTAAGGTCGGGACCCATTGTGAGGTCCTAACCAGTAGCTCCCCGAGTTCTCAAAATTTGGGGTGTTACAACTATGGAGACGGCGGCATCAGCTTCGGCGGCGACAGAGACAGCATTCCTCCCTAGTGGCAGTGGCAGCTCTTTGGCGGCAAAGGAGAACAGATAAGACGGGAGGAAAGGCCATTTGTGGGGCAAAAACTGGGCGGAGAAGGTGGCGTTGGCTCCGGCGAGGCGAAGCTTTAGTCGAATGGTTTCAGCAGTCCCGGTTTGTAGAGGAAGGAGATCGAGATTGTGAAGGTGAGAGATGGAGGTCAATTCCAGAGAAAGATATGCTGCAGAGGGACGGGAAAGCAAAACAGGGTGAGAGTTGAGGGGACACAGAGAGGCGAGGTAAAGGTTGTGTGACGCAAGCAAAGCGGTGGCTACACATGGAAACGATGAAGATCGAGAGGACATTATGAGGAGAGATTGTGAGAAGGAAAGAGTCGAGAGACTAGGTAAGAGAGCGAAGGGAGCATAGGGGGCGCATGTGAGATCCAAAAGTCGGGCAGGTAGGGCTGTAATAGAGGCTAAAGCCAGGCTGAAATCGCATAGAGAAAGAAGCAGTGAAAAAGATAAAATAAATAGATAATAAAATGGAAATGAACTTGATCAAAATACTCGGATCAAGATTTTCAAATCGGACAACTTTCTCAACTTTTCCAAAAATAATACACGGATATACATGAACGCATCCAATATATATAAAAACTCGAAAAAGATATTTTACCTCGTAAAATACTTTTAATAAAAATACTTAAGCTAATAAATATCGATAGAAGTAGGACAAATAAATATCGAAACGCACTCAATAAACGGGGCGTTAAAATTCTTGTTGGTATACGGAAGTAGAGGCGAGTTTCGGGAGATTATCGTGTGACAAAATAAGTTGAATTAGTTATGGATAACTTAATGAAAGATAATAACAGGTTGAGTGTGAGCATGCTATATTTTTATTTCTACCTTATGTGTGCTTGTGCCTTTACTATCTTTCTGATATCTATAATGTTATCCAACATTTTATACCGATGTTGTAGACGTTCCGTAGTGTAACGCCTTAGTTTTTCGCGTTCACCGCAACCGCAGTGAAGTGTGCCGCCCTTGCAGTAGGCCGTACCCGCGGCAAGGTTAGCCTCCCCTGCGGCAGGGTCAGCCGCCCCTGCGGCAGGGTCAGCCGCCGCTGCGGCAGGGTCAGCCGCCGCTGCGGCTGACTACAGATCACACCCGATCTTTCTTTCTTTCATTTTATCTTCTTTCATAGATAGAAGATCCGATCTTCTAGCTTATGGGCCGGTTTCCTTATCTTCTTTCTAACCCTAAAAGTCCTTTCCATTTGTCTTTCGAGCCCGCCTCTATATATTCCCGTCTTTTCTTCTTTTTCCCGTTCCTTGCTTACATTTCTTCACACCCTTGAAAGTTACAACCGTCATCTTGCTTCTTGTGACCTTGCTGAACGTGAAAGTCCATCTCTTCTGGTTCCTTCATCACATTCGTATTTTCACGAGGAAGGTGAGTCTTCTATACTTGTTGTGCAGAAAGGGGGTATATATAAAGGGAGGTGAGATATGTTTGTTCTAAGGTTATGGATGTCATGTTTTCACGAGCCAAGCTAAGTCATGTTTTTTGTGACTCGTGTGGCGAATCCATAGTGGCTATGACGTGAAACAAGGAATCTGGATTGGGGCAACGCTGCAAGCTTAGGGTTATGATGTTAGTGCTTGGTGGAGTCAGGATTGGGCTTCTAGAGTTGTGGTTGAGGAATTCTACCTAAAGGCGTATTGTCACAGTTGTGAAGCTACTCATAGAATATCAAGAAGTGCATAAGGTGACCAACAAGAGTAAGAGAAAACTGAGGTTTCAAAGTTTGAAGTCGATATGAGACGTACAAGAAGTACATGAAAGATTGAGGTTAGAGCCGCTATGCTCGGTTTAACGTGCTTAAGGAAATGAATGTAAGGTTCCACACCTACTTGAAGGAAGGATGTCTATAGTGAAAGCTGATGTGGGATACGGAGAGCTCCTCCCATAGGTTGGGATGTCCGAGGAAGCGAAGGAGATTGTATTGATTTGTTATAAGGCCTGAACGAGTCTTGTAGTTAAGACCTTTGTGAGTGAACACTTGCGCGAGATCAAGAGATGTTATTATCGTCATCCCTTTGAAGTAAGAGGAGGGATTAAGTTGAATTATTGTTTAACCAAGGCTTCAGGAGTCGGAAGACTCGAGCCAGTTCCATGAGTTCAAGAGATGAAGGATCTGTGAAAGAAGATTGTCGACATTGTACCTACAGATGGAACATTACACGTGTGGAAGGATGTCACCCCAACAGATCGGGGTTGACCACCTGTCAAGCGTAGGACCAAGTTGTGTCGGTTATTACGATATGTGATTGATTGAGAAAGAGGGAACCCGAGATAGAACAATTCCCAAGGCATCGGAAGGTGGATTTCACCATTAAGCTTGATTTCAAGTTCATATTGAAAGTGAATCTTGAGTTCTTGATTTGAAGTTCATGTTCGGATACATCTTTAATTCTTGATTTGAAGTTATTTAAAGGACACCAGTTTGCAAGGAGAGAGACGGTTATCTCCGTTGTACATGGATTACCATAAGTTGAACAAGATGACAATGAAAAGGACAAGTATCCCTTACAATGAATGGAAGATCTACTCAATCAGTTGCAAGGGTCGGTAGTCTCTTCTAAGATTAAGTAAGATTTGATTGTCACCGTTTGAGAATTCGAGACTCGGATACTAAAATACGGCATTCCGGATAACCATGGTCACTACGAGTTTTAGTGATTCCATATGGGCTTACTAATGCCACGATAAGATATTTTGATCTACTCTGAAAGAGGAGAGAAGTTGTATCACAAGTTGTCTCGGGATGGCAAACCCCAAAAGATGTGGAAGAAGTTAAAAGTGTTCTTTGATGTGCTAGTGTTCGCTCTAAACGTGTGTGCAAGCTTTAAATTTATATCCCAAGAAATATGCTTAAACAAGGATGCGAACCCATAGTGTACGGATCAATTATAGTAAAAAGCAAGAATTCTGGGGTGTCAATCTCAGGGACTTAGGTGAAACAAAGCAAGTATAGGTTGTCAATGCAACTAATAACCATAAAAGAGATTAAAGTAGTTAAAGAGATGATAATAGGGTCAATTAAAGGAAATATGCAAATTCTAGGGATTAAAGCATCTAGTTGTGGTTCCAATTCAAGATCTCAAGAAAAGCGGACAAAGCTAAGATTTTGCAAAGGGAAGGTGTTTTTAAAGTGGAATAGATCACCGGATAAGTCTCACTACTCACTAACTCCAAACCAAAAGCTCCTATCATCGGGTAAGTCTCAAGGTACTAAGGAAAGGAATTATAATCTAAAACTAACACACCAACTAAGGGAATATAATCAACCTTTACCACGTAAGTCTCAGGCTAACTCACAAAGATGGGATGAAGGCACACTCAAAACCCAATAAAGGATAAACCATTATTACCTACACTTATGATCTTGGGTAAACAAACAAAGGAATTATCGGGTAAGTCTCATCCTAGGCTTACATTGAACCAGGAAAGATGTAATAAGGATAGGATTTGGCAAACTCTAACACTTAACTCTCAGTTTCGGATCAGAAAAGGTCACCTCGGTCAGTCAAGTTCCACCCCGGCTGAGATGTTCGTCGACTGAACGAGATGCTCTAGGGTTAAGGATAAAGACTCGAGCTTTCAGGGTTCTACTGGGATTAAGATTATTCTATCATCGTCTTTCCCACAACTTTCAGCCAATCACCTTAGAATCGCACAAGGAAATTAGTCACTCATCATCATGAAAGCAATAACCAAATATATAGGGAAAGAATGAATATTTGAACACAAAAACCTTAAGAACAAGGCTTCAATAACTGAATCAAATATCAAACAAATCAGCGTTCTTTGGATCACAAATCCAACAAGACAATTAAACTAAAGAGAATCTAAGAAAGTCTTACAAATCCCCTCACAAGCTATCACAAAGCTATGAACTTCCTTCCTTCAATCTTCAATCTTCCTTCAAACTTTCCAAAAATCTTTCCTAATTGCAGCGTAGAATGTGGTGTAGCGGGGATAGCGGGTTGCTGAATTTGTGGATAATCCAACCCTTTATATAGGAGAATTATCTTTCAAAAATAATAATATCTTAAAAAGATAATGTCCTAATAAAATATATCTTATCTCTAAAATAGATCATCTAAATATATGATCTTCCTTCCAGAAATCCAGCCCAAAAATATAAGATCTCTCCTTCCAAAAATAAAAGATCTCATCCAAATAAAATAAATCTCGCCGTGTCAGGATATTCGCCTCGGTCGGGGCGCTCCTCTAAATCACCTCGGTCGAGGTGACACTGTAGCTGACCGAGGTGAGTCTCAGCTGAATGTGAAATCTCTCAAATCTGGTCCAAAATCAATCTTCCATCTCATTTTCATGGTTCCTGAGATCTTCCTTAAGCTCTAGAATGTAGCTCCTATGACTCCTTAGCTCCTTTACTCCATTTTAGTCCAAAATGTGTCATTTTACCTACGATTACATCGAAACTTGGTGTAGACCTCGATTCCCATAAAGGTAGATGAAACAACAATATAATCACATAATATATATCCATACATGAAGATTTATGAAGATAAAACGTGTAAACAAGTCCCAAAATATAGACTATAATACATGCTATCAAAATACCCCATACTTGTCCCTTGCTTGTCCCCAAGCAAGTTCCAAATCTTGAGTACAAGATAGAATGGATTATAAGTCATAAAGATCAATGAAAAGTAATTCAAAACATTTTTGGTGTGCTCAACTCATAGATCACTCTAAGAGAATGCTTCATGGTGTTTAAAATCAAAACATGATCAAAGCATTTTATAAATATAAGAAAGTTGTTCATCTTTTCATGAAATCATAGAATGCATAATAAATCATAATTATCAAAATTAATCATGTATAATCCAGCTTAAACCACTAAGTCAATCAACAAGCTCGAGGTCTCAAGGGCTTTTGAAAAGAAGGTCAAGAAATGTGTGAGGGTGGGATGTATATAGGGAATGTGGTGCTAGAATCCGGGGAAAAGGATCTTCACTTCACTTGCTTCGAACTTCAACATCTTCCACCAATAAGCTTTGCTTATTTATTTTTTTACTTTTTGGGATGCATGGACAGAGGTGCACAATAACCGAAGCCTAGGAGATCAGCAATCATCAATTTCTCGATATGTCTCAAACCCTTGATGCACATACCATGACCCGTTAGGAATATCGCTCAATCTGACTTTGGAAAGACACAAACACCCGGCTATGTGAATGGTGCCGAGTTACTTATCATCATGATTGACTTCCCCAAACCTATTTGTTTCTTTCTAACATCCAGCCAACATCTCAACTTTTCTTTCACTTGCTTTTCATTTGCTTGCTTCCAAATTCCCGGATAGGTAAAGGGAGGCAAATATGTATATGAGGGGTTAAGCATGATCAAGAAGAAGAAGAGAAGAGAGTAAGTTGTCTTAATCATCCTAGGAAGAAAGTGATAGAACTCATCATGTGGTGTCAACCTTCAAATTCAACATAATTTGGATAAAAACAAAGTATTAAACATGCCAAAATTTCAAAGAAAGCATTTAGCAACTTAAACATATCATAAAACTTTTCAAACATATAAAGATTTCACAAATCAATCTGCAAACAAAATCATCACTGAGGTCATATCCAAAAAGGAAGCACAAAATCGTTTCGAAAACTGTTTCAGTTAAACCACCTCGGTCGATATGTTCTAGGTCAACCGAGGTGCTCGACCTCGTCTGGCCAGAATCATCCCGGTTGAGGTCATAAAATTTTTTTCTTACACCAGTTTTTGACGTTTTTCTCAAACAAAAACCTATATGCATGCATGTAATCTCAGATAAGCACATAGAGCCAAATAAGATCATAATCAAAGATCAAGAGAGTCATACAAGTACCCCATACTTGGGACATATTGTCCCAATGGGTCAAATATAAGTCAGAAGAATTGAATACTCACCAGACATAGCTGAACTGCATAGAGAAATAAGAAACAGCTCCCAGATAAGATCATCTCGGTCGAGGTACTGTGACTGCACCCGAGATATGTCTCAGTCAAGCTCTTTCATCTCAATTTCTCGAACTTTTGTCCTTCTAGTGTAGCTCCTGAGTTGTAATCCTTCCTTAGAGAGTACCTAGTTTCTTTCTAGAGGATGGCAAAAACAAAGCAAAGCAAAAACAAACTATCTAAACTAAACTAGAAAAGGGAAAAGAAAGCAATACCTTGGGTTGCCTCCCAAGAAGCGCTTGATTTAAGGTCACTAGTTGGACCTTTCCTCATGGATTTTTTCAATGTACCTCGAATATCTTGGAGTGTTCATCACATCCATCATAAATTTCTTCCAAGAAGGTTCCGGTTCCTAATTTCACCGGAAAATGGTAGGATCTCTCACGTACAAGCTTGTATGGTTTAGTTCTCACCGGAATCCTACCAATCTTCCTATGCTTCCGTGATACATATCTCAGTTTTGCATCCCATCCTTTCTTGGATCGGGAATTTAGCTTCTCGAGAATCCACTTAGCTCCACCATTTCCAGCTTTGGGATAGTACAAGGTCTTTGTCACATGAGTGATCCCATACTTGAACAAATAACACTTCGTTGCCTTAGCGGTGAAGTGCTTGTTAACTCCGATCCTTTCAGTCCAAGGAGTATCTTCTTTCAGCAAATTCAAGGGAGGCTTGATCTTAGGAGGTTCTTTTGGAAGAGACCTCCTACTCTTCGGTGCATCCCTGAAGAAATCTAGAACTTTAAAGGGAGTAGGAGTAAGTGCCTTATAAAGTTCTTCAAATAGTGGGACAAATTTCATGTTAGGGTGATAATCCACACATGAAATCTTTCCCAACTCAGCTGGATTCTCTTTAACCTCGGCCGATCTCTCTTCCATCTCGGCTGATATCTCTTCAACCTCGGCTGAAGTTTCAGCAGTTGGATCGAGATCTTCCACTTCTTTCTCTCAAGATCTTAAGGAGAAATTTCCGGTTCAATTGGAGGAATGCTTGAAACTTGCTTATGCTCCTCTTTCGGCTTAGCATAGGATAGGGTGCTTTTCTTGAGCTCCTCCAACTTCTTTGTCATCATCTCCCATTTTGATTCAAGCGAATCTTCAAGAGGTTGCTCATAAATCTTTCTAGGGATATTCAACTCATCCCATATTGCAAGCTCTTTCTTAATGGCATCTTCTCTTTCCCTTTTATTGTCAAACCAATAGAAGGAGTATTTCTCTTCCAAGTATTCATAATGGTCCGCCCTAGCACTTTGTCTTTCTATCCAGTTTGGATCAAATGTAGCCATTGAAAATCCTGAAAACTACAAAACACATAGAAAGAGTAGTCAAATGCAACAAGGGCAATAGCCCCGAAAGACAACCGAAACCGGCTTGGTCTAGACCAAGTCCCCGGCAACGGCGCCAAAAACTTGTTCGCTCCAAAGGGTGTGTGCAAGCTTTAAATGTATATCCCAAAAAATATGCATAAACAAGGATGCGAACCCGCAGTGTAAGGATCATATATAGTAAAAAGCAAGAATTTCGGGGTGTCGATCTCAGGGACATAGGTGAAACAAAGCAAGTATAGATTGTCAATGCAACTAATAACTACAAAAGCGATTAAAGCAATCAAAAATATGATAATAAGGTCGATTAAAGGAAATATTCAAATTCTAGGGATTAAAGCATCTAGTTGTGGTTCCAACTCAAGATCTCAAGATAAGCGGACAAAGCTAATATTTTGCAAAGGGAAGGTGTTTCTAAAGTGGAATAGATCACCGGGTAAGTCTCACTACTCACTAACTCCAAACCAAAAGCTCCTATTACCGGGTAAGTCTGAAGGTACTAAGGAAATGAATTATAATCTCAAACTAACACACCAACTAAGGGAATAGAATACCTTTACCGAGTAATTCTCAGGCTAACTCACAAAGATGGGATGAAGGCACACTCAAACCCCAATAAAGGATAAATCTTTATTACCTACACTTATGATCTTGGGTAAACAAACAATGGAATTACCGGGTAAGTCTCATCCTAGGCTTGCATTGAACCAAGAAAGGTGTAATAAGGATAGGATTTGGCAAACTCTAACACTTAACTCTCAGTTTCGGATCGGAAAAGGTCACCTCGGTCAGTCAAGTTCCACCCCGGCCGAGATGTTCGTCGACTGAACGAGATGTTCTAGGGTTAAGGATAAAGACTCGAGCTTTTAGGGTCCTACTGGGATTAAGATTATTCTATCATCGTCTTTCCCACAACTTTCAGCCAATCACCTTAGAATCGCACAAGGAAATTATCCACTCATCATCATGAAAGCAATAATCAAATATATGGGGAAAGAATGAATATTTGAACACAAAAACCTTAAGAACAAGGCTTCAATAACTGAATAAAATATCAAACAAATCAGCGTTCCTTGGATCATAAATCCAACAAGACAATTAAACTAAAGGGAATCTAAGAAAGTCTTACAAATCCCCTCACAAGCTATCACAAAGCTATGAACTTCCTTCCTTTTATCTTCAATCTTCCTTCAAACTTTCCAAAAATCGTTCCTAACTACAGCGTAGAATGTGGTGTAGCGGGGATAGCGGGTTGATAAATTTGTGGAAAATCCGACCCTTTATATAGGAGAATTATCTTCCAAAGATAATAATATCTTAAAAAGATAATATCCTAATAAAATATATCTTATCTCTAAAATAGATCTCCTAAATATATGATCTTCCTTCCAGAAATCCAGCCCAAAAATATAAGATCTCTCCTTCCAAAAATAAAAGATCTCAGCCAAATAAAATATATCTCGCCGCGTTAGGATATTCGCCTCGGTCGGGGCACTCCTTTAGATCACCTCGGTCGAGGTGACACTGTAGCTGACCGAGGTGAGTCTTAGTTGAATGTGAAATCTCTCAAATTTGGTCCAAAATCAATCTTCCATCTCATTTTCATGGTTCCTGAGATCTTCCTTAAGCTCTAGAATGTAGCTCCTATGACTCCTTAGCTCCTTAGCTCCGTTTTAGTCCAAAATGTGCCATTTTACCTACGATTACATCAAAACTTGGTGTAGACCTCGATTCCCGTAAATGTAGATGAAACAACAATATAACCACATAATATACATCCATACATGCAGATTTATGAAGATAAAACGTCTTAACAAATCCCAAAATATAGACTATAATACATGGTATCAGTTGGTCATTACCGGAATTGTGGAGGGATTCTCCAAAGTAACACCTTCTATGGCTAACCTACCCCGGATGACAATGAAGTATTGATTGGAACGAAAAGTGACAGTGGAGTTTTGAGAATTAAGAGGCTATTCATTGGTGCAACTGTTTTCACATTGCGTCGAGTATGACGGGATTGAAGTGTACAAGTGATTCTCCAAGACAAGGTCTTGATTGAGTATTAGGGAACGGTATAAGAGTAATAGCATACTTGTCTCGTTAGTGGAAGCGGTGGGAAGTAAGTACTTCCTTCATTAATTAGAACTCGCAACAAGAATTGAGGAAACGTAGCATCAAAGTTTGGTCTAACAAGAACCAAAGCCAACAATGTATATTGGAAGTTCGATCTTCTTTGTTAGAGACAAGCAAAGAGTGACATAATGGAAGTAATGTATTGAGGAAGACTCGAAAAGGAAGTTGAGTTTCCGATATATCGGACCTTTTGAGATCTTAGAGCGAGTTGGGAAAGTTGTTTACCGGTTGACAAGACCGCCAAGAGTAGAGTGTGTTCACCTAGTGTGTCATGAGTATCAGTCAAGGGAGTACATACATGATCTGAGACGTATGATAGTATCTTTGGTTAAGTTTTTTATGTTGAGCTAGTAGCATCGATAGGGTCGACGGGTCAGGCCTAGTTCTTTCCTTAGTTGAGTTATGTGCGAGTGTGATGGTATGTGTAGTTGCGTCGTGTACGGGATTGTGTCATAAGTTCTGATATATCTTGCGGTGTGTAGTTTGAGTAGATTGTGTGTATAGATTAGAATGTTAAATCCTTCTTAGTTTGAGAGTTCATACCTCGGCCTTAGGGACCGAGAAGTTCGACGCATAGCAGGTTTCGGGACGAAACTTGTTTTTAGGGGAATCTAATGTAACGCCCCATTTTATTAGGCGCATTTTGTATATTTATTTTTCCTACTTTTATCTAAAATTTTAATAGCTTATATATTTTTATGAGTATTTTACGTCGTAACTTAAATTCTACAAGTATATATGTATGCATACACCGATATATTTTATTACCCATGTTTAAAATAGCATATAATCTCGGAAAATAAATTTTGAGAATGGTTCTTGTATTTCAAGGTCTATTTTGCGAGTTAATTTATATATATTCGATCCACATATACCTATTTTTATTTTATGATGAATTTTCGGAAAAATTTTCGATCCGATAATCCCATTCCGACTTTTGATCGAGTAATTATATTATAACGTGTAAGACCGAAAGGTCAGCCCCTTGCCACCCCTTTTAGCATGCACACCTACGTGACCTCTGACTTCTTCTTCTTTTTTTTCCTCTTCCCTCACGCAACCTTCTCTATACAACACTCCATCTTCTTCCTTGCTTCTTTCACAGATGAGCTTCCCTCTCCTAGACCTATGTCGCATTGCCTGCCACCAGGGATTTGTTTTCGCCCTGCCGGAGCCAAACGAATGCCGGCAGTCCCTACTCTCCGCCAAGAACACCCGCTCCCTTCTCCTCTTAGTCATCAAATCGAACCAAAGTTGCCATGCCCCGGGAAACCCCTGTCGACCATAAGATCTTTAGTTTTGGCCGAGATCTTCAATTTTTGGAAAGTGAATTTTCCATATTTTAGGTTGATTTTTGGAAGGAAGCATATCTTTTTGGCTAATCTATTTGGAAGATTGGAAGATATTTTAAGTAGGGAAATTTCCTTTTAAGGATATTTTATCTTAGGAAGGTGATTCTCCTATATAAAGAGATGGATTTTCTGGAGATTAATTATCTCGGAGCAGTAGTTCTTCAAATTATAAAGTTGAAGGAAGTTTGAAAGGAAGTTTGGAAGGTTGAAGAATCCAAGGAAGTTAGCTTTGAAGGAAGTTGAAGAAAGTTGTAAGATTTTCTTAGTTTGGTTTGATTTGTTGTCTTTTCTGATTGTGATTGAGGAACGTTGTTTGATTGTTTGATTGAGTTATTGAAACCTTTGTGTTAAGGGTTTCTTGTTTGAATATGGATTTCTTTTTTATATATTTGATTATTGTTATCATGATGATTGTTGGCTAAGTTCTTTATGCGATTCTAGGGTGATTGGCTTAAAGTTGTGGGGAAGATGATGAAAGAATGAGCCTTTACGCCAGTGGACCCTGAAAGCTCGAGCATTTACCTTAACCGACGAACACCTCGGTCAGTCGTGGAACATCTTGACCGAGATGGTACATGAACTGAGCGAGGCGAGCTGATAGCATGAATTATAGTCTATATTTTGGGGTTTGTTTGGACGTTTTATCTTCAATAATCTGCATGTTTGTATGTATTATATGTGATTATATTACCATTTCATCTACCTTTGCGGGAATTGATATCTACACCTGGTTTTGTTGTAATCGTAGGTAAAATGGCACGTTTTGCATCAAAAAAGGAGCAAAAGGAGCTATGGAGTCATTGGAGCTACATTCAGGAACATAAGGAACCATCCAGGAAGCATAGCCATGGATTAGAGATTCACTTTGGACCAGATTTGAGAGATTTCACATTCAGTTGTGACTCACCTCGGTTGACCACAGATTCACCTCGACCGAGGTGATCCAGAGAAGTCAACTCGACCGAGGCGAACACCTGGGACGCGGCGAGAATATTTTATTCTTGGCTGAGATCTTTTATCTTTGGAAAGAGATCTTATGTTTTTGGGTCTGGCTCCTGGAAGGAAGAAGATATACTAGATCATATATTTTACCAATTTTTATGGGAAGAGATCTTTCTAAGATATCTTATCTTTGGAGAGTAATTTTCCTATAAAAAGGGTCGGATTTCCCACAAATCCACATCATGCTATACCACCGATTAGGGTTTATACACCACATCAGCCATACTTCAGTTGGGAGATTTGAAGAACCTTTTTGAAGGTTGAAGATGGAAGAATGTAGCTCTTATAACTTTTGAAGGGTTTTTGTAAGATCATCTTAGATTCCCTTCCTTGTTGTCTTGCCTTGTTGGATTTCTATCCAGGGAACGCTTTGTGTGATATTTTATTCAGTTATTGAAGTCTTTTCATTAAATTCTTCTTGTTCAAATATTCACCTTCTTCCCATATACTTGATTAATACTTTCATGATGATGAGTGGCTAATCTCTTTGTGCAATTCTAGGGTGATTGGCTGAAGGTTGTGGGAAAAACAATGATAGAATAATCTAAAATTCCAGTAGGACCCTGAAAGCTCGAGTCTTTATCCTTAACCTTAGAACATCTCGTTCAGTCGATGAACATCTCGGCCGGGGTGGAACTTGATTGACCGAGGTGACTTTTCTTATCCGAAACTGAGAGTTAAGTATTAGAGTTTTCCAAATCCTATTCTTATTATACCTTTCCTGGTCCAATGCAAGCCTAGGATGAGACTTACCCGGTAATTCCTTTGTTTGTTTACCTAAGATCATAAGTGTAGGTAATAAAGGTTTATCCTTTATTGGGGTTTGAGTGTGCTTTCATCCCATCTTTGTGAGTTAGCCTGAGACTTACCCGGTAAAGGTTGATTCTATTCCCTTAGATGGAGTGTTAGTTTGAGGTTATAGTTCTTTATCTTAATTCCTTGAGACTTACCCGGTAATAGGAGTTACGGTTTGGGATTAGTGAGTAGTGAGACTTACCCGGTGATCTATTCCACTTTAGTAACACCTTCCCCATGCAAAAACCTCAGCTTTGTCCGCTTATCTTGAGATCTTGAGTTGGAACCACAACTAGATGCTTTAATCCCTAGAATTGCATATTTCCTTTATTGACTTCTATATCATTATTGGTTGTTTTGATCACCTTTTGTGGTTAGTAATTACTAAAGCATATCGTAATTGGACTTTGTTTCACTAAGTCCCTGTGACCGACCCCTGGAATTCCTTGCTTTTTACTACGATTGACCCGTACACTGCGGGTTCGCATCCTTGTTTTAAGCTTACGTCTAGGGTTATAAATTTAAAGCTTGCACACATCGTTTGGAGCGAACAAGTTTTCGGCGCCGTTGCCGGGGACTTGGTCTAGACCGAGCCGGTTACGGTTTGCTTTTGGGGCACTTGCCCCCGTGTCTACTAACCACTCTACTTGAGTGACTTTTGCAGGTTCTTTCTTATGTTTATGCGAAGAACCCGCACTGGGAAGGAAATGGTTCCTTACGATCCCGAACCAGAAAAGACATACAGACGACGCTTAAGAGAAGCGAAGATGGCCCATCAAGACAACCGCGATCTTGAGGCCGAGTTGAAAGAGGCGCTAGAGCAGCTACGCCTCAGCAGGGAAGAGCTAAGGCGAGAGAAGGAAGAAACTCGCACTAGGACTGAAGCAATCGAAGCAGATACGACAACAATACGAGACCAAATTCTACTTCGACCGAGGGAAGACCCAGTTCCCGATGCTGGACCGATGCAGGTACCAGTTGCTGACCCTCGATCAATGCAGGTCCCAATTGCTGACCCTCGACCGAGGCACGTTCCAGTACCCGACGCCCCGGCTGAGATACTTCCACCTCGGATGCTAGTCCGAGCTTTTCTTCTTGCAGGAATCCCACAAACCCTAGGTCAAAGGATGGACCTCAATCAACAACTGAGGCTTCCAGGAGTTAACCTAGGAGATCCAGCGGACCATGACTACGAACTTCGACCGCAAGTTCTATCCATGATTCGCCAATGCCAATTCGGAGGGCTAGAGAAGGAATCACCGCATCAACATCTTCAAAACTATGAGATCTTGATGGAGACCTTGAGACCCTCAAGAATTGACAATAACAACTACAAGTTAAGACCTTTTTACTTTTCTTTAAAAGATAGAGCTCTTACTTGGTATCAATCTCTTCCTCCAGGAAAAATTAGCACATGGGAGGAGATGACTACGGAATTCTTGACCAAATTCTTTCCCCCCTCAAAGACCGCTGAAATGAGAGGAAAGATCATTGCTTTCATCATGAAGGACAAGGAGTGCTTGTCCAAGTCATGGGAGAGGTTCAAGGACATTCTTTTGGATTGCCCACATCATGGGATTCCAAAGATAGAGTTATTGGAGATATATTTCAAGGGACTGGACGGAAGCACCCAGTTCAACCTCCAACTACTTTCCGCCGGTACCTTTATGGACATGGCGATTGACGAAGCTTGGGACTTCATCGAGAAGCAAGCTTTGCATATGGAGAAATACACCCATCAAGGAGCTGAAGGTGGAGTTAAAAGAGTTAACTTCCAAGATACTCAGCCCAACATCAATCAACTCACGTCTTTGAAGAATAACGTGAAGCAATTGAAGGAACTCTTGGTTGCACAAACCAAGAAGGAAGAGCAAGGGCAAAGGAACAACAACAACGGATACTGTAACAACAACAACGGTTCCCGGAACAACAATTACAACAAAAACAATAGAGGATCCAAGAGCAACAACTGGAGGGCGAACAACCAAAATTCTAGTAACAATCATTCTAACTCCAACTCTAACGATTCCTCTAATCCTTTCCTCTCTTCCCCTTCTTCTTCTTCTACTCCATTAAAGAGCCAGGGGCAAGGATCAAGTTCGTCTCAGCCGGAAAAGAAAGACGCAGTTCTGGAAGCTATCTTGATCAAGCTTAGTGCTATGGAGACTTCTATGACTTCATTTTTGAAGGCCCAAAAAGCCTTTGAACAACAACTTGCAAGTAGGGAGAATGAAGTGCCAAGAGATCCAAGGAAGCTTCCAGCAAGGACGGAGAGCAACCCTAAGGGCCAGATCATGGCCATAACAACGAGGAGTGGACTGAAAACTACAGATCCAGTGCCTCGGTCGGTGCCAGTATCGACGAAGACCACCTCGGTCCAGGTGCAGTCGAAGAACACTTCGACCGAGATGCCAACCGAGGTGGAGCCACAGAAAGCGGAGGGGAAAACTGAAGTTTATGTTCCACCTCCTGCATACAAACCACCACTTCCATTCCCCTAGTCAAGGGCCAGAGCACATATAGACAAGCACTTTGGTAAGTTCCTTGACTTGATGAATAAACTGCACATTAACATTCCTTTCCTTGATGCTATTCTAGGGATGCCCGCCTATGGGAAGTTCTTGAAGGAGATCCTATCAAGGAAGAGGAAACTAGAAGATTTTGGTGAAGTAAGGATGACATCTAAATCCTCGGAGCTCATACAAATCATGAAGGTGAAGATGCCACCTAAATTGAGAGATCCCGGC
This sequence comes from Fagopyrum esculentum, assembly GCA_033239045.1. NCBI lineage: Eukaryota > Viridiplantae > Streptophyta > Magnoliopsida > Caryophyllales > Polygonaceae > Fagopyrum > Fagopyrum esculentum. The sequence continues at coordinate 74,410,090 of BSUD01000007.1, read as the reverse complement.
TCATTTTGTATTCCCATTCAAGTTGGGGATGTCACTTGTGAAGCCCTTTGTGATCTAGGAGCCAGCGTGAGCATCATTCCGCTGGAACTATGCGTGAAGATCGGACTTGGAGAGCCCAAGCCGGTCAAGATTCGACTATACATGGCGGATCGCTCCATCACCCATCCCGTGGGAATCTTGGAGGACGTTCCGGTCAAGTTAGGTAACTTCTATTTGCCAATAGACTTTGTTGTACTTGACATTCCCGCAGATTATCCTGTTCCTATTATTATCGGGAGGCCATTTCTAGCAACTTCAGGTTGCAACGTGGATTGCAAGAACGCCAAGTTGAAATTCAACATTGGTGGCGATGAGGTGGAGTTCGCATTACTTGCAGCCATGAAAGGGGATCAGCTAAGCGATGATATCTTCAACATCTACGATGAAGAAGAATCAAGAAAATTGGTGAGCTCTATCCTTATTAATGATCCACTCGAAAGCGTTATTAGTTTCAGTTTAATGGTGGACGGTATAGATGCTTCTTGTGATGCAGATATACGGAGCTTAAAAGCACTGGAAGAAGATCTAGGAGCTAAAATTCAGAAGCTAATCCAGGAGACGAAGATCTCCAGTTTCGGTTCCAGTTGCAGTACCTCGAACGAGGCACTATCTAGACTGAGCGAGGCGACTGAAGAATATCTCGGTCTACGCCTCTGCCCCTCGACCGAGGTCGATGGCGAGATGATGTCAACTGAGACTGATGAAAATAACAAATTTCTTACTCCTTTCTTTGACATTCATCCTCAGTTGGTGGAACATTCCATCCACCAACTTTCTAATAATAAAGGACCTTGGTATGCTAATATTGTGAATTATCTTGTTTGCGAGGAGGTACCACCCGGATTGATGTGCTCTCAAAAGAAGATATTCTTCAAGGAAGTACGCCATTACTACTAGGATGAACCGCTGCTATTCAAGCGCGGGCCGGATGGGATGCTTCGAAGATGCATTCCGGAAGATGAAGTTAATAGCGTCATACGGCATTGCCATTCACTTCCTTGTGGAGGACATGCTAGCACCGATAAGACGTGCGCTAAGGTATTACGTTCTGGTTTCTTTTGGCCTACATTATTTAAGGATGTACAATCGTTTGTTGTCTCTTGTGATGCATGCCAAAGAACAGGAAATTTGTCAAGGAGGAACGAGATGCCACTTAATAACATTCAAGAGCTAGAAATCTTTGATGTATGGGGGATTGACTTCATGGGACCTTTCCCATCCTCCGGTGGAAACCTCTATATTCTTCTTGTAGTTGATTATGTCTCTAGATGGGTTGAAGCCATTGCTTCTCCAACTAATGACGCAAAGGTGGTTGTGAAGTTCTTAAACAGGACTATCTTTCCAACTTTTGGAACTCCACGCATCATCATCAGCGATGGAGGAACACATTTCATCAACCGGAAGTTCAAAGCACTTCTATCGAAGTATGGGGTAACCCACAAGGTATCAACCCCTTATCACCCTCAAACTAGTGGACAGGTCGAGATCTCGAATAGAGAAATCAAGGCAATTTTGGAGAAGACCGTCTCTAGGATGAGGAAGGATTGGTCCATGAAATTGGATGACGCTCTTTGGGCCTACAGGACCGCATTTAAGACTCCCATTGGTACCACCCCTTATAATTTGGTATATGGGAAGTCTTGCCATTTGCCCGTTGAGTTAGAACACAAAGCATATTGGGCGATCAAATGGTTAAACTTCGACATTAAGGAGGCCGGCGAGAAGCGGCTATTGGAAATCAACGAGCTGGAGGAGCTGCGTTTGAACGCTTATGAGAATGCCAAAATCTATAAGGAGAGGACGAAGAAATGGCATGACAAGCGTATCATCCCAAAGGAGCTTAACGAAGGAGACTTAGTTCTACTCTTCAACTCCCGCCTTCTCCTCTTTCCAGGTAAGTTAAAATCTAGATGGACCGGACCTTATGTTGTGAAACATGTTTTTCTTCATGGTGTAGTTGAGATATGGGGCGAAACAAGCGAAGCTTCAAGGTTAATGGCCATAGACTTAAGAAGTATAAACCGGAAGTTCCGGTTGACGAGGTTGCAGCAATATACCTCGTTTGAGACGCATCTTGGTCCAGCTAGCGACCTTAAACCAAGCGCTTCTTGGGAGGCAACCCAAGGTATTGCTTTCTTTTCCCTTTCTAGCTTAGATAGTTTTGTTTTTGCTTTGCTTTGTTTTGTTTTTGGCGTCCTAGACAGATAACAGGTGACATCTAAGGAAGGAGTACGAACCTGGAGCATAACTAGAAGGACAGAAGATCGAGAATTTGAGAAGACGAAGTTTGACTGAGACATATCTCGGTTGCTGTCAAAGCACCTCGACCGAGATGATTCTTGAGCAACCGAGGCGACTAGGGTTTCTAAAGAACCACCTCGGTCCGTACCACCTCGGTCCAGTCGAGACCACCTCGACTGAGGTGACAGCAGTTCCAGAAAGGGTATAAAAAGGGGGAAATTTTCTTTTTATCCTCTTTACCTACCCCCTCGACCGCGGCGCTCTCCTTCGCCTCGCCCCTTCGATTCTTGGTCATTTTCGTAGATCTTCGTTTCCAAACTGTAATTAAATCGTATAGGATCCCAGTGCATTGTCGATCTGCGAAGAAATCGAACCGAAACGGCCGAACGAGGTAAAACGAACCGAAACCCTAACCTCATTGATTTTGCTTCGATTTGGGCTTGGATTGCCCCGCATTTACTAAGAAAAGGATTAAGTAACCCATAGGAACCAGTTGTAGTGATTTTGGGGAAAAAGAACTGGAATTTTCGAAGAAATTAGAACGCAGTTTTTCGCCTCGGTCCAGACGTGTTGTGCCTCGGCCGAGGTATTCTTGAGTGTTGTCAGACTGACCGAGGTGACCTGACAGTGAGAGAAATTGAAAATGAGTTCTGAGAGACGTCTTGCCATCAGGGATAGATCCTCCCCTTCCCCTTCTTCCTCTTCTTCCCGACCTTATCGCCCGGTGATCCACGAGCGACACCGGGTCGATTACGAGCGTATTTCCGGACGTCCAGTGATTGCACCTCGCTTCCTGGACGTGTCAGCCTTTGACTGTCTCCATGTGGATGGAGACCTTAGACGGATGATATCCACAGTAGGGCTAGATCAGTTTACTGAGATCCAAGCCCTTGCCTATTTGGAGCCCACCTTAGAGTTTGTTAGCTCCTTCACCTATCTCCCCACAGAGCGTTCTGTGAAGTACCGGTTGATGAACCGGAACTTCCTAGTGCCACTAGAGTTTTGGAGAGAGATTTTTGCTTTCCCTGACCCGACAGCTGTTGACTTCCCTTCCCGATCTGTAGTTAGGGAGTTTTGGGGACAGATTGCTCACGTGGTTGAGCACGCAGATAGATGGCGATTTGGAGATTCCAGGGAGAAGGTCATCTTTCACTTAGCTTTTAGGTTAGCCCACCGCATTTTCAGCGAGACGCTTCTGGCGCGTACTGAGACGCCCTAGAAGGTCCGACAAGGGGAGCTGTTCAGCCTATATTGCATGGTGACCGGAGGGATCCCCGACTTTGGCTTGATGTTGGCAGAGGACCTGCACAAGATCAAGGCCAAGGCGAAGGGGGACATTTGCTGCGGAGGACTTGTCACCCACATCGCCAGCTACGAGGACATGGATCTCAGCGCTTGCACTATGGTGGCGGCTGCCAAGCCGCTTGGGCTACAGAAGATGATCACTCGGTGGATTCTGGTTCCCCAAGGACTAACTACACCATACGTGGCTATGCCATGGGAGTTGACTACACCGCAGGGGATTAGGTGGTCTGCACAATTTACAGTTTATGACCCTTATTATTGGCAGACCGCCTGGGCCCCACTAATGGAGGATTATAGAGAGGCAGCAGCTGCCCCAGCTGAGGAGGAGGTAGATGATGAGGAGACAGCTGATGACAGGGATGATGGAGTCCCGATGGATACAGGGACAAATACTGCAGGGACGAGTGCGCCAGTTATTGATCTTGATGATGATGATGATACTGCGTCTGCACCTGCTACATCTCCAGTGCGACCTGCTAGGCATAGGACACGCCGACACAGAGATCCTGAGGCTCACCGTCGGCTCGATGATCTGACGGATCAGATGATTGATTCTTATGCTGCTATGTCACTAGATATCCGTGAGATGTAGGAGAGGCAGCACTACCAGCATATGATGGCTCAGATCCAATTTGAGCACATCATGGGCTATCCATTTGACCCGTCTCAGTATCCATATGTGCCACCACCGCCACCACCGGATCGTGAATACTGAGAGCTGCAGGATTTTCTTTCTTATTTTTATGCAGTTCAGTTTATTATCCGGTGAGTATTTTTATTCCTTAGACTTATTTTGACCCACTGGGACAGCGTGTCCCAAGTACGGGGTGTTTATCGATGTATTACTTGACTTATGTGATGTAGACTCTATTTGACCGGATATTTATTCATATTTATGCTTCAGTTTGCATTTATGTGTTTATCTGAGATTGCATGCATACTTACAGTTTATTTGATTGAGAAAAACGTCGAAACTGAAAAAAAAAAAACTGAGAGTTTTCGAAACGATTTTTGTGTTTCTTATCTGGATATGATCTCAGTGAAGATCTTGCTTACTGACTGGTTTTGAAATCTTTATGTGCTTGAAAGGTTTTATAATATATTTAAGTTGCTAAATGCTTTGTTTGAAATTATTGGCATGTTTCATACTTTGTTTTTATCTAAATTATGTTTAATTTGAAGGTTGACACCACATTATGAGTTCTCTCACTTTCTTCCTGGAAAGACCAAGGCAATTCATTCTTCTCTCCTCTTCTTCTTGATCATGCTTAACCCCTCATATATATTTTGCCTCCCTTTACCTATCCGGGAATTTGGAAGCAAGCGAAGTGGTGAAAGCAAGTGAAGTTAAAGTTGAGAAGTTGGCTGGAAGTGAAAGTGTTAGAAAGTAATAATAGGTTTGGGGAAGTCAATCATGATGATGAGTAACTCGGCACCATTCACATAGCCGGGTGTTTGTGTCTTGCCAAATTCGGATTGAGCAATATTCCTAACGGGTCATGGTATGTGCATCAAGGGTTTGATGCATCTCAAGAAATTGATGATTGCTGATTTCCTAGGCTTCGGTTATTGTGCACCTCTGTCCATGCATCCCAAAAAGTAAAGTAAAAGAAAAAAAAAGTGTGAAATAAGCGAAGCTTATTGGTGGAAGATGTTGAAAGTCAAAGTGAAAGTGAAGTATATCCTTTTCCCGGATTCTAAGCACCACATTACCTTACATACATCCCTACCCTACACGTTTCTTGACCTTTCTTTTGGGAAGCCCTTGAGACCTCGAGCTTGTTGATTGACTTAGTGGTTTAAACTGGATTATGCATGATTAATTTCGATAATTATGACTTATTATGCATTCTATGATTTTATGCAAAGATGAACAACTTTCTTATACTTATAAAATGTTTTGATCATATTTTGATTTCAATTTCCATGAAGTATTCTCTTAGAGTGATCTATTATTGTAGCACACCATAAAAATGTTTTGAAAGACTTTTCATCAATTTTCTTGACTTATAATCCATTCTATCTTGTCTTTTATATGCGGACCTTGCTTGGGGACAAGCAAGGGCTAAGTAGGGGGTATTTTGATAGCATGAATTATAGTCTATATTTTGGGGTTTGTTTGGACGTTTTATCTTCAATAATCTGCATGTTTGTATGTATCATATGTGATTATATTACCATTTCATCTACCTTTGCGGGAATCGAGGTCTACACCTGGTTTTGTTGTAATCGTATGTAAAATGGCACGTTTTGAATCAAAAAAAGGAGCAAAAGGAGCTATGAAGTCATTGGAGCTACATTCAGGAACATAAGGAACCATCGAGGAAGCATAGCCATGGATTAGAGATTCATTTTGGACCAGATTTGAGAGATTTCACATTCAGTTGTGACTCACCTCGGTTGACCACAAATTCACCTCGACCGAGGTGATCCAGAGAAGTCAACTCGACCGAGGCGAACACCTGGGATGCGGCGAGAATATTTTATTCTTGGCTGAGAACTTTTATCTTTGGAAAGAGATCTTATATTTTTGGGCCTGACTCCTGGAAGGAAGAAGATATACTAGATCATATATTTTACCTATTTTTATGGGAAGAGATCTTTCTAAGATATCTTATCTTTAGAGAGTAATTTTCCTATAAAAGGGGTCGGATTTCCCACAAATCCACATCATGCTATGCCACCGATCAGGGTTTATACACCACATCAGCCATACTCCAGTTGGGAGATTTGAAAAACCTTTTTGAAGGTTGAAGAAGGAAGATTGTAGCTTTTATTGCTTTTGAAGGGTTTTTGTAAGATCATCTTAGATTCCCTTCCTTGTTGTCTTGCCTTGTTAGATTTCTATCCAAGGAACGCTTTGTGTGATAATTGATTCAGTTATTGAAGTCTTTTCATTAAATTTTTCTTGTTCAAATATTCACCTTCTTCCCATATATTTGATTAATACTTTCATGATGATGAGTGGCTAATCTCTTTGTGCGATTCTAGGGTGATTGGCTGAAGGTTGTGGGAAAAACAATGATAGAATAATCTTAAATTCCAGTAGGACCCTGAAAGCTTGAGTCTTTATCCTTAACCTTAAAACATCTCGTTCAGTCGATGAACATCTCGGCTGGGGTGGAACTTGACTGACCGAGGTGACTTTTCTTATCCGAAACTGAGAGTTAAGTGTTAGAGTTTGCCAAATCCTATTCTTATAATACCTTTCCTGGTCCAATGCAAGCCTAGGATGAGACTTACCCGGTAATTCCTTTGTTTGTTTACCTAAGATCATAAGTGTAGGTAATAAAGGTTTATCCTTTATTGGGGTTTGAGTGTGCTTTCATCCCATCTTTGTGAGTTAGCCTGAGACTTACCCGGTAAAGGTTGATTCTATTCCCTTAGATGGAGTGTTAGTTTGAGGTTATAGTTCTTTATCTTAATTCCTTGAGACTTACCCGGTAATAGGAGTTGCGGTTTGGGATTAGTGAGTAGTGAGACTTACCCGGTGATCTATTCCACTTTAGTAACACCTTCGCCATGCAAAAACCTCAGCTTTGTCCGCTTATCTTGAGATCTTGAGTTGGAACCACAACTAGATGCTTTAATCCCTAGAATTGCATATTTCCTTTATTGACATCTATATCATTATTGATTGTTTTGATCACCTTTTGTGGTTAGTAATTACTAAAGCATACCGTAATTGGACTTTGTTTCACTAAGTCCCTGTGATCGACCCCTGGAATTCCTTACTTTTTACTACGATTGACCCGTACACTGCGGGTCCGCATCCTTGTTTTAACCTTACGTCTAGGGTTATAAATTTAAAGCTTGCACACACCGTTTGGAGCGAACACGAGCCCCTTCCTGATCCTTATCTGAGTTGAGATTTCAGTTTGCCAAATCCTATCCTTGTTATACCTTTCCTAGTTCAATGCAGGCCTACGATGAGACGTACCCGGTGATTCCTTTGTTTGTATACCCAAGATCATGAGTGTAGGTAATAAAAGTTTATCCTTTATTGGGGTTTGAGTGTGCCTTCATCCCATCTTTCAGAGTTAGCCTGAGACTTACCCAGGAAAGGTTGATTTTATCCCCTTGGGTGGTGTGTTGGTTTGAGATTATAGTTCCTTTCCTTAGTACCTTGAGACTTACTCGGTGAGAGGATCTTTGGTTTGGGATAGTGAGTAGTGAGACTAACCCGGTGATCTATTCCTACCTTAGAAACACCTTCCCTTTGCAAACCTCAGCTTTGTCGACGTTATCTTTTGATATCTTGAGTCGGAACCACAACTAGGTGCTTTAATCTCTAGAATATGCATTTTCTTTACCTGGTTATTACATCATCTTTGATATCTTTTCTTTGTTGTTTGTTTTTAATTGACAACCTGAATTACCGTTCTTTGCTTCACCTTAGTCCCTTTGTTTGACCCTGGAATTCTTGCTTTTATTAGAACCGATCCGTACATTGCGGGTTCGCTTATTTGCAATAATTCTTGGTATAAATATTAAAGCTTGCACACACCTTTTGGAGCGAACAAGAATCAAGGTGATGGCATACACTCACACAAATAAACATAAACAACCAACATGCTCGAAAACACACAAGCCCCGTTCATTATCTTTTTGTTATTATTAAGTCATATCCTAATTCAACTTTTGTTTGTGACACGAGAGTCACCGCAAGATCTCGCCTCGGTCCCTACTGACCGTCAAGGAATGGCACAGATGCATCTGGCCGTCTACCTACCCGGGCTAGTCGCTGAGAACCCCCTAGCTCTCCGCAAGAACTAGGCAGTGTTGTCACAGCCCGTTATGATATACTTGGGCCAAATATCAATATATAAAGTCGTCATATGTCCGGTTTAGTTGTTATAACATAAACAATAAACACAAATAAACAGATACCACGCACAACAATAAACACACACCACCAAACACACATATATGCTAATACAAGGAATACGAGCTAAGTAAGTCCGGAGACTTACCTCATCTTCACACTCAACTCACAACACTCTCGTTTCTTTTGGCAAGAAGCCCAAAAACTGCTCACAAGAGGATATCTATCAACAACTCGCTCAACTCAAGAAGTCTTAGTCTTCTACACAAATGATCTAGGACCATTCTAGAATCCCTCATGCTCACACCACACTCAACACAAGCTAGAAGTCCTTAGACTTCTAGACCCGAAGTTCTCTCAAAAGCATAACTCATAACACATACTAGGATAAACATGCCTAGTCTCAATAATCTCAACGGTATCAACACTATGCTAGGATACGCATATCCTAGCATGTAATCTCTACAACCATATAACCACAACCGCAAGCCTCAAATACTCACAAGATCAACCAAACACTCAACGTCTTACAATAGTCGACAATCCTCAAAACTCACCTAAGGTCCAAACCACTACTTGGTATTCACTCTAAGTTATGCAATATCCAACCTAGCATGATACTACTAAACATAACTAGATCGAGGAAGAAGATACTCACACGATGCCAAAAAGGCGGAAGACGATCAACGGATGTCGAACTTGGACTCGTTAGGCCATTATCAGGGTCGTTTCCGAACCTAACAACAAAACTAAACAAGTTTAGCTTTAAAGGCTAAATTTGGGCATTATATATAATATATATAAGCTATAAGAATAACCCTATAATGGAAATCCGCGTTTAAAATCGACAAATACATTTTTAGGACAAATATGAGCAATTTCATAAACTTGGGTCATATGTCGTAATTAAAACCTTGGGCATAAAGCGAGGTTAACCAACAAGGCATAAATGATTTGTAAATACCGGGTCACAAACTACAATATAAATTATGGGTCCATTTATATAAATAATTTCTACAGTAGGGTATATTGCTTACATTCCAAAACTTGGGTTCAAAACTGAAATAAACAAATCTGGGACACAAACTGTAATTAACAGAAAAGAAGGCCCCTTTTTGAAAAAAATCTAAAAAGGGTTTTAAAAACCCTACAGATGAAAGTTGGGGTAGGGAAAAGCTCATGCAAGAGTGGCTGGGAAACGCTGACAAGGCTCCTAGGCTCCTCTTCTCCGACGACATCGCTAGTGGCCAGTGGCGAGGGAAGGCGTGGGCGGCTATGGAGACGGCGGCATTAGCTTCGGCGGCGACAAAGACTGCCTTCCTCCTTGGCGGAAGTGGCAGCTCTTTGGCGGCAAAGGAGAACAGATAAGACGGGAGGGAAGGCCATTGGTGAGGCAAAAACTGGGCGGAGAAGGTGGCGTTGGCTCCGGCAAGGCGAAGCTCCAATCCAATGGTTGCAACAGTCCTGGTTTATAGAGGATGGAGATCGAGATTGTGAAGGTGAGCGATGGAGGTCAATTCCAGAGAAAGATGTGCTGCAGAGGGATGGGAAAGCAAAACAGGGTGAGAGTTGAGGGGACATAGAGAGGCGAGGTAAAGGTTGTGCGACGCAAGCAAAGCGGTGGCTGCACATGGAAACGATGAAGATCGAGAGGATATTATGTGGAGAGATTGTGAGAAGGAGAGAGTCGAGAGACTGGGTAAGAGAACGAAGGGAGCATAGGGGGCGCACGTGAGATCCAGAAGTCGGGCAGGTAGGGCTGTAACAGAGGCTAAAGCCAGGCTGAACACGCCATCTACATCGCATAGAGAAAGAAGAAGCCAAAACGATAAAATAAATAGAAAATAAAATGGAAAGGAACTTGATCGAAATACTCGGATCGGGATTTTTAAATCGGAAAACATTCTCGACTTTTCGGAAAATAATACACGGATATACATGAACGCATCCAATATATATAAAAACTCGAAAAAGATATTTTACCTCGTAAAATACTTTTATTAAAAATACTTAAGCTAATAAATATCGATAGAAGTAGGAAAAATAAATATCGAAACACACTCAATAAACGGGGCGTTACAATTCTTGCTGGTATACGGAAGCAGAGGCGAGTTTCGGGAGATTATCGTGTGACAAAATAAGTTGAATTAGTAATGGATAGATTAATGAAAGATATTAACCGGTTGAGTGTGAGCATGCTATATTTTTATTTCTACCTTATGTGTGCTTGTGCCTTTACTATCTTTCTGATATCTATAATGTTATCCAATAGTTTATACTGATGTTGTAGACGTTCCGTAGTGTAACACCCCATATTTTTGCGTTCACCGCACCCGTAGTGAAGTGTGCCGCCCCTACAATAGGCCGCACCCGCGGCAGGGTAAGCCGCCCCTACGGCTGACTACAAATCACGCCCGATCTTTATTTCGTTCATTTTATCTTCTTTCCATAGATAGAAGATCTGATCTTCTATCTTATGGGACTGTTTCCTTATCTTCTTTCTAACCCTAAACTTCCTTTCCATCTGTCTTTCCAGCCCACCTCTATAAATCCCCGTCTTTTCCTCCTTTTCCCGTTCCTTGCTTACATTTCTTCAAGCCTTTGAAAGTTGCAGCCATCATCTTGCTTCTTGTGACCATGCTAAACGTGTAAGTCCATCTCTTCTGGTTCCTTCATCACGTTCGTGTTTTCACGAGGAAGGTGAGTCTTCTATACTTGTTGTGCGGAAAGGGGGTATATATAAGGGGAGGTGAGATATGTTTGTTCTAAGGTTATGGATGTCATGTTTTCACGAGCCAAGCTAAGTCAAGGTTTTTGTGACTCGTGTGGCGAATCCATAGTGGCTATGACATGAAACAAGGAATCTGATTGGAGCAATGCTGCAAGTTTAGGGTTATGATGTTAGTGCTTGGTGGAGTCAGGATTGGTCTTCCAGAGTTGTGGTTGGGGAATTCTACCTAAAGGCGTACTGTCATAGTTGTGAAGCTACTCATAGAATATCAAGAAGTGCATAAGGTGATCAACAAGAGTAAGAGAAAAATGAGGTTTCGAAGTTTGAAGTCGATATGAGACGTACAAGAAGTACATGAAAGATTGAGGTTAGAGCCGCTATGGTCGGTTTGACGTGCATAAGGAAATGAATGTTAGGTTCCACACCTACTTGAAGGAAGGATGTCTATAGTGAATGCTGACGTGGGATACAGAGAGCTCCTCCCATAGGTTGGGATGTCCGAGGAAGCGAAGGAGATTGTATTGATTTGTTATAAGGCCTGAACGAGTCTTGTAGTTAAGACCTTTGTGAGTGAACACTTGCGCGAGATCAAGAGATGTTATTATCGCCATCCCTTTGAAGTGAGAGGAGGGATTAAGTTGAATTATTGTTTAACCAAGGTTTCAGGAGTCAGAAGACTCGAGCCAGTTCCATGAATTCAGGAGATGAAGGATCTGTGAAAGAAGACTGTCGACATTGTACCTACGGATGGAACATTACACATGTGGAAGGATGTCACCCCAACAGATCGGGGTTGACCACCTGTCAAGCGTTGGACCAAGTTGTGTCGGTTATTACGATATGTGATTGATTGAGAAAGAGGGAACCTGAGATAGAACAATTCCCAAGGCATCGGAAATTGGATTTCACCATTAAGCTTGATTTCATGTTCATATTGAAAGTGTATCTTGAGTTCTTGATTTGAAGTTCATGTTGGGATACATCTTTAATTCTTGATTTGAAGTAATTATAAAGGACACCTGTTTGCAAGGAGAGAGACGGTTATCTCCGTTGTACATGGATTACCATAAGTTGAACAAGATGACAATAAAAGGGACAAGTATCCCTTACAATGAATGGAAGATCTACTCAATCAGTTGCAAGGGTCGGTAGTCTCTTCCAACATTAAGTAAGATTTGATTGTCACCGTTTGAGAATTCGAGACTCGGATACTACAAATACGGCATTCCGGACAACCATGGTCACTACGAGTTTTAGTGATTCCATATGGTTTTACTAATGCCACGATAATATATTTTGATCTACTCTGAAAGCGGAGAGAAGTTTTATGACAAGTTGTCTCGGGATGGCAAACCCCGAAAGACGTGGAAGAAGTTACAGGTGTTCTTGGATGTGTTGGTCATTACCGGAATTGTGGAGGGATTCTCCAAAGTAACACCTTCTATGGCTAACCTACCCCGGATGACAATGAAGTAGTGATTGGAACGAAAAGTGACAGTGGAGTTGTGAGAATTAAGAAGATATTCATTGGTGCAACTGTTTTCACATTGTGTCGAGTATGAAGGGATTGAAGTGTACAAGTGATTCTCCAAGACAAGGTCTTGATTGACTATTAGGGAACGGTATAAGAGTAATAGCATACTTGTCTCGTTAGTAGAAGCGGTGGGATGTAAGTTCTTCCTTGATTAATTAGAACTTGCAACAAGAATTGCTGAAACGTAGCATCGAAGTTGGGTCTAACAAGTACCAAAGCCAACAGTGTATTTTGGAAGTTCGATCTTCTTTGTTAGAGACAAGCAAAGAGTGACATAATGGAAGTAATGTATTGAGGAAGTCCCGAAAAGGAAGTTGAGTTTCCGATATATCGGACCTTTTGAGATCTTAGAGCGAGTTCGGAAAGTTGTTTACCGGTTGACGAGACCGCCGAGAGTAGTGTGTTCACCTAGTGTTTCATGAGTATCAGTCAAGGGAGTATATACATGTTCCGAGACTTATGATAGTATCTTTGGTTAAGTTTTTTATGTTGAGCTAGTAGCATCGATAGGGTCGACGGGTCAGGCCTAGTTCTTTCCTTAGTTGAGTTATGTGCATGTGTGATGGTATGTGTAGTTGTGTCGTGTACGGGATTGTGTCATAAGCTCTGATATATCTTGCGGTGGTACTTTGAGTAGATTGTGTGTGTAGATTAGAATGTTAAATCCTTCTTAGTTTGAGAGTTCATACCTCGGGGGACCGAGAAGTTCGACGCATAGCAGGTTTCGGGACGAAACTTGTTTTTCGGGAAATCTGATGTAACACCCCATTTTATTAGGCGCGTTTTCTATATTTATTTTTCCTACTTTTATCTAAAATTTTAATAACTTATATATTTTTACGAGTATTTTACGTCGTAAATTAAATTTTACAAGTATATATGTATGCATACACCGATATATTTTATTACCAATGTTTAATATAGCATATAATCTCGGAAAATAAATTTTGAGAATGGTTCTTGTATTTCAAGGTATATTTTGCGAGTTAATTTATATATATTCGATCCACATATTTTTATTTTACGATGAATGTTCGGAAAAATTTTCGATCCGATAATCCCATTCCGACTTTTGATCGAGTAATTATATTATAACGTGTAAGACCGAAAGGTCAGCCCCTTGCCACCCCTTTTAGCATGCACACCTACGTGACCTCTAACTTCTTCTTTTTTTTCCTCTTCCCTCACGCAACCTTCTCTGTACAACACTCAATCTTCTTCCTTGCTCCTTTCACAGATGAGCTTCCCTCTCCCGGACCTATGTCGTATTGCCTGCCACCAGGGATCTGTTTTCGCCCTGCCGGAGCCAACCGAAGGCTGGCAGTCCCTGCTCTCCGCCAAGAGCTCCCGCTCCCTTCTCCTCTTAGTCATCCAATCGAACCAAAGTTGCCATGCCCCGGGAAAACCTTGTCGACCGCCGGAAACACCTCCCTGCCGCCTGCAGTGTCACCACCATCGAGGAGCACCTCTAGAGAAGCCCTTGCCGACGTCGCCGGGATGAGCCCTAGTGTCTGCCGGAGCCGCTGCTATCCTTCTTCCCCTTATTCTCTGTCCTCCCTTGCCGCCTAGAGGCCGCCGTGCAGAGCTTCGGACCGCCTGTCCAGCTTCTCCTTCCTCCCCGCGACACATCCGCCGGTTTCCTTGTCTTTCCTCTACAGCGCCGGAGCCTCCTTCTTCCTCTGCATCGTTTATTACGTTGAAGATGAAATTTGTGGTTATTTTACTTTTGGCCCCTCTCTTTGTTATTACACTTTGTTCCCTTTTTGCTGGATAATTACAGTTGTGAACATAGACTTTTGGAAATGAACTTTTGTTCCCATACAGAAAGTTATTACATATTTGAGCCATAGTTTTACTTTAATTTGTGACCCAAATCTTTTTCAAATTATCGATGGTGCCCTTGTTGGTTAATATTGATTTATGGCTCAAAGTTTTAATTACGGTTTGCGACCAAGTTCTTGACCTTTGTTATATTTTGCCCCGGAAGATTTATTTATGGGTTTTTAACGTTGGTCTTTCGAAAACGAGTTTTACCTTTGAAGTATATATAATATATATTTATAATAAAATTTAGCATATAAGCTAAATTTGTTTAGCTTTGGTCTTAGGTCCGGAAGCGCCCGATAAAGACCAACTAATCCGTACTCGACATACGTAGATCGTCTTCCACCTTGGATCGTGTGTGAGTACCTTCTCCCTTGTTTAGTTATGGTAGTGGTAGTATATCATGCTAGGTGAATCTAGCATAACATAGAGAAAATGCCAAGTAGTGGCTTGGAACCTTAGGTGAGTATTTGAGTATAGTTCGAACGTTCTAAGGTTTGAGGTGTGTATGTTATCATGTGAGCTTTGTGAGGTTGTGAGTATGTGTTTGTTGAGATTGTGGAGTTAGGATGAAAGTATCCTAGCATGTGGTTATAGTTGAGATCTCGTGAGTTTATGAGGGCTAGGAGTATATCCTAGATTATGAGAGTGTATGACTTAATAAGATCATATAGGACTAGAAGTCTAAGGACTTCTAGCTTGTACGAGTAGTTGTTGATTATCGTGCCTTGTCTTGAACAGGCTTTGGTTATGTTCATTCGGAGATTGATATCGGTTTCGGTTAGCTTCGAGACGAGGTAAGTCTACGGACTTACTTAGCTCGCTTTTACGCATTGTTTTGGATATGTTATGGTGGGGTGTGTTTAGTTGCTTTTGATCATGAAAACGGATTAGGACAACTTGGTTATTTTTATTGTTGGCCCATCGTGCTTTATTTATCGGGCGGTGTCATCATTGCCCAGCTCCCGAGGGAGACTGGGAGGTTCTCCACGACTGGGCCATACATTGTATACGGGCGGGCTTCTTCGCCACTCCACATGGTATACGGGTTGAGCTCCGCATCACTCTTGTTGGTCACACAAGGACAAAGGTGAGAGTTATAAGAATCTCGTGTCACACTTTGGAACAAAACTAATTAGTAAGGGAAATGACTTAAAAAGAGAAGATAAGAATCGGATTGTATGTGAGATTGTTGTGTGTTTATGTTTTCTTGCTCGTGTATGTGCCTTTACTATCTTTATAATGCCTAGAATGTGAGCTAACGGTTTTATACTGATTGTTGTAGATGTGATGAAGGATCATATGAGCTAACTCCATCTTCATCACCTCAAGGGACTCTAACAAGAGCGCAAGCTAAACGTCAAGCTGAGATGGATGCTCTTTTCCTAAACATGGTCCATGAAGCTCAACCAAGACCACCTTCATCAAGTCTAAGGACTATCTTGTGGATCAGCCACGAACATATCCCAACCAAGATGATTAATGGAGTTTAAATTGTATTTCTAGTTGTTGGGCAGGCCTTGAGACGCATTTCAAAGGACAACCAGAGGCCTTGAAATCAGATACAAGGGGTTTCACGTATGTGCATGTGCATGGCTGGATGATCATTTTAGTATGTGGACGTGAGAGACTGAATAGGAGAGTTTAGTTAGGCCCAATTGTGTTATATGTTTGCTAGGCTTTATTTAACTCTCCATCAATGTAATTATTGTAATTAGTTTCTTTTTTCTGTTTTAGAAGAAAAGGCCTATGATGTATATAAAGCCTTTTCTCTCCTCTTTTGTAGTTAGAAAAGTTTTATAAAAGTTTTGCTAAGAGCATTTCAGAATTGAATCCAAGAGAATTTAATCATTCTTGTCTCGTGAGTTTGTGTGTGTGATCTGGCTTTCTCGTTCTTGTGTATGTCAATCTCCTTCGGGATTGGTGTTGCAAGTCGAACAAGGCACCCTCTTCGTGCTCTCGATTCTCAGATCGATTGTGTGGAGTTGTAAGAAGCGGGGTCGAATCCATGGGTTCTATCATTGTTCCTTTCAGTTCTTCTTTTCCCTTTTTGTTTTCTTGTTTTCATTTATGTCCTTGTTTTTTTATTTCGTGTGCTCTTCATTGTTTAGAACAGGTTGTTCGTCTAGATCCGTTCATCGCGGCTAATCCCCGCATCAATTGGTATCAAAGCGCAGTTGACGTCCAACCACCAAAAAGAGTCGGTAAATCAATCATAAAATCACAAAAAGATTCTGTTTTGATCATTGCAATTGATCATTGTCTTTTGTTTGAGTTTATTTCCGTTTCTATCTTCTACTTTAAGCTTTGTTTGAGTTTAACGAGTTTGTTCCTTGTTTGTGAGTTTTGGACACCGGAAACCACCATAGCACCACACCAACCACCATCACACCACCATCAACCACCATTTTTCCCTCAACCACATTAGCCACACTTGAACTAGTTGAACAAAAACCAAACGTGGCTGTTTCTCTTCCTACAACGCATAATTGGAGTTGATTCATCGTATTTCCTACTAATCCGGCGCAGAACTTGAAGCAGTTATTTTCCTCCTACAGATTTGGCACGTTGAATCAGTTGCAACAAATCTAGGAGCTGAGATTTGATCTTATCCTGAAGATTTGCAACAGCTTGGCCCACGTTTATCTATAAACAAGAATTAGTTTTATTTCATTCTTTTTTTGTTTCTTCTTATTTATGATTTCTTGAGTTAAAAAAGGAAAGGAAAAGAAAAAGGATAAAAAAAAATGAAGAAAGAAATCCGAAGTCAAAAAAAAAAGAGAAAAGAAAAGGAATCATATCTTTTCATTTTATTCTAGTTTATATTGTTTTTATTTGATTCTTTCTTATTCATAGTTATCAATTAGCCTAGTGTTATTCAGCAACAAAGAGGAGTTCAAGAAAGGACTTCATTCAAGTATCTCGTCTCAGTCGGAGGAAGAACCAAGCATCTTGTTGAACCTATCTAGCCACACCTAGCTACTGTCCATTTTCGGCCATCAAACACCATACCTCAGCCTTCCTTAAAGGCTTATCGTGAGTTCTAAGTTTTTGAGTCATTTAGTTGCATATAACATTCGTGCAATTGTCCTTTCCGTTTGAGTCTTTTCTTCTATTTTGTTGAGTCAAACACGTTTTTTAAGTGACTGAAATCGAATCTTGTTTCTATCTAAAAGCTTTAGTTTGAGTAAGCATCGAACTCACATGAGGTGTTTGATTAATACAAGACGAGATATCAACAAGCTTGTATCACACCACTAGAGAGTGAGAGAATCTTATTTTCTGAGTGATACACTTGCGAGGTGTTTTTGTTTAAACTAACCTAACGTGTTTGTTGTTGAGTGTTTGGCATCATGTCAGGGACTCCCGCGGGTTCAAAGAGCCCTGAGCCTATCACACCGGAGTTGTTCGTCTCATCAAGAGCTTGAAAGATAGCATTGATGGGCTAACTACAAGGGTATCTACCTTGGAGACCTCTACAGTGACCCCGGACTCTTGACTACTAGGAGGTAACTTGGAGATAGGAGACAACTCGAGGGCGCAAAACCAAGGACAAGATCGAGTTCCCCTTCAAAGTCAGCAAGTTGTGTTTCAAGCAGCAAGGAATTCTAATGTTCCGCAGTCTTCTAGGCATGCTCATGGTTTAGGCAACATTGTTTCCCAACCTGTTTGTGGAAACCTTGCTTTTGAGGAGCATATTTCTATTCCTTCTTCCCCTATTATTAATGATAATATACCTAACTATCCTCACCAATTTCACAATCCATTTTATGACCAGGAAGAGGAGGATGATGGGGAGAATGAGGAATGGAGACCGGAATGGATGCTTAATGGACGGAGAAGGCGAGATCAGCCAAGGAGGAACCAAGAAGGGCAACGTAATGATGAATGGAGACGTGAGCCTTATGGAGTCCAGCAAAGGAGTGACCGAGAACCAGAACATGACGGTCTTTGCAAACTGAAGGTGAAAGTCCCAAGTTTAGAGGGCAAATGTGATCCTGATGTGTATATGGCATGTGAGGCAAATATAGAGCAAATATGGTCATGCCATAACTTTGCCGAACACAAAAAGGTGCACTACGTAGCCCTTGAATTTATTGACTATGCTATGATATGGTGGGATGATTTGGTGAAGGAAAGGAGAAGAACTTTGGATGCACCAGTAGCTACTTGGGAGCATATGAAGGCATTGATGAGAGCTCGATTTGTTCCCCAACACTATACAAGGGAATTGAGACAAAGATTGGAGAACATGAGGCAAGGATCAATGACTGGACCTATAATGTCATGCAAATGGCCATGGTAAAGGCCAATTTGCGAAAAGATGAAGAATCGACAATGGCTAGGTATCTTCGTATCCTTAATTAAACTTTTGCTAACGAAGCAGATCTTTTTTCCTATGGCATTATGACAGAACTACTCCATCTCGCAATCGAAATGGAAAGGAAGATGAAAGCGAGAAATCAAGGAGGAAAGGCTTCTTATGGTGTCTCCAACTCTTGGAAGAACCAAGGGAACCGCCAACAAGGAAGTTACAACCTGGAAAAGTCAAATAAGGAGAAAACAGCCCCGAAACAAGGAGGACAGCGTAAAGCACCTTCTGCAGCCCCTCCTAAGCCCACGGCTACCTTTCCTAAGGGAACACAAGGGAGTACTTCTAACCCTTTATCTAGAGCAATAGATATAGTGTGTTTTAAGTGTCAAGGTAGAGGACACATGATAAAAGACTGTCCTATCAAGAAAACGTTGTTAATCAACCATTTAGGACAATATGAATCCGAATCTGAGCATGAGCATGATAATGATGACTTTGAGCCTAATACGCATGATCATGATGATTTGGATGACGTTGGGATTGAATATGAGCAGGGGGATTGTTTACTAGCTAAAAGAGTGTTATTTGACCATCCTAGCTCATTTCTACCTAATAATTACATGCTTTGTAATCTTGCTTCTCATGATGAACCTAATGGGCTTGAAAACGCAGGAAATGATCCTAATAACATGGTTTGTGATGAAAATCTTGAGCATGATAATATCTTGATAGCTAGGAGAAGTTTGAGTGCACAACCTGCCCCTTGTGAGGATAACCAAAGAGAGAACTTGTTTCATACTAGGTGTTTGGTTAAGGGAAAGGTGTGTAATGTTATCATTGATGGAGGTAGTTTATGCAACATAGCTAGTACTGAATTGATCTCAAAGCTGCAAATTCCTACATTTTGTCACCCTAGACCATATAAGCTGCATTGGATGAATGATTGTGGTCAATTGAAGGTTAATAGGCAAGCTAGGATCACTTTCACTCTAGGACACTATGAGGATATTGTTTTATGTGATGTGGTGCCTATGCAAGCTTGTCATATGTTATTAGGCCGTCCTTGGTAATATGATAGGAGAGTTATGCATGATGGTTTTACTAATAGGTATTCATTTACTTTTAATGAAAAACTCGTTACTCTAAAACCTAAGACTCCCATGCATATTGCGGAGGCATTTGAGAAGAAGAAGGCGAGTGAACAAGAGCAAGGACAAGCTAAGAAGGGGAGCAAGTCATCAAGGCACCAAGAACCTGACATAGACTCGTCCCCTAGCCAACATCCTAGTGCTCTCTTGGTCACGCCTACAACTCAGCTACCTATGGCCTTGTTAGCTTCTAAACTTGAGTTCCAAAATGAGTATCCACCCTTAGATGCCATCTTGATGAGGTTGTGTACGGAGCTAACCTTAGTGAGTGAAGAAACAAAGGCTATCTTACCCCTTACCATTACGGCCATCAGCAAGATAGACCTTCGGAGTGGCTACCATCAGATCCGAGTGAAGGAGGGGGACGAGTGGAAGCTAGCCTTCAAGACTAAATTTGGGTTGTATGAATGGCTTGTTATGCCATTTGTGTTAACCAATGCTCCATCTTCTTTTATGCGTTGAATGAACCATGTTTTGAGACAATTCATTGGGAGATTTGTTGTAGTGTATTTTGATGATATCTTAATCTATAGCAGGTCCCTAGAGGAACATGGAGAACATCTAAGGGAAGTTGTTTCTACCCTTAGGGCTGAACACTTGTATGCCAACGTAAAGAAATGTAGCTTTTGCACTAATGAAGTTATATTTATTGGTTTTGTAGTGACTGCACAAGGTCTACAAGTGGATGAGGAGAAGATTAGAGCTATTCGAGATTGGCCAGCACCTACATTCATTAGCCATGTAAGGAGTTTCCATGGGCTTGCAAGTTTCTATAGGCGCTTTGTGACAGACTTCAGTACCATTGTTGCACCCTTGACGGAAATTTGCAAGAAACATGCACCATTTGTGTGGAAAGCAGCTCAAGAACTTGCTTTTAACAAGCTGAAGTTGGTTCTCACCGAGGCACCCTTACTAGCTCTCCCTGATTTCACTAGGCCTTTCGAAGTGGAGTGTGATGCATCGGGAATTGGCATAGGAGTTGTGCTTATGCAAGAAGGTAAGCCTATTGCCTTTTTCAGTGAAAATCTTAAAGGGGCATGTCTTAACTACTCTACATATGATAAAGAGTTGTATGCATTATTTAGAGTACTTAAGACATGACAAACTACCTGTGGCCTAGAGAGTTTATTTTGGATTCTGATCATGAATCTTTGAAACATTTTCGGAGTCAAGATAAACTAGATAGGAGGCATGGTAGATGAATGGAGTTTATTGAGACTTTTCCCTATATTATCAAGTATAAAAAGGGAAAAGACAATGTAGTTGCGGACGCTCTTTCTAGGAGGCATACTTTGCTAACTACATTGGATGCTTGGGTGTTAGGATTTGTTTACATTAAGGAGCTCTATGAATTTGATCTTGACTTTAGCTTTGTGTGCAAAAAGGTTCCTTAGATAAATTCTATTTGTTTGAGAGATTTCTGTTTTCGAGTAGATAAGGTGTGCATACTGATGCGTCCTTGGAGGTAACCAAGGATAACTCCGGATCTAGATCAAGAAAAACTCCAACTACTCCTTGATTCTTTGTGCAACGTTGTATCGTTTCGGATCCAAAGGGGCGGAAGTGATGAAGAATCAAGGGTTACTCCGATCTAGAGAGATCGAAGGAACCTTTTTGGGTGGATCGAAGGTTGATTCTTAAAAAGAATCCTCGAATATGGATTTCTTGAATCAAAGACGAGATCCAAGGAAGAAGTTTGAGGGTTAGAAGAGATGTTTTGATGCCCAAGCTAAGTAGGAGGAAATTCTTCTCAAAACTTAGTAATATTGAACATGGAAAATAAGTTAGGCAAGATATCTCTTATATAGAGAGACTTGCCTACCTATGGGCCAACGGGCCAAACAAAAATACACGACGAAAAGCCCAAAAGGGAAACCCTAAAAGGATAATAGCAAACCCTAAAAGGATAAGGTCAAAAAGGGAATAATCCTATACGGAATATCCCTTTATTACATAAAAAGGAAAACATGAAAATATAGTCCGAAAATAAGCTAGCTTCATGCCATGGAGTCGGAAAGACAGGACATGCCGCTAACGGAACCGGTAGCCTATGCCATGGTGGTGTAGAGACAAGGCATGCCGGTAATGGGACCAAGTGAAGAAGTAATGCGGGTGATGATGGAGCCGGTGGCTCGAGCAATGGCCTTAGCTCGGGATCGGGTGATCGGTCCATCTGAGCGAACTCTAAGAGCCTCGTCCTCTTCGTCTATGGTCAACGTAAAAGGGGCATCCAAGGGCGCATCACATACCTAGGTCTTCCTTTCGTTTGTTGTTAGTGGAAGAAGCCCACAAAGGAGGTTAAATGGGTCATTCTGGGAGGGTAAGAGTTATGCTATGTTGCACTCACATTTTTATTGGCCACATATGCTTAGGGATGTTGAAAATGTGCTTAAAATGTGTTTAGAGTGCCTTAGAGCTAAATCAAAAGTGAAGCCTCATGGATTGTATACACCTTTTCCAATCCCTAGAGCCCCTTGGGAAGACATTAGCATGGATTTCATAGTGGGATTGCCTAGGTCTAGAAGAGGTAGGGATTCAATATTTGTGGTTGTAGATCGATTCTCTAAGATGACTCACTTTATTGCTTGTCAAAAAACTGATAATGCAGCCAATGTAGCTAATTTGTTCTTTTGGAAAGTAGTTAGGTTACATGGTATTCCGAGGACAAGAGTGAGTGATACGGATGTTAAGTTCTTGAGTTACTTTTGGAAAACTCTTTGGGGAAAGCTAGGAACTAAGTTGTTATTTTCTACATCAAGCCACCCCCAAACTGATGGGCAAACATAAGTAACTAATAGCACCCTATCAACACTTCTAAGGGCTGTCATCAAGAAGAATTTGAAAGAATAGGAAGATGTGTTGCCACATGTTTAATTTGCCTATAATAGAGTCGTCCACTCATCGACTTCCATCTCTCCCTTTGAGTGTGTTTATGGTTTTAATCCACTAACCCCTTTTGATCTTACATCGTTACCTAAGAAGGAGCGAGTGGATTTAAGTGCTAAAACACAGGTTGAACACATCAAGGAGCTACATAGTAGGACAAGGATCAAGCTCGAGGAGTAAGACAAATACAACGCAGAAAAGGCGTATCAAGGACGCAAGAAGTTTATATTTTAACCCGGCGACCTTGTATGGCTACATTTGAGGAAGGAGAGGTTTCAACAGCTTCGGAAATCCAAGCTCTCCCCAAGAGGATGGGCCTTTCAAGGTGTTATAGAAGGCGGGTGACAACATCTATGTGCTTGACTTGCCGGATGATTATGCTTGTAATCCCACATTAAGTGTGAGGGATCTAAGTCCTTTTCCGCTCCTGGATGCTGACCAAGGCAATTCGAGGTCAAATTCTTCCAAAGAAGGGGAGAATGATGTAGGATCATCTGAGCTAACTCCATTTTCACCACCTTAAGGGGCTCTAACAAGAGCACAAGCTAAACATCAAGCTGAGATGGATGCTCTTTTCCTAAACATGGTCCATGAAGCTCAACCAAGTCCACCTTCATCAAGTCTAAGGACCATCTTGTGGATCAGCTACGAACACATCCCAAGCAAGATGATTAATGGCTCTTAAATTGTATTTCTAGTTGTTGGGCTGGCCTTGGGACGCATTTCAAAGGACAGACGGAGGCCTTGAAATCAGATACAAGGGGTTTCACGTGTGTGCATGTGCATGGATGGAACATTAATTTAAGTATGTGGATGTGAGATGCTGAATTGGAGTTTAATTAGGCTCATTTGTGTTCTATGTTTGCTGGGCTTTATTTAACTCTCTTTAAATGTTATTATTGTAATTAGTATCTTTTTTCTATTTTAGAAGAAAAGGCATAGGATGTCTATAAAGCCTTTTCTCTCTTCTTTTGTAGTTAGACATGTTTTATAAAAGTTTTGTTGAGAGCATTTCAGAATTGAATCCAAGAGAATTCAATCATTCTTGTCTCGTGAGTTTGTGTGTGTGATCTGGCTTTCTCGTTCTTGTGTATGTCAATCTCCTTCGGGATTGGTGTTGCAAGTCGAACAAGGCACCCTCTTCGTGCTCTCGATTCTCATATCGATTGTGTGGAGTTGTAAGAAGCGGGGTCGAATGGTCACTTGTTTGGTTCTTGGATCTTGAATCCAAGGGTTCTATCATTGTTCCTTTTGGTTCTTCTTGTCCCTTTTCTGTTTTCCTGTTTTCATTGCTGTCCATATTTGTAAATTTTGTTTGTTCTTCATTCTTCAAAACCGGTTGTTCGTCTAGATTCGTTCTTTGCGGCTAATCCCCGTATCAAACTTCAATTACAACAACAACAACAGGAATTTCAACAACAATTGCAGGTCAAATCAATAAAATCCCGGTAACCCATATTCTCATGCTAAAAATGCTCTTAACACCCCCTCTTCTTCTTCTACTCCATTGAGAAGCCAAGAGCCGTCATCAAGATCGTCCTAGCCACCCACGAAACCTGACGCTGTGTTGGACGCTATATTGATCAAGCTCAATGCTATGGAGACATCTATGAATTCATTTACGAAGGTAAAAAAAGCCTTAGAACAACAATTTTTCAACAACGCCAATGAAGCGCCAAGAAATCCTGGAAAGCTTTCTGGAAGGACTGAGAACAACCCAAAGGGGCAAATCTTGGCTATCACAACACACAGTGGATTGAAGACTGCAGATCCAGTACCTCGGTTGGACCACGATCAGCCGAGGAACACCTCGGTCGAGGTGCCAACCGAGATGGAGCCCTAGAAAGCGAAAGAAAAAGCTGAAGTTTATGTTCCTTCCCCTGCTTATAAACCACCACTCCCGTTCCCTCAGTCATGGTCGTGGACACATCTAGACAAGCACTTTGGTTAGTTTCTTGACCTTATGAATAAGCTACATATTAACATCCCTTTCATTGATACTATCCTAGGGATGCCCGCCTAT
Organism: Fagopyrum esculentum; assembly: GCA_033239045.1. Classification (NCBI taxonomy): domain Eukaryota; kingdom Viridiplantae; phylum Streptophyta; class Magnoliopsida; order Caryophyllales; family Polygonaceae; genus Fagopyrum; species Fagopyrum esculentum. Next base: position 74,385,219 of record BSUD01000007.1, on the reverse strand, counting down.
GGGAAGTTTCTGAAAGAGATCTTGTCAAGGAAGGGAAAGCTGGGGGACTTTTTTGAAGTAAGGATGACCTCTAGATCTTCGGAGCTTATTCAAATCATGAAGGAGAAGATTCCACCTACGTTTAGAGATCCCGATTCGTTTTGCATTCCCATCCAAGCTGGGGATTTGACTTATGATGCGTTTTGTGATCTAGGAGCTAGTGTGAGCATCATTCCTCTAGAACTGTGTGAGAAGGTCGGCCTTCGAGAGCCCAAGCCCATGAAGATGAGGTTATACATGGCGGATCGCTCTATTACCCGTCCCGTTGGTATCTTGGAGGATGTTCCCATCAAGTTAGGTAATTTCTACATACCTATAGACTTTGTTGTATAGGGCATTTGTTCGCCCCTAAACGTGCGTGCAAATAAGCTTTAATTATAAAACTAGAATCAAGCAAGCGAACCCGCAGTGTACGGATCGATATAGTTAAGCAAGAATTCTAGAGTATCGAACACAGGGATTTGGGTGGGAACAAATTCAATTGCAGATTATCAAGCGAGTAAATATGAGAGGTTTTGCAAATATTGGGAAAACAACAATCCTAAAGATCCAAGTATCCAGCTGTGGCAATCGATTCAAGATATACTAATGATATAAAGACAGAGTTGAGATATGCAAAGGTATGCTAATGTAAGGTAATCGTACGGTGAAGTTCCAAAAACTTTATATGACTCACCTACAAGACACTCTCTATACAAGTTGTTGAGACTTCAATATAGAAAGGTTCTAGAGGTAAGAATTAACGTCAAATACCCAAACTTACAATCCAAGGATCGAGACTAGCTAAACCGATTAAGGTTGTGACACTCACAATCGAGGTAGAGGTTGTTGAAGCTTCATTACCACCTAGAAAAGGCAAGCCTAAACTAAGTTAAAGCAAATCTTTAACTTTGGATTGAGGTAAAAGCAGGTTTGTAAACTTAAGGGAAATTACGGGTGGATCTTGAGATTCCACGGTCGTGGAACTCAAGAACAAACCGTGATTTAGGGTTCGTCGACGATTCTCTCTAACTCTCAGGGTCTAATTTAATTACGATCGATCTATCATCATCTAAGCCACAACTATCAACCCTTCACCTTAGAATTGTTAAGGGTTTTTAGCCAATAACAATCATATTGATATTAAATTCAAGAATTAAAAGATTGAAAGATGAAAACTTCCGAAAACTTTCAATAAACTTCAAACCAATCTCAAAGTCACAATCAAGAACAAATATCGTCACAAGATTCGGAATAGAACAAACAAACACAATCGTAGATAAGAAGGAAGAACGGGATGTCAATCCGTCTTCTAAATCAAACCTAAACAAGAAGAGGAATCTTCTTGCGAACGATCTTCCGAATCTTTGATCTTCCGTTGATCCGGAAATCTCAACAGCAATCTCCACCAAAAGTGCGAGATTAGGGCAAATCTCAAGCGTAAACGTAGGATGAGTCTATGCGTGAGCGAAGGTGTAAGCCGAAGTCTAAAGCGAAGTGGTAGCCGAGGTGACAGAATCTCCCTTCGTCCGTCTTTTTATAGGGCAAGATAAAATATCGGCCCGGCCCAATCTTCTGAAAGATCGTGGCTTAAAATGTGGCGAAAAGAATCGCCAAGATCACGGTCGTGGAAGGTTCCACGACCGTAATTTAGACCGTGGAAATCAACACGGTTTGAACCATGGATTCCACGACCGTAAAAGCTTCTGGAATGAACCACGCTTCTCCTACAGGGTTCCACGGCCGTGGAACTGAACGTGGTTCATAGTTCGGCCGTATTTTAGAGCGTGGTTTAGGGCAAGAACGTGATTCTTCCCTAGTCTCGTGCATTCCTCAAGTTGAACTCCTTTTTGCTCCTAAGAAGGCCCTCAATCCATGGACATACTAAATCGACTCATCCTTGCTAAATTCCGTTCGGAAATGGCTCTCAATCACCTATAATCAACATTGAACTTGTGTAGACATCCATATCGACAATATAGGCAAACCAGCTCACATATGCAACAATGCTCAATCAATGACTATCAATATGAATCAAATACATTTAGAAAACGTGCCTAAAATATCACAATATTTCATGCTAACAAATAACCCCATACTTGCAACTTGCTTGTCCCTAAGCAAGGTCTTTCAAAAGCTTTTAAAACAAGAGTTAGGATGAAATATGTGTACCTTCTCAAAGAAATACTTCTTTTGGATGAATGTGCCTTCTAAAGAATAGATCATTCTCAAATCTTGCTTCAATCGTTTATAAGACTTTCACACACTTAATTAAAGAGTAAAAAGTAAAGAAAGCTCATGAATCAATTAAACTTCCATACAAGCTTCATAGCCTTCAAACATTATCAAAATCAATCATAAGAAACTTCAATTTAGATCACCAAGTCATATAACATTCTTTTGATCTTAAGGACTTTCAAAGAAAAGGTCTAGAATGTGGAAAAGGAAGGAAACTTTTAGGGAATGTGGTGCATGAATCCGGGAAAATGGACAACTACTCTTTTCTTTTCTTCTCTTGCGGTTTCCGCACACTTTCAACTTAGAGCTTCGCTCTCTTTCTTTCATTTTTCGACTTTACTTTCTGAGTTATGGATAGAGGTGCACAAAAACCGAAGCCTAGGAGATTGGCGTTTCTCAATTTTTCATGAGATGCCTCAAACCCTTAGCGCACATACCATAATCCGCTAGGAATATCGCTCAATTCGACTTTGGCAAGACACAAACACCCGGCTATGTGAATGGTGCCGAGTTACTCATCGTCATGATTGACTTCCCCAAACCTGTAATTTCTTTCTATTCTTTTGATTGCAAATAATTGCTCTTATGACCCTCCCACATCAAACATGCCTTTTTCATTCACTTCTCCACATTCCCGGATAGGTAAAGGAGATCAATATTTCAATGAGGAGCTAAAATGATCAAAGAAAGAAGAAAGAAAAATCGAATTGCCTTAATCATCTCAACAAGAAGTATAAGAACTTATAATGTGATTTCAACTTCAATTTCTCAACATGATTTAGGCAATATTTATCACATTATGAAACTTGCAAAAGAGGTACAATCAACTCATTCAATTCCTTTTCAATTCACTATTCGTTTAAGCATGTAATTGTCATCAAACTCAATTCACAAGTAGCGATTATCATGGAAATCATCTCAATTCCTTGGAAGCACAAATTTTCAAAATTTTTCAATTTTTATGGGTTTTTCAAGTTCTTTTTCATGTAATGCAATAATGAAACGTGTAACAATATAATGAACATGCAATGATAGTCTCGAATAGAAGCAAACATAGTGAGTAAGAGTTATTACAAACTTTTAGTACACCCCACCCCATACTTAGGAAGAACATTGTCCCTAATGTTCAAAAGAAAGAAAGAAAAGAAAGAAAAGAAAAAGAAACTCACAAAGTGGCGGTGGAGCGGCTAAAACGAACGGTCATGCTGATCATCACTGCGGCGCTGGTGGAGGCGGGAATGGAGAGAAGCTAGGATCATAAAACCGCCCAAACTGCTGGCGGTAGACATCCCTCATCATGTGATCGAGGTCGTCCAAGCGTCCATCTCTAGCATCGGCTCGAATCTCCAATGCTCCTACTCTCTCCGAAAGACCAGTAGCCCAATCCGGCATCTGCTCATACCATCCCGGAGTGTGGCTGTACCATGCTGGAGCGTCGGACGGTGCTGCTGCTGACTGCTCTGTGGACCAAGGAGGTGGAACTCCATACCATGCAGGAGGCGTAGCCATCCATGTAGGTCTCTCACTCACGCTAGCGCGGCGAGAAGATGAGCCTGAAGCTCTGGCTGGATGTGGAGAACGTCTGGGGACATCGGGGGCCGCATCCGGCTGATCCGGAAACGTGCCAAACTCCTGCTCTGCTCCTCCTCCACCCTCAAACTGATCTCCCATCTCCTCCTCCTCAACAACTGGTGGTGGGACATATGGGGGAGTTGCAATCCTGTTCGCATGCATAGCAGCGAACCTCTCCTTCCAATTATGGCGTCCCGCCATAATGGAATACTCCTGTAGCCACTCTATACCCCTACCTGTCCTGCTCTCCCAAGGCATGGCCGCATAAGGCGGACCTCTATGTGTGGGGAAGATGAGGCCTCTAGTCATGAAGGCATGAAGTCCTAGAGGTACAGCTGGTATGCGTGTGCACGTATAAAAATCAACACCCAAGCTCCTAGCAAGGTGGGTAACTATCCCACCATATCCAATGTTGCCCTTCCTCTTGTTCTTGAGCTTGCTCATAGTAGTAGCCAAGAGGGTGGCACAGTCAGCTCGGCGTCCATACAGCATGGAGTATAGCAAAAAGAGCTCATCCGTCTTGATCTTTTGGGCCGTCTCCGTCCTAGGAAAGAGACACTCCGAAAGAACACGGTGAGCAATCTTCAAGGTTAGGTGGTACATCAACCTAGCCTTGGTGTCAGCAGGTTGCCAACGGTCCTCGTTGGCGTAAATCATCGCTACCTCCTCCCAAAAGTCCTTGGAACCCAAAGAAGGTCCCGAACTCACGAATGGAAAAGTCATAGTTTCTTTCCATAAGACGGAAAGAAACGGTCCTATCTACATGGCTATGCTGAAAGGACGTCACTACCTCCCTCGTAATCTCCTCGTAGGCGTCTTCTCGGATAGCCGAGAAGACAACTAATCCGGCTCTATCCAAGAGCCAAGTAAGGTCATCTATAATGTGGAGAGGAGCTAGATCCTCCAACAATAGGTACCTAGGACCAATCACAGCCCTCTCCTCAATCCTCTCGAATGCTGCGAGGTGATCCTCGTGTATAGTCGGTACTCTAGGGCTAGGAGGTGAGGGTGATGAAGGTGATGATGGAGGTGAAGGGAAGGAAGGTGGTGGTGCTCTAGAGGATGAAGAAGAAGAGGGATTTCCCTTCCTCTTCTTGTTCTGATCATTCTTTTTCTCCTTAATTCTCCCCGAAACTCTCCTCACAAAGTCCATTCTGTCAAGAATTACGGGCTGTTCTAGCAATTCCACGGCCGTGGTTCTTCCAGGATCCATGGTTTGTCTCAGTTTTTCGCAAATCTCAGAATTCAACACTCAATCTCACCAATTAGGCAGCCCTAGTCTAATTTCTTCCAATTCCAATAAGTTCTTCCTAAAATCTCTAACAAAAACGAACCAAATCGACAAAGATCAAGAAGAGTGGAAAAACCTATTTTTCGGATTTAAAAATCCGAATTGTGCGTTCCTTGGTGAATTTCCGCTCGATTCGTCGCTTGGATCTTGTTGGTGGTCGAATTTGCTTCAGTTTGGGAAGAAGAATCGTTAAAAACGATTAACGAACGAAGAATTGGAGGAGGGGGCATGGATTCGGCGTTTAGGTCGTGGAAGGGGGTTTTGTGGGTGATTTTTGTGAAGAACGTGGTTTATATAGTCACAGGCAAAATTTTGAAAATCACGGTCTGTCGGGGTGTTTCACGGCCGTGGTTTTGTACGGAACCGTGGTTTTGGTGATTTTTCAAAGGCTTTTGGAAATTACGGTCACTGTAGCTATCACGACCGTGGTTTAGGCCGTGGAACTCTCTGTAAAGCTCCAAAGTCAAAATTTCGTCACTTTTCTTCAACATTATCCTTCCCTTTTCCTTTTCCGTCGTTCCTATATCCAAAAACACGAACATACCGGAAGGAATCGAAGGCAAAAACAAAGCGAAAAATGTCTAAACTAAGCTAAACTATGAATCGAAAACAAACACAAAAATGCAATACCTTGGGTTGCCTCCCAAGAATCGCTTTGTTTAAGGTCCGTAGCTAGACCAATCTCGCACTTATTCGAGTGCGGTAGGCGCGAACTCTTCAGCTTGGAGTTCCGGCGTATACTTCTTGAGTCGTTGGCCGTTCACCTTAAAGCTTCCACTCGTTTCACCCCATACTTCAACTGCACCATGGGGGAAAATACGCTTAATTAGAAAAGGTCCGGTCAAACGAGATTTAAGCTTACTTGGAAAGAGACGAAGCCTTGAATTGAAGAGGAGAACTTGATCTCCTTCTTTGAAGTCCTTTGGAATAATATGCTTATCATGCTAACGCTTTGCTCTCTCCTTATAGATCTTAGCGTTTTCATAAGCATTCAAGCGGAGTTCGTCCAGCTCATTAAGGTCTAGGAGACGCTTCTCTCCCGCTTCCTTCATGCTGAAATTCAGCCACTTGATAGCCCAAAACGCTTTGTGCTCCAACTCCACCGGCAAGTGAAAAGACTTCCCATACACAAGGTTGTATGGTGTGGTTCCTATGGGAGTCTTGTATGCAGTCCGGTATGCCCACAATGCATCGTCAAGCTTCAAGGACCAATCCTTCCTAGTCCTTGAAACCGTCTTCTCTAAGATTCCTTTGATCTCCCTATTTGAGATCTCAACTTGTCCACTTGTTTGTGGATGATAAGGGGTAGCGACCTTGTGAGTAACCCCATACTTAGCTAGAAGAGCTTCAAAGCGTCGGGCAATGAAGTGAGAACCTCCATCACTAATGATAGTCCTTGGCGTCCCAAATCGTGGGAAAATGGTTTTGTTGAAGAACTTAACCACAACCATGGCATCATTGGTGGGAGAGGCAATTGCTTCCACCCATCTAGAAACATAATCTACCGCCAATAGTATGTATTGGTTTCCACAAGAGGATGGGAACGGTCCCATGAAATCAACTCCCCAAACGTCGAAAATCTCCACCTCTTGGATGTTGTTGAGGGGCATCTCATTCCTCCTAGAGATATCACCTGTTCTTTGACAAGCATCGCAGCAAGAAACAAAGGATTGCACATCTCTAAACAAAGTAGGCCAAAAGAATCCAGATTGCAATACCTTTGCGCTAGTCTTGTTCGAACTAGCGTGTCCTCCACAAGGTAGTGAATGACAATGGCGGATGACACTTTGCATCTCATCTTCCGGCACACATCGCCGAATGATGCCATCTGGACCTCTCTTAAAGAGGAGAGGCTCGTTCCAAAAGTATTCCCGGACATCCCTAAAGAACTTCTTCCTTTGTGCGTAGGATAGTCCGGGCGGTATCTCCTGGCAAACCAAATAGTTAACAAAATCAGCAAACCATGGTTCGTTACCTTTGGAGATCACATCGATGCACTCCTCAATAAGGTGTAGGTGTTCGTCCGGGAAGGAGTCATCGATGGGTAAGTGGTCGTCCTCTAGATGTGTTAGGCGACTCAAATGATCCGCAACAGAATTTCTGAACCTTTCTTGTCGCGGATCTCAAGATCGAATTCTTGTAGGAGAAGAATCCATCTAATTAGCCTTGGCTTCGCATCTTTCTTCGCTAGGAGGTACCGGATCACAACATGATCCGTGTAGACAATCACCTTTGCACCTACAAGATAAGAGCGAAACTTGTCAATAGCATAGACAATGGCTAAAAACTCTTTCTCGGTAGTGGCATAGTTGAGCTGCGCTTCATCTAGCGTCTTGCTAGCATAATATATGGCATGGGTTCGCCCTTCCTTTCGTTGTCCAAGAACAGCTCCTATAGCTACGTCACTAGCATCGCACATAACCTCAAAGGGAAGAGTCCAATCCGGAGGTTGGATAATAGGTGCTGAAATTAGAGCTTGCCGAATTGTGTTAAACGCATCCAAGCATTCCTGCGAAAACTCAAAAACTACATCCTTCATCAATAGATTAGTGAGCGGTTTTGATATCTTAGAGAAGTCTTTAATAAAATGTCTATCAAATCCAGCATGTCCTAGGAAACTTCTTATCCCTTTCACCGAAGTTGGGGGAGGAAGCTTCTCTATGGTCTCTATCTTAGCTTTATCTACTTCTATCCCTCTACTAGAGATTAAGTGACCTAATACGATTCCTTCCTTAACCATAAATTGACACTTCTCCCAATTAAGAACTAGGTTAGTGTCTTCACACCTTTGCAAAACAAGAGAAAGGTTAGAAAGACAATCGTTAAAAGAGGAACCGTATACGGAGAAGTCATCCATGAAGACTTCCATGATTTCCTCTATGTATTCGGAGAAGATGGCCATCATGCACCGTTCAAAGGTGGTTGGGGCGTTGCAAAGCCCGAACAGCATTCTCCTATAAGCAAAGGTACCCCACAGGCACGTGAATGTGGTCTTCTCTTGATCATCCGGGTGTATCGGAATCTGAAAGAAGCCACTATAACCGTCAAGATAGCAAAAATGTGAATGTTGTGCTAACCTTTCAAGCATTTGATCGATGAATGGCAATGGGAAGTGATCCTTCCTCGTTGCATTGTTGAGCTTGCGGTAATCTATACACATCCGCCATCCTGTCACGGTTCGGGTAGGAATGAGCTCGTTGTTCTTGTTGGTGATAACCATCATTCCTCCCTTCTTCGGAACTACTTGAACCGGACTCACCCACTTACTATCGGAGATAGGGTAGATGATACCTACATCAAGAAGTTTAAGAATTTCCTTCTTGACAACCTCCTTCATGGTCGGATTCAACCGCCTTTGAGGTTGTCTTGAAGTTCTAAAATCTTCCTCCATTAGTATTTTATGCATGCATAGGGAGGGTTTAATTCCTACTAAGTCCTCAATAGTATAGCCTAAAGCTTTCCTATGTTTCCTAAGGACAATCATGAGCTGATTATGTTCATCTATGCTTAGTTCGGAACTAACAATAACCGGAAAGGTAGAATTAGGTCCTAAAAAAGCGTACCTTAGATGAGTAGGAAGTGGTTTTAGTTCCATTGCTTTCGGAGCTTCCAATGATCCTTGAGGAGCCTTCGATGTTTCCTTAGAAGCCTCTAAGGGTGTTGAGTGTGTAGGAGAAGAATCAGAAGAAGTTGAAGAAGTGTCTCGATCACCCCTTTCCACGGCCAGAATTACGGGTTCCCCATGTCCTCCACGGCCGTGGTTTAGGGCGTGGAAAGGAAATACGGTTGTCATGTCTTCTCCACTACCGTATAACTCTCTGGAGTGGGACACGGATTTGGTTGTGAAATCCACGGCCGTGGAATATAATGTGTGGCCGTGGATTCTCACGTTTTCTGCCTCATCGTGGAGTTTTTCGAACTCCACTTCATGCATCTCTTCTTCTGCTTCTAAAGCTTCAATTGCCTCATTGTACTCTTCTTCTTCCCCTACATTTGTTAGACTCATAGTGATAACTTTTTGTAGAGGATCGTTAAAGAGAATCGCACTTACCTCCTCCCTAGTTAAACCTTCTTCATCTTGGATATCGAAAATATCCTCATCAAAGATTGGCTCCTTCACTAGAGTGGAAAGAACGAACTCTACTTTCTCTTCTCCTATATCAAAATTGAGTCTCCCATTCTTGCAATCGACTATGCAGCCGGAAGTTGCAAGAAACGGTCTTCCGAGTATGATCGATACCGGACTATCTGCAGGAATGTCAAGCACGACAAAGTCAATGGGAACAAAGAATTTACCTAGCTTGACCGGGACGTCTTCTACAATACCGACGGGGCGAGTGATGGATCGATCCGCCATGTACAACATCATCTTTACCGGTTTAGGGTCGCCTAAACCAATCTTCCTACATAATGCAAGTGGTATGATGCTCACACTTGCTCCCAAGTCACATAAAGCATCATATGTGACATCTCCCACTCCTATGGGAATGCAAAATGACCCCAGATCTTTCAGCTTTGGGGGCATTTTCTCCTTCATGGTTTCATGAGATCCGAAGAATCCGAACTCATCTTAACCTCACCGAAATCTTCTAGCTTCCTCTTGTTAGAGAGGAGCTCCTTCAAGAACTTGCCATAAGCCGGCATACCTACAATAGCATCGATAAAGGGTATATTAATATGCAGCTTACTCATGAGTTCTATAAACTTACCAAATTGTTTATCTAGGCGCGCTCTCGCTCTAGATTGAGGGAATGGTAGGGGAGGTTTGTAAGTTGGAGGAGGAACGTAGATATCTTCCTTCTCCTTCCCCTTCTCTTTCTCCTTGTCCTTTTCTACGGAGACTTCAACAAACATAGGTTGCGGATCGGTGGTAGTCGCTCCGCTCCTAGTTGTGATTGCCATAACCCTTCCTTTAGGGTTGTCCTCCGTCTTTCATGGAAGTTTCCCTTGATTCCTAGGAACTTCCTCCGCATGGTTGAACATTTAGTTTTCTAAAACCTTTTGGGCTTTATCAACCTTAGAGATTTGATCATCAACCTTAATGATGCGGTTCTCCAACCCTTGTAGCTTTCCCAAGATCATTTCCAACATGGGATCGGGTTTCTCCTTCCCCGAAGTGTTTCCTCCATTTGATGTTTGCCCCTGGCTTCTCAAAGGAGTAGAGGAAGAGGAAGGTGGAGTTAGTACATTAGAATTGGAAGGATAAGAGTTACCGGAATTTTGTTGATTGGACCGCCAATTGTTGTTACTTGAACCCCTATTGTTATTCCAATTGTTGTTCCGGTTGTTGTTGTTGTTGTTGTTGTTGTTGCCATTCCAATTGTTCCGGTTATTGTTCCGGCTATTATTGTTGTTGTTGCGGTTTGTGTTATCACCGCAATTGTTGTTGCCCAAATAGCCAACATCCTTTCCTTATTGCATTGGGAAGTTGGTCTTGATAGCCTCCTTCAACTCTTTGATCTCATTGTTGAGGGAGAAAATCTGATTTTGAGCTTCATGTGTGAGCTTTGCTCCTTGCTCCACACGATTTCCCTCCACTTTCCGGTGGGAATACTTCTCTATGACCCTTGCTTGCTTCTCAATGAAGTCCCAAGCGTCATCTTCTCTCATGTCCATGAATGTTCCACATGAGAGAGATTGGAGGTTGAATTGCGTTCCCGCATCCAGCCCCTTATAGTAAATCTCCAGCAAGGCAAGTTTGGATATGCCATGATGAGGGCAATCCAAGAGCAAATCCTGAAACCTATCCCAAGATTGAAATAAACTTTCGTTAGATCTCATGGAAAATGGATTGATCTTACCTCTAAGTTCCGCCGTTTTGGATGGCGGAAAGAATTTGGTGAGGAACTCCGCGGAAAGGTCTTCCCACGTGTCTAGTTTCCCACTAGGAAGAGCTTGGTACCAAGACAACGCTTTCCCCTTCAAGGAGAAGAAGAAAGGCTTGAGCTTATAGTTGTTGGTAGTAGCATTCTTCGGTCTCATTGTCTCCATCATACACTCAAAGTTTTGCAAGTGTTGGTATGGAGATTCAGCGCTTGTCCCGCCAAATTGGTTTTGGCGAACAAGAGTAATAACTTGAGGGTTGAAGCTAAACCCTTGTACATCTTCAGCGTCAAAATTCACGCCCAAGCGGCGCGGTTGTTGTGTTGGATCCATCCTTTGGCCAAGAGTTCTTGGCTCATCATCTACACGTTCGATCCTCGCATTCCTAGGTGGAATGCGGCGATTAGTAGCTCCCCGTGGATGGAAAGGATATACATTGATCGTGGGATCAATTTCCTCTAGTGGTGGCATGGAAGAATCACTATCATCAGCGGATGAATGACTTCTTCTTCTTGATCTTGATGCCCTTCTTGAGGATTTCTTGCTTCCCTTATTCTTAAGGTTGCTTAGTTCTATCCTCATTTGGAACATCATATCCTTTAGATCGTTAACTTGAGATTGATGATGATCCATTTCATCCCGGCGGATGTTTTCAATCCATTGGAGTTGAGCTTCTTTCTCCGCCAACTCCGCCTGAAGATCACGTTCTTGTTCTTCAGCCATCTTCTTTTCCATGCGCTTTTGTCTTAGAGTCCTCTCAAGCTCTTGATCAAGAGGTAAGAGGTCTTCGGTGTTCCTAGACCTGCGCATGTACTCAAAGTAATATCAAATAACGAGATCAAGCTCCCAAGCTTGACAACCGGCAACCAAATTCGGCCGAAACAAAATCCCCGGCAACGGCGCCAAAAACTTGTTCGCCCCTAAACGTGCGTGCAAATAAGCTTTGATTATAAAACTAGAATCAAGCAAGCGAACCCGTAGTGTACGGATTGATATAGTTAATCAAGAATTCCAGAGTATCGAACACAGGGATTTGAGTGGGAACAAATTCAATTGCAGATTATCAAGCGAGTAAATATGAGAGGTTTTGCAAATATTGGGAAAACAACAATCCTAAAGATCCAAGTATCCAGCTGTGGCAATCGATTCAAGATATACTAATGATATAAGGACAGAGTTGAGATATGCAAAGGTATGCTAATGTAAGGTAATCGTACGGTGAAGTTCCAAAAACCTTATATGACTCACCTACAAGACACTCTCTATACAGGTTGTTGAGGCTTCAATATAGAAAGGTTCTAAAGGTCAGAATTAACGTCAAATACCCAAACTTACAATCCAAGGATCGAGACTAGCTAAACCGATTAAGGTTGTGACACTCACAATCGAGGTAGAGGTTGTTGAGGCTTCACTACCACCTAGAAAAGGCAAGCCTAAACTAAGTTAAAGCAAATCTTTAACTTTGGATTGAGGTAAAAGCAGGTTCTTAAACTTAAGGGAAATTACGGGTGGATCTTGAGATTCCACGGTCGTGGATCTCAAGAACAAACCGTGATTTAGGGTTCGTCGACGATTCTCTCTAACTCTCAGGGTCTAATTTAATTATGATCGATCTATCATCATCTAAGCCACAACTATCAACCCTTCACCTTAGAATTGTTAAGGGTTTTTAGCCAATAACAGTCATATTGATATTAAATTCAAGAATTAAAAGATTGAAAGATGAAAACTTCCGAAAACTTTCAATAAACTTCAAACCAATCTCAAAGTCACAATCAAGAACAAATATCGTCACAAGATTCGGAATAGAACAAACAAACACAATCGTAGATAAGAAGGAAGAACGGGATGTCAATACATCTTCTAAATCAAACCTAAACAAGAAGAGGAATCTTCTTGCGAACGATCTTCCGAATCTTTGATCTTCTGTTGATCCGGAAATCTCAACAGCAATCTCCACCAAAAGTGCGAGATTAGGGCAAATCTCAAGCGTAAACGTAGGATGAGTCTATGCGTGAGCGAAGGTGTAAGCCGAAGTCTAAAGCGAAGTGGTAGCCGAGGTGACGGAATCTCCCTTCGTCCGTCTTTTTATAGGGAAAGATAAAATATCGGCCCGGCCCAGTCTTCTGAAAGATCGTGGCTTAAAATGTGGTGAAAAGAATTGCCAAGATCACGGTCGTGGAAGGTTCCACGATCGTAATTTAGAGCGTGGAAATCAACACGGTTTGAACCATGGATTCCACGACCGTAAAAGCTTCTGGAATGAACCACGCTTCTCCTACAGGGTTCCACGGCCGTGGAACTGAACGTGGATCATAGTACGGCCGTATTTTAGAGCGTGGTTTAGGGCAAGAACGTGATTCTTCCCTAGCCTCATGCATTCCTTAAGTTGAACTCCTTTTTGCTCCTAAGAATGCCCTCAATCCATGGACATACTCAATCGACTCATCCTTGCTAAATTCCGTTCGGAAATGGCTCTCAATCACCTATAATCAACATAGAACTTGTGTAGACATCCATATCGACAATATAGGCAAACCAGCTCACATATGCAACAATGCTCAATCAATGACTATCAATATGAATCAAATACATTTAGAAAACGTGCCTAAAATATCACAATATTTCATGCTAACAGCATTCCCGCAGATTATCCCTTTTCTATCATTCTCGGAAGACCATTTCTACCAACATCGGGTTGCAATGTTGATTGTAAGAACACCCAGTTGAAATGCAACATTGGCGGCGATCATGTGGAGTTTGCACTATTGGGTGCAAGGAAGGGAAAGCCTTTGGAAGATGACATCTTCAACATCTATGATGAAGAAGATTCTCGAGAATTGGTGAGCTCTATCCTTATTAAAGTTCCTCTTGAGAAAGTTTTGAGATTTAGTATGATGGAGGAAGGAATAGATATTTTGTGTGATGTAGATGTGTGAAGTTTGAAACATTGGAAGCAGATCCATGAGCTAGATTTGATAAACTGATTCAGGAGAAGAAAAGTACATTAGGTTTCGATCTCAATTCCAGTACCTCGACCGTGACAGTTTGAAACATTGGAAGCAGATCCAGGAGCTAGATTTGATAAACTGATTCTAGAAAAGAAAAGCACATTAGGTTTCGGTCTCAGTTCCAGCACCTCGACCGAGACAATTTCTAGAGCAAGCGAGATGATGTCAACTGAGACTTCCGTTAGTCCATTACTTTGATCTAAGTCCTCTTCACGGGAAAGAGAAGGTACATATCCACCTCTAAAAGCAACACCTGTCTTAGAGGTGAAACCACTCCTGACTAACTTGAGATATGCTTTCCTTGGTCTGGATTCTACTTATCCTGTCATTGTTAGTGCTTCTCTTTTTGAAAATGAGTTGTTTAAGTTGATGCATGTGCTGAGGAAACATAGAAAGGCTTTAGGTTACACTATTGATGATCTTGTTGGTATAAAGCCTTCTCTTTGTATGCATAAGTTACTAATGGAAGACGATCATAAGACTTCACGAGAACCTCAAAGACGGTTAAATCCGATCATGAAAGAGGTTGTGAAGAAGGAGATTTTTAAGTTTTTGGATGCAGTTATCATATTTCCAATATCGGATAGCGAATGGGTGAGCCCGGTGCATGTAGTTCCAAAGAAAGGAGGGATGACCGTCGTGACAAACAAGAACAACGAGTTGATTCCTACTAGGACCGTTACGGGCTGGAGGATGTTGATTGACTATAGGAAGCTGAATGTTGCCACTTGAAAGGACCATTTCCCTCTTCCATTCATCGACCAAATGCTCGAACGGCTATCACAACACTCTCATTTTTTCTATTTAGATGGTTATAGTGGCTTATGTCAGATTCCTATCCATCCGGATTATCAAGAGAAGACCACTTTCACTTGTCCATGGGGGACATTCGCTTATGGGAGGATGCCATTCGGATTGTGTAATGCACCTGGTACTTTTCAACGTTGTATGATGGCTATCTTCTCCGAGTATATTGAGGAGATCATGAAGGTATTCATGGATGACTTTTCGGTTTATAGGTTCTCTTTTGATAACTGTTTGGCTAACCTTTCTCTAGTGCTACAACGTTGTAAGGACACTAATCTTGTTTTGAATTGGGAGAAGTGTCACTTCATGGTTAGTGAAGAAATTGTTCTAGGACACCTTGTATCCAACTGAGGTATCGAGGTCGATAGAGCTAAGATCGAGACTATTATGAAACTTCCTCCCCCTTGTTCTTGTTAAGGGTGTGCGGAGTTTTCTCGGGTATGCAGGTTTCTACAGGAGGTTAATCAAGGATTTCTCTAAAATATCTAAACCGCTCTAATCTTTTGAATAAGGATGTTGTTTTTGAGTTTTCGCAGGAATGCCCTCATGCATTTTACTACATAAAGGAATCATTGATTACCGCTCCCATCATTCAAACTCCCGATTGGACCTTGTCCTTTGAGATCATGTGTGATGCTAGTGATGTGGCCATAGGAGCTGTACTTGGACAAAAGAAGGATGGCCAAACCAACGCCATTTACTATGCTAGCAAGACGCTAGATGAAGCTCAACTGAACTACGCCACGACCGAGAAGGAGCAATTGGCAGTTGTTTATGCATTTGAGAAATTTCGCTCTTACTTAGTGGATGCGAAAGTTATTATTTACACTGACCATGCAGCTATTCGTTACTTGCTGGCTAAGAAAGATGCAAGGCGCGCCTTATTCGTTGGATTCTCTTGCTTTAAGAGTTTGACCTAGAGATTCGTGATAAGAAGGGATCCGAGAAATCCGTGGCGGATCACCTCAGCCGGCTACCACCCATCTTGCTCGAGAAGGATGACCTACCCATTGTTGACCCATTTCCCGATGAGCACTTGCATTTTATGGAGCATTGGATGGAATCCTTTGTTTCAGCACATGATGAAGATGAAGTATGGGTGAGGGCACCTTACACCTTTTTTAGGATGGTGTACGGTCCAGCTAGCGACCTTAAACCAAGCGCTTCTTGGGAGGCAACCCAAGGTATTGCTTTCTTTTCCCTTATCTAGCTTAGTTTAGATAGTTTGCTTCGTGTTTTGCATCCTCCAAGACAAGATCCGGTACTCTCTAAGAAGAAATTACAACTCAACAACTACATGGTAGGACAAAAGTTCGAGAAATGGAGAAGACGAAGTTTGGCTGAGGCACATCTTGGTTGCTATCAAAATACCTCGACCGAGATGTTCTCCGTCAACTGAGGTGCTTAGGTGTGACATCTATTTTGACACCTCGGTCCGCTCAGGAAAATCTCGACCGAGGTTTAATCAACTTCAACAAGGGGTATAACGACGGTTTCTCTCTCCTCTCACTTTTCTTTCTCTATGCTCACCTAGACCGCAGCGGCCCTCTCCACTCAAATCCTCATTTCTCAATCGTTTTCCATTATTCTTGGCTCCAAATCAGCAGAGGAAGCAAGAGATTTAGTTTCCAAGCAACAAACAACATAGAAAACGCTTCGAATCTGCAGAATCTGGGGTATTTCGACATAAACCCTAACTCATTCTATTTCTCTCGATTCTGCATAGATTTGGATTTGGTTGCCATAGGTTGATGCTGAAAAAGATATAAGTACCCCATAGGAGGCTTTTGGTAGTGTTTTTGGGGGGAAAATCTTGCAGATTCAGAAGTTCAATTCGCACAGCACTTCGCCTCGGTCGACTCGACTGTGTCTCGGCCGAGGTGTTCTTGGCCGACCAAGGTGTTCTTCCAGTCATGAGCAGCCCACCCAGATCTGATCGTTAGTTGGCCTTGAAGGATAGGCCCAGCAGTTTACACCATTCCTCCCCTTCTTCTACAGCACAGTTCACCATCCCGGTGATTCACGAGAGACATCAACGGGATTACAATCGTATTTGTGGGCGCCCCATCATTGCCCCACGATTCCTACATGTTAATGCCTTCGACTACCTCCACGTGATGGAGGACATGAAGAAGATGATTTCTATGGTCGGCCTGAAGGATGTCATGGCCATAAGAGCGCCGGCTTACCTGGAGCCGATCTTGGAGTTCCTTAGTTTAGTTACCTACGTGCCGGAGCATCGAGGGATAAAGTATAGGTTGCTGAACATGAACTACGCAGTTCCTTTGGATAAGTATGGGGAGATCTTTGGTTTCATGACACCTACTGTTACAGATTTTCCTTCTCAAGCGGTGGCTTGGAATTTCTGGGGCAACATAGCCCATGTTACAGATCATCGTGACAGATAGCAGCCCGGGGACTCCCATGGAGCGGATCATCTTTCACCTTGCCTTCCGCTTAGCCCACCGGATTTTCAGCGAGACAGTTTTTGTGCGTATTGAGATGCCCTAGAAGGTTAGACAAGGGGGCTTTTGAGTCTATTTTGTATGGTCACAAGAGGCGTACCGGATTTTTTGCCATGTTGGCAGATGATTTGCACAAGATCAAGGGGAAGTCGAAGGGCGACATCTATTGTGGTTGGCTGGTGACCCACATCGCCACTTCCATGGGACTGGACTTGTCTGGAAGTACACTAGTAGCGGCTCCGAAGCCGCTGGGATTGCAAGAGATGATCACGCGCCGTATTCTCGTTCCCCGTGGCTTTGCACACCCTATGTTGCGATGCCACGGGAAACAAAGTCTCCTTAGGGTATTCTTTGGTCTTCCCAATTCTCCGCCTATGATCGCCATTACTGGTCGGCTGCATGTTTTCCGTACATGCAGGATGATGATGCTAGAGAGGCAGCTGAGGAGGAGGATGATGATGATGACTATGGAGGAGGTGCTGCTATTGACACCGGTACTGATACCGACAAGCCCAATATTCCCACCGTTGACCTTAACGACGAGGCCACGGAGGACGAGAGAGAAGCACCACCACCATCGCCACCTTAGTGCCGATCCCGCCGCCGTAGAGATCCCGAGGTACATCAGCGGATCGATAAGCTTACAAAGCAGATGATAGACTCTTACGCGGCCATGACAATCGATATCTCCTAGCGCTTCAATGATCAACGCAGATCCATGGAGGGATGGCAATACTAGATGGAGGAGAGCCAGCATTACCAGCGTTAGATGTAGGAGATACAATTCCAACAGATGATGGGCTCTCCATTTAATCCTTCCCAACATCCCTACATTCCACCACGACCACCGCCAGCTGACAAGGACTGAGAGCTTCATAGATTTACTTTCTATCTTTATTATGCAGTTCAGCTAGGTCCGGTGAGTAAGTTGATCCTTCAGACTTATATTTGACCCATTGGGACAATGTGTCCCAAGTATGGGGTATTGATGTATTATATGTATTACTTAACTATGGCTTGTATGACTTTCATGGATATTATCATTTTTATGCTCTATGTGATTATTTGTCATTACATGCATACTTACATACAAGTTTCTATTTGAGAAAAACGTCAAAAATCAAGTTGAATTTTTTTTTTGGCTCGACCGAGACGTTCTTGACCAAACGAGGTCGTGAAAACCGAGGAACATCTCGGTTGAACACCTCGGAGACAGTCAGAACACTGGAATTGAAGGTTGAACACCTCGGAGACCGAGACGTTCTTGACCAAACGCCGCATTACATGCATACTTACATACAAGTTTCTGTTCTGGAGATTACCTCGATGAAGATATTTGTGTGCAGATTTGTTTTGAAATCCTTATATGCTCGAAAGGTTTTATGATATGAATAAGTTGCTAGATGCATTGTTTAAAATTCTAGCATGTTTAATACTTTGTTTTTATCAAAATTTTGTTGGAATTGAAGGTTGACACCACGTTATGAGTTCTCTCACATTCTTCCTAGGATGACTAAGACACTTCATTCTCTTCTTCTTCTTGATCATGCTTTATCCCCTCATATACATATTTGCCCACCTTTACATATCCGGGAATTTGGATGTAGATGACGAAAAGCGTGTAAAGTGAAGTTGAGATCTTGGCTGAAAGTGTTAGAAAGAAACATATTAGGTTTGGGGACGTTGATCTTGATGATGAGTAACTCGGCACCATTCAGATAGCTGGGTATTTGTGTCTTGCCAACGTCGGATTGATCGATAGTCTAGGGTTCGCATCCTTGCACACTGTTGATTAGGGTCCAAAAACTTGTTCGCTCCAAACGGTGTGTGCAAGCTTTAAATATATAACCCTAGACTTAAGCTTAAAACAAGGATGCGAACCCGCAGTGTACTGGTCAATCGTAGTAAAAGCAAAAAAATTCCAGGGGTCGATCACAGGGACTTGGTGAAACAAATTCAATAACGGTATGCTTATGTCAATACTAACCACAAGAGCAATTAACACAATCAAAGATGAATAAGAAGTCAATAAAGCAAACATGCAATTCTAGGGATTAAAGCATCTAGTTGTGGTTCCAACTCAAGATCTAAAGATAAGCGGACAAAGCTGAGATTTTTGCGTGGGGAAGGCGTTACTAAAGTAGAATAGATCACCGGGTAAGTCTCACTATTCACTAATCCTGAACCGTAACTCCTATTACCGGGTAAGTTTCAAGGAATCAAGATAAAGAACTATAATCTCAAACTAACACACCATCTAAGGGAATAGAATCAACCTTTACCGGGTAAGTCTCAGGCTAACTCACAAAGATGGGATGGGAGCACACTCAAACCCCAATAAAGGATAAACCTTTATTACCTACACTTATGATCGTTAATACACAAACTAAGGAATTACCGCGTAAGTCTCATCCTAAGCTTGCATTGAACCAGAAAGGTGTAATAAGAATAGGATTTGGCAAACTCTAACACTTAACTTTCTGTTTAGGATCGGATAAGTCACCTCGGACAGAAGAATTCCACCCCGGCCGAGATGTTCATCAACTGAACGAGATGCTTAGGGTTAAGGTTAAAGACTCGAACTTTCAGGATCCTGCTGGAATCTAAGATTATTCTATCATTGTTTTTCCCACAACCTTCAGTCAATCACCCTAGAATCACACAAGGAAATTAGCCACTCATCATCATCATGAAAGTATTAAATGTATGAGAAGAAGGTGAATATTTGAACAAAGAAGAATTTAATGAAAAGACTTCAATAACTGAATCAAATATCACAACAAAAAGCGTTCCTTGGATAGCAATCCAACAAGACAAGACAACAAGGGAAGGAATTGAAGACAATCTTACAAAACCCTCCAAAAAGCTATAAAAGCTATAGACTTCAATCTTCCTTCAACCTTCAAAAAGGTTCTTCAAATCTCTCCCAAATTGGAGTATGCTGCTGCTGCGTTGTAAGCGGGATTCTTGCGCTGATAGCGGCCTCCTCGATTTGTGGAAATCTAACCCTTTTTATAGGAAAATAACCCTCCAAAGATAATAAATCTTAGAACGATCTTTTCCCATAAATATAGGTAAAATATATAATTCTGCATATCTCCTTCCATCCAGGAGCCAACCCCAAAAATATAAGATCACTTTCCAAATTTAAAAGATCTCATCCAAGAATAAAATATTCTCGCCGCGTCCTAGGTGTTCGCCTCGGTCGAGTCGGCGTCTTTGGATCACCTCGGTCGAGATGAATCTCTGGTCAACCGAGGTGATTCACAACAGAATGTGAAATCTCTCGAATCTGTTCCAAAGTAAATCTTTAATCCATGGCTATGCTCTCTGGATGTAGCTCCAAATGACTCATGACTCCTTTTGCTCCTTTTCGATGCAAAACGTACCATATTACCTGCAATTACAACAAAACTAGGTGTAGACCTCGATTCTCGCAAAGGTAGGTGAAATGGTAGTAAAATCACATAACGCACATACAAACACGTTGATTATGAAGGATAAAACGTCCAAACAAACCCCAAAATATAGACTATAATTCATGTTATCAAAATACCCCATACTTAGCCCTTGCTTGTCCCGAAGCATGTTCCGCATATAGAAGACAAGATAGAATGGATTATAAGTCAATAAAATCAATGAAAAAGTCTTTCAAAAACATTTTATGGTGTGCAACTATCATAGATCACTCTAAGAGAGTACTTCCTGGAATTTAAAAACTTAATATGATCAAAACATTTTATAAATATAGGAAAGTTGTTCATCTTTGCATAAAATCATAGAATGCATAATAAATCATAATTATCAAAATTAATCATGTATAATCCAGTTTAAACCACTAAGTCAATCAACAAGCTCAAGGTCTCAAGGGCTTCCCAAAAGAAAAGGTCAAGAAACGTGTAGGGTAGGGATGTATGTAAGGTAATGTGGTGCTAGAATCCGGGAAAAGGATGAACTTCACTTTCACTTCGACTTGCAACATCTTCCACCAATAAGCTTCGCTTATCTCACACTTTTTCTTTTTACTTTACTTTTTGGGATACATGGACAGAGGTGCACAATAACCGAAGCCTAGGAAATTTGCAAGCATCAATTTCTCGAGATGCATCAAACCCTTGATGCACATACCATGACCCGTTAGGAATATCGCTCAATCCGACTTTGGCAAGACACAAACACCCGGCTATGTGAATGGTGCCGAGTTACTCATCTTCATGATTGACTTCCCCAAACCTATTATTGCTTTCTAACACTTTCACTTCCAGCCACTTCTCAACTTTAACTCCACTTGCTTTCACCACTTCGCTTGCTTCCAAATTCCCGGATAGGTAAAGGGAGGCAAAATGTATATGAGGGGCTAAGCATGATCAAGAAGAAAAAGAAGAGAATGAATTGCCTTGGTCTTTCCAAGAAGAAAGTGAGAGAACTTAACCTGCGGTGTCAACCTTCAAATTCAACATAATTTGGATAAAAATAAAGTATTAAACATGCTAATAATTTCAAACAAAGCATTTAGCAACTTAGACATATTATAAAACCTTTCAAACACATAAAGAATTTAAAACCAGTAGGTAAACAGAATCTTCACTGAGATCATATCCAGATAAGTAGCACAAAATCGTTTTCGAAAACATTCTGTTACGCACCTCGGTCGAGGTGTTCTCGGTTCAACCGAGGTGAAATGCCTCGTTTGGCCAGAATCTCCCCGGTCGAGGTCAAAAAATAATTTTTTTTTTTAAAACCATTTTTTTTTTTCGGTTTCGACGTTTTTTTCAATCAAATAACCTGTAAGTATGCATGTAATATCAGATAATCATATAAATGCAGAAGTGAAGCATAAAATAGAATATCCGATAAATATATCATACATCAAAAGTAGTCGAATAACATCAAGTAGTCATAATCAATACAAACACCCCATACTTGGGACACACTGTCCCAGTGGGTCAAATAAAAGTCTGAAAATGAGAGTACTCACCGGATAAATAGCTGAACTGCATAAAAGAAAATAAAGAAAATCCTGCAGCTCCTCAATAATCCTGATCCGGCGGTGGTGGTAGTGGCACGTACGGATACTGAGTCGGATCGAACGGATAACCCATAGTCTGCTGGAACTGTAGCTCCATCATCCTACGCTGATAGTGCTACCCCTCTAACATCTGCTGAGTCCAGCTGTCAATCTGTCGGTGCTGGGCAGCAAATCTCTCATGCATGTCCATAGTAAGGGCAGCATAAGAATCTATCATCTGGTCAGTCAGATCATCGATCTGACGATGAGCCTCCGTGTCTCTATGACGGCGTGTCCAACGTCTAGCAGATCTAGCGGGAGGTGCAACGGGTGCTGGCTCAGTATCCTCCTCATCATCCAAATCGATGATCGGTGGCGCGCTCATCCCTGTAGTATCTGTCCCTGTATCCATCGGGACAACACCCTCTCTCTCATCCATCGTCTCCTCGTCGTCGTCATCCTCCTCCTCCTCAGCAGGGGCGGCTGCTGCCTCTCTGTGATCCTCCATCACTGGAGCCCATGCTGTCTGCCAATAATGCGGATCAAAGACTGTGAACTGAGCAGACCAGCGGATCCCCTGTGGTGCAGTCCGCTCCCAAGGCATAGCGACGTATGGAGTGGTCAAACCACGGGGAACCAAAATCCTCCGTGTGATCATCTCCTGTAATCCCAGCGGCTTCGGAGCCGCCACCATCGTGCATACGCTAAGGTCCATCCCGTGATAGGTAGCGATATGGGTGACTAGACCTCCGCAGCAGATGTCTCCCTTCGCTTTGGCCTTGATCCTGCGCAGGTCCTCTGCCAAGATCAAACCAAAGTCTGGGAAACCTCCTGTGACCATGCACTAGAGGCTAAAAAGCTCGCCCTGTCGAATCTTCTGGGGCGTCTCAGTACGCGCCAGAAGTGTCTCGCTGAAGATCCTGTGGGCTAGTCTGAAGGCTAGATGGAAGATGACCTTCTCCCTAGAATCTCCAGGGCGCCATCTGTCTGCGTGCTCGGTAATATGGGCTATCTGCCCCCAGAACTCCCTAGCTACGGATCGGGAGAAGAAATCAGTGGCGGTGGGATCATAGAAGCCGAAAATCTCTCTCCAAACCTCTAAGGGAACTATGATGTTCCGGTTCATCAACCGGTACTTCACAGACTGGTTTGTGGGGAGGTAGGAGAAAGAGCTAACAAACTCTAAGGTCGGCTCCAAGTAAGCTGGGGCTCGGATCTCAGTAAACTGATCCAGCCCTATTGTAGCAATCATCCTCCTAAGGTCAGCATCTAACCCTAGGCAATCAAAAGCCGACACGTCCAGAAAACGTGGTGCGATAACTGGATGGCTAGCTATCCGCTCATAGTCTACCCGGCATCTCTCGTGGATAACCGGGCGGTAAGGACGGGAAGAAGAGGAAGAAGGGGAAGGTGAGGATCTGTCTCTAAGGGCTAGGCGACGTTCGGAACTCATTTTCACTCAACACTGTCAGACCACCTCGGTCGCTGACAAGCCTAAAGAATCACCTCGTTCGAGATGCAGTTCGACCGGACCGAGGCGCAGCAGTTACGATTCCAATTCTCAGAAATTCAGTTCTTTCCCCCCCCCCCAAAATCACTACAATTGCTTCCTAAGGGGTACTTATACCTTTTCTCAGCAGAATCAGGGGCAACCAAAGCCCAAATCGAAACGAATGAACGAGTTAGGGTTTCGACTTATTTTACCTCGTTTCGGTCGATTCGTTCGATTTCCTTGCAGATCTGTTGTTGCAAAAGGTTCCTCTATCATTCAATCGTAGTTTGGAAGCGGAAATCTTCGAAAACGAGCAAGGAACGAGAGAGAGCGAAGTGGACTGTCACCGCGGTCGAGGTGGGTAAAGTAAAAAAGTGAAAAATAAATTTTTTTTCCTTTTTATACTGTTCCTGGATCTGCTGTCACCTCGGTCGAGATGGTCTCAACTGGACTGAGGTGGTACGGATCGAGGTGGTTCTGCAAAAACCCTAGTCGCCTCGGTTGCTCAAGAATCAACTCGGTCGAGGTGCTCTGACAATAACCGAGGTGCTTCTGTCTTCTAAGAATCTCGAACTTCTGTCCTTCCAGTTATGCTCCTTCCTTAGATATTCCCTGTTGTCTGTCCAGAACGCCAAAAACAAAGCAAAGAAAAGCAAAAACAAAAACTATCTAAGCTAGACTAGAAAACGGGAAAAGAAAGCAATACCTTGGGTTGCCTCCCAAGAAGCGCTTGATTTAAGGTCGCTAGCTGGACCATGATGCGTCTCAAAATAGGTGGGAGGTGCCCTCACCCCATACTTCACCTCCATCGTGGGGTGAAGTAAGTAAACCCATCAAACACTCCAACAAGTGTAAGTGCTCATCGGGGAATGAATCGTCTATGGGTGGGTTATCCGTCTCGCGGGAGGATTCCGGTAGCCGGCTGAGGTGATCCGCAAATGAGTTCTCGGATCCTTTCTTATCGCGGATCTCTAGGTCAAACTCTTGGAGCAAGAGAATCCATCGAATAAGGCGCGGCTTGGCATCTTTCTTAGCCAACAAGCAACGAATGGCTGCGTGGTCGGTGTAGACAATGATCTTCGCTCCTACTAGATAGGAACGAAACTTCTCGAAAGCATATACAACCGCCAATAACTCCTTCTCGGTGGTAGCGTAGTTGCGTTGTGCTTCATCTAGCGTTTTGCTAGCATAATAAATGGCGGTAGTCCGTCCATCTTTCTTCTGTCCAAGCACCGCTCCTACGGCTACATCACTAGCGTCACACATGACGTCAAAGGGCAAGGTCCAATTAGGAGGCTGGATAATGGGAGCGGAGATCAACGCTTCCTTAATCCTGTAAAAAGCATCAAGACACTCCTGCGAAAACTCAAAAACAACATCTTTATTCAAGAGGTTAGTTAGGGGTTTAGAAATCTTAGAGAAGTCCTTGATGAATCTCCTGTAGAAACCTGCATGCCCGAGAAAACTCCTCACACCTTTAACAGAACAAGGAGGAGGGAGTTTCTCAATAGTCTCGATCTTAGCTCAATCGACCTCAATACCTCGATTAGAAACGAGGTGTCCTAGCACAATGCCTTCATTAACCATAAAATGACACTTCTCCCAATTTAAAACAAGGTTAGTGTCTTCACATCTTTTAAGCACTAGAGAAAGGTTAGATAGGCAATCATCAAAAGAGGAACCATATACAGAAAAATCATCCATGAATACCTCCATGATCTCCTCTATGTACTCGGAAAAGATAGCCATCATGCATCGCTGGAAGGTAGCGGGTGCATTGCACAATCCAAATGGCATCCTCCGATAGGAAAACGTCCCCCAAGGACAAGTGAAAGTGGTCTTCTCCTGATCATCCGGATGGATAGGAATCTGGAAGAATCCACTATAGCCGTCCAAGTAGCAAAAGTGTGAATGCTGGGCCAACCGTTCGAGCATTTGATCAATGAAGGGAAGCGGAAAATGATCCTTCCGAGTCGCCGTGTTCACCTTCCTATAATCGATGCAAACTCTCCAACCCGTAACGGTTCTCGTTGGGATCAACTCGTTGTTCTTATTCGTCACAACGGTCATCCCTCCTTTCTTCGGAACAACATGCACCGGGCTAACCCACTTGCTGTCCGAGATAGGATAAATAATACCTGCATCCAACAACTTAAGAACTTCCTTCTTCACAACCTCTTTCATGATCGGATTTAACCGTCTTTGAGGTTCCCGTGAAGTCTTATGATTATCTTCCATTAGAATTCTATGCATGCAGAAAGAAGGTTTAATGCCAATAAGATCATCCGTGGTGTAACCTACAGCTTTTCGATGCTTTCTCAGGACATGCATTAACTTAGACAATTCAGATTCGGAAAGGGAAGCACTAACAATAACGGGATAAGTAGAATCCGGTCCGAGAAAGATGTACCTCAAGTGATTAGGGAGTTGTTTAAGCTCCACGACTGGGGGTGCTTTCTGAGAGGGATCTTTGCTTCCTCTTTCCAGTGCAGTGGTGTCAGAAACTGGACTTGATGAAGTCTCAGTTAGAATCGTCTTGCCATTGACCTCGGTCGAGGCGCAGAGGCGTTGACCGAGGTGTTCTTCAGTTGCCTCGCTCTGTCCAGAAAGTGTCTCGGTCGAGGTACTGCTGCTGGAACCGAGACTGGAGATCTTCGTCTCCTGGATTAGCTTTTCAGTTTTAGCTCTTGGATCCTCTTCCAGTGCCTTCAAGCTCCGTATATCTGCATCACAAGAAGCATCTATACCTTCCTCCATTAAACTGAAGCTAATAACTCTTTCGAGTGGATCGTTAATAAGGATAGAGCTCACCAATTCTCTTGATTCTTCTTCATCGTAGATGTTGAAGATATCATCAGTTAGCTGCTCCCCTTTCATCGCTGCAAGTAATGCGAACTCCACCTCATCGCCACCAACGTTGAATTTCAACTTGGCGTTCTTGCAATCCACGTTGCAACCCGAAGTTGCTAGAATGGCCTCCCGAGAATAATAGGAACAAGATAATCTGCGGGAATGTCAAGTACAACAAAATCTATAGGTAGATAGAAGTTACCTAACTTGACCGGAACGTCTTCCAAGATGCCCACGGGATGGGTAATGGAGCGATCCGCCATGTAAAGTCGAATCTTGACCGGCTTGGGCTCTCCAAGACCGATCTTAGTGCATAGCTCCAGCGGGATGATGCTCACGCTGGCTCCTAGATCACAAAGGGCTTCACAAGTGACATCCCCAACTTGAATGGGAATGCAAAATGAGCCGGGATCTCTCAATTTAGGTGGCAACTTTTCCTTCATGATCTTGATAAGCTCCGAAGATTTAGATGTCATCCTAACTTCACCAACATCCTCCAGCTTCCTCTTCCTTGATAAGATTTCTTTTAAGAACTTCCCATAGGCGGGCATACCTAAAATAGTATCAAGGATAGGAATATTAATATGTAGCTTATTCATCAAGTCAAGAAACTTACCAAAGTGCTTGTCTAGATGTGCTCTGGCTCTGGACTGAGGGAATGGAAGTGGTGGTTTGTATGCAGGAGGTGGAATATAAGTTTCAGTCGTCCCTCCTGCTTTCTGTTGCTCCGCCTCGGTTGGCATCTCGGTCGAGGTGTTCTTCGACTGGATCTGGACCGAGGTGGTCTGCGTCGAGCGAGGTACTGGATCTGCAGTTTTGAGTCCGCTCCTCGTCGTTATGGCCATGCACTGGCCCTTAGGGTTAGTTTCCGTCTTCGCTGGAAGCTTCCCTGGATCTCTTGGCGCTTCATTCGCCCTATTAGCAAGTTGTTGTTCGAGGGACTTTTGGGCCCTCGAAAATGAAGTCATAGAATTCTCCATAGCGCTAAGCTTGATCAAGATTGCCTCCAGAACTGCGTCTTTCTTTTCCGGCTGAGACGAACTTGATCCTTGACCTTGGCTCTTTAATGGAGTAGAAGAAGAAGAAGGGGAAGAGAGGAAAGGGTTAGAGGAATCGTTAGAGTTGGAGTTTGAATGATTGTTACCATGATATTGGTTATTCGCCCGCCAGTTGTTGCTATTGGATCCTCTATTGTTGTTGTTGTAGTTGTTGTTTCGGGGACCGTTGTTGTTGTTACGGTACCCGTTATTGTTGTTGTTCCTTTGCCCTTGCTCTTCCTTCTTAGTTTGAGCCATCAAGAGCTCCTTCAATTGCTTCACGTCATTGTTCAAAGACGTGAGTTGATTGTTGTTGGATTGAGTCTCTTGAAAGTTGACACTTTTAACTCCACCTTCAGCTCCTTGGTGGGTATATTTCTCCATGTGCAAGGCTTGCTTCTCAATGAAGTCCCAAGCCTCATCAATCGCCAAGTCCATGAAGGTACCGGCGGAGAGTAGTTGGAGATTGAATTGGGTGCTTCCGTCCAGCCCTTTGAAGTAGATCTCCAACAACTCGATCTTTGGAATCCCATGATGTGGGCAACCCAAAAGGATATCCTTGAACCGCTCCCAAGATTTGGACAAGCTCTCCTTGTCCTTCATGATGAAAGCATTGATCTTCCCTCTCATTTTAGCGGTCTTTGAGGGGGGAAAGAATTTGGTTAAGAATTCCGTAGTCATCTCCTCCCATGTGCTAATTTTTCCTGGAGGAAGAGATTGATACCAAGTAAGAGCTCTATCTTTTAAAGAAAAGTAAAAAGGTCTTAGCTTGTAGTTGTTATTTTCAATTCTGGAAGGTCGCAAGGTTTCCATCAAGATCTCGTAGTTTTGAAGATGTTGATGCGGCGACTCCTTCTCTAGCCCTCCGAATTGGCATTGGCGAATCATGGATAGAAATTGCGGTCGAAGTTCGTAGTCATGATCCGCTGGATCTCCTAGGTTCACCCCTGGACGCCTCAGCTGTTGATTAGGGTCCATCCTTTGACCTAGTGTTTGTGGGATTCCTGCAAGAAGAACATCTCGGACTGGCATCCGAGGTGGAAGTACATCGGCCGGGGCGTCAGGTACTGGAATCTGCCTCGGTCGAAGATCAACCACTGGATTCTGCATCGGTCGAGGGTCAACTACTGGATCCTGCATCGGTCGAGGATCGACAAGAGGTTCTTCCCTTCGTGGCTGTAGAATCTGATTTCGGATGACTGCTATTTCTGCTTCGATAGTTGCAGTCCTAGTGCGATTCTCTTCTTTCTCTTGCCTAAGTTCTTCCTTGCTGAGACGTAGCAGCTCTAGCGTCTCTTTTAATTCGGCCGCAAGATCGCGATCGTCTTGTTGGGCCATCTTCGCTTCTCTTAAGCGTCTCTTCTATGTCTTTTCTGGTTCGGGATCGTAAGGAACGATTTCCTTCCCAGTGCGGGTTCTTCGCATATACCTAAGAAAGAACCTGCAAAAGTCACTCAAGTAGAGTGGTTAGATGAAACGGGGCAAGCGCCCCAAGAGCAAACCGTACCGGCTCGGTCTAGACCAAGTCCCCGGCAACGGCGCCGAAAACTTGTTCGCTCCAAACGGTGTGTGCAAGCTTGAAATTTATAACCCTAGACTTAAGCTTAAAACAAGGATGCGAACCCGTAGTGTACGGGTCAATCGTAGAAAAAGCAAGAAAATTCCAGGGGTCGATCACAGGGACTTGGTGAAACAAAGTCAATAACGGTATGCTTATGTCAATACTAACCACAAGAGCAATTAACACAATCAAAGATGAATAAGAAGTCAATAAAGCAAACATGCAATTCTAGGGATTAATGCATCTAGTTGTGGTTCCAACTCAAGATCTAAAGATAAGCGGACAAAGCTGAGATTTTTGCGTGGGGAAGGCGTTACTAAAATAGAATAGATCACCGGGTAAGTCTCACTATTCACTAATCCTGAACCGTAACTCCTATTACCGGGTAAGTCTCAAGGAATCAAGATAAAGAACTATAATCTCAAACTAACACACCATCTAAGGGAATAGAATCAACCTTTACCGGGTAAGTCTCAGGCTAACTCAAAAAGATGGGATGGGAGCACACTCAAACCCCAATAAAGGATAAACCTTTATTACCTACACTTATGATCGTTAATACACAAACTAAGGAATTACCGCGTAAGTCTCATCCTAAGCTTGCATTGAACCAGAAAGGTGTAATAAGAATAGGATTTGGCAAACTCTAACACTTAACTTTCTGTTTAGGATCGGATAAGTCACCTCGGACAGAAGAATTCCACCCCGGCCGAGATGTTCATCAACTGAACGAGATGCTTAGGGTTAAGGTTAAAGACTCGAACTTTCAGGATCCTGCTGGAATCTAAGATTATTCTATCATTGTTTTTCCCACAACCTTCAGTCAATCACCATAGAATCACACAAGGAAATTAGCAACTCATCATCATCATGAAAGTATTAAATGTATGGGAAGAAGGTGAATATTTGAACAAAGAAGAATTTAATGAAAAGACTTCAATAACTGAATCAAATATCACAACAAAAAGCGTTCCTTGGATAGCAATCCAACAAGACAAGACAACAAGGGAAGGAATTGAAGACAATCTTACAAAACCCTCCAAAAAGCTATAAAAGCTATAGACTTCAATCTTCCTTCAACCTTCAAAAAGGTTCTTGAAATCTCTCCCAAATTGGAGTATGCTGCTGCTGCGTTGTAAGCGGGATTCTTGCGCTGATAGCGGCCTCCTCGATTTGTGGAAATCTAACCCTTTTTATAGGAAAATAACCCTCCAAAGATAATAAATCTTAGAACGATCTTTTCCCATAAATATAGGTAAAATATATAATTCTGCATATCTCCTTCCATCCAGGAGCCAACCCCAAAAATATAAGATCACTTTCCAAATTTAAAAGATCTCATCCAAGAATAAAATATTCTCGCCGCGTCCTAGGTGTTCGCCTCGGTCGAGTCGGCGTCTCTAGATCACCTCGGTCGAGATGAATCTCTGGTCAACCGAGGTGATTCACAACAGAATGTGTAATATCTCAAATCTGTTCCAAAGTAAATCTTTAATCCATGGCTATGCTCTCTGGATGTAGCTCCAAACGACTCATGACTCCTTTTGCTCCTTTTTGATGCAAAACGTACCATATTACCTACAATTACAACAAAACTAGGTGTAGACCTCGATTCTCGCAAAGGTAGGTGAAATGGTAGTAAAATCACATAACGCACATACTAACACGCAGATTATGAAGGATAAGGCCGTGCAGAGCTTCGGACCGCCTCTGCAGCTTCTCTTTCCTTCCCGCGAGCACATCCGCCGGTTTCCTTGCCTTTCCTCTACAGCGCCGGAGCCTCCTTCCTCCTCTGCATCGTTCATTAGGTTGAAGATGAAATTTGTGGATATTTTAATTTTGGCCCCTCTCTTTGTTGTTATTACACTTTGTCCCCTTTTTGTTGGATAATTATAGTTGTGAGCATAGACTTTTGGAAATGAACTTTTGTGCCCATGCAGAAAGTTATTACTTATTTGAGCCATGGTTTTACTGTAATTTGTGACCCAACTCTTTTTCAAATTATCGATGGTGCCCTTGTTTGTTAATTTTGATTTATGGCTCAAAGTTTTAATTACGGTTTACGACCAAGTTCTTGACCTTTGTTATATTTTGCCCCGGAAGATTTATTTATTGGTTTTTAACGTTGGTCTTTGGAAAACGAGTTTTACCTTTGAAGTATATATAATATATATTTACAATCAAATTTAGCATATAAGCTAAATTTGTTTAGCTTTGGTCTTAGGTCCGGAAGCGCCCGATAAAGACCAATAAATCTGTACTCGACATACGTTGATCGTCTTCCACCTTGGATCGTTTGTGAGTACCTTCTCCCTTGTTTAGTTACGGTAGTGGTAGTATATCATGCTAGGTGAATCTAGCATAACATAGAGAAAATGCCAAGTAGTCGCTTGGAACCTTAGGTGAGTATTTGAGTATAGTTTGAACGTTCTAAGTATTGAGGTGTGTATGTTATCATGTGAGCTTTGTGAGGTTGTGAGTATGTGTTTGTTGAGATTGTGGAGTTAGGATGAAAGTATCCTACCGAGTGGTTGTTGATTATCGTGCCTTGTCTTGAACAGGCTTTGGTTATGTTCCTTCGGAGATTGATATCGGTTTTGGTTAGTTTCGAGACGAGGTAAGTCTACGGACTTACTTAGCTCGCTTTTACGCATTTTTTGGATATGTTATGGTGGGGTGTGTTTAGTTGCTTTTGATCATGAAAACAGATTAGGATAACTTGGTTATTTTTATTGTTGGCCCATTGTGCTTTATTTATCGGGCGGTGTCATCATTGCCCATCTCCCGAGGGAGACTGGGAGGTTCTCCACGACCGGGTCATAAATGGTATACGGGCGGGCTTCTTCGCCACTCCACATGGTATACGGGTTGAGCTCCGCACCACTCCTGTTGGTCACACAAGGACAAAGGCGAGAGTTATAAGACTCTCGGTCACACTTTGGAACGAAACTAATTAGTAAGGGAAATGTCTTAAAAAGAGAAGATAAAAATCGGATTGTATGTGAGATTGTTGTGTGTTTATGTTTTTATGCTCGTGTATGTGCCTTTACTATCTTTATAATGCTTAGAATGTGAGCTAATGGTTTTATACCGATTGTTGTAGATGTGATGAAGAATCATCTGAGCTAACTCCATCTTCACCACCTCAAGGGACTCTAACAAGAGCGCAAGCTAAACGTCAAGCTGAGATGGATGCTCTTTTCCTAAACGTGGTCTATGAAGCTTAACCAAGTCCACCTTCATCAAGTCTAAGGACCATCTTGTTGATCATCCAAGAACACATCCCAACCAAGATGATTAATGGAGCTTATATTGTATTTCTAGTTGCTGGGCAGACCTTGAGACACATTTCAAAGGACAGCCGGAGGACTTGAAATCAGATACAAGGGGTTTCACATATGTGCATGTGCATGGCTGGATGATCATTTAAGTATTTGGACGTGAGAGACTGAATAGGAGAGTTTAATTAGGCCCTATCAAGTTAGGTAATTTCTGCATACCTATAGACTTTGTTGTATTGGGCATTCTTGGAGATTATCCCTTTCCTATCTTTCTCGGAAGACCATTTCTACCAATATCGGGTTGCAACGTTGATTTTAAGAACACCAAGTTGAAATGCAACATTGGCGGCGATCATGTGGAGTTTGCACTATTGGCTGCAAGGAAGGGAGAGCCTTTGGAAGATCACATCTTCAACATCTATCATGAAGAAGATTCTCGAGAATTGGTGAGCTCTATCCTTATTAAAGTTCCTCTTGAGAAAGTTTTGAGATTTAGTATGATGGAGGAAGGTATAGATATTTTGTGTGATGTAGATGTGTGAAGTTTGAAACATTGGAAGTAGATCCATGAGCTAGATTTGATAAACTGATTCAGGAGAAGAAAAGCATATTAGGTTTCGATCTCAGTTCCAGTACCTCGACCGAGACAGTTTGAAATATTGGAAGCAGATCCAGGAGCTAGATTTAATAAACTGATTCTAGAAAAGAAAAGCACATTAGGTTTCGGTCTCAGTTCTAGTACCTCGACCGAGACAGTTTCTAGAGCAAGCGAGATGATGTCAACTGAGACTTCCGTTAGTCCATTACTTCGATCTAAGTCCTCTTCACTAGAAAGGGAAGGTACATATCCACCACTGAAATCACTCCCTGTCTTAGAGCTGAAACCACTCCCGACTCACTTGAGGTATGCTTTCCTTGGTCCGGATTCTACTTATCCCGTCATTGTTAGTGCTTCTCTTTCTGAAAATGAGTTGTCTAAGTTGATGCATGTGCTGAGGAAACGTAGAAAGGCTTTGGGTTACACTATTGATGATCTTATTGGTATTAAGCCTTCTCTTTGTATGCATAAAATACTAATGGAAGATGATCATAAAACTTCACGGGAACCTCAAAGACGGTTAAATCCGATCATGAAAGAGGTTGTGAAGAAGGAGATTTTAAAGTTATTGGATGTAGGTATCGTATTTCCCATATCAGATAGCGAATGGGTGAGCCCGGTGCATGTAGTTCCAAAGAAAGGAGGGATGACCGTCGTGACA
The DNA here is from genome assembly GCA_033239045.1 of Fagopyrum esculentum. Taxonomy (NCBI): domain Eukaryota; kingdom Viridiplantae; phylum Streptophyta; class Magnoliopsida; order Caryophyllales; family Polygonaceae; genus Fagopyrum; species Fagopyrum esculentum. Next base: position 74,351,506 of record BSUD01000007.1, on the reverse strand, counting down.
AACAAGAACAACGAGTTGATTCCTACTACGACCGTTACGGGCTGGAGGATGTTGATTGACTATAGGAAGCTGAATGTGGCCACTCGGAAGGACCATTTCCCTCTTCCATTCATCGACCAAATGCTCGAACGGTTAGCTCAACACTCCTCTTTTTGCTATTTAGATGGTTATAGTGGCTTCTTTCAGATTCCTATCCATCCGGATTATCAAGAGAAGACCACTTTCACTTGTCCATGGGGGACATTCCCTTATGGGAGGATGCCATTCAGATTGTGTAACGCACCTGCTACTTTTCAATGTTGTATGATGGCTATCTTCTCTGAGTGTATTGAGGAGATCATGAAGGTATTCATGGATGACTTTTCAATTTATGGGTTCTCTTTTGATAACTGTTTGGCTAACCTTTCTCTAGTGCTACAACATTGTGAGGACACTAATCTTGTTTTGAATTGGGAGAAGTGTCACGTCATGGTTAGTGAAGGAATTATTCTAGGACACTTCGTTTCCAACCGAGGTATCGAGGTCGATAGAGCTAAGATCGAGACTATTGAGAAACTTCCTCCCCCTTGTTCTTGTTAAGGGTGTGCGGAGTTTTCTCGGGCATGCAGGTTTCTGCATGAGGTTCATCAAGGATTTCTCTAAAATCTCTAAACCGCTCACTAATCTTTTGAATAAGGATGTTGTTTTTGAGTTTTCGCAGGAATGTCTTGATGCTTTTTACTGGAAAAAGGAAGCATTAATTACCGCTCCCATCATTCAATCTCCCGATTGGACCTTGCCCTTTGAGATCATGTGTGATGCTAGATATGTGGCCATAGGAGCTGTACTTGGACAAAAGAAGGATGGCCAAACCAACGCCATTTACTATGCTAGCAAGACGTTAGATGAAGCTCAACTGAACTATGCCATGGCCGAGAAGGAGCAATTGGCAGTTGTTTATGCATTCGAGAAATTTCGCTCTTACTTAGTGGGTGTGAAAGTTATTGTTTACACTGACCATGCAACTATTCGATACTTGATGGCTAAGAAAGATGCAAAGCCGCGCCTTATTCGTTGGATTCTCTTGCTTCAAGAGTTTCACCCAGAGATTCGCGATAAGAAGGGATCCGAGAACTCCGTGGCGGATCACCTTAGCCGGCTACCACCCATCTCGCTCGAGAAGGATGACCTACACATTGTTCACTCGTTTCCCGATGAGCACTTGCATTTTATGGAGCATTGGATAGAATTCTTTGTTTCACCCCATGATGAAGATGAAGTATGGGGTGAGGGAACCTTACACCTTGTTTGAGGATGGCGTACGGTCCAGCTAGCGACCTTAAACCAAGCGCTTCCTGGGAGACAACCCAAGGTATTACTTTCTTTTTCATTTTCTAGCTTAGTTTAGATAGTTTGCTTTGTGTTTTGCATCCTCCTAGACAGGATCAGGTACTCTCTAAGAATAAATTACAACTCAGGAGCTACATGGACGGAAAAAAGTTCGAGAAATTGAGAAGACGAAGTATGGCTGAGGTACATCTCGGTTGCTGTCAGAATACCTCGACCGAGATGTTCTTCGTCAACTGAGGTGCTTAGGTCTGATATCTCTTTTGACACCTCGGTTCGCTCAGGAACATCTCGACTGAGGTGTAATCAAATTCTACAAGGGGTATAACGACGGTTTCTCTCTCCTCTCACTTTTCTCTCTATACGCTCACCTCGACCGCAGCGGCCCTCTCCACTCAAATCCTCATTTCTCGATCGTTTTCCACAATTCTTGGCTCCAAATCAGCAGAGGAAGCAAGAGATTTAGTTTCCAAGTAACAAACAACACGAAAAACTCTTCTAATGTGTAAAATCTGGGATATTTTGACATAAACCCTAACTCATTCTATTTCTCTCGATTCTGCATAGATTTGGATTTGGTTGCCATAGGTTGCTGCTGAAAAAGATATAAGTACCCCATAGGAGGCTTTTGGTAGTTTTTTTGGGGGAAAAATCTTGCAGATTCAGAAGTTCAATTCGCGCAACACTTCGTCTCGGTCGACTCGACTGTGTCTCGGCCGAGGTGTGCTTGGCTGACCGAGGTGTTCTTCTAGTCATGAGCAGCCCACACAGATCTGATCGTTAGTTGGCCTTGAGGGATATGCCCAACAGTTCACACCATTCATCCCCTTCTTCTGCAGCACAGTTCACCATCCCGGTGATTCACGAGAGACATCAACGGGATTACGATCGTATTTATGGGCACCACATCATTGCCCCACGATTCCTACATGTTAATGCCTTCGACTACCTCCACGTGATGGAGGACTTGAAGAAGATGATTTCTATGGTCGGCCTGGAGGATTTCATGGCCATAAGAGCGCCGGCTTACCTAGAGCCGACCTTGGAGTTCCTTAGTTTAGTTACCTACGTGCCGGAGCATCGAGGGATCAAGTATAGGTTATTGAACATGAACTACGCAGTTCCTTTGGATAAGTTTGGGGAGATCTTTGGTTTCACGACACCAATTGTTACATATTTTCCTTCTCGAGCGGTGGCTCGGAGTTTTTGGGGCGAGATAGCCTATGTTACAGATCATCGTGACAGATAGCAGCCCGTGGATTCCTATGGAGCGGATCATCTTTCACCTTGCCTTCCGCTTAGCCCACCGGATTTTCAGCGAGACAATTTTTGTGCGTATTGAGATGCCCCAAAAGGTTAGACAGGTGGGCTTTTGAGTCTGTTTTGTATGGTCACAAGAGGCGTACCAGATTTTGCTGCCACGCCGGCAGATGATTTGCACAAGAACAAGGGGAAGTCGAAGGGTGACATCTATTGTGGTTAGCTAGTGACCCACATCGCCACTTCCATGGGACTGGACTTGTCTGGAAGTACACTAGTTGCGGCTACAAAGCTGCTGGGATTGCAGGAGATGATCACGCACCGTATTCTCGTTCCCCATGGCTTGGCACACCCTATGTTGCCATGCCATGGGAAATGAAGTCTCCTCAGGGTATTCTTTGCTTCTTTTGATCCAGAAAATTGAGAGGACGCACATCCGGCAACGAAGACAACAACAACTACAACAAGAGATGGCTGACTGTACTCTTCGTCAACTTACGCAGCCCACTTTTGCTCAAAACCCTCTTGCGGTAGCTATACCGGCACTAGGGGAAGGAGTCAACTTTGAGCTCAAACCGGGCCTTATTCACTTACTTCCATCCTTCCATGGGCTAAGTGGTGAAGACCCCATCAAGCACCTTGGGAAGTTCCACACCGTTTGTATGAGCATGAAGCCGGCCAACATTATCGAAGAACAGATCAAGATGAGGGCATTCGCCTTCACACTCAAAGATTCGGCGAATGATTGGAATTACCACCTTCCATCCGGGAGCATTGACACTTGGGAAAACCTTCACAAAGCGTTTTTGGAGAAATACTTTCCAGCTAAAAAGGCCAATAGCTTGAAGAAAGCTATAAGCAACATCGAGCAAGGGGCAACTGAAACTCTCTACGAGTACATCGAAAGGTTAGCACGCCTCCGATCCAGCTGTCCTTTCCGCGGATATTCAACTCAAGATCTAGTCTTGTACTTGTACAATGGCTTGCTAGACAATGAAAGGAGGATCGTCGATGCGGTTTGCGGAGGTAAAATTCTTAACTCTACTCCTGACCTTGCTTTGGAAAAGATACAGGAACTATGACCTTCGCTCCAACAAGGTATGAGCGGAATTTCTCAAATGCATACACCACCGCTAACAACTCCTTCTCGGTAGTAGCATAATTGAGTTGGGCATCATCTAGCGTCTTGCTAGCATAATAAATAGCATGAGTGCGCCCTTCTTTCCTTTGCCCCAAAACGGCCCCAACGGCTACATCGCTTGCATCGCACATGATCTCAAATGGTAGACTCCAATCCGGAGGTTGCATGATAGGTGCGGAGATCAAGGCGTTCTTCAACCTACAAAAAGCTTCAAGACAATCCTTGGAAAAGACAAAATCAACATCTTTCATTAGTAGGTTAGTGAGAGGCTTAGAAATTTTAGAGAAGTCTTGAATAAACCTCCGGTAAAAACCGGCATGCCCTAAGAAACTCCTTACCCCCTTCACCGAGGTAGGTGGCGGCAACTTCTCTATCGTTTCAATTTTAGCCCTATCAACCTCAATGCCACGGTTAGACACCAAGTGTCCTAACACAATCCCTTCACTTACCATGAAGTGACATTTCTCCCAATTTAAGACAAGATTTGTCTCCTCACATCTTTGCAACACTAATGACAAGTTAGCCAAGCAATCATCGAAAGATGAACCATAAACAGAGAAATCATCCATGAACACTTCCATGATATTTTCTATGTATTCCGAAAAGATAGCCATCATACACCTTTGGAAGGTGGCGGGTGCATTACACAACCCAAATGGCATTCTCCTATATGCAAAGGTACCCCATGGACATGTAAAAGTCGTTTTCTCTTGGTCATCGGGGTGGATAGGGATTTGGAAGAATCCACTATACCCATCTAAATAGAAAAAATGAGAGTGTTGAGCTAACCTTTCTAGCATTTGGTCAATGAATGGGAGAGGGAAGTTATCTTTCCTAGAGGCCATGTTTAACTTCCTATAATCTATACACATCCTCCATCCCGTGACCGTCCTAGTTGGTATTAGTTCATTGTTCTCATTAGTTACTACCGTCATTCCACCCTTCTTAGGCACTACAAGAACGGGACTAACCCACTTACTATCCGAGATAGGGTAGATAATTCCCGCATCTAGCAACTTAATGATTTCCTTTTTGACCACCTCTTTCATTATAGGATTCAATCTCCTTTGATGTTCAATAGAGGGCTTGTGGTTATCTTCCATCATTATCTTATGCATGCACAAAGATGGCTTAATGCCAACCAAATCATCAATAGTATAACCAATGGCTTTCCTATGCAATCTTAGTTCATGCAGCAACTTAGCAAGTTCATCATCACTCAAGCATGCATTAACAATCACAGGATATGTAGAATTATCACCAAGGAATGCATACTTTAAATGAGAGGGGAGGGGTTTAAGTTCAAGTGAGGGAGGACCTTTATCGGTTGAAGATGATCCAAGTAAGATTGGATGAGATGAATCCAAGGCAAATGAAGACTCCCCATGGCTCCTAGCAGCTTGATCGTCATCAAGAGCTGATTCAGGAAAAACCACAGTTGGAAACACGGGTTACTCATCTTCCACGGCCGTGGTTCTTGCCAAGCTTGCTTCTTGGAGTTGTCTAGAGAGTTTGACGGCCGTGGAACCTGAATCTCGACCGTGGAACTTGCAACTGTTCACCACCTCTTCGTGGCTCTCAAATCCAACTCTTGGCTCCTCTTCCAATGCCTCCAAGGCCTTGATCTCTTCATTGCATTCCTCCTCAATGTCTTCCTCCATCATACTCAAGGTAAGAACCTTCTCCAAGGGGTCCTTGATCAAGATCGAGCTTACAACTTCTCTAGATTCTTCTTGCTCGACTATGTTGAAGATATCTTCATCAAGGGTTGGCCCTTTCATCATTGTGGACAGCTTGAACTTGATGTTCTCCTCTCCAATGTTGAAGGAGAGAGTCCCGTTCTTGCAATCCACTAAACATCCGGAGGTTGCTAGGAAAGGTCTTCCTAGGATGATGGGAAACGGATAATCTGCCGGAATGTCCAACACTACAAAGTCAATGGGTACATAGAATCCTCCCAATTGCACCGGAATGTCCTCTAGAATCCCAACCGGATGAGTAATAGAACGGTCCGCCATATAGAGGGTCATCTTGACCGGCTTTGGCTCTCCTAGCCCGACCTTGCTGCTAAGTGCAAGCGGTATGATGCTTACACTTGCCCCAAGATCACAAAGGGCCTTGTACTTCACATCTCCCACTCCTATTGGGACGCAAAAAGAGCCCGGATCCCTTAGCTTGGGAGGCATTGCCTCCTTCATCGTTTGGATCAACTCCGAGGATCTCTTGGTCATCCTAATCTCCCCATACTCCTCCAACTTCCTCTTGTTGGAGAGTATTTCCTTCAAGAACTTCCCATATGCCGTCATCCCTAAGATGGCATCCATGAACGGAATGTTAATATGTAACTTGGACATTAGTTCAAGGAACTTACCAAAGTGATTGTCCAAACGAGCTCTTGCTCTTGATTGTGGGAACGGTAGTGGTGGCTTGTATGGAGGCGGTGCCACATAGGTTGGCTCTACGTCCTTGCTCTTCCCTCCATCTTCTTTCTTTCTTCCCTCTTCTACCACTACTTGATTTCCTTTAGCTTGGTCCTTGGGCAAAGGATCCTTCATACTCAATCCACTCCTCGTTGTGATAGCCAAAACTTGGCCTCTTGGGTTGTCTTCGGTTCTTCCGGGAAGTTTTCCCGGGTCTCTATGCGCTTCACCCGCCTTTTGAAAAACTTGTGCTTCCAAGACCTTTTGAGCCTTAGAGATTGAAGTCACGGTGCTCTCAAGTCCACTCAATCTTCCTAGCAATTGCTCAAACATGACTTCGGTTCTATCCTTTGAAGGTTGAGAAAAACCGGGTGGAGGTTCTTGTGAAGCTCTTTGTGGTGGAGTTGTGCTTGTGGAGGTGGGAGGATTCAAGGCTCCATCCGGGTTATAGTAAGAAAATCCGGGATGGTTGTGGTTGGGCCGGTAATTGTTGAATTGCCGGTTGTTGTTGAAATTTATTGGGCCTTGGTAATTGTTGAAGTTGCCCCTTCCCATGTAATTCACATCCTCCTCCTTGGAAGACAAGCTAGTTTGTGGAAGCACTTGAGGAGTTGCTTGGCTCTTCAAGGTTGTAGTACACAACTCTCTCAAGGATTTCAACTTGTTGTTGATGGCGTCAAGCTTGAAATTGCTCATGGTGACTTCGCTCACCTCATATGCTCCCGCCTTTCTTCTTTCACTCTTCCTATGAGAGTACTTCTCAATCACTAGAGCTTGCTTCTCCATAAACTCCCAAGCATCATCTACATGTTTCTCCATAAATGTCCCACCGGAAAGAGATTCGAGCTTGAATTGGCTATCTTCATCAAGTCCCTAGAAGTAGATCTCGAATAGCTCAATTTTCGGTATGCCATGGTGTGGACAATCTAGGAGAAGGTCTTTGAATCTCTCCCAAGACTTGAACAAACTTTCTCTATCCCTCATCACGAAGGCATTGATATTCCCTCTTAATTCGGTGGTCTTGAAAGGTGGGAAGAACTTGGTCAAGAACTCGGTTGTCATCTCCTCCCAAGTACCAACTCGCCCTTGTGGAATAGATTGATACCAAGCCAAGGCTTTATCCTTAAGAGAGAAGGAAAAAGCCCTAAGCTTATGGTTGTTGCTCTCCAATCTTGGCGGCCTAAGAGTCTCCATCAAGATCTCATAATTCATCAAGTGTTGATGAGGAGACTCTCCTTCCATCCCTCCAAATTGATTGTGCCGGATCATTTGTAGAACTTGAGGGCGGAGCTCATAGTTGTGGGTTCCGGGATCTCCTAAATTCACACCCGGTCGGTGTGCTCTTTGTGCCGGATCCATACGTCTCCCTAGGGTTTGTGGCTCCTCGATAGCAATGGGAACAACCCTAACATTAGCCGCCGGCTGCGGTTGTGGTGGAGATGGTGGAGGTTGTCGGCGATTAAGCTCTCCTTGTACAAGGGCTTGCCTAATCTCCTCAATCTCCCTCCTTGTTTCCTCCTGCCTCTCATTGGCAAGTCTCCTTTCTTCCTCCAAGAGTTCATCTCTTAGCCTTATTTGCTCTAAGGCCTCAATCTCCCCTCACATCAATTTAGCCTACAACATTCATAATGGAAATCAAAGCAAGCAAACATAAAATCATAACCTCCATTGGAAGATAATGAAAGAAAAGAGATGAACAAATGAACTTCAAAAACAAACAAATCCGAAAATGGAATTAGAACAACTTACAACCCTTCCAAAAGAAGGTTTCAAGGGTTTACAAAGCTCTAGAAATAGAATCCGAAATACAAGAAAGTTATGGTGTGTTCTTCTCTCCTCTTCAATGGAACCTTTCCTCTTCTCTTTTGCACTTTCCTTCCTAGAAAAATCCTTCTTCTTTGAGAATATATTTGTTAGAAAAATGGATAATGGATGAGCTGCTCCCAAACTACCCCAGCTGCCTCAAACAACCCATCATGGACCACTTTTATAACAAATTGTGCATGAGCTGGCCATGAGAGTCGTGGCACAGCTGTCACGAGAATCTGGCAAAATCCACGGTCATTTCCACGGCCGTGGTTTGTCAGGGAACCGTGATTCTATGCAGAAACTTCGCCTTGGATCATTAAGCTGAGATTTGGTGGATGGCTTGTGTTGGCAAGGCTCCATGAGTCCTCCTCAGCCTTTGGCTTGTGCCCTAATGGGTCCGAGGGTGTATCATTTAAATGAACGACCTTCATACGCACCGTTTAAGCTCCTAAACTTCCCGAAATACCTACAAAACGCGCACAAGTCCGTGTAGACGTCTATCTCGAAAAAATACGTGAATTGGGTGCAAAACGTCTTGAACTAATGTTAGATCATGCATGAATGAGCGGGAATTCTATCTAAATGTACACCTAAAACTATGCTATAAATCGTGTTATCAAAATACCCCATACTTAAGGTTTGCTCGTCCCCGAGCAAATTCCTAACTATAGACTAAGAGATGACATGATTTATGTATGCAGAAAAATGCAAAAATCTTTTTGGGTTTTGTGCTTCTACTATTGGATCACCTTCATAGTCATGATCAATGGCAATTGGATAAGCAATTATGTATCAAACAATAAGGGCATGGAAAGACAATTGTACTTAACTCAAAAGCATGCATGAGATGGGAGGACGAAGATGTCAAGAAGATCAAGAGTCTATCCAATCTAGATTACTAAGTCTTACAAACATGCAAGTAGGTCATAAGGGCTTGTAACATAAAAGGCTAAGAAACGTTGTAATTTGGGAGAGGAATTTTCTAGGTATGTGATGCTAATCCGGGAATGGAACTAACTTCACTTCCTTGTCCTCGATCAACTTCCCCCAAGTGTATATTTTTCCCTATCTTGCTTTCTTTTCTTTTTCTTTAACTCATTTTTGAGACAATGGCATTGGTGTACAATAGCCGAAACCTCGGTGATTAGCCATCCTCGGGCTTTTTCTCTTTTTCGAGGTGCATCCACACCGGGCACACATACCAAAGCTCGTTAGGGCTATTGGTTCATTTGACTTTGGCAAGGCACCAACACCCGATTATGTGAAGTGTACCGAGTTACTTGTCATTTAAACCAACGCCCCCAAACCTATATTTTGGCTACACTTCCACAATAATTTCAGCATTTCATTCACGACATTCTTTTCATTACATCTTCACCCCGCACTTGCTTTTACACATTCAAACACACTAGCATGCTCCTATTCCCGGATGGGTTTAAAGGAGGCTGAATTTATATCAATTGAGGTGCTCAAGCAATCATGATCAAGATGAGAAGTAGAGAAAGATGAGATGCCTCATTCATTCCTAGATGGTATGCAAGAACTATCATGTAATTTCGACTTTCAATACTCAATTCATTCTAGGCAAACATCATGATCACAAGTCATTCATGGAATTTGAGAGAAGTAGTTCAAGTCCACATATGCATTTATCAATTCGACACATAAGGCCATCCATAGCCAATCACAAGACAAGTTTCATCATTAGGGTCATATCCAAGCCTAGAAAGCACAAAAAAATTTTAAATTTTCTGATTTTTATGGGATTTTTGGTATAAGTATGTACAATGCAAGACATGTGCAAATATTAACCTATCCTAGATGCTCATCATGGAAAGGATCATGCGAACCCCACCCCATACTAAGAAACACATTGTCCCCAATGTGGTATACAAGTAAAGAGAGTGAAAGAAGGTTCTCACAATGTAAAAGTGATTGCTATGGTATTTGGGAATTCTCAAGTGAATTGATGTTGGATGATCCTTTCAACCATGGTAGAGAGCTCTAAACATCCTTCAAGCTTTGAAACCCGCGCTAGGCACCGCTAGCCGTCCAAGTTCCGCGTCCGCTCCACCCATAATTGGTGAGGGTTTCATCATCATCATTTCCAAGAAAGGCTTCCAACGCCATTAATGCTTCTAGCATACACATGAAGTAGACAAAACACACACAAAGCACACAAAAACAGAAAAATCTAAGCAAAAATGAAAAAAAAGGGAAAAATGTTACCGATGGGTTGCCTCCCACCAAGCGCTTCTTTAAGGTCATTAGCTTGACCAAACTTGGGAGCGTCTATTCAAGGTGAAGCGGGGCAATCATGTCTATCGGGGCTCCCGGAATATACTTCTTCAAGCGATGCCCATTCACTTTGAAATTTCCACAATGCTCCCCTCCTATCTCAATAGCTCCATGGGGAAAGATCCTCTTCATCACATATGGCCCGGTCCATCTTGATTTGAGCTTTCCGGGGAAAAGTCTTAGCCTCGAGTTGAAGAGAAGGACAAGATCTCCTTCACTCAACTCCTTTGGGATAATCCTCTTGTCATGCCATCTTTTGGTTCTCTCCTTGTAGATCCTGGCATTCTCATAGGCTTCCAACCGGAGCTCCTCAAGGGCATTGATATCAAGCAATCTCTTCTCTCCCGCCTCCTTGAGGTCAAAATTTAGCCATTTAATGGCCCAATAAGCTCTATGCTCCATTTCTACCGGAAGATGGCAAGACTTGCCATAGACCAACTTGTAAGGAGTGGTGCCAATAGGTGTCTTGAAGGTGGTTCTATATGCCCATAGTGCGTCATTGAGCTTCATAGCCCAATCCTTCCTTGTCCTAAACACCGTCTTCTCGAGGATGGCCTTTATCTCTCGGTTGGAGATCTCCACTTGACCACTAGTTTGGGGGTGGTAAGGTGTTGCCACCTTGTGAGTCACCCCATACTTAGCCAAAAGTGCTCCAAAATTCCTATTTGTGAAGTGCTTCCCCCCATCACTAATGATCACCCTTGGTGTTCCAAACCTAGGGAAGATCACTCGGTTGAAGAACCGCACCACCACCTTGGCATTATTTGTAGGAGAGGCGATGGCTTCTACCCATCTTGACACATAGTCCACCGCCAATAGGATGTAGAGATTGCCACATGAAGAAGGGAATGGTCCCATGAAGTCTACACCCCACACATCAAAAATGTCAACTTCTTGGATGTTATTCAAGGGCATTTCATTCCTCCTTGAAATGTTGCCCGTCCTTTGGCAAGCATCACATGCCGCTACAAAACCTTGCACATCTCTAAACAAGTTAGGCCAATAAAAACCGGATTGCAATACCTTTGCACACGTTTTGTGTGAGCTAGCATGGCCTCCACATGGTAAGGAGTGACAATGCCAGATCACACTTTCCATTTCATCTTCCGGTATGCATCTCCTAAGCACCCCATCCGGGCCTCTCTTGAATAGAAGTGGCTCACTCCAATAGTAATGCCTTACATCGTTGAAGAACCTTTTCCTTTGTGCATATGTTAATCCGGGAGGCACTTCCTCACACACCAAGTAATTCACGATGTCGGCATACCATGGCTCACTTCCTATAGCCACGTGGAACAAGCATTCTTCCATTATTTGCAATTGTTCGTCCCGGAATGAATCATCTATCGGGATGTTATTTTTCCCAAGCTCCAAGGGTGGGAGTCTACTAAGGTGATCCGCCACGGAGTTCTCGGATCCCTTCTTATCTCGTATCTCCAAATCAAACTCTTGAAGAAGAAGGATCCACCGAATCAACCTTGGTTTGGCATCCTTCTTTGTAAGTAGATAACGGATCGCCGCATGATCCGTATAAACTATGACCTTTGCTCCAACAAGGTATGAGCGGAATTTCTCAAATGCATACACCACCACTAACAACTCCTTCTCGGTAGTAGCATAATTGAGTTGGGCATCATCTAGCGTCTTGCTAGCATAATAAATAGCATGAGTGCGCCCTTCTTTCCTTTGCCCCAAAACGGCCCCAACGGCTACATCGCTTGCATCGCACATGATCTCAAATGGTAGATTCCAATCCGGAGGTTGCATGATAGGTGCGGAGATCAAGGCGTTCTTCAACCTACAAAAAGCTTCAAGACAATCCTTGGAAAAGACAAAATTAACATCTTTCATTAGTAGGTTAGTGAGAGGCTTAAAAATTTTAGAGAAGTCTTGAATAAACCTCTGGTAAAAACCGGCATGCCCTAAGAAACTCCTTACCCCCTTCACCGAGGTAGGTGGCGGCAACTTCTCTATCGTTTCAATTTTAGCCCTATCAACCTCAATGCCACGGTTAGACACCAAGTGTCCTAACACAATCCCTTCAATTACCATGAAGTGGCATTTCTCCCAATTTAAGACAAGATTTGTCTCCTCACATCTTTGCAACACTAATGACAAGTTAGCCAAGCAATCACCGAAAGAAGAACCATAAACAGAGAAATCATCCATGAACACTTCCATGATATTTTCTATGTATTCCGAAAAGATAGCCATCATACACCTTTGGAAGGTGGCGGGTGCATTACACAACCCAAATGGCATTCTCCTATATGCAAAGGTACCCCATGGACATGTAAAAGTCGTTTTCTCTTGGTCATCGGGGTGGATAGGGATTTGGAAGAATCCACTATACCCATCTAAATAGCAAAAATGAGAGTGTTGAGCTAACCTTTCTAGCATTTGGTCAATGAATGGGAGAGGGAAGTGATCTTTCCTAGAGGCCATGTTTAACTTCCTATAATCTATACACATCCTCCATCCCGTGACCGTCCTAGTTGGTATTAGTTCATTGTTCTCATTAGTTACTACCGTCATTCCACCCTTCTTAGGCACTACATGAACGGGACTAACCCACTTACTATCCGAGATAGGATAGATAATTCCCGCATCTAGCAACTTAATGATTTCCTTTTTGACCACCTCTTTCATTATAGGATTCAATCTCCTTTGATGTTCAATAGAGGGCTTGTGGTTATCTTCCATCATTATCTTATGCATGCACAAAGATGGCTTAATGCCAACCAAATCATCAATAGTATAACCAATGGATTTCCTATGCAATCTTAGTTCATGCAGCAACTTAGCAAGTTCATCATCACTCAAGCATGCATTAACAATCATAGGATATGTAGAATTATCACCAAGGAATGCATACTTTAAATGAAAGGGGAGGGGTTTAAGTTCAAGTGAGGGAGGACCTTTATCGGTTGAAGATGATCCAAGTAAGATTGGATGAGATGAATCCAAGGCAAATGAAGACTCCCCATGGCTCCTAGTAGCTTGATCATCATCAAGAGCTGATTCAGGAAAAACCACGGTTGGAAACACGGGTTTCTCATCTTCCACGGCCGTGGTTCTTGCCAAGCTTGCTTCTTGGAGTTGTCCAGAGAGTTTGACGGCCGTGGACCTGAATCTCGACCGTGGAACTTGCAGTTGTTCACCACCTCTTCGTGGCTCTCAAATCCAACTCTTGGCTCCTCTTCTAATGCCTCCAAGGCCTTGAACTCTTCATTGCATTCCTCCTCATTGTCTTCCTCCATCATACTCAAGGTAAGAACCTTCTCCAAGGGGTCCTTGATCAAGATCGAGCTTACAACTTCTCTAGATTCTTCTTGCTCGACTATGTTGAAGATATCTTCATCAAGGGTTGGCCCTTTCATCATTGTGAACAGCTTGAACTTGATGTTCTCCTCTCCAATGTTGAAGGAGAGAGTCCCGTTCTTGCAATCCACTAAACATCCGGAGGTGGCTAGGAAAGGTCTTCCTAGGATGATGGGAACCGGATAATCCGCCGGAATGTCCAACACTACAAAGTCAATGGGTACATAGAATCCTCCCAATTGCACCGGAATGTCCTCTAGAATCCCAACCGGATGAGTGATAGAACGGTCCACCATATAGAGGGTCATATTGACCGGCTTTGGCTCTCCTAGCCCGACCTTGTTGCTAAGTGCAAGCGGTATGATGCTTACACTTGCCCCAAGATCACAAAGGGCCTCGTACTTCACATCTCCCACTACTATTGGGACGCAAAAAGAGCTCGGATCCCTTAGCTTGGGAGGCATTGCCTCCTTCATCGTTTGGATCAACTCCGAGGATCTCTTGGTCATCCTAATCTCCCCATACTCCTCCAACTTCCTCTTGTTGGAGAGTATTTCCTTCAAGAACTTCCCATAAGCCGGCATCCCTAAGATGGCATCCCTGAACGGAATGTTAATATGTAACTTGGACATTAGTTCAAGGAACTTACCAAAGTGATTGTCCAAACGAGCTCTTGCTCTTGATTGTGGGAACGGTAGTAGTGGCTTGTATGGAGGTGGTGCCACATAGGTTGGCTCTACGTCCTTGCTCTTCCCTCCATCTTCTTTCTTTCTTCCCTCTTCTACCACTAATTGATTTCCTTTAGCTTGGTCCTTGGGCAAAGGATCCTTCATACTCAACCCACTCCTCGTTGTGATAGCCAAAACTTGGCCTCTTGGGTTGCCTTCGGTTCTTCCGGGAAGTTTTCCCGGGTCTCTATGCGCTTCACCCGCCTTTTGAAAAACTTGTGCTTCCAAGACCTTTTGAGCCTTAGAGATTGAAGTCACGGTGCTCTCAAGTCCACTCAATCTTCCTAGCAATTGCTCAAATATGACTTCGGTTCTATCCTTTGAAGGTTGAGAAAAACCGGGTGGAGGTTCTTGTGAAGCTCTTTGTGGTGGAGTTGTGCTTGTGGAGGTGGGAGGATTCAAGGCTACATCCGGGTTAGAGTAAGAAAATCCGGGATGGTTGTGGTTGGGCCGATAATTATTGAATTGCCGGTTGTTGTTGAAATTTCTTGGGCCTTGGTAATTGTTGAAGTTGCCCCTTCCCATGTAATTCACATCCTCCTCCTTGGAAGACAAGCTAGTTTGTGGAAGCACTTGAGGAGTTGCTTGGCTCTTCAAGGTTGTAGTACACAACTCTCTCAAGGATTTCAACTCGTTGTTGATGGCGTCAAGCTTGAAATTGCTCATGGTGACTTCGCTCACCTCATATGCTCCCGCCTTTCTTCCTTCACTCTTCCTATGAGAGTACTTCTCAATCACTAGAGCTTGCTTCTCCACAAACTCCCAAGCATCATCTACATGTTTCTCCATAAATGTCCCACCGGAAAGAGATTGGAGCTTGAATTGGCTATCTTCATCAAGTCCCTTGAAGTAGATCTCCAATAGCTCAATTTTCGGTATGCCATGGTGTGGACAATCTAGGAGAAGGTCTTTGAATCTCTCCCAAGACTTGAACAAACTTTCTCTATCCCTCATCACGAAGGCATTGTTCTTCCCTCTTAATTCGGTGGACTTTGAAGGTGGGAAGAACTTGGTCAAGAACTCGGTTGTCATCTCCTCCCAAGTACCAACTCGCCCTTGTGGAATAGATTGATACCAAGCCAAGGCTTTATCCTTAAGAGAGAAGGAAAAAGCCCTAAGCTTATGGTTGTTGCTCTCCAATCTTGGCGGCCTAAGAGTCTCCATCAAGATCTCATAATTCATCAAGTGTTGATGAGGAGACTCTCCTTCCATCCCTCCAAATTGATTGTGCCGGATCATTTGTAGAACTTGAGGGCGGAGCTCATAGTTGTGGGTTGCGGGATCTCCTAAATTCACACCCGGTCGGTGTGCTCTTTGTGCCGGATCCATACGTCTCCCTAGGGTTTGTGGCTCCTCGATAGCAATGGGAACAACCCTAACATTAGCCGCCGGCTGCGGTTGCGGTGGAGGTGGTGGAGGTTGTCGGCGATTAAGCTCTCCTTGTACAAGGCCTTGCCTAATCTCCTCAATCTCCCTCCTTGTTTCCTCTTGCCTCTCATTGGCAAGTCTCCTTTCTTCCTCCAAGAGTTCATCTCTTAGCCTTATTTGCTCTAACGCTTCATCCAATTCAGCTTGAAGATTTCTACCGGCCATCTCTTTCTCTTTTCGGATGTTCTTAGATCTAGATCAAAGGGTTTTCTCCGGTTCGGGATCGAATGGAGCTAAATCCTTGCCACGAGATCTTCGCATACACCTAAAGAGTAATAGATTTCCTGAAAAGCAAAGACACAAACCAAAGAGAGATCAAAAGCAACAAGAAAGATCTACACTAGAAACAATCACAAAATAGACTCAATCTAGACCTAGTCCCCGGCAACGGCGCCAAAAACTTGTCACGCTAAGATTATGTGATGCGCAAATGGGTTTTAAATTTATACTCGAACTAAATCCTAACTACTTAGCGAAACCCGCAGTGTACGGGACGTATGTAGAAAGATAAGTATTCCGAGGTCGAACACAAAGACTAAGGTGAAATTGATTCAAGTTGTGATTGGGTTTAGCAAAGATCTAAGTCTAGAGAAAAGGAGGAAATAAAGGAAGGAAAAATCTCAATTGTTTTTGGTCGGTTTTGGTGATCCATCAAAGATCACAATTCATGCAAAGTAAACAATCAAACTAACTAAAAACAAGCACAATAGACAACTAAACGAGATAATGATCAAGGAAGGAAAAGACGGATTCTAGGGGTCGGAAATTCCGGTTATGGCTTCGAACTCAAGTTATCTATTCATTCTTTGGATTTCACTATGATATTTTGGGATTAAGTGTTTCTTAAATTGGGATCAATTACCGGGTAGGTCTCATGGTCCAACTAGTCCACACCTAAGGTCTCATTACCGGGTAAGTCTCTAAGAACCTAAGGTTAGGAATTCTCCACAAACCGGAATTGTTAATTAGGAATCTAACCTATCCTTACCGGGTAAGTCTTGGAATGGGAAGTCCTAATCAACATTCCTAGCACATCTAATCCAATGGCGGCTTATTAGGCTCACCACTACCTAAGGTTTTGCTATTTTAGATTCTAAGGGCAAGGATTACCGGGTAAGTCTCTCCTAACACTTAGTCACTACACTAGGATACCCTAGGGTAGGTTAAACTCAGCAAAAACTTAGGGTTTCAACATTTTTATAGATCTAAGGTAAGATCCTTCGAACCAGGGAAAATCACGGGTTGTTCTATAGAAACCACGACCGTGGTTCTTCAAGAACTACCCGTGATTTCTAACAGAAACTACATTCATAAGCAAAAATCGTCCAAAGATAAATCTAAGTCCGTCCTATCATAGTTCTAGCCACATCCATCCTTTCCTTACCCTAGAATCACATCAATTTAGCCTACAACATTCATAATGGAAATCAAAGCAAGCAAACATAAAATCATAACCTCCATTGCAAGATAATGAAAGAAAAGAGATGAACAAATGAACTTCAAAAAGAAACAAATCCGAAAATGGAATTAGAACAACTTACAACCCTTCCAAAAGAAGGTTTCAAGGGTTTACAAAGCTCTAGAAATAGAATCCAAAGAAATAGAATCCGAAATACAAGAAAGCTATGGTGTGTTCTTCTCTCCTCTTCAATGGAACCTTTCCTCTTCTCTTTTGCACTTTCCTTCCTAGAAAAATCCTTCTTCTTTGAGAATATAATTGTTAGAGAAATGGATAATGGATGAGCTGCTCCCAAACTACCCCAGCTGCCTCAAACAACCCATCAAGGACCACTTTTATAACAAATTGTGCATGAGCTGGCCATGAGAGTCGTGGCACAGCTGCCACGAGAATCTGGCAAAATCCACGGTCATTTCCACGGCCGTGGTTTGTCAAGGAACCGTGATTCTATGTAGAAACTTCGCCTTGGATCATTAAGCTGAGATTTGGTGGATGGCTTGTGTTGGCAAGGCTCCATGAGTCCTCCTCAGCCTTTGGCTTGTGCCCTAATGGGTCCGAGGGTGTGTCATTTAAATGAACGACCTTCAAACGCACCGTTTAAGCTCCTAAACTTCCCGAAATACCTACAAAACGTGCACAAGTGTGTGTAGACGTCTATCTCGACAAAATACGTGAATTGGGTGCAAAACGTCTTGAACTAATGCTAGATCATGCGTGAATGAGCGGGAATTCTATCTAAATGTACACCTAAAACTATGCTATAAATCGTGTTATCAAGCACGTGTCGGTAGTTTTCCAAAGGAGAATGCCCAAAAAATGTATCGATCCGGGCATGGTAAGCATTCCTTGTGTTATAGGGGAAACCCTCTTTGACAAAGCAATGCTTGATCTCGGTTCTTCTATTAATGTCTTGCCATATTCAATTTACAAATCACTTGGCCTTGGGCCACTAATGGAAACTAGGATTGTAGTGCAACTTGCTGATAGATCTTATGTGTACCCAAAAGGGATAATTAAAGATGTATTAGTGATGGTAGACAACCTAATTTTTCCTGCTGATTTCTTTGTAATGGATATGGAAAATGATTCGCATGCTGCACCCATTCTGTTAGGAAGGCCATTTCTAAAAACGGCTAGGACTAAAATTGATTATGTTAGTGGTAAATTGACCATGGAGTTTGATGGAGAAGTACTGGAATTTGACATTTATGATGCAATGAAATTTCCTAGCAATGATCATTTTCTATGTGCTATTGACATTAT
Organism: Fagopyrum esculentum; assembly: GCA_033239045.1. Taxonomy (NCBI): domain Eukaryota; kingdom Viridiplantae; phylum Streptophyta; class Magnoliopsida; order Caryophyllales; family Polygonaceae; genus Fagopyrum; species Fagopyrum esculentum. The sequence continues at coordinate 74,333,053 of BSUD01000007.1, read as the reverse complement.
TGAACCTTTTGTGCAAGATGTTTTTGATAACTCTGATGTGGATGAATTGAAAAATGTGATTGAACATGACATTGATGTTTTCAAATCAGATTATATGTTGACATCTAGCATGAAAGATGTCCTAGCCCAATTAGATGGGCATAAAAGGCTACCTATCTCAACTTGGCCATTGGGCCCACTTTACTAACCCCAAGTGAAAAGCTTGTTCCATCCATAGTGCAGGCACCGGAAATAGAATTGAAGGATCTTCCGTCACACCTCAAGTATGTTTTCCTTGGAGCACATAATACCTTGCCGGTGATCATCTCCAATAAGTTGACCACCGTACAAGAAGATAAGTTGGTAAACGTACTAAAGGAGCACAAGACGGCCCTCGGATGGACTATTGCGGACATCAAGGGGATAAGTCCTTCCACTTGCATGCATATGATTTTACTTGAGGACGAAGCGAAGCCCTCTAGGCAACCTCAAAGGAGGTTGAACCCAGCAATGATGGATGTGGTCAAAAAGGAAGTGTTTAAACTCCTCCAAGCGGACATGATCTTTCCTATCTCAAATAGCACTTGGGTTAGTCCAACCAAAGTAGTTCCAAAGAAGGGAGGCATCACCTTGGTGGAAAATCAACATGGAGAGATGGTCCCGAGCAAAACACAAACTGGATGGAGAGTTTGCATTGACTACCGCAAACTCAATAAGGTAACACGAAAAGACCATTTTCCATTACCTTTTATTGATCAATTGTTGGAACGTCTTGCAGGTCATAAGTACTACTGTTTCATGGATGGATATTCGGGCTATTTCCAAATAGCCATCGCACCAGAAGATCAAGAGAAGACGACATTCACTTGCCCATTTGGCACTTTTGCAAATCGCAGAATGCCCTTTGGACTCTGCATCGCGCCGGGCACTTTTCAACGGTGCATGATAAGTATTTTTTCCGAATACATAGAAAATTTCATTGAAGTCTTCATGGATGATTTCACAGTCCATGGAGACAGTTTTGACACATGTTTAGGGCATTTAAAACATGTTCTTGAAAAATGTGTTGAAACCAACTTAGTTCTTAATTCGAAAAAATTTCATTTCATGGTTGAACAAGGAATTTTGCTAGGACATGTAATATACTCAAAAGGGATAGAGGTAGATAAGGCAAAGGATGTTGTTATTCAAAATTTACCTTATCCTACTAATGTTCGGGAAATCCGATCTTTTCTTGGTCATGAAGGTTTCTACCGAAGATTCATCAAAGACTTCTCAAAGATCTCAGCTCCCCTGTGTGAATTTCTCAAGAAAGATGTAACCTTCATAGTGGACGAGGATTGCAAGAAGACTTTCGACACTCTGTAGTCATGTCTCGCCACCGCTCCGATCATCCGTTCTCCGGATTGGGAAAAGCCGTTTGAAATCTTGTGTGACGCCAATGACTACGCTGTCGGAGCTGTCTTAGGACAAAAAGAAGGATGGGCCTCTCATGTGCTCCATTATGTGTCTATGACACTAAATGGAGCACAAAGGAATTACTCTACCACCGAGAAAGAGATGTTGGCAGTAGCTTTTGCCCTGGAGAAGTTCAGACAATACTTACTTGGGGTAAAGGTAATTATTTTCACTGACCATGCAGCCCTTAGGTACCTCATGGCAAAGAAGGAGGCGAAACCACGATTAATCCGTTGGGTGCTCCTTCTAAGCGAATTTAACCTAGAAATAAGGGACAAAAAGGGAGCTGAGAACCTGGTGCAGATCATTTTAGCAGATTAGTGCAAGAGGAGGAAGAACCAGGAAAAGAAAGAGAGATAGCTCGCAGCTTTCTAGACGATACATTTTACACAACTCTCTGTTGTGTAATCGCCCCCGCGCCTCGCACCAGCCGCCCCTACAGCTCTGTCTAGGCGCCCCTACGGAATTGTCGACAGAGGTTTGTCTTAAGCTTCAATATTTTAAGCCTTCGTTTGCTGACATTGTGAACTTCATTGTGAGGAAAGAGTAACCTCCAGGCTTCACCAAGGCACAACAAGAGAAAGTCAAAGCTGAGGCTCGACACTACGTTTGGGACGATCCTTACCTTTGGAAACATTATAGTGATCAAGTGATCCGGCGTTGCATTCCGGACAATGAGGTACAATCCGTCCTAACTTTCTGTCATTCTGAAGCATGTGGGGGGCACTTTGGAGCAAACAAAAATGCAAGAAAAGTTTTGGATGCCGGTTTCTTTTGGCCACACCTTTTTGGAGACGCTTTTGCGTTTTGTAAAGTGTGTGATAGATGCCAAAGGGTGGCAAATATTTCAAGAAGACATGAAATGCCCCAAACCGCTCTTATATTTTGTTAAATATTTGACGTTTGGGGAATTGATTTCATGGGGCCATTTCCTACGTCATTCAGGAACACATATATTTTGCTTGCGGTGGACAGTGTTTCCAAGTGGGTGGAAGCAAAGGCCACCAAAACTGATGATTTAAAAGTGGTTGCAGCATTTCTTAAGGAAAATATATTTGCTAGATTTGGAATTCCGAAAGCCTTAATCAGTGATAGGGGTATCAACAACCTATCATCCTCAAACAAACTGCCAAGCGGAGGTATCCAACCGGAAAATAAAGACCATCCTTGAAAAGACGGTTTATCCCGGGCGGAAGGATTGGAGTGCAAGGCTAAATGACGCCCTATGGGCATATCGGACAACCTACAAAACTCCCATCGGAATGTCTCCTTTTAGGCTCGTGTTTGGGAAAGCTTGTCACCTACCGGTGGAGTTAGAACACAAGGCTTGGTCGGCGGTAAAGAAGTGCAACATGAATATAGAAGAAAAGACCAAAGCATGGCATGACTGGAACATCCTACGGAAGGACTTCAAGGTAGGTAAAAAGGTACTTCTCTTCCAATCCCGTTTGAAACTCTTTGCAGGTAAGCTACGTTCAAGATGGACAGGGTCGTTCATAGTAGCCGAAGTATACCCTCACGGGGCTGTGGATCTCTATGCCCGCAGACGCACAAAGTGTTTAAGGTGAACGGCCAAATGCTAAAGCTTTACCTTGAAGGAGTCAAGGACGATCCGATTGATGAGATGGTACTAGAGGAGGCACAATCAGAGAAATAGAGATCTTACGTTGAGCCAACAACGTAAAACAAAGGCGCTAATTCGGGAGGCAACCCGAAGGAATAAGAAGAGGAGCTCCTGTCAAGAAACCCGCCCCTGCGGTTTGATACACCTCCCATGCGGTGACACTCAGCCCAGCACCACCCCCGGCGCTTGGCCTGCGCCTGCAACACGCTTGTCACCGCCCCCGCGGTGACATCCCCACGCCCCTGCGGCGGCTACCCTTGACACAAATTCCCATCGCCGCCCCCGGCGCTAGGCCTGCGTGCTCCTCTTCCTTGTCGCCGCCCCTGCGGTATCAGACCCCCGCCCCTACGGGTTTACCCAGAAAAGAAAAAAAAATAGGATCTCGAAAAAACACCTATACCTACACGCACCACGCACCATCCACCAACCCTCCTCACCAAACACAACCACATATCCTCGCACCCTCTCTCTCTCAAAGCTGCGAACGCCCCTGCGCCCTCAAAGCAACCACCCAACCACCCTCTCCGATGCCCCTACGCCACCAACACCAAGGACGAACACCCCCAATGGCCTTGCGCCACCAGCCTCGTGTCAAACACTACCTCCCTTCGATTGCAGCTATTCTCCACTCCCGTGCCACCTTCAAAGTCACCTACACCAACGAAACAACCATCGGAGCCACTCCAAGGCGCCACCACCTTCGAAGCACTCGTAAAATCGCCTTCTGCTGTTCTTCCGCCCCTGCGCCTACAAGCATCCGCCCCTGCACCTCAACACCCCTGCGCCTGTACAACCGCCCCTGCGAAAAACCAACAAAAAGGCCGATTCTCTTATTATTTCCAAAAGTTTACTAATCCTTTGCTCGAATCTTTGCAAGAATGGAAGCTCCAAGGAAATACAAAATGACGGAAACAGAGAAGGACAGATATAGGATTGTGCAGCACCGAGTTGTGTATGCAACTCGTTTTCTACATATTCCGACCTTGGAGAAACTGGGCATGCCATAGAGCATGCAAACGTTTTTGGCGCACGCTGGGCTCGAAGACTTCCTCCAGAAGAGTGCTCTGACATATCCGGAGCTCAGTAGACAGTTCATCGCCACTTTTTCAATGTAGAAGGAGGATCATGTGTGTACCGGCCTCACCTTCAAGTGCAACAAGGTGACGTACATGGTCGACTACAATGATTTATGGGAAGCTTTTGGGGTGACTCTAAACCCCTTTGAGAACTGGTATTATCCAGTCCCGGCCCTGGACCTATGTGAGTTTTGGCGAGCAGCTACCTGGTCGGAGTTCCATGTTGGGGGTGAGTACTCCAACAAACTCACTCACCCCAGTTTGAGGTTGATTTCCAAGATCCTCATGAGTGTCATCTGTGGACACAAAGAGGAAAACAAGGTCGCTCTCAAGGACCTCCGGAGGGACGAGGACAACCTATTTTGGATCTCCCTTGGAGATGGGAGCCACCTCACCTACCTCCCCGACCTTTACCACTAGGAGTTGAGCTCTCCGAGCTCTACATTCTGGCAGATCCTTTCGTGCCGAGGAGGCCACTAGTGGCCATTGTGGAGAGGCATGCTGCTAGCTCTAGCCGGGCCCATCAGGAGGAGCACTTGCCCGTCCCAGATGACGAGGAGATGCCCACAACGGCACCAGAGGAGGACCCGACCCTTGCGAGCCTTCAGGCTCACATGGCGGCCATGACGACCCAGCATAGGGCTTTGCAGTCCGACTACCAACGGACTATGCTGGAGCAGCAGCAGAGCTGGCAGGACACCTTTGCCACCTCCATGACCTCACACTTCGACCAGAGGCAGGAGGCATGGCAGGCAGCCCAGCAGCAGCAGCTGGAGGCTCAGCAGCTGGCTTGGCAGGCCAGTTTTGAGACCTCTTTTGGTCGCCGGATGACTGCCCACCAGGACCGCATCGATGATATCTACAAGAGGCAAGAGCACTTCTTCCGCCTTTTCCCTTACCCGCCGGAGGAAGGTCCTGGTGGTCCATCCGGACCACCCCAGTGAGGGGTACATTTCTTTCCCTTCTCCCACATTTATCTTTGACTCATTTACACATTGAGGGCAAAGTGCACTTCAAGTATGGGGGAGGGATATATATCATTGCTTGTATAGTTTGTTAGTTGTTTTTGGCATTTTGTTTTGCATTATGGAAATCAGTTTGAAAAAAAAAGCCAAAGAAGTGAAAAAAAGGCATGAAAATCCTTGGATAAACCGAAAACCCGAAAGGGCGGTTTAGGTAAAAAGAAGGTACTCCGACCAACCTTATGTTGGTGCAAAATTGGACTTGAGGGATGTGAGCTTAAGAGAGAAAAGAAGAAGAGTGGCAAGGTGAAAACCCGAAAGGGCGCCTTGGCAAGATGAGCGACACCGAGTGTAGGTTTCCCTTCCGGCGTTTTGGCGACATAAGAAGGGGAGTCATAAGGAGGTTGTCCGGGTAGGCCACTCTTGGAGCGATAAGGATGGTAGTATCTTCTTTTTCGCACAATTCCTCTCTTTTCCTTTCTTTCTTTCTTGGTTTTTCTCTTGTTTTCCATTATTTCTCTTTCTGTCCGTTGCTTCCTGAGACCTTGAGTCTAATTGCTCTCATTTGTTTTACTCGGGACGAGTAAAAGGTGTAAGTATGGGGGAGTTTGATAGGTGATGGAATCACTATCATTTAGGGTAGTATTTAGAGTCTTCTTATTGCATTAGTGTCGGTTTATGCTACTAACTCCTTGGACCAAAAGAAGAAGATCAAAAGACCAATCAAGAAGCAAAGTTTCTGTTGCTCCACCGCCCCCGCGGGCCCTTGCATCCGCCCCAGCGGGTGACACTTCCCACTGAAGCGCTCCCAGCACCCCTGCATCTCCCATTGCGCCCTGCCTGCACCTCGCCTTAGGAGCTGGAAGGCAAAGAGTTTGTGTCACCGCCCCTGCGTTGGCCTTAAGGCGCCCCTGCGCCTTGACATCAGAACCGTCAGGAAGGCGAAAGGTCAGACGTTGAAGAGCATTAAAGATCCGCCCCATCGGAGTTGTGTAGCCGCCCCATTGGTTATGAAGAAGATCAACCGATTCTGCCTAAACCGCCCCTGCGGGTCATGAAGGCCGCCCCTGCGGTGTAACGCCAAAAGCTTTACTCCGGTTGTTTATACCACATTTATGGCATTAAAGGTGGCTGTTTTAGGCCGGCTATTTACTCCTAATTTAGTGTATTTTGTAGTATAAATAGTCCACGGCTGATTTGCTAGAATGATCCATGCTTTTTCTCACAAAATCCATTTTAGACTTGAGTTTTTCCATTCTAATGAGTTGCTAACTCCCTTGCTACATTGTGTTGGTTTGAAGCTGCTTTGTTGCTTTTGTTGTAAGTTCTTTTAATATAAGTTTTTATTCAGTAATGCTTTGTGTTTCCTTGATCTTCATTGTTTAATTGCATGTTAACTATTACTTGAGATTGATCACCTTAGGTTCTAAAGTGCATGTAAACAACTAGGATTAATCGGTTCCGGGTTCGGGTCTTTAATCTAGTAGCAACTTTAAGTAATAACGGGTTGTAATTACTTAAAGAAAAGGAACACAAATATAAAGATAAGTTTAACGGTTTTAATCTTCTCTTTATATCCCTTTGTCTTTGTTTGAATGCTAACTTATTATTTGTTCTTGTAGGTTTACGGAACTTTAATAGGTTAAGTTGTGTTGATGCCGGTTGGCTCAACACATATGTATGATCGAGACGGGAGATTACTTAAAAACTTGTAAAAGGAATGCACCAAAGTAGCAATTGCATGCTTAGAATCAACCTAGTGTAGATTCATCCATTATTGTCTTATTTGTCGCATTAATCGTTCTCATAAGTTTTTGTGCATCAATTCAACCAACCCCCCCCCCCTTTGTGTCACTTGTCATCATAATTGATAATTGCATCTAAAACACATTAACTCTCTTTGGTTCGACCCATACTTAATCACTATACTTATTCTTAGTGTTAACTCGGGATTTACTTTTGATTGGGTATAGACGACCATAGAAATACCTTCAGTCAGCTCACTTTATTGCTGGTCACAAAACTGATGATGCAGTCAATGTAGCTAATTTGTTCTTTCGGGAAGTAGTTAGGTTACATGGTATTCCAAGGACAATAGTGAGTGATAGGGATGTTTAGTTCTCGAGTTACTTTTGGAAAACTCTTTGGAGAAAGCAAGGAACTAAGTTGTTATTTTCTACATCAAGCCACCCCCAAACTGATGGGCAAACATAAGTAACTAGTAGGACCCTAAAAACACTTCTAAGGGTTGTCATCAAGAAGAATTTGAAAGAATGGGATGATGTGTTGCCACAAGTTTAATTTGCCTATAATAGAGTCGTCCACTCATCGACATCCATCTCTCCCTTTGAGTGTGTTTATGGTTTTAATCCACTAACCCCTTTTGATCTTACACCGTTACCTAAGAAGGAGCGAGTGGATTTAAGAGCTAAAACGTAGGTTGAACACATCAAGGAGCTACATAGTAGGACAAGGATCAAGCTCGAGGAGAAAGACGAATACAACGCATAAAAGGTGTGTCAAGGACGCAAGAAGATTATATTTGAACCCGGTGACCTTGTATTGCTACATTTGACGAAGAAGAGGTTTCAACAGTTAGCTCAGATGATGAAGGATCATCTGAGCAAACTCCATCTTCACCACCTCAAGGGACTCTAACAAGAGCACAAGATAAACGTCAAGCTGAGATGGATGCTCTTTTCCTAAACATGGTCCATGAAGCTCAATCAAGTCCACCTTAATCAAGTCTAAGGACCATCTTGTGGATCAGCTACGAACACATCCCAACCAAGATGATTAATGGAGCTTTAATTGTATTTCTAGTTGTTGGGTAGGCCTTGGGACGCATTTCAAAGGACATACGGAGGCCTTGAAATCAGATACAAGGGGTTTCACGTGTGTGCATGTGCATGGCTGGAACATTCATTTAAGTATGTGGACGTGAGATGCTGAATTGGAGAGTTTAATTAGGCCCAATTGTGTTCTATGTTTGCTGGGCTTTATTTAACTCTCTTTAAATGTAATTATTGTAATTAGTTTCTTTTTTTGTATTTTAGAAGAAAAGGCATAGGATGTATATAAAGCCATTTCTCTCTTCTTTTGTAGTTAGACAAGTTTTATAAAAGTTTTGCTGAGAGCATTTTAGAATTGAATCCAAGAGAATTCAATCATTCTTGTCTCGTGAGTTTGTGTGTGTGATCTGGGTTTCTCGTTCTTGTGTATGTTCATCATTCTTCAGAACATGTTGTTCGTCTAGATCTGTTCTCCGTGGCTAATCCCCGTATCAAACAACAATTACAACAACAACAGGAATTTCAACAACAATTGCAGATCAAATCAATAAAATCCCGGTAACGCTTATTCTCATGCTGAAAATGCTCTTAACACCCGCTCTTCTTCTTCTACTACTCCATTGAGAAGCCAAGAGCCGTCATCAAGCTTGTCCTAGCCACCCAAGAAACCGGACGATGTGTTGGACGCTATATTGATCAAGCTCAATGCTATGGAGACATCTATGAATTCATTTTCGAAGGCAGAGAAAGCGTTAGAACAACATATTTTCAACAACGCCAATGAAGCGCCAAGAAATATTGGAAAGCTTTCTGGAAGGACTAAGAACAACCCAAAGGGGCAAATCCTGGCTATCACAACACGCAGTGGATTGAAGACTGCAGATCCAGTACCTCGGTTGAACCACGAGCAGACGAGGAACACCTCGGTCGAGCTGCCAACCGGGATGGAGCCCTAAAAAGCGAAAGAAAAAGCTGAAGTTTATGTTCGTCCCCCTACTTATAAACCACCACTCCGGTTCCATCAGTCAAGGGCGTGGGCACATCTAGACAAGCACTTTGGTTAGTTTCTTGACCTTATGAATAAGCTACATATTAACATCCCTTTCATTGATGCTATCCTAGGGATGCCCGCCTATGGGAAGTTTCTGAAAGAGATCATGTCAAGGAAGAGAAAGCTGGAGGACTTTGATGAACTAAGGATGACCTCTAGATCTTCGGAGCTCATTCAAATCATGATGGAGAAGATTACACCTACGTTTAGAGACCCCGGTTCGTTTTGCATGCCCATCCAAGTTGGGGATGTGACTTGTGATGCGTTTTGTGATCTAGGAGCTAGTGTGAGCATCATTCCTCTAGAAATTTGTGAGAAGGTCGGCCTTGGAGAGCCCAAGGCCGTGAAGATGACATTATACAGGGCGGATCGCTCCATTACCCGTCCCGTTGGTATCTTGGAGGACGTTCCCATCAAGTTAAGTAATTTCTAAATACCTATAGACTTTGTTGTATTGGGCATTCCCACAGATTATCCCTTTCCTATCATTCTCGGAAGACCATTTCTACCAACATCGGGTTACAATATTGATTGTAAGAACACCAAGTTGAAATGTAACATTGGCGGCGATCATGTGGAGTTTGCACTATTGGCTGCAAGGAAGGGAGAGCCTTTGGAAGATGACATCTTCAACATCTATGATGAAGAAGATTCTCAGGAATTGGTGAGCTCTTCGCATACACCTAAAGAGTAGAGATGTCCTGAAAAGTAAAGACACAAACCAAAAGAGATCAAAAGCAACAAGAAAGACCTACACTATAAGCAATCACAAACAACGACTAAATCTTAACATAGTCCCCGGCAACGGCGCCAAAAACTTGGTATGCTAAGAATGTGACACGCAAAAGTCTTAAATTTATAACTTGATATATTTCTCCTAACTCTTAGTGAACCTGCAGTGTACGGGACGTTTTGTAGTAGGGATAGTATTCCGAGGTCGAACACAAAGACTGCGGTGAGATTGAATCGATTAATGACTAAGGATAGTGTTGATGTAGGCTAAGAAAAGAGAAAGAAACAAATAAATGAAAATCTCAATGTTTTTGGGATTTGGTTTTGTGTGGTGATCAATCAAGGATCACAATGATATAATAAGGCAAAACAAACTAAGGAATCAAGCTAAAACACAAACAAACGAACACGAAATATGTAATCAAAGGGAGAAAAGCGGATTCTAGGGGTTGGAAATTCCGGTTATGACATAAGACTCAAGCTATCTAATCATTCCTTGGATCAACTATAGTATGTTGGGAGTGAGCGTTTCTAGATTGGGATCAATCACCGGGTAGGTCTCATGGTCCACTAGTCCGTTCCTAAGGTCTCATCACCGTGTAAGTCTCAAAAAGCCTAAGGATAGGAATTCTACACAAACCGGATGGTTATCTACGGATCTAACCTCTCCTTACCGGGTAAGTCTCGGGAAGGTAAGTCCTAAACATCAATCCTGGCACACTCAGTCCAATAGCAGCTTATGAGGCTCACTACTACCTAGGGCTCGTCATCTTCGGTATCTAAGAGCAAGAATCACCGGGTAGGTCTCTTCTAACTCTTAGTTGCTAACACTAGGTCACCCTAGGATAGATTTAGCTCAACTAACACTAGGATTTCAACAAATCAACAACCTAACACTTAGATTTATCAATACAAGCAAGTTAATCAAAATCACGGGGTGTTCATCCCTTTCCACGGCCGTGGAAAGGCAAGATCAAACCGTGGTATTCGACAGTGACTAGGTTCAATCAAGCGAGTCAACCAAGCATACATTTAAGTCTATTCTATCATAGTCCAAGCCATAACCATCTTTTCCTTACCCTAGAATCGCATCTATTTAGTCAACAACATGCATCATCACAATCAAAATCATCAAGCATAAAATCATGGAATCCATGTCAAGAGGGTGAAATGACAAAGAGATGAAGCAAGTGAACAAGAAATCCAAGCTAAATATGAGTTTAAGAAAGACTTACAACCATTCAAAAGAAGGTTCAATCGATTCTTACAAAACCTTGCAAAACGTCTTCACAAAACTCACTCAAAACTATCAAAGACTAGGAATGGTGTGTTCTTCTCTTCTTCTCCAATGTAACCTTTTTCTTCTCCTCCAAGAGTAGCTCCAATACAATCTCCCAATGAGAGAATATTTGTTGTTGAAAGTGTGGGAGAGAATGGGAGTGAGGGGTCTGTCCCTAACAACCTCGCAGGACCACCTTTTATCCTCCAAATTTGCAAGAGTCGGCCATGAAGATCGTGGGACAGCTGTCACAACTGTCTAGCAAAAACCACGGCCCATTTCCACGCCCGTGGAAGTCCCAGTGGCCGTGGTTTTGGTGCTTCTGCATTCAATGGATCGTTAAGCCACAATTCGGTGCATGGCTTGCACCAATAAAGTCCCATGTGTCCTCCTTAGACCCTATCTTGCATCCCAATGAGTCCGAAGGTGTGTCATCTCGAGGAACGATCTTCGAATGTATCGATTAAGCTCCTAAATCTCCCAAAATACCTACAAAGCATGCAAAAGTCCGTGTAGATGTCTATCTCGACAAAATACATGAATTGAGTGCAAACGTCGTGAACTAGTGCTAAACCATGCATGAATGAGCGGAAAAACTATCTAAATGAGTGCATAAACCTCAGTCATAAATCGTGTTATCAAGTACCTTGAGACTTACTCGGTGAGAGGATCTTTGGTTTGGGATAGTGAGTAATGAGATTTACCCGGTGATCTATTCCAACCTTAGAAACACCTTCCCTTTGCAAACCTCAGCTTTGTCGACGTTATCTTTTGAGATCTTGAGTTGGAACCACAACTAGGTGCTTTAATCTCTGGAATCCGCATTTTCTTTACCTGGTTATTACATCATCTTTGGTATCTTTTCTTTGTTGCTTGTTTTTAATTTACAACCTGAATTACCGTTCTTTGCTTCACCATAGTCCCTTTGTTTGACCCTGGAATTCTTGCTTTTATTAGAATCGATCCGTACACTGCGGATTCGCTTAATTGCAATAATTCTTGGTATAAATATTAAAGCTTGCACACACCTTTTGGAGAGAACAAGAATCAAGGTGATGGCACACACTCACACAAATAAACATAATCACCCAAAATGCTCGAAAACACACAAGCCCGGTTCATTATCTTTTTATTATTATTAAGTCATGTCTCATTCTAATTCAACTTTTGTTTGTGACACGAGAGTCACCGCATGATCTCGCCTAGGTCCCTACTCACCGTCAAGGAATGGCACTGATGCATCTGGCCGGCTACCTGCCCGGGCTAGTCGCTGAGAACCCCCTAGCTCTACGCAAGAGCTAGGCACTATTGTCATTGCCCGTTATGACACACTTGGGCCAAATATCAATATATAAAGTTGTCCTATGTCCGGTTTAGTTGTTATAACATAAACAATAAACACAAATAAACACATACCATACATAACAATAAACACATACCATACACAACAATAAACACACACCACCAAACACACATAGATGCTAATACAAGGAATACGAGCTAAGTAAGTCCGGAGACTTACCTCGTCTTCACACTCAACTCACAACACTCTCATTTCTTTTGGGAAGAAGCCCATAAACTGCTCACAAGAGTATATGTATCCATAACTCGCTCAACTCAAGAAGTCTTAGTCTTCTACACAAATGATCTAGGCGAGATCATTTGACTCTCATTCTAGGACCATCCTAGAATCCCTCATGCTCACACCACACTCAACACAAGCTAGAAGTCCTTAGACTTTTAGACCCCAAGTTCTCTCAAAAACATAACTCATAACACATACTAGGATAAACATGCCTAGTCTCAATAATCTCAACGGTATCAACACTATGCTAGGATACGCATATCCTAGCATGTAATCTCTACAACCATATAACCACAACCGCAAGCCTCAAATACTCACAAGATCAACCAAACACTCAACGACTTACAACAGTCGACAATCCTCAAAACTCACCTAAGGTCCAAACCACTACTTGGTATTCACTCTAAGTTATGCAATATCCAACCTAGCATGATACTACTAAACATAAATAGATCGAGGATGACGATACTCACACGATGCCAAAAAGGCGGAAGACGGTCGACAGATGTTGAACTTGGACTCGTTAGGCCATTATCAGGGTCGTTTCCGAACCTAACAACAAAACTAAACAAGCTTAGCTTTAAAGGATAAATTTGGGCATTATATATATAATATATATAAGCTATAAGAATAACCCCGTAATGGAAATCCGAATTTAAATTCGACAAATATATTTTTAGGAAAAATATGAGCAATTTCATAAACTTGGGTCATATTTCGTAATTAAAACGTTGGGCATAAACCGAGGTTAACCAACAAGGCATAAATGATTTGTAAAAACCGGGTCACAAACTGCAATATAAAATATGGGTCCATTTATATAAATATTTCTACAGTAGGGTATATTGCATACGTTCCAAAACTTCGGTTCAAAACTGCAATAAACAAATTTGGGGCACAAACTATAATTAACCGAAAAGAAGGCCCCTATTTGAAAAATATCTAAAAAGGGTTTTAAAAACCCTACAGATGAAAGTTGGGGTAGGGAACATCTCACGCAAGAGCGGCTGGGAAACGCTGACAAGGCTCCTAGGCTCCTCTTTTCCGGCCGCATCGCTAGTGACCAGTGGCGAGGGAAGGCATTGGCGGCTATTATCATCTTCGGCGGCAAATTTGTCAGCGTTTCCAAAGGGAGTACTTCTAACCCTTCATCTAGAGCTATGGATATAGTGTGTTTTAAGTGTCAAGATAGAGGACACATGATAAAAGATTGTCCTAACAAGAAAACGTTGTTAATCAACCATTTAGGACAATATGAGTCCGAATCTGAGCATGAGCATGATAATGATGACTTTGAGCCTAATATGCACGATCATGATGATTTGGATGACGATGGGATTGAATCTAAGCAGGGGGATTGTTTACTAGCTAAAAGAGTGTTATTTGACCATTCTAGCTCATTTCTAATTAATAACTACATGCTTTGTGATCTTGATTCTCATGATGAACCTAATGGGCTTGAAAATGCAAGAAATGATCCTAATAACATGGTTTGTGATGAAAATCTTGAGCATGATAATAATATCTTGATAGCTAGGAGAACTTTGAGTGCACAACCTGCCCCTTGTGAGGATAACCGAAGAGTGAACTTGTTTCATACTAGGTGTTTGGTTAAGGGAAAGGTGTGTAATGTTATCAGTGATGGAGGTAGTTGTTGCAACATAGCTAGTACTGAATTGATCTCTAAGTTGCAAATTCCTACATTTTGTCACCCTAGACCATATAAGCTGCATTGGATGAATGATTGTGGTGAATTGAAGATTAATAGGCAAGCTAAGATCACTTTCACTCTAGGACACTATGAGGATACTGTTTTATGTGATGTTGTGCTTATGCAAGATTGTCATATGTTATTAGGCATTCCTTGGCAATATGATAGGAGAGTTATGTATGATGGTTTTACTAATAGGTATTCATTTACTTTTAATGAAAAACCCGTTACTCTAAAACCTATGACTCCCATGCAGATTGCGGAGGCATTTGAGAAGAAGAAGGCGAGTTAACAAGAGCAAGGACAAGCTAAGAAGTGGAGCAAGTCATCGAGGCACCAAGAACCTGCCATAGACCCGTCCCCTAGCCAACAGCCTAGTGCTCTCTTGGTCACGCCCATAACTCAGCCTCCTACGGCCTAGTTAGCTTCTAAACTTGAGTTCCAACGTGAGTATCTACCCTTAGATGCCATCTTGATGAGGTTGTGTAAGGATCTAACCTTAGTGAGTGAAGAAACAAAGGCTATCTTACCCCCTACCATTACGGCCATCCTAGAGAAGTTTAAGGATGTGTTTCCGGAAGAGATACCTCATGGCCTTCCACCTTTGAGAGGCATAGAGCATCAGATTGACCTTATCCCGGGAGCTACCCTTCCTAACAGACCAGCCTATAGGATGAACCCTAAGGAGAATCAAGTGATACAAATCCAACTCCAAGACCTCCTAGATAAGGGATATGTTATAGAAAGCCTTAGCATTTACGCCGTTCTTGTCCTATTAGTGCCTAAGAAGGACAACACTTGGAGGATGTGTGTTGATTGTAGGACTATCAACAACATAACCATAAAGTACTGCCACCCTATTCCCCGCCTCGTTGACATGCTTGATGAACTCCATGGCGCCACTACATTTAGCAAGATAGACCTTCGGAGTGGCTACCATCAGATCCGAGTGAAGGAGGGGGACGAGTGGAAGACAACCTTCAAGACTAAATTTGAATTGTATGAATGGCTTTTTATGCCATTTGGGTTAACCAATGCTCCATCTACTTTTATGCGTTTAATGAACCATGTTTTGAGACAATTCATTGGGAGATTTGTTGTAGTGTATTTTGATGATATCTTAATCCATAGCAGGTCCCTAGAGGAGCATGGAGAACATCTAAGGGTAGTTTTTTCTACCCTTAGGGTTGAATACTTGTATGCCAACCTAAAGAAATGTAGCTCTTGCACTAATGAAGTTATATTTCTTGGTTTTGTAGTCACTGCGCAAGGTCTACAAGTGGATGAGGAGAAGATTAAAGCTATTCGAGATTGGCCAACACCTACATCCATTAGCCATGTAAGGAGTTTCGATGGGCTTATAAGTTTCTATAGGCGCTTTGTGAGAGACTTCAGTACTATTGTTGCACCCTTGACGGAGATTTGCAAGAAACATGCAACATTTGTGTGGGAAGCAGCTCAATAAAGTGCTTTCAATAAGCTGAAGTTGGTTCTCACCGAGGCACCCTTACTAGCTGTCCCTGACTTCACTAGGCCTTTCGAAGTGGAGTGTGATGCATTGGGAATTGGCATAGGAGGTGTGCTTATACAAGAAGGTAAGCATATTTCCTTTTTCAGTGAAAATCTTAAAGGGGCATGTCTTAACTACTCTACATATAATAAAGAGTTGTATGCATTACTTAGAGAACTTAAGACATGGCAACACTACTTGTGGCCTAGAGAATTTATTTTGCATTCTGACCATGAATCATTGAAAAATTTTCGGTGTCAAGATAAACTAGATAGGAGGCATGGTAGATGGATGGAATTTATTGAGACTTTTCCCTATATTATCAACTATGAAAAGGGACAAGACAATGTAGTTACGGACGCTCTTTCTAGGAGGCATACATTGCTAACTACATTGGATGCTAGGGTGTTAGGATTTGATTACATTAAGGAGCTCTATGAATCTGATCTTGACTTTGGAGAAACATATAAGCTTTGTGTGCTAAAAGGTTCCTTAGATAAATTCTATTTGTTTGAGGGATTTCTGTTTCGATTAGATAAGGTGTGCATACCTAGGTGTTCTCTTCGTTTGCTGTTAGTAGAAGAAGCCCATAAAGGAGGTTTAATTGGTCATTTTGGGAGGGATAAGACTTATGCTATGCTGCACTCAAATTTTTATTGGGCACATATGCTTAGGGATGTTTAAAATGTGCTTAAAAGGTGTTTAGAGTGCCTTAGAGCTAAATCGAAAGTGAAGCCTCATGGATTGTATACACCTTTGCCAATCCCCACAGCCCCTTGGGAAGACATTAGCATGGATTTCATAGTGGGATTGCCTAGGACTAGAAGAGGTAGGGATTTGATATTTGTGGTTGTAGATCAATTCTCTAACATGGCTCACTTTATTGCTTGTCACAAAACTGATGACGCAGCCAATATAGCTAATTTGTTCTTTCGGAAAGTAGTTAGGTTACATGATATTCCAAGGACAATAGTGAGTGATAGGGATGTTAAGTTCTTGAGTTACTTTTGGGAAACTCTTTGGGGAAAGCTAGGCACTAAGTTGTTATTTTCTACATCAAGCCATCCCCAAACTGATGGGCAAACAAAAGTAACTAATAGGACCCTAACAACACTTCTAAGGGCTGTCATCTAGAAGAATTTGAAAGAATGGGAAGATGTCTTGCCACATGTTGAGTTTGCCTATAATAGAGTCGTCCACTCATCTATTTCCATCTCTCCCTTTGAGTGTGTTTATGGCTTTAATCCACTATCCCCTTTTGATCTTACACCGTTACCTAAGAAGGAGCGAGTGGATTTAAGTGCTAAAACACAGGTTGAACACATCAAGAAGCTACATAGTAGGACAAGGATCAAGATCGAGGAGAAAGGCAAATACAACGCAGAAAAGGCGAATAAAGGACGCAAGAAGATTATATTTGAAACCAGCGACCTTGTATGGCTACATTTGAGGAAGGAGAGGTTTCAACAGCTTCGGTAATCCAAGCTCTCCCCAAGAGGAAATGTGCCTTTCAAGGTGCTACACAAGGCGGGTGACAACGTCTATGTGCTTGACTTGCCGGATGATTATGCTTGTGATCCCACATTCAATGTGAGGGATCCAAGTCCTTTTCCGTCCTGGATAATGATCAAGGCAATTCGAGGTTGAATTCTTCCAAAGAAGGGAAGAATGATGAAGGATCATCTCAGCTAACTCCATCTTCACCACCTCAAGGGACTCTAACAACAGCGCAAGCTAAACGTCAAGCTGAGATGGATGCTCTTTTCCTAAACATGGTTCATGAAGCTCAACCAAGTCCACCTTCATCAAGTCTAAGGACCATCTTGTGGATCAACCACGAACACATCCCAACCAAGATGATTAATGGAGCTTAAATTGTATTTCTAGTTGCTGGTCAGGCCTTGAGACGCATTTCAAAGGACAACCGGAGGCCTTGAAATCAGATACAAGGGGTTTCACGTATGTGCATGTGCATGGTTGGATGATCATTTAAGTATGTGGACGTGAGACACTGAATAGGAGAGTTTAATTAGGCCCAATTGTGTTATATGTTTGCTGGGCTTTATTTAATTCTCTCTCAATGTAATTATTGTAATTAGTTTCTTTTTTCTGTTTTAGAAGAAGAGGCCTAGGATGTATATAAAGCCTTTTCTCTCATTTTTATAGTTAGACAAGTTTTATACAAGTTTTGCTAAGAGCATTTCAAAATTGAATCCAAGAGAATTCAATCATTCTTGTCTCGTGAGTTTGTGTGTGTGATATGGCTTTCTCGTTCTTGTGTACGTCAATCTCCTTCGGGATTGGTGTTGCAAGCCGAACAAGGCACCCTCTTCGTGCTCTCGATTCTCAGATCGATTGTGTGGAGTTGTAATAAGTGGGGTCGAATCGTCACTGGTTTGGTTCTTGGATCTCGAATCCAAGGGTTCTATCATTGTTCCTTTCTGTTCTTCTTGTCCCTTTTTGTTTTCTTGTTTTCATTGCTGTCCTTGTTTGTTAATTTCGTGTGTTCTTCATTATTTAGAACAGGTTGTTCGTCTAGATCCCTTCATCGCGGCTAATCCCTGAATCAAGATGCCTTGCAGGTTAGGGATGTTGCCGAGTGACTCGGAGGAGGGGGCAGCCGGGATCCCTGTACATCGTAGGTTGAGGTGGGTTTTGGAGTCCTTGTGTTGTTGTTATTTGGTAGTATGTTGATGTTGTTGTACGGTCGGTTGAAGTATTTCCTCTCTTTTGTATTCAGATTTCATAAGATTGCATAAAAATGTATTTCGGTTTTGGACTTCATTTGTGCCTTGTTGCAAGATCCGGTGAAATTGTTGTCAAGCTAAAGGTTGTAACACCCAGAATTCTTGGAACTCGGGGAGCTACTAGTTAGGACTTCACAATGGATCCCGACCTTGGTTTAACAATAACTTTACTAAGATCCTACAACAAGGCCCAAAACAACAAATAGTAGTTGTATGAATGAGCAACACATGACAGGCTTACAAAACACACACACACACACACACACACAAACACACACACATATATATATATATATATATATATATATATATATATATATATATATATATATATATATATATATATATATATATATTGTATTCCGAATGGATGACTCTCCCGTCCACATCTAATGAGTACGTGGACCCGGCTGACCATCTTTTCCGGATCTCTCTACAACTGTCTATCGCTACAAAATCTACAACACGGAATAACCATTAGCTAACGATCCAAATATAAATAGAATAAATATAGCACAAACACATCCAAGATAACATAAACACTCATCATGCTGACACACAACCCGGTTATTATCTTATAGCTTAGGTGATTCACTTTATTCCGTTTTAAAGTTATGGAACGAAAAATCTTAAGATTTTTCGCCTCCGTTCCTTATCCAACTAGTGTAGGTCTAGCACACCTCCGCCGGTAGCATCACTATAAACCAAGTATTGACTAATCCCTAAAGAAACCCCCAGCGCCCTCGAGCTAACTGAGTAGAATGCCACCGCCTGTTACTCTTAGGCCAAATATGTAGGTCAGTCGACAATTAATAATAAGTACGCTTATAAACACATCATTCAAACACCACTATCATTATTCACACTCATATCCAAAAGCTAGCTAAGTAAGCTCAACGGACTTACCTGAACCAAGTCAAGTCCCGTCAACCACAACACTCGATCCCGCTAAGTAATATCTCAACTGCCTGATCATAACATAAAGCTCATATCAATATATTATCCAATCTCTAGAAGTCACAACTTCTAGGTCAAAAATTGAAAACCGAGAAACAACACTAGACCAACTCTTTTCTAAGAAAAGACGGTTTTGCCCTTAGGATCCGGATATTCTAAAGTTTCCCTGAGGTCTCAAGAACTTCTATCAGAAACCCAACCCAAATATCTAACTCTTTAGAGGGAGGATCTACAAAGTTTGAAAGATGACTATCTTTCAAACTTACTATCTACTACTAAGGCTCGACCAACATACCACTACTAAATCCCAAAACATACCGATTCACCTACTCACCTGCTTAACCATGACTACATATGATATAAACCACAAAGATACAGAATCCCCAAACCATCTCCAAGATCACACACTTAGAAGCTAGCACAACTCTTCTAAACCAAACTTACTTATACCCAACTTCGGAACATCACAAATCCGGATTAAACCAACGGATCACTCTCAACTTTTACCACATGCTACTATGTATATCCATAAACAACATATCCAAAAAAAATCAACCACCAAATCTATACACAAAGCCAAAGATGTCTTAAGAACCTACAACCCCATACTTAGCCGAAAATCTCTCTCTATACCCAACTACGTTACTGCCCTACTTCGGTACATCATAACTCCAAATCTGACCGTTGGATCGTTCGCAAATTTAAATACATTCAACTAATCATATCTACCTATATCACATCAAAATCTCAACGGTGGATGATCATTATAAAGCATCAAAACCTATGCCCAAAGTAAGCAGTTCACAATCTCAAATCTACCAAAATAAAAGGAGAAATAGCAGGTTTACGGTTCGAATCTCATTGCAAACATGACCCTAGTTCTACATATCCTTAAAGTTTTGGGTTCCAAACCCCTATGAACCATCTATAAGGTCTCAGTCTATGCCTCAAATTGATCCTAGGCTCGAAACTAGGCTTATCCAACTCATGTCACTATCTTACGGGAAGACCCCATCTTCTTAATTCTTCATGTAAGTAAAAGAAGTACAATGATTAGAGCTTACCCGACTACAACAAGGAGGACCTAATTTTCCAGCAGTGGCAGTCAGCAGCGGCGTGCGAGTGACTTCACGATGGTGAGTCGACAACACAAGAGAGAGAAGAAGAAGAAGACTTGCCCATAACCTGACCCGCCTCTAAACTTCTTGACCGGACTGTGAGAACTCGGCCGTCGTTCGTGAAGAGAACTTACAGGAGATGTGACGGGTTCGTCATCGTCGACCGTGTACAGGTGTTGGAAAGATCACCGATGTCGTCCGCTTGTAGAAACTAGGAGCCTCGCCGATGGTGCTGCGTGGAGAGGCTAGGAGACCCTTCGTCCGCGATTGTGAGAGAGATGTAGATGGGCTGCGGGTAATAAAGTGTGGGTGATGGAGGCTCGGAAGCGGTCTTGTTCACATTCCTAACGGTTATGAAAGTGTGGGTGATGTAGATGGGCTGGAGAAGTAACGGCTTAATCCGGGCCCAGCTGGCGATAAAGAGGAGAGAGAAGAATCAAGGCTGATAGGTTTAATTTACCTGAGAGGTGGCTGTTGAGGAAGAATGGGTTAAACTTTCTTTTGGGCCCCTTATCAAATGAAAAGAAGATTTGGGCCCAATCATCAAATAAAAAGGAGAGTTGGGTTCGGCTGGGTTGCGGCTGCTAACAAAAATAGAGAGGGATTGGGCTTTTTATTTAATTAAGAAAGAAGGAAGTTGGCCCATTATCAAGAAAGAAAAACAAGAGTGGGCCGCAAGGCCGATTTGAGAGGGAAAGGAGATGGCTGAAGTCCGGTCACTTACAATAAAGATCCGTTAATTGTAATTCGGAAATGGGTTTCCAAATTAAAATTTCTCGGTTATCACATGGGTCGTGACCCATTGTGAGGCCTCCGTCTGTAGCATCCCGAGTCCCGTGGATTCAGGGTTTTACACCCCTGTGGCAGGGCGAACCTACCGTGCGGTTTCGCCACATATCGCGCCAATTTAATTTTTTCGTACGTTTTATTTCTTTCCATAGATAAAAGATCTGATCTTCTATCTTATGGGCCGGCTTTCCTATCCATCTCCCGAAACCGGAAAGAAAAAAGGGAAGACTAAAGGTTGGCGCGGGATTTGGGGAAAAATATCCCTGCACTCAGCTAAAGTGCTTGCGGGAACTAAGCCGTTGACGCGGGAAGACCGGAAAACATCTCAATACCCGGAATAAATATTCCGGATGTTACATTTTTTTCTCTCGGTATCCACAAGGTTTCAAATTTCTTCTTCGTACCCTCATAATATAATTTGTTCCTATTTATACCCTTTCTTAATACATTTTGTTAAAGTTTCAATTATAAAATCTGTAAAAAAATTCAAAACTAGTTCTGGATAAAAAGAAATCAAATTACTTTTGATTTTCTGTTTTTTAAATAAAAAATAATTAATAAAAACTGATTATGATCATGTTAAATAAATTTTAATAAAAATGATACTGCAAGAAAAATCACTAGCAATATATTGAATAGAAATTAAATTACAATGTAAGTCGGGAACATATAGGACATTGTTAAGAATAAATTTTGATAAAATTTTATTAGATCCCGCTTGATTTTCAATGGAGATAGATCCATTTGGTAATTTAATATTGCAAGGAGAAACCGAATGAATATGAGATAAAAAAAATCTTGGATCCCGTCACATGGAACGAGGCTCCACTATCTAGAATCCAAGGGGGAGAAATTTTACCTGCACTCATTTCAGTAGAAGAAGTGTTGAGATAGATCCATTTGATGTAAATATGAGAGAGAATATAGAGTCCCACATTGAGAGTTTACATCCTCCTATAATCCCTTATAACAGTTATTTTATCATACTAGATTGGTTGTGTCGTCAAAGTGGTGCTTGTTACTAGGCCAAAGTGCACAGAAAAGTCCCCCTATTAATAGTTCTTCCGGGCCTTTGGCCTTGTTTGGGCCTAAACTTTGAGGCGGTCATTCCGTCCCGAGAGATCATAGCCGACTCTGACAGTTATCCACTAGGGTCCTTGACCTAACTGAACGGGGCTTACGATCACACAACCCGTTTTGATCCTGATCCGATCGAAAATATTTTACCGAATCACCGCATCTAATACGGATCGAGATTTTGGCATCCGGATATTCGCGGATAGTCGGATAGTCTCGAATCACTATATATTCCCGGTTATTTGGCTATAAATTTTTTTTCTTATAATATAAAAATATTTGTTTTAGAAAGGATAAATCAAGATTGTATAGTACAATTTTGTACTAATGTTTATATTTAAAAATATATTTATATGTAAAAATATTTGAGTTAGGCAAAAATGAATTAATAATGTTAATTTGTTACAACTTAATATCTTACTTATACTTATTAACTTTATATCACTATGCAATTTTGTATTAATATTTATATTTGACATATATTACAATTGTAAGACCCAGTGTTTGCCTTCACCGCCCCCGTTGTGAAGGGAGCCGCCCCTTCTAACGCCCCATTTTATTAGGCGCGTTTTCGATAATTATTTTTCCTACTTTTATCAAAAATTTTAATAGCTTATATATTTTTCGAGTATTTTACGTCGTAAATTAAATTCTACGAGTATATATGTATGCATACACCGATATATTTTATTACCCATGTTTAAAATAGCATATAATCTCGGACAAAAAATTTCGAGAATGGTTTTTGTATTTCAACGTATATTTTGCGAGTTAATTTATATATATTCGACCACATATATTTCCCCTATTTTTATTTTATGAGGAAAGTTCGGAAAAAATTTTGATCTGATAATTCCATTCCGAGTTTTGATCGAGTTATTATATTATAACGTGTAAGACCGAAAGGTCAGCCCCTTGCCACGCTTATTAGCATGCACACCTATCTGACCTCTGACTTCTTTTTTTTTCCTCTTCCCTCACGCAACCTTCTCTGTACAACACTCCATCTTCTTCCTTGCCCCTTTCACATATTAGCTCCGCTCGCATTGCTTGCCACCAGGGATCTGTTTTTGCCTTGCCGGAGCCAACCGAAGGCCGGTTGTCCCTCCTTTCCGCCAAGAGCTCCCGCACCCTTCTTATCTTAGTCATTCAATCGAACCAAAGTTTCCACTCCCCGGGGAACCCTTGTCGACCGCAGGAAACACCTCCATGCCGCCTACAGTGTCACCGCCATCGAGGAGCACCTCCGGTGAAGCCCCTGCCGACGTCGCTGGGATGAACCCTAGCGTTTTCCTGAGCCGCCGCTATCCTTCTTCCCCTTATTCTTTGTTTTGCCTTGCCGCTTGGAGGCTGCCGTGCAGCGCTTCGGACCGCCTCAGCAGCTTCTCCTTCCTCCCCGCCAACATAGCCGCCGGTGTCCTTGCCTTTCCCTTGCAGCGCCGGAGCCTCCTTCGTCCTCTGCAGCGTTGATTAGGTTGAAGATGAACTTTGTGGTTTCTTTAATTTTGGCCCCTCTCTTTGTTGTTATTACACTTTGTGCCCTTTTTGCTGGATAATTGCAGTTGTAAACCTAGACTTTTGGAAATGAAATTTTGTACCCCTACAGAAAGTTATTACATTTTTAAGTCATGGTTTTATTCTAGTTGGTGACCCAACTCCTTTTCAAATTATCGATGGTGCCCTTGTTGGTTAATTTATTTATGGCTCAAAGTTTTAATTACGATTTACGACCAAGTTCTTGATTTTTGTTATATTTTGCCCCGGAATGTTTATAATAGGGTTTAACATTGATCTTTAGAAAACCAGTTTTACCTTTGAATTATATATTATATATATTTAAAAATAAAAATTTAGCATATAAGCTAAATTTGTTTTGCTTTGGTCTTAGGTACGGAAGCGCCCGATAAAGACCAACGAATCCTTACTCGACATACGTAGATATTCTCCCACCTTGGATCGTGTGTGAGTACCTTCTCCCTTGTTTAGTTATGGTAGTGGTAGTATATCATGCTAGGTGAATCTAGCATAACTTAGAGAAAATGTCAAGTAGTGGCTTGAAACCTTAGGTGAGTATTTGAGGATAGTTTGAACATTCTAAGGATTGAGGTGTGCATGCTATCATGTGAGCTTTGTGAGGTTGTGACTATGTGTTTGTTGAGATTGTGGAGTTAGGATAAAAGTATCCTTGCATGTGGTTAAACTTGAGATCTTGTGAGTTTATGAGGGCTAGGAGTGTATCCTAGATTATGAGAGTGTATGACCTAATAAGATCATATAGGACTAGAAGTCTAAAGACTTCTAGCTTGTACGAGTGGTTGTTGATTATCGTTCCTTGTCTTGAACATGCTATGTTTGTGTTCCTTCGGAGATTGATATTGGTTTCTGTTAGCTTCGAGACGAGGTAAGTCTACGGACTTACTTAGCTCGCTTTTACGCATTATTTGGATATGTGATGGTGGTGTGTGTTTAGTTGCTTTTGATCATGAAACAAGATTAGGACAACTAGGTTGTTTTTCTTTTTGGCCCATCGTGTTTTATTTATCGGGTGGTGACATCACTGCCCAGCTCCCGAGGGAGACTGGGAGGTTCTTTACGACCAGGCCATACATGGTATACGGGCGGGCTTCTTCGCCACTCCACATAATATACGGGTTAAGCTCCGCACCACTCCTTTTTGTTACAAGGGGACAGAGGCGAGAGTTATAAGACTCTGGTGTCACATTTTGGAAAGAAATGTATTAGTAAGGGAAATGACTTAAAAAGAAAAGATAAGAATCGGATTGTATGTGTGCTTGTTGTGTGTTTATGTTTGCTTGCTTTTGTATGTGCCTTTTACTATCTTTATAATGCCTAAAATGTGAGCTAATGGTTTTATTCTTATTGTTGTAGATGCCTTCCATGTTAGGGATGCCGCCGAGTGACTCGGAGGAGTGGCAACCGGGGTCCCCCCCCCCCCC
>BSUD01000007.1:74239088-74307538 GCA_033239045.1 Fagopyrum esculentum | reverse complement strand
CCGGGGGCCCCCCCCCCCCCCCCCGTACATCTTAGGCTGAGTTGGGTTTTGGAGTCCTTGTGTTGTTGTTATTTTGTATTATGTTGATGTTGTTGGACGGTCGGCTGAAGTTTTTCCTTTCTTTTCTATTCGGGTTTCAAAACATTGTATAAAAATGTATTTCGATTTTTGCCTTTATTTGTGCCTTGTTGCAAGATCCGGTGAAATTGATGTCACGCTAAGGGTCGGGACCCATTGAGAGGCTCCAACCGTAGCATCCCGAGTCCCGCGGATTCCGGGTGTTAAAAAAGTGGTATCACAGCTCTAGGTTGACAACAATGGCACTCGCAATCTTCTAAAGTCCGAATAAAAATAAACCGAACCCTCAAGGGTTCTGAATTTTAAAGAAATGAATTTGGTTTTCAAATCATGTGCATGAGTCCGTTGGGGTAGAATGTACGGGACCACCACTTTCTCCGCGGACCTCGGCAACTTAGTTATTGATTATTATATTATATATATATATGTGTATATATGTAGATATGTATATGTGGACTTAGGATGTTTTGGACTTACTTATATGTTTAATTGTAAGTTGTTTATGAACTGTTATCTCTATAGTAGTAGTATGGCATTTATATCTTTATATATTTATAAACATATGGTATTCTAATATCATACTAGTGATAGTGGACCTTATAGCGAAGATAATAGAAAGCTATAACCCACCCCCCCCCCCCTTGGACAACGCGCTTTGGCTTAGGATAGTATACATACGAAGATAAGTATGCTCAACTTATTGAGTTGAGCATCAAGTTTTTGCAAGCAACCTGGTCATTTACCGGAATCCTTTAAAGAAGACGTGGAAGAAGAAGATTAGAGATGACATAAATGAAGGACGAACAAGTGGAAGAAAAATCCAAGACGACTTAAGAGAAATCGAGATGGAACCAATACAAGTCAAGTGAGTAATATTAATGTGCGGAAGTGGTTCCGAAAAAGCCATGATTGAAAGTTGACGAGACCAATAGGGATAACGTACTTAAAGTTCTTCAAGAAGACAAGTGGATAACTAAAGTCGCATATTGAGAAGAGGAGGAATACATTCTAGCAACGGTGAATGTGGTATTGCATTAAGACGTGAAGTTCTCCTGGGTGCTCCTAAGCGTGGGAGTCAGGAGGTGAAGTGTGGTCAAACTATTACGAAGATTAGGAGATACATATGTTAAGCGTGCAGAGGAACTAGAAAGTGAAGTGACGGTTTTTGCGAGAACTTAAACGGGAGACTTCTTCGGGAATACGAGAGTTACGAGGAGGACTATATGATGAAAGTTCACAAGGTCACAAAAGATACAAGACTCAACAAGGAGCTTTTATTTAACAAAAGATTTAAGATACCAAGACCTGTACAAATCCGGGTTCGGGTCGGGCCATACCTAAAAACTCTACCTATAAGGTGCGGGCCGGGCTGGCCCGGACCGGCTAGTCCGGGCAAAAAAAAAACGCTACCCATGTCCACCCATGTAAAAAACGGGCGGGCTACCGGGCCAGCCCGGATGGCCCGTATATACTTGGATGAGTTTATTTTCCCCGGATTTTATCGTTCAAAATAAGTAATATAATGAATTTAATACACACTTTCAATCGAATTATACTTGCATATTGCACTACCAACAAGTTCAATAACAATCAACACACAAAAATGAACAAGTCCAAATACCTAAAAAACAATAAGTATCATTACAGTCTCCTACAATCTTGTGTTACAACCAAATATAACTCATCAAAATACTCCAAACAAACTAAATGAACAATGAGAATATGTAACACTAAAAACAATATAAATTATATACACACATATATATAAAATACTAGTCTAATACCCGCACCGTGTGCGGATTCGCTTTAATAAATTGTAAAGCAAATCTAATTATTAATTAAAAGTGAGTTTGAAGATAATATTATAAGGGAAAGTAAAAGATAATAAAAATAGAAAGGTATATTTTTATATAAATGATAGTTTACATGTTCTTGATAAAAAAAGGTCTCAAATGAAACTGAACATTAAAACGACCCATAATATAAAAATATGTGGAACCATGGTTTATGTAATTAAGGTTTTTTTTAATATTAGTGTATATATATATATATCGTTAGTTTATATTATTTTTTAATTAATTTTTTAAAATGTGAGTTCGATTTAAATTGCTTTGATAAAAAGAACTGAAAAAAAACATATGTCATTAAGGCTTCTACTTTATTATTAGTATATAGATATATATTTTAACACTAATAGTATATATACATATATGTTTGGTAAGTAGATAAATATAAGTTCTATAATAGGATAACTAAAACATGGTAACCATATATATTATTTAAAAAAACTAAAATTCTAGATAAATGACATTTGGCATATTTTTTGTTAGGATGAACCACGTTGAAGTAAACGCTTCTGCTTTAATATATGTATATAGATTATATGTATAAAACTGTATACGGGCCGGGTCGGGTTAGCCCGCGGGCAAAAATATTTACCCGTACCCGTCTCATCAAAATGTGGGCCGAGCCAGGCCCGAATGGGCCAAACTTGTTGTCCATACCCATATTTTTTTCCGGACGGGTGGGCGGACTGGTATAACTATGGTTAGAGTATTTGAGAAGATGCACTTACATTACATCATGGGAGAGCGGTTAAGGTGGGTCAGATGATACAACATGACCCGATAAGGTATAGTTATCTTATAGAACAAAGAGAAGCATGTAGTGTAGTATGAGCTAGCGGAGTTTAAGGCAAAGTACCCCGAGGGGGTAGCCTTTACAAGAAGGGTAACATTGAAAGTGTAGTAGAATGGTAAGTCGTTGATCTTAGAGAGGGTCATCAACGAGTTAATCGGTGACCACCGAGGGTGCACAAGTACAGGTTGTATACTGGTGACTGTAGGAAGGAAGAGTAACCCAGGATGTGTGATAACATGTATTATATTCTATATTTTGGGATTAGTTTGGACGTTTTATCTTCATAAATATGCATGTATGGATGTATATTCTTTGATCATTATGTTGTTTTCTCTACCTTTGCGAGAATCGAGGTCTACACCTAGTTTCGTTGTAATTGTAGGGAAAATGACACGTTTTGGAACAAAATGGAGCTAAGGAAGCTAAGGAGTCATTGGAGCTACATTCTGGAGCATTGAAGAGCTATAAGAAAGGCTCAAGAAGCATGGAAATGAGATAGAAGATTGATTTTGGACCAGATCAGAGAGATCTACGCTTAACTGAGATTCACCTCGGTTGGCTACAATGCCACCTCGACCGAGATGATCTTCAGGATAGGCTGGACCGAGGCGAACTAATGACGGGACACGAGATCTTTATGTTTGGCTGAGATATCCTATTTTTGGAAAGTGAATATCACATATTTTAGGATGGATTTTTTTAAGGAAGCATATCTTTTTTGCTGATATATTTTGGAAGATTGGAAGATATTTTAAAGAAGGAAATTTCCTTTAAAGATACCATATCTTAGGAAGGTAATTCTCTTATATAAAGAGGTTGATTTGTGAAGGTTAATTATCTCGGAATTTCCGGATGAAGGAGCAAAGTTCTGTAGAGTTTGGAAGGAAGTTTTGAAGGTTGAAGGAGGAAGAAACCTAGCATTGAAGGAAGCTGTAAGATTTTCTTAGTTTGGTTTAATTTGTTGTCTTTTCTAATTGTGATTGAGGAACACAGCTTGTTTGTTCGATTGATTGTTTGATAGAGTTATTGAGACCTTTGTGATAAGGTTTTCTTGTTTGAATATTGATTCCTTTCTTATATATTTGATTATTGTTATCATGATGATTGTTGGCTAAGTTCTTTATGCGATTCTATGGTGATTGGCTGAAGGTTATGGGAAAGTCGATGAAAGAATGAGCTTTACCCGAGTGGACCCTGAAATCTCGAGACTTTACCTTAACCGACGAACTCCTCGGTCACTCGTGGAACATCTCGACCGAGATGGTACATGAACTGAGCGAGGCAAGCCCTTTCCCGATCCTTATCTGAGTTGAGGTTTCAGTTTACAAAATCCTATCCTTGTTATACCTTTCTTGGTTCAATGCAAGCCTAGGATGAAACTTACCCGGTGATTCCTTTGTTTCTATACCCAAGATCATGAGTGTAGGTAATATAGGTTTATCCTTTATTGGGGTTTGATTGTGCCTTCATTCCATCTTTGAGAGTTAGCTTGAGACTTACCCGGTAAAGGTTGATTCTATCCCCTTGGGTGGTGTGTTGGTTTGAGATTATAGTTCCTTTCAATAGTACCTTGAGACTTACCCGGTGAGAGGATCATTGGTCTGGAATAGTGAGACTTACCCGGTGATCTATTTCCACCTTAGAAACACCTTCTTTTTGCAAACCTTAGCTTTGTCCACGTTATCTTTTGAGATCTTGAGTCGGAACCACATCTGGATGCTTTAATCTCTAGAATCCGCATTCCTTTTACCTAGTTATTGTATCATCTTTGATTGTTTTGCTTTGTTGCATGTTTATTATTGACAACCTGAATTACCGATTTTTGTTTCACCATAGTCCTTGTGTTCGACCCTAGAATTTTTTTCTTTTATTACAATCGATCCGTACACTACGGGTTCGCTTATTTGCAATTATTCTTGGTATAAATATTAAAGTTTGCACACACCTTTTGGAGCAAACAATGTGAGATCATGAAGAAGGGGAACAAGAACTGGAACATTCGTGGTAGTTGAATGTCAGTAATAGGAGGTGTATTAGAAGAAGCATTAACGTTTTAATCAAGTAACATCTTATCGATTCTAACAAGTGATGGTAACATATCTTGTGGAGGGATTGTTACGTCTAGTACGACCTTCTTAGGTCATAGGGGTTGTTATATGGAGAAATGACACGGATCAAGGTAAGGAAAATTGGAAGGAAGAAGAGGAAGGTGAGTCTTCTATATTTGTTGTGCGGAAAGGGGAAGGTGAGTCTTCTATAGTTGTAGCCGGGGACTTGGTTAAGACCAAGTTCGGTTTCGGTTGTCTTTCGTTGCTGTTGCGCTTGTTGCTATTGACCACTTTACTTGAGTGATTTCGCAATATCTTTCCTTAGGTTTATGCGAAGAACTCACGTTGGAAAGGAAATCGTTTCCTACGATCCCGAACCAGAAAGACATACAAAAGAAGATTGAAAGAAGCTAAGATGACCGATCAAGATAATCGAGATCTTGAAGCCAAATTGAAGGAGGCATTGTTACAACTTCGTCTTAGTAAAGAAGAGTTGCAGCGAGAGAGAGACGAGACTTGTGCAAGAACTGAAGGAATTGAAGCTGATATGGCCGCTCTAAGGGCTCAGTTTTTACCTCGACCAGTCCTAGTTGCTCGACCGAGGCAAGCCCCAGTCCCAGTTGCACCAACCAAGATACAACCACCACCTCGGATGCCACCGATGATAGACCGAGATGTTCTTTTTGCTGGAGTTCCACAAACCCTAGTACAAAGGATGGACCCGAATCAGCAAGTTCGCCGTCCAGGAGTCAACCTAGTAGATCCTGCTGAGCATGATTATGACCTTCAACCGCAAGTTCTAACCATGATTCGACAATGTCAAAATTTGATTTTGGAGAGAGAATCTCCACATCAACATTTGCAAAACTACGAGATTCTGATGGAGACTTTGAGACCATCAAGAGTGGAGAATAACAACTACAAGTTGAGGCCTTTCTACTTCTCATTAAAAGACAAGGCGCTTGCTTGGTATCAATCTCTTGTGGATGGAAAAATCAACACTTGGGAAGAGATAACGACAGAGTTTCTTACTAAGTTCTTTCCCCCATCAAATACCGCTGAATTAAGGGGCAAGATCCATGCTTTTATCATGAAGGACAAAGAAAGTTTGTCCAAGTTATGGGAGAGGTTCAAGAACCTTTTGTTGGATTGCCCACATCATGGGATTCCAAATATCGAGTTGCTGGAGATATACTTTAAGGGTTTGATTGGAGACACTCAATTCAAGCTCCAATTACTTTCCGCCGGCACTTTCATGGACATGCCGATAGATGATGTTTGGGATGTCATAGAAAAGCAAGCTTTACACATGGAGAAATTTTCCCATCAAAGAGTTGAAGATGGAGCAAGGAGAGTTAGCTTTCAAGACACAACATCAAATGTAGCTCAACTCACCTCGCTCAAGAATGAAGTCAAGGCGTTGAAGGAGATTTTAGTAGCTCAATCTAAGAAGGAGCAAGATGGTGGATACCAAGGAGGAAACAATTATCAAGGGCCGCGGAACAACAACTACAACAACAACAGAAATTTCAACAGCAATTGGAGATCGAATTAAAAATATTCCGGTAACCCTTATTCTCATGCTGAAAATGATCTTAACACCCCCTCTTCTTCTAATCCATTGAAAAGCCAAGAGCCTGCATCAAGTTCGTCCCAGCCACCCAAGAAACCGGACGCTGTGCTAGAGGCAATATTGATCAAGATCAACGCTATGGAGACATCGATGAATTAATTTTTGAAGGCACAAAAAGCCTTAGAACAAAAATATTTCAACAAGGCGAATGAAACGCCAAGAGATCATGGGAAACTCCCAGTAAGGAAAGAGAGCAACCAAAAAGAGCAAATCTTGGCTATCACAACACGTAGTGGATTGAAGACTGCAGATCTAGTACCTCGGTCGGACCACGATCAGACGAGGAACACCTCGGTCGAGGTGTAAACCGAGATGGAGCCCCAGAAAGAGAAAGATGAAGCTGAAGTTTATGTTCCACCTCTTGCTTATAAACCACCACTCCTGTTTCCACAGTCAAGGGCACGGGGACATCTAGACAAACACTTTGGTAAGTTTCTTGACCTTATGAATGAACTACATATTAACATCCTTTTCATTGATGCTATCCTAGGGATGCCCGCCTATGAGAAGTTTCTGAAAGAGATCTTATCAAGGAAGAGAAAGCTGGAAGACTTTGGTGAAGTAAGGATGACCTCTAGATCTTCGGAGCTCATTCAAATCATGAAGGAGAAGGTGTCACCTAAGTTAAGACATCCCGTTTTTTTTTGCGTTCCCATCAAAGTTGGGGATGTCACTTATGATGCACTTTGTAATCTAGGAGCTAGTGTGAGCATCATTCCCCTAGAGCTATCTGAGAAAGTCGGTCTTGGAGAGCCCAAGCCCGTGAAGATGACGTTATACATGGTGGATCTCTCCATTACCCACCCCATTGGTATCTTGGAGGACGTTCCCATTAAGTTAGGTAATTTCTACATACCTATAGACTTTGTTGTGTTGGACATTCCCGAAATTATCCCATCCCTATCATTCTCGGAAGACCATTTCTAGCAACATCGGGTTGTAATGTTGATTGTAAGAACGGTAAGTTGAATTGCAACATTGGTGACGATCATGTGGAGTTTGCGTTATTGGCTGCAATGAAGGGAGAGCCCTTGGAAGATGACATCTTCAACATCTATGATGAAGAAGATTCTCGAGAATTAGTGAGCTTTGTCCTTATTAAAGATCCTCTTGAAAAAGTTTTGAGCTTTAGTATGATGGAGGAAGGTATAGATGTTTTGTTTGATGCAGATGTACAAAGCTTGGAAACATTGGAAGCAGATCCAAGAGCTTGATTTGATAAACTGATTCAGGAGAAGAAAAGCACATTAGGTTTCGGTCCCAGTTCCAGTACCTCGACCGAAACACTTTCTGGAGCAAGGGGATGATCTTATCTAAAGAATACCTCGGTCACTCACCTCAGACCTCGACCGAGATAGAAAACGAGATGAAGTCAACTGAGACTTACTTTAGTCCAGCACTTCGATCTAAATCATATTCACTGGAGAGAGAAGGTACAGATCCACCTCTGAAAGCACCCCCAGTCGTGGAACTTAAACCACTCCCGACTCACTTGACGTATGCTTTCCTTGGTCCGGATTCTACCTATCCCATTATTGTTAATGCTTCTCTTTCTGAATATGAATTGTCCAAACTGATGCATGTGCTGAGGAAACATAGAAAGGCTTTGGGTTATACTATTGATGATCTTGTTGGTATTAAGCCTTCTTTTTGTATGCATAAGATACTAGTGGAAGACGATAATAAGACTTCACGGGAACCTCAAAGACGGTTAATTCCGATCATGAAAGAGGTTGTGAAGAAGGAGATTCTTAAGTTGTTGGATGCAGGTATCATATATCCTATATCGGATAGCAAATGGGTAAGTCCGGTGCAAGTGGTTCCAAAGAAAGGAGGGATGACGGTTGTGACAAACAAGAACAACGAGTTGATTCCTTCTAGGACCTTTACGGGCTGGAGGATGTGCATTGACTATAGGAAGCTGAATGTGGCCACTCGAAAGGACCACTTCCCTCTTCCTTTCATCGACCAAATGCTCGAACGGTTAGCACAACACTCCTATTTTTTCTATTTAGATGGTTATAGTGGCTTCTTTATGATTCCTATCCATCCGGATGATCAAGAGAAGAACACTTTCGCTTGTCCATGGGGGACATTCACTTATCGGAGGATGCCATTCGGATTGTGTAACGCACCTACTACTTTTCAGCGTTGTATGATGGCTATCTTTTCCGAGTATATTGAGGAGATCATGGAGGTATTCATGAATGACTTTTTGGTATATGGTTCCT
Source organism: Fagopyrum esculentum (assembly GCA_033239045.1). NCBI lineage: Eukaryota > Viridiplantae > Streptophyta > Magnoliopsida > Caryophyllales > Polygonaceae > Fagopyrum > Fagopyrum esculentum. The sequence continues at coordinate 74,298,908 of BSUD01000007.1, read as the reverse complement.
CTTTTGATGACTGTTTGGCTAACCTTTCTCTAGTGCTACAACATTGTGAGGACACTAATCTTTTTTGAATTGGGAGAAGTGTCACTTCATGGTTAGCGAAGGAATTGATCTAGGACACCTTGTTTCCAACCGAGGTATCGAGGTCGATCAAGCTAAGATCGAGACTATTTAGAAACTTTCTCGGGCATGCACGTTTCTGCAGGAGGTTCATCAAGGATTTCTCTAAAATCTCTAAACCGCTCACTAATCTTTTGAATAAGGATGCTGTTTTTGAGTTTTCGCATGAATGCCTTGATTCTTTTTATAAGATAAAGGAAGCTTTGATTACTGCTCCCATCATTCAACCTCCCGATTGGACCTTGCCCTTTGAGATCATGTGTGATGCTAGTGATATGGCTGCAAGAGCGGTACTTGGACAAAAAGAAGGATGGCCGGACCAACGCCATTTACTATGCTAGCAAGACGCTAGATGAAGCTCAACTGAACTACGCCACCACCGAAAAGGAGCTTTCGGCAGTTGTTTATGCATTTGAGAAGTTTTGCTCTTACTTAGTGGGAGCAAAAGTTATTGTTTACACTAACCATGCGGTTATTCGTTACTTGCTGGCTAAGAAAGATGCAAAGCCGCGCCTTATTTGTTGGATTCTCTTGCTTCAAGAGTTTGACCTAGAGATTCGTGATAAGAAGTAATCCGAAAATTCCGTGGTGGATCACCTCAACCGGCTACTGGTACACTAGAAATGTACGACTCAAATCCAAGGCAAGAGTGCCAAAAACTCATTCGCCCAAAACATGCACACACAAAGTCTTAAATTTATAACTCGATCTAAAATCCTAAACTACCTTGCGAAACCCGCAGTGTACGGATCGTTATGTAGGAAGGAAAGTATTCCGAGGTCGAACACAAGGACTGAGGTGAAATCAAATCATTCAGTGATCAAAGATAGTTCAAATCTAAACTAAGATGAGATGAGGAATAAAGAAAGTGCAAAACAGAATATTTTTGTTTGGTTTTGGGTGATCAAACAAGGATCACAAATATATCAACACAAACAAGCAAACAAATACACAAACACAAGATAGGTGATAAGTGTAAGAAATGCGGATTCTAGAGATTCGGAATTCCGATTATGACAATTGACTCATGCATCTAAACATCAAAGGAAAGCTGTGGTTGTTCGGAGTTGGGTGTTTCTCTAATGGGAACAATTACCGGGTAAGTCTCATGCTCCGTTAGTCTCGCACCTAAGGTCCTATTACTGGGTAAGTCTCAAGGAACCTAAGGACGGGAATTCTACACAAACCGGCCACTACCTAGGGGTGAAAACCCTCCTTGCCGGGTAAGTCTCGAAAAAGGTAAGTCTTAGGCAATGATCCTAGCACACTTAATACAATAGCGGCTTTTTTCTCTCACTACAACCTTGAGTTCATCATCTTGTGTATCTAAGAGAGGAAATTACTGGGTAAGTCTCATTCCTCAAAAAGGTTGCTAATATTAGGTCACCCTAAGCTAGATTAGGCTCAACAAACACTAGGATTTGAACACATCTACATCCTATCATCCAGATTCATCAATATAAGTAAAACTGAACAAAACCACGGGTGGATCATGGAAACCACGGCCGTGGAAGCATGAAGAACAAGCCGTGGTTTGGGTCTGCGTTAGGGTTTCGAACACAAATTCATCCTAAGCTAACATGCAAGTCCATACAATCGTCATCCAAACCATAAACATCATTCTATCACCCTAGAATCACAACTATTTAGCTAACAACATACAAATCCAGATCAAACTTCATAAATAGAGCATGCTTGCAAGTCATAGCTAGATAATGAAGAATGAACCAAAGAAAAGACATTACAAAGCTAGACTAGAAGTTACCAAGTCTTACAAAGGGTTCAAGATGCAGCTGCAAGTTGTCAACAATGGAAACCTCACTCAAAACCACTCTAATCTCACTACAAAACAAAAATCTACACTAACCTCTCCCTAGAACACCCACAAGGGTGCTTGGAGAGAAGCTACAATGGAAATGTGTTCTTGGGGAGAAGATGGATCAAAAAGGTTTGGAAGAATCCCTAAAAAACAGCCTTCAAAACCACTTATGTACTCCACCAAAAAGCAAGGGTCGGACAAAGAAATCGTGTGACAAGTGTAAAAGCTATCGAGACAGAAACCACGGGCAAAACACCCAAACCACGGGCGTGGAAATACCCTCTGGGCCGTGGTTCTGCACCAGAAGCCCTCCTTGAATCACTAAGTCGTGAATTGGTGCAAGACATGCACCAATAAGGTCTTTTGTGTTCTCCTTTGCACCTAGCTTGCTCCTTAAAGAGTCCGGATGAGTATCACCACAAGGAATGATCCTCGAATGTATCAATTAAGTCCAAGAGCTCCCCAAAACACCTACAAAACCGAGAAAAGCTCGTGTAGACGTGTATTTCGACAATATGGATGAATTCAACGTAAACGTCACGAAACAATGCGGAAACATGCATGAATGGAAAGGAAAATATCTAAAAGAGTGCCTAAACTAGTGTCATAAATCATGTCATCAGCTACCTCCTATCTCGCTCGAGAAGGAAGACCTACTCATTGATGACTCGGAGTACTTGCATTTTATGGAACATTGGATAGAATCCTTTGTTTCACCCCATGATGAAGATGAAGTATGGGGTGAGGACACCTTACACCTTGTTTGAGGATGACGTACGGTCCAACTAGCGATCTTAAATCAAGCACTTCTTGGGAGGCGACCCAAGGTATTGATTTCTTTTCTCTTTTCCTAGCTTAGTTTAGATAGTTTTCTTCGTGTTTTTGCGTCCTCCTAGACAGGAATCACATACTCTCTAAGAATGAATTACAGCTCAGGAGCTTCATGGAAGGACATAAGTTTGAGAAATTGAGTAGACGGAGTTTGACTGAGACACATCTCGATTGTTGTCAAAACACCTCGACCGAGATGTTCTTCGTCAACCGAGGCGACTAGGTCTAACATCCACTCTGACACCTCGGTCCGCTCAGGAACATCTCGACCGAAGTGTAATCAAATTCAGCGAGGGGTATAAAATGCTCGACGGTTTCTCTCTCTTCCCACTTTTTCCCTCTCCACACCCACCTCGACCGCGGCTGCCCTAACCCTCAAATTCTAAGTCCTTGCTCGTTTTCCACGATTCTTGGCTCTAAATCATCAAAGGAAGAAAGAAGATCAGTTTTCAAGCAACGAACAACACCGAAAATACTTCAATCTGCAGAATCTGGGGTATTTTCTTATAAACCCTAACTCATTTCTTCTTTCGTCAATTCTGGATAGATCTGGCTTTGGTTGCCATATATTGTTGTTAAGAAAGATATAAGTACCCCATAGGAAGCTTTTGGTAGTGTTTTTGGGGGAAAACTCTTATAGATTCAGAACTCAATTCGAACAGTTGTTCGCCTTGGTCCAATCGACTATGTCTCGGCCGAGGTGTTCTTCTAGCATGACTAGCCCACGTAGATCTGATCAACAGCTAGCCTTGAGGGATAGGCCCAAGAGTTCACACCATTCATCCCCTTCTTCAGCTTCACAGTTTTCCATCCCGGTCATTCGTGAGCAACATCAGCGGGACTATGATCGGATTTGTGGCGCCCCACCATTGCCCCACATTTCCTTTATGTTGATGCCTTCGAGTGCCTCCACGTGGTGGAGGACTTGAAGAAGATGATTTCTATGGTTGGCTTGGAGGATTTCATGGCCATCAGAGCGTCGGCTTATCTAGAGATGATATTGGAGTTTCTTAGTTCGGTGACCTATGTGCCGGAGCATCACGGAATCAAGTATAGGTTGCTGAACAGGAACTACGCAGTTCCGATGGACCAGTTTGGGCAGATTTTCGGCTTTCGGACCCCTACAGTAGATTTTCCTTCCCGAGAGGTAGCTCAGAGTTTTTGGGGCGAGATAGCCCACATTACAAATCATAGGGATTGATGGCAGCTCGGAGATTCCCAGGAGCGGATGTATACTTGTTGCAGCTGCGAAGCCGCTGGGATTACAAGAGATGATCACTCGTCGCATTCTCGTTCCCCGGGGCCTTGGCACACCTTACGTTGCCATGCCATTGGAGACAAAGTCTCCTTAGGGCATTATGTGGTCTTCTCAGTTTTTTTTCTTTGATCGCCAGTATTGGTCTGCTGCCTGGTTCCCGTATATGCAGGATGCTAGAGAGGCAGTTGTTGAGGAGGAGGATGACGACAAGTATGAAGTTTTTGCTATGGAGACTGATACTGATACCGGCGGGCCCAGTATTCCCACCGTTGACCTTGACGACGAGGCCACGGAGGATGATAGAGTGGCACCACCACCACCACTACCTGAGCGTAGATCACGCCGCCATAGAGATCCCGAGGCACAACGGAGGACTGATGAGCTTAGTGAGCATATGATAGATTCCTACGCGGCCATCACAGTTGACATGACCCAGCGGTTCGATGATTAGTGCAGATTTATGGAGGGATGGCAACATCATATGGAGGAGAGCCAGCACTATCAACGTCGGATGCAGGAGATCTAGTTCCAACAAATGAGGGCTATTCGTTCGATCCATCCCAGCATCCCTACTTTTGACCACCACCACTAGCTGACGAGGATTGAGAGCATCATGGATTTCTTTTCTATATTTATTATGTAGTTCAGCTAGGTTCGGTGAGTATTCTGTTCTTATGACTTATATTTGACCCATTGGGACAATGTGTCCCAAGTATGGGGTATTGATGTATTCTTTGACTTATGTGTTTGACTTGTATGACTGTTATGGATATTATTGTCTTATTTGGCTCTATGTGGTTATCTGTCATTACATACATACAAGTTTCTGTTTGAGAAAAACGTCAAAACCAGTTTGAAAAAAGAAAATTGGCTCGACCGAGACGTTCATGGCCGAACGAGGTTGAACAACTCGGTTGACATCAGAGCACCTCGACCGAGATGGTTTTTAACTAAAAGATTTTCGAAATGTTTTGTGCCCTCTTCCTGCATATGACCTCGATGATGATTTTGTATGCAAATTGGTTTTGAAATCTTTATATGCTCGAAAGGTTTTATGATATGTTTAAGTTGCTAAATGCTTTGTTTGAAATTCTAGCATTTTTAATACTTTGTTTTTATCAAAATTATGATGGATTTGAAGGTTGACACCACATGATGAGTTCTATCACATTCTTCCTGGGATGATTAAGGCAATTCATTCTCTTCTTCTTCTTGATCATGCTTAGCCCCTCATATACATATTTGCCTCCCTTTACGTATCCGAGAATTTGGATACAGTTGATGAAAAGCGCGAGAAAGTGAAGTTGAGATCTTGACTGAAAGTGTTAGAAAGAAACAATTAGGCTTGGGGACGTTGATCTTAATGATGAGTAACTTGGCACCATTCACATAGCCGGGTGTTTGTGTCTTTCCAAACTCGGATTAATCGATAGTCCTAATGGGTCATGGTATGTGCATCGAGGGTTTGAGTTATCTCTTCTTCTTCTTGAGTTATCTCGAGAAATTGATGATTGTTCCCAAAAAGTAAAGTAAAGTGAAAATAAGCAAATCTTATTGGTGGAAGATGTTGTCATTCAAAGAAAGTGAAGAAAGATCCAATTCACGGATTCTAGAACCACAATACCCTATATACATCCCACCCTGGCACATTTCTTTACCTTTTATTTGAAGCCCTTGAGACCTCGATTATGTTGATTGACTTGGTGGTTTAACCTAGATTATACATGATTGATTTTGATAAATATGTTTTATTATGCATTCTATGATTCTATGCAAAGACGAACAACTTTCTTATATTTATAAAATGTTTTGATCATGTTTTGATTTTATTTGCCATGAAGCATTCTCTTAGGGTGATCTATGAATGGAGCACACAACCAAAAGGTTTTGAAATGTTTTTCATTGATCTATTTGACTTATAATCCATTCTATCTTGTATCTACGATTTGGATCTTGCTTGGGGACAAGCAAGGGACAAGTATGGGGTATTTTGATAGCATGTATTTTAGTCTATATTTTGGGATTGGTTTGGATGTTTTATCTTCACAAATCTGCATGTATAGATGTATATTCTTTGATCATTATGTTTTTTTGTCTACCTTTGCGAGAATCGAGGTCTACACCTAGTTTCGTTGTAATTGTAAGGAAAATGACACGTTTTTTAACAAAATGGAGCTAAGGAGGCTAAGGAGTCATTGAATCTACATTCTGGAGCATTGAGGAGCTATAAGAAAGGCTCAGGAAGCATGGAAATGAGATAGAAGATTGATTTTGGACCAGATCAGAGAGATCTACACTTAACTAAGATTCACCTCGGTTGGCTACAATGTCACCTCGACCGAGGTGATCTTCATGATAGGCTGGACCGAGGCGAACTGATGACGGGACACGAGATCTTTATTTTGGCTGAAATATCCTATTTTTGGAAAGTGAATATCACATATTTTAGGATGGATTTCTGGAAGGAAACATCTCTTTTTGGCTGATATATTTTGGAATAATGGAAGATATTTTAAAGAAAGAAATTGCCTTTCAGGATATTTTATCTTAGAAAGGTGATTCTCCTATATAAAGAGGTTGATTTGTGAAGGTTAATTATCTCGCAAATTCCGGATCAAGGAGCAAAGTTCTCCAGAGTTTGGAAGGAAGTTTTGAAGGTTGAAGGAAGGAAGAAAGCTAGCATTGAAGGAAGCTGTAAGATTTTCTTAGTTTGGTTTGATTTGTTATCTTTTCTAATTGTGATTGAGGAACACAGCTTGTTTGTTTGATTGATTGTTTGATAGAGTTATTGAGACCTTTGTGATAAGGTTTTCTTGTTTGAATATTGATTCCTTTCTTATATATTTGATTATTGTTATCATGATGATTGTTGGCTAAGTTCTTTATGTGATTCTAGGGTGATTGGCTGAAGGTTATGGGAAAGACGATGAAAGAATTAGCTTTACCCCAGTGGACCCTGAAATCTCGAGACTTTACTTTAACCGACAAACACCTCGGTCAGTCGTGGAATATCTCGACCGAGATGGTACATGAACTGAGTGAGGCAAGCCCTTTCCCGATCCTTATCTGAGTTGAGGTTTCAGTTTGCCAAATCCTATCCTTGTTATACCTTTCCTGGTTCAACGTAAGCCTAGGATGAGACTTACCCGGTGATTCCTTTGTTTGTGTACCCAAGATCATGAGTGTAGGTAATAAAGGTTTATCCTTTATTGGGGTTTTAGTGTGCCTTTATCTCAACTTTGAGAGTTAGCCTGAGACTTACCCGGTAAAGGTTGATTCTATCCCCTTGGGTGGTGTGTTGGTTTAAGATTATAGTTCCTTTTCTTAGTACCTTGAGACTTACCTGGTGAGAGGATCTTTGGTTTGGGATAGTGAGTAGTGAGACTTACCCGGTGATCTATTCCCACCTTAGAAACACCTTCCCTTTGCAAACCTCAGCTTTGTCCACGTTATCTTTTGAGATCTTGAGTCGGAACCACAACTAATGCTTTAATCTCTTTAATCCGCATTCCTTTTACCTGGTTATTACACCATCTTTGATTGCTTTGCTTTGTTGCATGTTTGTTATTGACAACCTGAATTACTGATCTTTGTTTCACCATAGTCCTTGTGTTCGACCATGGAATTCTTGCTTTTATCGCAATTGATCCGTACACTGTGGGATCGCTTATTTGCAATTATTCTTGGTATAAATATTAATGCTTTTGCACACCTTTTGGAGCGAACAATGTGAGATCAAGAAGAAGGGGAACAAGAACTGGAACATTCGTGGTAGTTGAATGTCAGTATTAGGAGGTGTATTAGCAAAAGCATAAACGTTTTAATCAAGTAACATCTTATCGATTCTAACAAGTGATGGTAACGTATCTTGTGGAGGGATTGTTATGTCTAGTACGACCTTCTTAGGTCATGGGGGTTGTTATATGGAGAAATGACACAGATCAAGGTAAGGAAAATTGGAAGGACGAAAAGGAAGGTGAGTCTTCTATAGTTGTTGTGCGGAAAGGGGGTATATGTAAGGGGAGGTGTGATATATTTTTTCTAGGGTTATGGATGTCATGTTTTCATGAGCCAAGCTAAGTAAATGTTTTTATGACTCATGTGACGAAGTCATAGTGGCTATGACGTGAAACGAGGAATCTGGATTGGGGCAACGCTGCAAGTTTAGGGTTATGATGTTAGTGCTTTGTGGAGTCAGGATAGGGTCTTCCAAAGTTGTGGTTGGGGAATTCTACCTAAAGACATATTGTCACAGTTGTGAAGCTGCTCATAGAATAACAAGAAGTGCATAAGGTGACCAACAAGAGTAAGAGAAAACTGAGGAGTCAAAGTTTGAAGTCGATATGAGACGTACAAGAAGTACATGAAAGATTGAGGTTAGAGCCACTTTGGTCGGTTTGACGTACATAAGGAAATGAAGTGTAAGGTTCCACACCTACATGTTATAAGGCCTCAACGAGTCTTGTAGTTAAGACCTTTGTGACTGAACACATGCGCGAGATCAAAAGATGCTATTATCGCCATCCCTTTGAAGTGAGAAGAGGGATTAAGTTGAATTATTGTTTAACAAAGGCTTCAAGAGTCGGAAGAATCGAGCCAGTTCCACGAGTTTAAGAAATGAAGGATCTGTGAAAGAAGACTGTTGACATTGTACCTACGGATGGAACATTACACGTGTGTAAGGATTTCACCCCTATAGATCGGGGTGGACCACCTATCAAGCGTAGGACAAAGTTGTGTAGGTTATTACGATATGTGATTGATGGAGAAAGAGGGAACCCGAGATATAATAATTCCCAATGCATCGGAAGGTGGATACACCTTGAATTCTTGATTTGAAGTTCATGTTAGGATACATCTTGAATTCTTTATTTGAAGTTATTATAAAGGATACCAGTTTGCAAGGAGAGAGACAATTATTTCCGTTGTACAGGGATTACCATAAGTTGAACAAGATGACAATGAAGGACAAGTATCCCTTACAATGAATGGAAGATCTACTCGATTAGTTGTAAGGGTCGGTAGTCTCTTCTAAGATTAAGTAATATTTGATTGTCACCGTTTGAGAGTTCGACACTCGGATACTACAAATACGGCATTCCGGACAACCATGGTCACTACGAGTTTTAGTTATTCCACGATAAGATATTTTGATCTACTTTGAAAGAGGAGAGAAGTTGTATGACAAGTTGTCTCGGGATGGCAAACCCCGAAAGACCTGGAAGAAGTTACAAGTGTTCTTCGATGTGCTGGTCATTACCGGAATTGGAGGAGATACCACCGGTAAATCCTCGAGCTTATGTTGATCCTCGCCCTCATGCTAGAGAGGCGAGAGCTGCTAATGTCATGCTGGACCACGAACCCTTGAGCAATGAATGGACCCAATTCAGCAGCCACGCCGTCTAGGTGTGAATCTTGGAGAGCAAGATGATCATGACTTTGGGATGCTTCCACAAGTCATTAATATGATCCGCTAATATCAGTTTGGTGGAATGGAAGCTGAATCTCTGCATCAACACTTGCAAAATTTTGAGATTCTCATGGAACTTTGAAACCTCAAAGGGTTACCAACAACAACTACAAGTTGAGATCGTTCTTCTTCTCTTTGAAGGACAAAGCATTAGCTTGGTATCAAGCTCTTCCAGCTGGAAGACTAAATACATGGGAGGACTTGACTTCGGAATTCCTCATCAACTTCTTTCCGCCATCCGAAACGGCGGAATTTAGAGGTAAGATAAATGCTTTTTCTATGAAACCTAACGAAAGTTTGTTTAAATCTTGGGAAAGGTTTCAAGATCTTCTATTAGATTACCAACACCATGGCATTTCAAAGCTGGAGTGGTTGGAGATTTACTACAAGGGATTGGATGTGGAGACACAATTCAAACTTCAATCTCTTTCTTGTGATACATTCATGGATATGAGAGAAGATGGTGCTTGGGACTTCATTGAGAAGCAAGCCCAAGTAATTGAGAAGTATTCCCATAGAAAAGTTGATGGTGGGAATCAGAATTCGGGAGATCCAGGGGCAAAGTTAACTCAAGCAGCACAAACTCAAATCTTTTCCCTCAACAATGAGATTAAGGAGCTGAAGGAAGTCATAATATCTAGCCTTCAAAGGACGAAGGAGCAAGATGCTGGCTACCTAGGAAGGGAAAACAATCAAGGCAATAGGAATAACTACCGGAACAATAACTAGAACAATAACAACAATAGGAACTCTAACAACGATTGGAGATCCAACCAACAAAACCCCTGTAATGCCTATTCACATGCTGAAAATGCACTAACATCTTCATCATCCTCTACTCCTTTGAAAAGCCAGGGTCAAACATCGAATTTTTCGAGCAAGCCGAAGAAGGATAGGTTCGATGTCATCATGGAGACCATCTTGGGGAAGATCCAAGGAATGGAGAGTAACATTACTTCGATTGATAAAGCACAAAAAGCTTTAGAGGATCAAGTATTCAGCAAAGCCGGAGAAGTTCCTAGAGCTCAAGGGAAGCTTCCCGGAAAGACGGCGGACAACCCAAAGGGGCGAGTAATGGAAATTACTACTAGAAGTGGTGTAATAACCACCGATCCACAACCCAAAATAGTTGAAACTCCTAGTGAAAAAGAAAACAAAGATGTCTATGTTCCTCTTCCTGCTTACAAACCACATTTACCATTTCCCCAATCTAGAGCAAGAGCGCGTCTAGACAAACACTTCGGTAAGTTTATTGATCTAATGAGCAAGATGCATATTAATATACCTTTTATGGATGCAATTTTAGGTATGCCAACTTATGGGAAGTTCCTAAAGGAGATCCTCTCTAACAAGAGGAAACTAGAAGATTTCGGTGAAGTTACGATGAGCACGGAGTCATCCGAACTTATCAAAACCATGACGGAAAACATGCCACCCAAGCTGCGTGATCCAAGATCATTTTGCATACCCATTACCTTAGGAGAAGTCACATATGATGCACTTTGTGACCTTGGAGCAAGTGTAAGCATCATACCACTTGCTTTGTGCAAGGCGGTTGGTCTAGGAGAGCCTAGACCGGTAAAGATGACACTCTACATGGTTGATCGTTCCATAACTAGGCATGTTGGAATCATAGAAGACATTCCCGTGAAACATGGTAAGTTTTATATTCCTATAGATTTTGTCGTTCTTGACATACCTACAGATTATCCAATTCTCATTATACTTGGGAGACCATTCCTTGCAACCTCCGGATGTATGGTTGATTGAAAGAATGGGCAACTATCATTCAACATAGGAGAAGAGAAAGTGGAATTTCTACTTTCCTCCTTGATCAAGGAGCCAGCTGGAGGAGAAGATGTTTCTAACATTTTTGATGAAGAAGAGTCTAGAGAAGTGGTGAGTTCAACTTTTATCAAAGATCCACTTCAAAAGGTTCTTACCATGAGCATCATTGAAGAAGGAGTTGAACATGGTTCTAATGATGAGATTCGAGCATTGGAAGATGCAGAGGAAGAACCAGAAGCAAGATTCGAAGAGCTGAAAAGAGCTTTGGAAGAAGCTGAAAAAATCGACCTACACAAAGGAAATCGACCGATTTTGGATAATGCAAGGCGATCTTTGACAACAGAAAGAAAAATCGGGTCAGAGATCGACCGATTTGCGTCAGGGGAGGTCGATTTTTCGGCAATTTCTCGGACTTCTACAAACTCAATTGCAAGTGTTCTTAACTGTAGCAGCACACTTCCTCAACCTTCAGAGGCTTCTCCAATGACACTCCATGGTCAAGAATCCACAATCAAAGAACCACCTTCATTGGAGTTGAAACCCCTCCCTACACATCTAAGGTACGCATTTCTTGTACCTAACTTCATTCACTTATCGGAGGATGCCATTCGGATTGTGTAACGCACCTACTACTTTTCAGTGTTGTATGATGGCTATCTTTTCCGAGTATATTGAGGAGATCATGGAGGTATTCATGAATGACTTTTTGGTATATGGTTCCTCTTTTGATGACTGTTTGGCTAACCTTTCTCTAGTGCTACAACATTGTGAGGACACTAATCTTTTTTGAATTGGGAGAAGTGTCACTTCATGGTTAGCGAAGGAATTGATCTAGGACACCTTGTTTCCAACCGAGGTATCGAGGTCGATCAAGCTAAGATCGAGACTATTTAGAAACTTTCTCGGGCATGCAGGTTTCTGCAGGAGGTTCATCAAGGATTTCTCTAAAATCTCTAAATCGCTCACTAATCTTTTGAATAAGGATGCTGTTTTTGAGTTTTCGCATGAATGCCTTGATTCTTTTTATAAGATAAAGGAAGCTTTGATTACTGCTCCCATCATTCAACCTCCCGATTGGACCTTGCCCTTTGAGATCATGTGTGATGCTAGTGATATGGCTGCAAGAGCGGTACTTGGACAAAAGAAGGATGGCCGGACCAACGCCATTTACTATGCTAGCAAGACGCTAGATGAAGCTCAACTGAACTACGCCACCACCGAAAAGGAGCTTTCGGCAGTTGTTTATGCATTTGAGAAGTTTTGCACTTACTTAGTGGGAGCAAAAGTTATTGTTTACACTAACCATGCGGTTATTCGTTACTTGCTGGCTAAGAAAGATGCAAAGCCGCGCCTTATTTGTTGGATTCTCTTGCTTCAAGAGTTTGACCTAGAGATTCGTGATAAGAAGTAATCCGAAAATTCCGTGGTGGATCACCTCAACCGGCTACTGGTACACTAGAAATGTACGACTCAAATCCAAGGCAAGAGTGCCAAAAACTCATTCGCCCAAAACATGCACACACAAAGTCTTAAATTTATAACTCGATCTAAAATCCTAAACTACCTTGCGAAACCCGCAGTGTACGGATCGTTATGTAGGAAGGAAAGTATTCCGAGGTCGAACACAAGGACTGAGGTGAAATCAAATCATTCAGTGATCAAAGATAGTTCAAATCTAAACTAAGATGAGATGAGGAATAAAGGAAGTGCAAAACAGAATATTTTTGTTTGGTTTTGGGTGATCAAACAAGGATCACAAATATATCAACACAAACAAGCAAACAAATACACAAACACAAGATAGGTGATAAGTGTAAGAAATGCGGATTCTAGAGATTCGGAATTCCGATTATGACAATTGACTCATGCATCTAAACATCAAAGGAAAGCTGTGGTTGTTCGGAGTTGGGTGTTTCTCTAATGGGAACAATTACCGGGTAAGTCTCATGCTCCGTAAGTCTCGCACCTAAGGTCCTATTACTGGGTAAGTCTCAAGGAACCTAAGGACGGGAATTCTACACAAACCGGCCACTACCTAGGGGTGAAAACCCTCCTTGCCGGGTAAGTCTTGAAAAAGGTAAGTCTTAGGCAATGATCCTAGCACACTTAATACAATAGCGGCTTTTTTCTCTCACTACAACCTTGAGTTCATCATCTTGTGTATCTAAGAGAGGAAATTACTGGGTAAGTCTCATTCCTCAAAAAGGTTCCTAATATTAGGTCACCCTAAGCTAGATTAGGCTCAACAAACACTAGGATTTGAACACATCTACATCCTATCATCCAGATTCATCAATATAAGTAAAACTGAACAAAACCACGGGTGGATCATGGAAACCACGGCCGTGGAAGCATGAAGAACAAGCCGTGGTTTGGGTCTGCGTTAGGGTTTCGAACACAAATTCATCCTAAGCTAACATGCAAGTCCATACAATCGTCATCCAAACCATAAACATCATTCTATCACCCTAGAATCACAACTATTTAGCTAACAACATACAAATCCAGATCAAACTTCATAAATAGAGCATGCTTGCAAGTCATAGCTAGATAATGAAGAATGAACCAAAGAAAAGACATTACAAAGCTAGACTAGAAGTTACCAAGTCTTACAAAGGGTTCAAGATGCAGCTGCAAGTTGTCAACAATGGAAACCTCACTCAAAACCACTCTAATCTCACTACAAAACAAAAATCTACACTAACCTCTCCCTAGAACACCCACAAGGGTGCTTGGAGAGAAGCTACAATGGAAATGTGTTCTTGGGGAGAAGATGGATCAAAAAGGTTTGGAAGAATCCCTAAAAAACAGCCTTCAAAACCACTTATGTACTCCACCAAAAAGCAAGGGTCGGACAAAGAAATCGTGTGACAAGTGTAAAAGCTATCGAGACAGAAACCACGGGCAAAACACCCAAACCACGGGCGTGGAAATACCCTCTGGGCCGTGGTTCTGCACCAGAAGCCCTCCTTGAATCACTAAGTCGTGAATTGGTGCAAGACATGCACCAATAAGGTCTTTTGTGTTCTCCTTTGCACCTAGCTTGCTCCTTAAAGAGTCCGGATGAGTATCACCACAAGGAATGATCCTCGAATGTATCAATTAAGTCCAAGAGCTCCCCAAAACACCTACAAAACCGAGAAAAGCTCGTGTAGACGTGTATTTCGACAATATGGATGAATTCAACGTAAACGTCACGAAACAATGCGGAAACATGCATGAATGGAAAGGAAAATATCTAAAAGAGTGCCTAAACTAGTGTCATAAATCATGTCATCAGCTACCTCCTATCTCGCTCGAGAAGGAAGACCTACTCATTGATGACTCGGAGTACTTGCATTTTATGGAACATTGGATAGAATCCTTTGTTTCACCCCATGATGAAGATGAAGTATGGGGTGAGGACACCTTACACCTTGTTTGAGGATGACGTACGGTCCAACTAGCGATCTTAAATCAAGCACTTCTTGGGAGGCGACCCAAGGTATTGATTTCTTTTCTCTTTTCCTAGCTTAGTTTAGATAGTTTTCTTCGTGTTTTTGCGTCCTCCTAGACAGGAATCACATACTCTCTAAGAATGAATTACAGCTCAGGAGCTTCATGGAAGGACATAAGTTTGAGAAATTGAGTAGACGGAGTTTGACTGAGACACATCTCGATTGTTGTCAAAACACCTCGACCGAGATGTTCTTCGTCAACCGAGGCGACTAGGTCTAACATCCACTCTGACACCTCGGTCCGCTCAGGAACATCTCGACCGAAGTGTAATCAAATTCAGCGAGGGGTATAAAATGCTCGACGGTTTCTCTCTCTTCCCACTTTTTCCCTCTCCACACCCACCTCGACCGCGGCTGCCCTAACCCTCAAATTCTAAGTCCTTGCTCGTTTTCCACGATTCTTGGCTCTAAATCATCAAAGGAAGAAAGAAGATCAGTTTTCAAGCAACGAACAACACCGAAAATACTTCAATCTGCAGAATCTGGGGTATTTTCTTATAAACCCTAACTCATTTCTTCTTTCGTCAATTCTGGATAGATCTGGCTTTGGTTGCCATATATTGTTGTTAAGAAAGATATAAGTACCCCATAGGAAGCTTTTGGTAGTGTTTTTGGGGGAAAACTCTTATAGATTCAGAACTCAATTCGAACAGTTGTTCGCCTTGGTCCAATCGACTATGTCTCGGCCGAGGTGTTCTTCTAGCATGACTAGCCCACGTAGATCTGATCAACAGCTAGCCTTGAGGGATAGGCCCAAGAGTTCACACCATTCATCCCCTTCTTCAGCTTCACAGTTTTCCATCCCGGTCATTCGTGAGCAACATCAGCGGGACTATGATCGGATTTGTGGCGCCCCACCATTGCCCCACATTTCCTTTATGTTGATGCCTTCGAGTGCCTCCACGTGGTGGAGGACTTGAAGAAGATGATTTCTATGGTTGGCTTGGAGGATTTCATGGCCATCAGAGCGTCGGCTTATCTAGAGATGATATTGGAGTTTCTTAGTTCGGTGACCTATGTGCCGGAGCATCACGGAATCAAGTATAGGTTGCTGAACAGGAACTACGCAGTTCCGATGGACCAGTTTGGGCAGATTTTCGGCTTTCGGACCCCTACAGTAGATTTTCCTTCCCGAGAGGTAGCTCAGAGTTT
The DNA here is from genome assembly GCA_033239045.1 of Fagopyrum esculentum. NCBI lineage: Eukaryota > Viridiplantae > Streptophyta > Magnoliopsida > Caryophyllales > Polygonaceae > Fagopyrum > Fagopyrum esculentum. The sequence continues at coordinate 74,282,976 of BSUD01000007.1, read as the reverse complement.
TTGGGGCGAGATAGCCCACATTACAAATCATAGGGATTGATGGCAGCTCGGAGATTCCCAGGAGCGGATGTATACTTGTTGCAGCTGCGAAGCCGCTGGGATTACAAGAGATGATCACTCGTCGCATTCTCGTTCCCCGGGGCCTTGGCACACCTTACGTTGCCATGCCATTGGAGACAAAGTCTCCTTAGGGCATTATGTGGTCTTCTCAGTTTTTTTTCTTTGATCGCCAGTATTGGTCTGCTGCCTGGTTCCCGTATATGCAGGATGCTAGAGAGGCAGTTGTTGAGGAGGAGGATGACGACAAGTATGAAGTTTTTGCTATGGAGACTGATACTGATACCGGCGGGCCCAGTATTCCCACCGTTGACCTTGACGACGAGGCCACGGAGGATGATAGAGTGGCACCACCACCACCACTACCTGAGCGTAGATCACGCCGCCATAGAGATCCCGAGGCACAACGGAGGACTGATGAGCTTAGTGAGCATATGATAGATTCCTACGCGGCCATCACAGTTGACATGACCCAGCGGTTCGATGATTAGTGCAGATTTATGGAGGGATGGCAACATCATATGGAGGAGAGCCAGCACTATCAACGTCGGATGCAGGAGATCTAGTTCCAACAAATGAGGGCTATTCGTTCGATCCATCCCAGCATCCCTACTTTTGACCACCACCACTAGCTGACGAGGATTGAGAGCATCATGGATTTCTTTTCTATATTTATTATGCAGTTCAGCTAGGTTCGGTGAGTATTCTGTTCTTATGACTTATATTTGACCCATTGGGACAATGTGTCCCAAGTATGGGGTATTGATGTATTCTTTGACTTATGTGTTTGACTTGTATGACTGTTATGGATATTATTGTCTTATTTGGCTCTATGTGGTTATCTGTCATTACATACATACAAGTTTCTGTTTGAGAAAAACGTCAAAACCAGTTTGAAAAAAGAAAATTGGCTCGACCGAGACGTTCATGGCCGAACGAGGTTGAACAACTCGGTTGACATCAGAGCACCTCGACCGAGATGGTTTTTAACTAAAAGATTTTCGAAATGTTTTGTGCCCTCTTCCTGCATATGACCTCGATGATGATTTTGTATGCAAATTGGTTTTGAAATCTTTATATGCTCGAAAGGTTTTATGATATGTTTAAGTTGCTAAATGCTTTGTTTGAAATTCTAGCATTTTTAATACTTTGTTTTTATCAAAATTATGATGGATTTGAAGGTTGACACCACATGATGAGTTCTATCACATTCTTCCTGGGATGATTAAGGCAATTCATTCTCTTCTTCTTCTTGATCATGCTTAGCCCCTCATATACATATTTGCCTCCCTTTACGTATCCGAGAATTTGGATACAGTTGATGAAAAGCGCGAGAAAGTGAAGTTGAGATCTTGACTGAAAGTGTTAGAAAGAAACAATTAGGCTTGGGGACGTTGATCTTAATGATGAGTAACTTGGCACCATTCACATAGCCGGGTGTTTGTGTCTTTCCAAACTCGGATTAATCGATAGTCCTAATGGGTCATGGTATGTGCATCGAGGGTTTGAGTTATCTCTTCTTCTTCTTGAGTTATCTCGAGAAATTGATGATTGTTCCCAAAAAGTAAAGTAAAGTGAAAATAAGCAAATCTTATTGGTGGAAGATGTTGTCATTCAAAGAAAGTGAAGAAAGATCCAATTCACGGATTCTAGAACCACAATACCCTATATACATCCCACCCTGGCACATTTCTTTACCTTTTATTTGAAGCCCTTGAGACCTCGATTATGTTGATTGACTTGGTGGTTTAACCTAGATTATACATGATTGATTTTGATAAATATGTTTTATTATGCATTCTATGATTCTATGCAAAGACGAACAACTTTCTTATATTTATAAAATGTTTTGATCATGTTTTGATTTTATTTGCCATGAAGCATTCTCTTAGGGTGATCTATGAATGGAGCACACAACCAAAAGGTTTTGAAATGTTTTTCATTGATCTATTTGACTTATAATCCATTCTATCTTGTATCTACGATTTGGATCTTGCTTGGGGACAAGCAAGGGACAAGTATGGGGTATTTTGATAGCATGTATTTTAGTCTATATTTTGGGATTGGTTTGGATGTTTTATCTTCACAAATCTGCATGTATAGATGTATATTCTTTGATCATTATGTTTTTTTGTCTACCTTTGCGAGAATCGAGGTCTACACCTAGTTTCGTTGTAATTGTAAGGAAAATGACACGTTTTTTAACAAAATGGAGCTAAGGAGGCTAAGGAGTCATTGAATCTACATTCTGGAGCATTGAGGAGCTATAAGAAAGGCTCAGGAAGCATGGAAATGAGATAGAAGATTGATTTTGGACCAGATCAGAGAGATCTACACTTAACTAAGATTCACCTCGGTTGGCTACAATGTCACCTCGACCGAGGTGATCTTCATGATAGGCTGGACCGAGGCGAACTGATGACGGGACACGAGATCTTTATTTTGGCTGAAATATCCTATTTTTGGAAAGTGAATATCACATATTTTAGGATGGATTTCTGGAAGGAAACATCTCTTTTTGGCTGATATATTTTGGAATAATGGAAGATATTTTAAAGAAAGAAATTGCCTTTCAGGATATTTTATCTTAGAAAGGTGATTCTCCTATATAAAGAGGTTGATTTGTGAAGGTTAATTATCTCGCAAATTCCGGATCAAGGAGCAAAGTTCTCCAGAGTTTGGAAGGAAGTTTTGAAGGTTGAAGGAAGGAAGAAAGCTAGCATTGAAGGAAGCTGTAAGATTTTCTTAGTTTGGTTTGATTTGTTATCTTTTCTAATTGTGATTGAGGAACACAGCTTGTTTGTTTGATTGATTGTTTGATAGAGTTATTGAGACCTTTGTGATAAGGTTTTCTTGTTTGAATATTGATTCCTTTCTTATATATTTGATTATTGTTATCATGATGATTGTTGGCTAAGTTCTTTATGTGATTCTAGGGTGATTGGCTGAAGGTTATGGGAAAGACGATGAAAGAATTAGCTTCACCCCAGTGGACCCTGAAATCTCGAGACTTTACTTTAACCGACAAACACCTCGGTCAGTCGTGGAATATCTCGACCGAGATGGTACATGAACTGAGTGAGGCAAGCCCTTTCCCGATCCTTATCTGAGTTGAGGTTTCAGTTTGCCAAATCCTATCCTTGTTATACCTTTCCTGGTTCAACGTAAGCCTAGGATGAGACTTACCCGGTGATTCCTTTGTTTGTGTACCCAAGATCATGAGTGTAGGTAATAAAGGTTTATCCTTTATTGGGGTTTTAGTGTGCCTTTATCTCAACTTTGAGAGTTAGCCTGAGACTTACCCGGTAAAGGTTGATTCTATCCCCTTTGGTGGTGTGTTGGTTTAAGATTATAGTTCCTTTTCTTAGTACCTTGAGACTTACCTGGTGAGAGGATCTTTGGTTTGGGATAGTGAGTAGTGAGACTTACCCGGTGATCTATTCCCACCTTAGAAACACCTTCCCTTTGCAAACCTCAGCTTTGTCCACGTTATCTTTTGAGATCTTGAGTCGGAACCACAACTAATGCTTTAATCTCTTTAATCCGCATTCCTTTTACCTGGTTATTACACCATCTTTGATTGCTTTGCTTTGTTGCATGTTTGTTATTGACAACCTGAATTACTGATCTTTGTTTCACCATAGTCCTTGTGTTCGACCATGGAATTCTTGCTTTTATCGCAATTGATCCGTACACTGTGGGATCGCTTATTTGCAATTATTCTTGGTATAAATATTAAAGCTTTTGCACACCTTTTGGAGCGAACAATGTGAGATCATGAAGAAGGGGAACAAGAACTGGAACATTCGTGGTAGTTGAATGTCAGTATTAGGAGGTGTATTAGCAAAAGCATAAACGTTTTAATCAAGTAACATCTTATCGATTCTAACAAGTGATGGTAACGTATCTTGTGGAGGGATTGTTATGTCTAGTACGACCTTCTTAGGTCATGGGGGTTGTTATATGGAGAAATGACACAGATCAAGGTAAGGAAAATTGGAAGGACGAAAAGGAAGGTGAGTCTTCTATAGTTGTTGTGCGGAAAGGGGGTATATGTAAGGGGAGGTGTGATATATTTTTTCTAGGGTTATGGATGTCATGTTTTCATGAGCCAAGCTAAGTAAATGTTTTTATGACTCATGTGACGAAGTCATAGTGGCTATGACGTGAAACGAGGAATCTGGATTGGGGCAACGCTGCAAGTTTAGGGTTATGATGTTAGTGCTTTGTGGAGTCAGGATAGGGTCTTCCAAAGTTGTGGTTGGGGAATTCTACCTAAAGACATATTATCACAGTTGTGAAGCTGCTCATAGAATAACAAGAAGTGCATAAGGTGACCAACAAGAGTAAGAGAAAACTGAGGAGTCAAAGTTTGAAGTCGATATGAGACGTACAAGAAGTACATGAAAGATTGAGGTTAGAGCCACTTTGGTCGGTTTGACGTACATAAGGAAATGAAGTGTAAGGTTCCACACCTACATGTTATAAGGCCTCAACGAGTCTTGTAGTTAAGACCTTTGTGACTGAACACATGCGCGAGATCAAAAGATGCTATTATCGCCATCCCTTTGAAGTGAGAAGAGGGATTAAGTTGAATTATTGTTTAACAAAGGCTTCAAGAGTCGGAAGAATCGAGCCAGTTCCACGAGTTTAAGAAATGAAGGATCTGTGAAAGAAGACTGTTGACATTGTACCTACGGATGGAACATTACACGTGTGTAAGGATTTCACCCCTATAGATCGGGGTGGACCACCTATCAAGCGTAGGACAAAGTTGTGTAGGTTATTACGATATGTGATTGATGGAGAAAGAGGGAACCCGAGATATAATAATTCCCAATGCATCGGAAGGTGGATACACCTTGAATTCTTGATTTGAAGTTCATGTTAGGATACATCTTGAATTCTTTATTTGAAGTTATTATAAAGGATACCAGTTTGCAAGGAGAGAGACAATTATTTCCGTTGTACAGGGATTACCATAAGTTGAACAAGATGACAATGAAGGACAAGTATCCCTTACAATGAATGGAAGATCTACTCGATTAGTTGTAAGGGTCGGTAGTCTCTTCTAAGATTAAGTAATATTTGATTGTCACCGTTTGAGAGTTCGACACTCGGATACTACAAATACGGCATTCCGGACAACCATGGTCACTACGAGTTTTAGTTATTCCACGATAAGATATTTTGATCTACTTTGAAAGAGGAGAGAAGTTGTATGACAAGTTGTCTCGGGATGGCAAACCCCGAAAGACCTGGAAGAAGTTACAAGTGTTCTTCGATGTGCTGGTCATTACCGGAATTGGAGGAGATACCACCGGTAAATCCTCGAGCTTATGTTGATCCTCGCCCTCATGCTAGAGAGGCGAGAGCTGCTAATGTCATGCTGGACCACGAACCCTTGAGCAATGAATGGACCCAATTCAGCAGCCACGCCGTCTAGGTGTGAATCTTGGAGAGCAAGATGATCATGACTTTGGGATGCTTCCACAAGTCATTAATATGATCCGCTAATATCAGTTTGGTGGAATGGAAGCTGAATCTCTGCATCAACACTTGCAAAATTTTGAGATTCTCATGGAACTTTGAAACCTCAAAGGGTTACCAACAACAACTACAAGTTGAGATCGTTCTTCTTCTCTTTGAAGGACAAAGCATTAGCTTGGTATCAAGCTCTTCCAGCTGGAAGACTAAATACATGGGAGGACTTGACTTCGGAATTCCTCATCAACTTCTTTCCGCCATCCGAAACGGCGGAATTTAGAGGTAAGATAAATGCTTTTTCTATGAAACCTAACGAAAGTTTGTTTAAATCTTGGGAAAGGTTTCAAGATCTTCTATTAGATTACCAACACCATGGCATTTCAAAGCTGGAGTGGTTGGAGATTTACTACAAGGGATTGGATGTGGAGACACAATTCAAACTTCAATCTCTTTCTTGTGATACATTCATGGATATGAGAGAAGATGGTGCTTGGGACTTCATTGAGAAGCAAGCCCAAGTAATTGAGAAGTATTCCCATAGAAAAGTTGATGGTGGGAATCAGAATTCGGGAGATCCAGGGGCAAAGTTAACTCAAGCAGCACAAACTCAAATCTTTTCCCTCAACAATGAGATTAAGGAGCTGAAGGAAGTCATAATATCTAGCCTTCAAAGGACGAAGGAGCAAGATGCTGGCTACCTAGGAAGGGAAAACAATCAAGGCAATAGGAATAACTACCGGAACAATAACTAGAACAATAACAACAATAGGAACTCTAACAACGATTGGAGATCCAACCAACAAAACCCCTGTAATGCCTATTCACATGCTGAAAATGCACTAACATCTTCATCATCCTCTACTCCTTTGAAAAGCCAGGGTCAAACATCGAATGTTTCGAGCAAGCAGAAGAAGGATAGGTTCGATGTCATCATGGAGACCATCTTGGGGAAGATCCAAGGAATGGAGAGTAACATTACTTCGATTGATAAAGCACAAAAAGCTTTAGAGGATCAAGTATTCAGCAAAGCCGGAGAAGTTCCTAGAGCTCAAGGGAAGCTTCCCGGAAAGACGGCGGACAACCCAAAGGGGCGAGTAATGGAAATTACTACTAGAAGTGGTGTAATAACCACCGATTCACAACCCAAAATAGTTGAAACTCCTAGTGAAAAAGAAAACAAAGATGTCTATGTTCCTCTTCCTGCTTACAAACCACATTTACCATTTCCCCAATCTAGAGCAAGAGCGCGTCTAGACAAACACTTCGGTAAGTTTATTGATCTAATGAGCAAGATGCATATTAATATACCTTTTATGGATGCAATTTTAGGTATGCCAACTTATGGGAAGTTCCTAAAGGAGATCCTCTCTAACAAGAGGAAACTAGAAGATTTCGGTGAAGTTACGATGAGCACGGAGTCATCCGAACTTATCAAAACCATGACGGAAAACATGCCACCCAAGCTGCGTGATCCAAGATCATTTTGCATACCCATTACCTTAGGAGAAGTCACATATGATGCACTTTGTGACCTTGGAGCAAGTGTAAGCATCATACCACTTGCTTTGTGCAAGGCGGTTGGTCTAGGAGAGCCTAGACCGGTAAAGATGACACTCTACATGGTTGATCGTTCCATAACTAGGCCTGTTGGAATCATAGAAGACATTCCCGTGAAACATGGTAAGTTTTATATTCCTATAGATTTTGTCGTTCTTGACATACCTACAGATTATCCAATTCTCATTATACTTGGGAGACCATTCCTTGCAACCTCCGGATGTATGGTTGATTGAAAGAATGGGCAACTATCATTCAACATAGGAGAAGAGAAAGTGGAATTTCTACTTTCCTCCTTGATCAAGGAGCCAGCTGGAGGAGAAGATGTTTCTAACATTTTTGATGAAGAAGAGTCTAGAGAAGTGGTGAGTTCAACTTTTATCAAAGATCCACTTCAAAAGGTTCTTACCATGAGCATCATTGAAGAAGGAGTTGAACATGGTTCTAATGATGAGATTCGAGCATTGGAAGATGCAGAGGAAGAACCAGAAGCAAGATTCGAAGAGCTGAAAAGAGCTTTGGAAGAAGCTGAAAAAATCGACCTACACAAAGGAAATCGACCGATTTTGGATAATGCAAGGCGATCTTTGACAACAGAAAGAAAAATCGGGTCAGAGATCGACCGATTTGCGTCAGGGGAGGTCGATTTTTCGGCAATTTCTCGGACTTCTACAAACTCAATTGCAAGTGTTCTTAACTGTAGCAGCACACTTCCTCAACCTTCAGAGGCTTCTCCAATGACACTCCATGGTCAAGAATCCACAATCAAAGAACCACCTTCATTGGAGTTGAAACCCCTCCCTACACATCTAAGGTACGCATTTCTTGTACCTAACTCGATATATCCTGTCATAGTTAGTGCAAACTTAAGTGATGATGAACTTGAGAAGCTTATGAATGTTCTGAAACAACATAGGAAAGCCCTAGGCTACACCATTGATGATTTAGTAGGCATTAAACCTTCTCTTTGCATGTATAAGATCTTAATGGAAGAGGGTTACAAACCTTCACGTCAATCTCAACGACGGTTAAATCCAATCATGAAAGAGGTTGTGAAGAAAGAAATCCTTAAGTTACTTGATGGAGGTATCATCTTTCCTATTTCTAATATCAAGTGGGTGAGCCCCGTCCAAGTAATTTCAAAGAAAGGAGGTATAACCGTTGTTGCTAACAAGAACAACGAACTCATTCCTACAAAAACAGTTACGGGATGGAGAATGTGCATCGACTACCGTAAACTTAATGTTGCCACAAGGAAAGACCACTTTCCCCTCCCTTTCATTGACAGAATGTTGGAAAGGTTAGCCCAGCACTCTTACTTTTATTATCTAGATGGATACAATGATTTCTTTCAAATTCCCATTCATCCCGACGATCAAGAGAAGACAACTTTCACATGCCCATGGGGTACGTTTGCCGACAGAAGATTGCCATTCGGTTTATGCAACACTCCAGCCACCTTCCAAAGGTGTATGATGGCAATCTTTTCAGAATATGTAGAAATATCATGGAAGGTATTCATTGACGACTTTTAGATATATGGTTCTTCCTTTGATAACCGTCTCTCTAACCTTTCCCTTGTTCTTAAGAGATGCGAAGACACTAACCTAGTCCTGAACTGGGAGAAGTGTCATTTTATGGTTACCGAAGGAATTGTGTTAGGACATTTGATTTCGAATAGAGGAATTGAAGTTGATAAAGCTAAGATTGAAACTATAGAGAAGCTACCTCCTCCATCTTCGGTGAAAGGAGTTAGAAGCTTTTTGGGACATGCAGGTTTCTATAGGGGGTTTATAAAGGATTTTTCTAAGATTTCAAAACCTTTAACTAACCTTTTGATGAAAGACATAACTTTCGAGTTTTCAAATAATGTTTAGATTCATTTTGAAGGATCAAGGAAGCTTTGATTTTAGCTCCTATCATCCAACCACCCGATTGGACACTTCCTTTCGAGGTCATGTGTGACGCAAGTGATGTAGCCGTAGGAATTGTACTTGGACAAAAGAAAGATGGTCGTACTCACGCCATCTACTACGCTAGCAAGAAGCTAGACGAAGCTCAACTAAATTACGCTACTACGGAGAAGTATCTCCTTGTTGTTGTTTACGAATTTGAAAATTTTTGTTCCTATCTTGTAGGTGCGAAAGTGATAGTCTACACGGATCATTCAGCAATCCGTTACCTATTTGCAAAGAAGGATGCGAAGCCTAGGATCCTAAGATGGATCTTGCTTCTACAAGAATTTGATTACAGATCCGTGACAAGAAAGGTGAGAAAACTCAGTCGCCGATCACCTTAGCCGTCTCCCACACCTCACATGCGAGATGGATGAGCTCCCTATTGACGATTCATTCCCCGACGAGCAACTACACGAGATTGACGAATGTCTTCAACAAATCTCGAAAGGTAATGACCCATGGTTTGCTAATATTGTCAATTACCTTGTTTGTCAAGAACCCCCACCCGGACTTTCATATGCTCAAAGGAAGAAATTATTTAGAGACATCCGACACTTCTATTGGAATGAACCTCTACTCTGCAAGAGAGGTCCCGATGGCATGTTCAAAAGATGCATTCCAGATAATGAAGTGGAAAGAATTATCTGTCACTGTCATTCTTTGCCCTGTGGAGGACATGCTTGGCCCCACAAGACATGTGCTAAGGTACTCCAATCTGGCTTCTTTTGGCCTTCCTTATTTAAAAGACGTGCAGAACTATGTTGTTGCTTGTGACGCTTGTCAAAGAACATGTAATATTTCAAGGAGGAATGAGATGCCCCTAAACAACATACAAGAAGTAGAGATATTCGACGTATGGGGAGTGGACTTCATGGGACCATTCCCATCATCTTGTGGAAACCAATGCATACTTCTAGCTATAGACTATGTCTCAAGATGGGTAGAAGCAATCGCTTCTCCAATTAATGATGCAATGGTAGTGGTGAAGTTCTTCAATAGAACGACCTTCCCAAGGTTCAAGACTCCCCGAACCATCATTAGTGATGGAGGAACGCACTTCACAACCCGTCGATTTGAAGCTCTACTAGCTAAGTATGGGGTAACCCATAAGATCGCCACACCATACCATCCGCAATCAAGCGGACAAGTTGAGATATCCAACAGGGAGATCAAAGGAATTGTAGTGAAGATTGTCTCTAGAACAAGAAAGGACTGGGCAATGAAACTCGATGATGTATTATGGGCGTACAGGACCCCTTTTAAGACACCCAAAGGAACAACACCATACAACCTTGTGTATGGGAAGTCTTGTCACCTTCCTGTAGAGCTAGAGCCTAAAGCATATTGGGCCGTCAAGTGGCTCAACTTCAGCATGAAAGAAGCCGGAGAAAAGCGGTTGTTGGACATCAACGAAATAGAGGAGATCCACCTGAATGCGTACGAGAACGCAAGGATCTACAAGGAAAAAACGAAGCGGTGGCATGATAAGCATATCATCCCAAAGGACTTGAAAGAAGGAGATCTCGTTCTTCTATTCAACTCAAGACTTCGAATCTTTCTAGGTAAGCTTAAATCACGTTGGACAGGACCTTTTGTTATTAAGCGTGTTTTCCCTCATGGTGCAGTTGATGTAAGGGGTGAAAAGTGCGTAAATTTCAAAGTGAACGGCCAAAGATTGAAGAAGTACACACCGGAAGTCCCGGTTGAGGATATAGCTCGTATCCTGCTCCATTGATCACCAAACGTCCAACTAGCGACGTTAAATTAAGCGCTTCATAAGAGGCAACCCATGCTAGTTCTAGTTCTTTTCTTTTTACCTTAGAATAACTTACGATAGTTGCTTGTTTGTTTTTGTTTTTGTTTGTTTCCTCGATGCGCTCTCGGTTTGTTTGTCTCATAGATTGCAGGAACTAGGTACCATCTTGAAGAATAGATGAAGACAGTCGACATAAGTTTGCTCAAACACATGTTTCAAGGAAAGAAAGGGAAGAAATCTACTTACTATAAGTAACTCGACCGATTCAGGCTACATAGCAGGACGGTTTTTGGCAACAGAAAGAAAAATCGGATGACAAATCGACATACCCAAAGAAAAATCGGTCGATTTTCCCTATTGATGTGTGAAAGAGAAGAAAAATCGGCCCGATGAAAATCTCGGGCTAGAAAATCGTCCGATTTCTTCATATTTTGGCCGGCCTGTATAAAGCCTTCTCCACTCCCTTCTTCATTCAACACTTAGCCATTTTCCTCCCTCCTTCACTCCAAAGAACCGAAAAATTGCCCATCTCCCATCTCCTCAATTTGTAACCATATTGAGTGATTCTTGAGTCAAAACTGAAGCTCTTTAAATAAGGAAGAAGGTTCTAACACCAACAAGCGTGGCAAACTGCTCATTCATCTGGAATTCATGTTTTTCCATCCAAAACCTAAGTATTTCGTTCGATTTTGATTCTTGCGTAAGAGATGTTAGATTGTTGAGTTTGTTGGAGGGCTTTACTTAGAAACAACCCTAGGAAGCTGTTTGTGGTGTTGCATTGATGACAACTTTATAGATTTGTGAATTGGGTTGAAATCGTGGGAAAAATCGGACCAGCCTAAAAAAAAACTGGCCGATTTGGTGTTAGAACAACCCGATTTTCTTGTGCAGAATGGAAGCCTTAAAGAGAATTACCAGAAACTCAACCAAGAAGAAAGGTTCTTCTTCTAAGGCACCTCCCCCATCACCACCACACCTTCCCCCTCCCGCTTCCAAACATAAGAAGGGATATGAAAGTCTCTTAGATCGACCCATTACCCCTCCTCGCTACATTGTGATGGATGACTTAGATGCACTGTTTGTGAGAGAGGACATTGATATGATGTTGGACAGAATAGGGCTGAGTCAGTTTGCACTTATTCGGGAGGATGCTTACGCTGAGATTACTCTTGAATTCCTAAGCACCTTCGAGCATGACCCTACAGATAGGAGAGTTACCTTCCGACTCATGGATGAGGATCATGCTATGTCTATTCCTGCTTTTGGAGACTTGTTTGGATTCCCTTCATCTTCTGCAGGCACATTCCCAAGAGGGGTGAGCGCTAGTGCATTTTAGTAGAGTATCTCCATTGGGGAAGCGGGAGGAGATAAGTGGAGACCGGGCAACTCAAAGGAGACGAGCATTTACAATCCTTCTTTCAAGATAGCTCACCGGATCCTTAGCGAGTCTTTGTTTGCAAGAACGGAGACTCCGCAGAAGATCAAGGCGGATGAGCTTTACTTCCTTCATTGTATAACCACCGGCACCATTCCGGATACCACTAACATGCTTGCCGACTATCTTGGGAAGATAGCCAACAAGTCAAAGGGAGATATATGTGATGGAGGCCTTGTCACTTATGTGGTTAAGGCATTGGAGCTTGACTTCTCGGATTGCCGCTTGGCTGAGGGTGCCCGTCCTCTTGGCTCACAGAGATTAGTTTCTAGACAGGTTTTGATTCCGAGAGGTATGGGTACTTTGCATGTGTCCATGCCATGGGCAAAATCACCATCAAAGAAATCAGCTGAGATTGAATGGAAGTCCGAGTACACTATTAGGAACAGGAGGAACTGGAAAGAGACCTTCCAGCACTACTTTGATGAGATGGCTCCTCCGGCTACATATTATGATGATGATGAGGATGATGAGGAGGATGACTATGAGGAGGGAGCTGCAGCATACCAGCCGTCCATGCTAGAGTTTGAGAGTGACATATACAATGGCCATGCTACGGATGCTATGGATACTGACACACATGGCGCTCGACCTAGCAGGACTAGTAGAGGCACAGAGGAGACCGAGGATGAGATGTAGGCTCCCCGTCATTCGTTTGCTCACGCATCCAGCCGCTATGGGAGAGGAATCGAGTGCGGATCTAGGCTCCATCGACAAATAGGGGCATTGATTTATGGCATTCAGAGTTTACACACTGACTACAAGGGCCTTCACACCGACTACACGACTTTGGACACCTAGTTCATGGAGTACCGTCAGGAGACAGATGTGTGGCAGTCCTCCTACGATGGACATATGAGAGACATTTACTACCACACCTTTGGTGCAATCTATGACCACGGAGCTCCGAGGTTCCAATACTCACCACCACCGCCAAATGAGGATTGAGACATCACATCCTTTTACATTATAAGTATTTGTCTCTACTTTATGCTTGACTTTTCACATTGGGGACAATGTGAAGGTTAAGTATGGGGTGGGGTACTTACAATCTCTTTCATATTATCGCACTTTATGTACTTTGCATTGCACTTGATGACTTGGTTTGTACTAACTTTTGCACTATCGCTTTCCACTATGACATTTGCATTGCATGCTTTCATTCGAAAATTTGTGAGTTTTTCAAAAAATTTAGTGCTTCTTAGGATGGAAACGACCTCTGTGATGATGATTGTGATGTGGAAAAGGAAAAAAAGATGACTTAGCTATGTTGAGGTTTTAATGGTAACATGAGTGAATTTGAGTATCTTACTTGAATACATGTATGATTCATATGATCTTGATGTCTTGATATGAGAATGAAATAATGATCGAAGCTATATTATAAGTTCTTATGCATCATGTTGGAATGACCAAGGCAATTCGCTTTATTTTTTAGAATCTGTTAATGCTAACTCCTCAATGAAATATTTGACCTTCTTTTGACCATCTGGGAATTAGGATAAGTGGTTATGTAAGGCATGATTGATGTGGGAGGGCCTTTATGAAAGTGTTAAGTGAAAGTTTAGCAAATATTAGGATTGAGGACGTTGAACATGAGGATGAGTAACTCGGCGCCATTCACATAGCCGGGTGTTTGTGTCTTGCCAATGTCCGAATGAACGACAAGTCCTAATGGGATATGGTATGTGCATCAAGGGTTTGAGGCTTCTCGAAATTGAGAATCGCCGATCTCCTAGGCTTCGGTTTTTGTGCACCGCTGTCCATACTCTCAAAAAGTAAAGTAAAAGAAAGACAAATTTTACATGCAAAGCATGTGTGGTGAAGTTGTGTTCTTGAAATTCTTGTTGTGTTGTTCCTCTTTTCTTGATTAGCATCACATTACCTTAAATATTTCCCACCTTTAAGACGTTTCTTTGACCTTCTTCTTGATTGGAAGACCTTGAGACCTTTGTGCACATGTTTAAGGCTTCATGGCTTAGATTTGTTTGACTTTGATTATCTCTACATCTTTATCATGTCTTTTATTTATTTTTTTAAGACCTACATTGTTGGAAGTAGAAAAAAAGAATGTTGATCAACAGTTACAACCAATTAGAGACAGTTGGCCAGCAAAAGGGGTCACCATTGTCACTGGTGGGTGGAGTGATCCACAAAGGAGGCCTTTGATCAACTTTATGGTTTATTCTGAGATGGGTCCAATGTTTATCAAAGCTGTGAATTGTGTAGTTGAGGTTAAGGATAAACAGTTCATTTCTAATCTGATGAAAGAGGTAATTGATGAAGTTGGACATCAAAATGTGGTTCAAGTTGTGACTGATAATGCTAGAAATTGCAAGGGAGCTGGAGAAATCATTGAAGGTATTTATCCTCACATCTATTGGACACCTTGTGTTGTTCATACTCTTAATCTTTCTTTGAAGAATATATGTGCCGCAAAGAATATGGAGAATAATCTAGATACATATGCTGAATTTCATTGGATCACAGAAATTCACAATGATGTTGTGCAAATAGAGAACATCATCATGAATCATGGTATGAGATTGTCTATTTATAGCCAGTTTAATTCTTTGAAGTTACTTTCTGTTGCGGAAACTCGGTTTGCTTCCATTGTTATAATGCTTAAGAGATTTAGCCGCATCAAGAGTGCATTGGAAAACATGGTTGTTTGTGATCAATGGGCATCATTTCGGGAGGATAATCAAGATAAAGCAAATTTTGTAAGAGACACAATATTAGATGAAGAGTGGTGGGTAAAGGTTGATTACATTCTTGCTATTACAACTCCCATATATGACGTGATTAGGGCTTGTGACACTGCCAATGCTTGCCTCCATTTGGTGTATTATGAGATGTGGGATTCTATGATTGATAATGTGAAGAAGGTGATTTATGAGCATGAAGACTTGGATGAGTTTCAAGTTTTGCCATTATGGGTTGTAGTGCATTCCATTCTTATTGCTCGTTGGGCAAAGAGTAAAACACCCCTTCATTGTATAGCACATTCTCTCCACCCCAAGTAATAATTTATTTCCAATGTATAAATATTATCTTCATTTTATCATGCTATCACATTGTAATTAGTATTTTACACTAATTTTTTTTTTTGGTTGTAGGTATTATAGTAGAGAATGGCTTGATGAGAAACCGGCTAGATTGGCTCCACATTGAGATAATGAGATCTCAATGGAAAGAAAAAAATGTTTTCACAGGCTCTATCCAAATCTCAATGATTATGATAAGGTTGTGGATGAGTATGCTGAATTTTCTCTTGAATTGGAACCATTTTGTGATTTAAATGCTCTTAGAATGAGATTTTCGATGGACCCGATAAAATGGTGTGGATCATATGGATCCTCAGCACCACATCTTCAAACCTTAGCTATGAGATTGCTTAGAAAACCTACTTCTTCTTGTTGTGAAAGAAATTGGAGTACTTATACTTTTATTCATTCTTTGAAGAGGAATAAGTTAACTTCAAACCGTGTAGAAGATTTGGTCTTTGTTCATAATAATCTCCGCCTTTTATCAAGGAACACCAAGGCTTATGTAGAAGGAAAATCTAAAATCTGAGATGTTGGTGGTGATGTTTGGATCTTTAGAAGATACTGGAGTTCTTGAATTTGCAAATCTCTCTCTTGACGAGCCAGAGATGGAGGATGTGCTACTTGAAGACATTGAATGATAATGTATTTTGTGACTTTGTTTGTGACTTGGTTAAGTTGGTTAAGGTTTGTGTTTTGGTTTAAGACTTGGTTTGTGATTTTCTTTGAAGTAACATGTAAGACTAAGTATCTTTAATTTTGTGTTTAGTAAGAATTAAAATGTTTGTTTCTAAGACTTTATTTGAATTATGAACTATTTGATTATGTTTTAGTTTGGGTTAGTTTGTTTTCACGAACTTACGTCTTACAATAATGTATTCATCTACTCATATAGTCATATGTCATTGAATTTTTAATATGTATGAATTATTTATACAAAAAGCTTTAAAATGATATATTATTTGTCTTCCTCGCCGTGTCCCCGTTTTCTATATTTTTAGGATTCCGCTTCCCCGTTTCCCGCCGTAACCGTTTCCCATGTACGTGTCCGTGTCCGTGCATCATAGTTCTCCATGTGTGAAGCTTGCTTCTCCATGAACTCCCAAGCTTCATCCACCGGTTTATCCATAATAGCTCCAACAGAAAGTGATTGGATTTCGAATTGAGTTTCCTCGTCCAACCCCTTGATATAAATCTCTAGCAACTCGGTCTTTGGAATCCCATGGTGAGGGCAATCCGATAGAAGGTCCTTCAACCTCTCCCATGACTAGAACAAGCTTTCTTTATCCTTCATACCAAAAGCATTGATCTTACCCCTCAATTCAGCGGTCTTTGATGGGGGAAAGAACTTAGTAAGAAACTCCGTAGTCATCTCTTCCCATGTGTTATCTCTTCCAGCCGGAAGGGATTGATACTAAGCGAGCGCCTTGTCTTTCAAAGAAAAGTAGAAAGGCTTTAGCTTGTAGTTGTTGTTCTCCACTCTTGATGGTCTCAAAGTCTCCATAAGAATCTCATAGTTTTGAATGTGTTGATGTGGACATTCTCTTTCCATGCCTCCAAATTGACATTGTCGAATCATAGTTAGAACTTGAGGTCGAAGTTCATAATCATGCTCAACTGGATCTCCTAGATGAACTCTTGGACGCCGCACTTGCTGATTCGGGTTCATCCTTTGACCTAAGTTTGCGGAGCTCCAACAAAAACATCACTTCGGTCTACCATTCCGGCATCCGAGGTGGTGGGTGTATCTCGGCTGGTGCAACTAGGGCTGGATCCTGCCTCAGTCGAGCAACTGGGCCTGGTCGAGGTTGAAATTGAGCTCGTAGAGCGGCCATATCAGCTTGAATCTCTTCAGTTCTTGCACGAGTCTCCTCTCTTTCTCTCTGCATTTCTTCTTGACTGAGGCAAAGTTGTTTCAATACCTCCTTCAATTCGGCTTCAAGATCTCGATTATCTTGATCGGCCATCTTAGCTTCTTTCAATCTTCTTTTGTATGTCTTTTCTAGTTCGGGATCGTAAGGAACGATTTTCTTTTCCAGGGCGAGTTCTTCGCATAAACCTAAGGAAAGATCCTGCGAAATCACTCAAGTAAAGCAATAAATAGCAACAAGGGCAGCAACTTCAAAAGACACCTAAAACCGAACTTGGTCTTGACCAAGTCCCCGACAACGGCGCCAAAAACTTGTTCGCTCTCAGACGTGTGTGTATGGTGAACGATATAGCTTTATATTTATAACATAAAATATAAGTCTGAAACAATATGCTAACCCGCAATGTACGGATCAATTGTAATAATAGCAAATATACTCCAGGGTCGAACATAGGGACTATGGTGAAACATAGATCTGTAATTCAGTTTGTCAATAAAAAACAAGCAACAAAGCAAAGATATCAAAGACGATGTAATAATCAGATAAAGATAATCTAGATTATAGAGATTAAAGCATCCAGTTGTAGTTCCGACTCAAGATCTCAAAGGATCCCGAGAGATTTTTGATTGCCCAATTCATTTGGGAGATCGGGACTGGCTGGTGAACTTCCTAGTCATGCCCTTAGCACATGAGGACGTGATCTTAGGGATAGATTGGATTATGAGACATGGGGCGGTCCTTGACATTGGCAGGAGGACCGTGAATGTCGCCACTGAGTAGGGTCACAAGGAGATATTCCTTGGTTAGGACCTCGGCATGTCCGTTACAATTATCAGTGCAGTGAGAGCCGCACGGCTGATAGCATAGGGGTGCGAGGCCTTATGGTGTTATGCCATGAAGGAATGCAAGAGTTTGACAATAGAGGAGATACTAGTTGCCTGCGAGTTTGTAGAAGTATTTAGTGACGATTTGCCAAGGTTACCCCCACAAAGGAGCGTTGACTTTAGCATTGAGTTGGAGCCGGGCACGAGACCGATCTCGAAGGCCCCGTACCGCATGACATCGATAGAGTTGCTTGAGTTGAATAAGCAGTTGGAGGAACTTGCTGAGAAGGGCTTAAAACGCCCTAGTGTGTCCCCCTAGGGAGCACCAATATTACTTGTGAGGAAGAAGGATGGATCGATGAGGATATGCATAAATTATAGAGAGTTGTACAAGGTCCCCATCAAGAACAAGTATCCACAACCTCACATAGATGATATGTTGGACCAGTTGCATGGAGCGTCTATGTTTTCAAGGATCGACTTGAGGTCGGGTTATCACTTGCTGAGGGTGAGAGTTCAGGATATACCTAAGACAGCATTCCGGACTAGGTATGACCATTATGAGTTTGTCGTGATGCCATTCGGGCTCACTAATGTGCCGGCAGTGTTCATGGAGTCTATGAACAAGATTTTCATCGACTTCTTAGACCAGTTTGTAGTGGTCTTCATTGACGACATTCTAGTTAACTCTAGGACTCGAGAGGATCATGCCGGACACTTGAGGACATTGTTATAGATTCTGTAGGATAGCCAGCTTTATGCTAAGCTGTTTAAGTGCGAGTTCTGGATGTAAGAGGTGGCCTTCCTAGGCCATGTAGTGACTAGTGAGCGGATTAAGGTCGATCCGGGAAGATCGAGTAAGTGTCTTCTTGGCAACCTCCAAAGAATGTTAAGGAGGTTCGCAGCTTTCTCGGTTTGGCAGGCTACTGCCGCCGGTTTGTGGAAGGGTTCTCCTTAAATGCCCGACCACTTACCTGCCTTCTGAGGAACACTACTCGGTTCGTTTGGTCTGAGCCGTGTCAGCGGAGCTTTGACGAGCTGAAGAGGAAATTAATGTCTACTCCGATTTTAGCATAGCCCGAGGGTACATATGGCTTTGTGGTATATAGTGACGCATCCAAGCTAGGCTTGGGGTGTGTCTTGATATAGAGGGGTAAGGTCATAGCCTATGCGTCTCGGCAGCTGAAGACGTATAAGGAGAACTACCTCACGCACGACCTAGAGTTAGCTGCAGTAGTCCATGCTCTTAAGATCTGGCGCCTCTATCTCTATGGGGCGACGTGTCAGATCTTCACAGACCATAAGAGTCTGAAATACATATTCACTCAGCAGGAGTTGAATAACCGCCAGAGGAAGTGGCTAAAGTTGATCAAGGATTTCGACCTTAAGATTCTCTACCACCAAGCAAAGGCGAATGTGGTTGCTGACGCTTTGAGTCAGAAGACGCCTCGGGAGAAGGCGATATCCCTGTTGACAGTACAGTCACAATTGTAGAGAGATTTGGCTTGGTTAGAGGTGGAGATTCAGTTCCCAGATATAGTCCATCATTTGGCTACCTTGGAGTTACTACCTGATCTGTTGGGAGAGATCCGACAGAAGCAGGAGACCTGTCCGACTATGACCACGATTCGAGATCGGATGTCTCGAGATGAGGCACCTCAGTTCACTATTGGTACTGACGGAGTGATGAGACGTCGGTACCGTCTTTGTGTGCCATCAGACAGTGAGTTGAGACAAAGGATATTGGGTGAGGCCCATGCTATGCCATAATTAGTATATCTAGGAGCGAGTAAGATGTACAAGGATGTCAGACGTTCCTTCTGGTTGGGTGGTTTGAAGCCCGACGTGGATCGGTATGTAGCTCATTGTGCAACGTGGCAACAGGTCAAGATTGAGCATCGTAGGTCCGGAGGAGAGCTCCACCCACTGTCAGTGCCCCAATGGAAGTGGGAAGACATATCGTTGGATTTCGTCACGGTATTGAGACTCAACAGAGGTTTTGATGCTATTTGGGTAGTGGTAGACCGTCTGGCGAAGACCGCACGTTTCATTCATATTAAGGAAATGTGGCCGGTAAGTGGTCTAGTGGTAGACATCACGTTTCATTCCTACAAGGATGTGAGAAAAGTGAGGCTTCTGTAGTTATTGTGCGTAAGGAGAATACATAAATAGGGTGCATGTATGTTATGGTAGATGTGACGTGGAACGGAGAATCTGGATCATAGTAACTGTGCAAACTTTGAGCTTATGAAGTTAGAGCTTGAGAAGTAATGTGTTGAGTCTTTGGTGACGTGGTTGAAGAATTTCGCCTAGCATTCCCCACAAGACACATTGGTACGGTTGTGAAGTTGTTCATGGAATACCCATATATGCATAAGGTGACCAACAAGAGTAAGAAAAGATCAAAGTTTTGAAGGTTGATGTTAACATGAAATGTACGAGAAGCATTTGGACGACCAGTTGCCATGACTTGTTGATAAAGGTTCATTAGAACCAATGCACTGCCATAGAAAACACCAGACGTGATCTTGAACTCTTGATTTGAAGTTCATGTTGGAATATATCTTAAACTCTTGATTTGAAGTTGTGATGGAGAACACTAGTTTGCGAAATGAGAGACAGTTATCTCCGTTGGTACATCGAGTACCATGAGCCGACAAGATAACAATAAAGAACGAGTATCAGTCACCACGGATAGATGATCCACTCGATCGGTTGCAAGGTTCAGTAGTCTCTTCTAAAATTCAGTTAAGGTTCTGATTGTCACCAATTGTGAATTCGAGACTGTGATATTGCAAATACAGCCTTCCGGACAAGCCATGGTCTCTACGAGTTGTTGTGATTGTATATGGACTTACTAATTCTCGAGATAAGATACTTTGGTCTACTCTCAAAGAAGAGAGAAGTTGTATGGCAAGTTGTCGCGGGGTAACAACCCCCGAAGGATGTGAAAGAAGTTAAAAGTTTTCTTGGATGTGTTGGTAAAATCCGTATTTGTGGAGAGGTTCTCCTAAAGGATTTGGTGTTGTACAACTGTTTTGACATTTCCTCGAGGTATAAAGGATTTGGTGTTGTACAAGTGATTCTCCAAGACAAGGTCTTGATTGAGTATTGAGGAACGAGGAAAAAGTAATAGCATACGTGTCTCGTTAGTAGAAGAGGTGTGAAGTAAAGTACTTCCTTCATTACTTGGAACTTGCAACAAGATTGAGAAGATGTAACATTAAAGTTTAGTTTAACGGGACCAATTAAGAAGTTTAACCTTCTGTGTTAGAGGCAATCAAAGAGAAACAAAATGGAATGCTGCATTGCGAAAGACCCGAAAAGGAAGTTGAGTTTCCGATATATCGGACCTTTTTGAGATCTTAGCGCAAGTTGGGAAAGTGGGTTACCGGTTGGCATGGCCGCCGAGAGTAGAGGGTGTTTACCGGTGTTTCAGGTGTATTAGTCGAGGTAGTAAATGCAAGACTCGAGACGTGTTGTCAGTCATGATGATCTAGTGGCAGACGAGAAACCACTGAGTCTAACTGGAAGACGGAGGATAGTATATTTGGTTGAGTTTACACTGAGCTATTATCATCGATAGAATTGACGGGTTAGACCTAGAAGGTTTAAGCCTTCTTAGGAGGATCTCATGCAACGCCCCATTTATTGGGTGCGTTTTCGATATTTATTTTTTCCCTACATTTATCGATATTTCAATAACTTAAATAATTTTTACGATTGTTTTCACATTGTAAATTAAATTTTTATGAGTTTATGTATTTTACATTTATATATATATATATATTCCGTATTTTATTTCACGGAAAGTTCGGGAGTTTTCCGAACCGAAAATCCCGTTCCAATTAATTTGATCGAGTTTATTTCAATTCCCGATGTCATGTTGTTAAGTAATTATTTTTATTTTTCTTTTCTTTCCCACCTTCTCTTTCCAACATGATTAGCGCTCTGCACCGACTCCTCGCTCCCTCTGCACTTGACCCCTCGTTCCAACCTTCATTTCGATTACCCTCACTTCTCCTCACTCAATGATTTTCCCTTTGTTCCCTTGCCCTCAGCCTCACGCCCTTCTCCTCTTCTGCTGCAACATTCCAATATAATATATATAAAGGTCGGTGGCCCTATTACCGGTTTATATGTTATAATTTAAGCGATAAAACACACACATACCACCACCAAACACGCAACGAATCTAATACATAGAATACGAGCTAAGTAAGTCCGGAGACTTAACTTATCGCCACACTCAACTCACAGCACTCTTCTTTCCCTTGGTAAGGAGTCCGCAACCTGCTCATAAGAAGATAACTATATCAACAACTCGCTTAACTCAAGAAGTCTAAGACTTCTAAACAAATGATCTACGCAAGATCATTTGACTCACTTTCTACGACCGCACCCTAGAATCTCTCATGCTCACATCACACTTAACACAAGCTAGAAGTCATTAGACTTCTTGACCCTATGATCTCGTAGGATCATAACCCATAACACATACTAGGATAAACAAGCCTAGTCACAACAACCTGAACGGTAACAACACTAGGCTAGGATACGCATATCCTAGCCCATAACCTCACAACCACAACGAACACTCTCAACCTCACAAGCCTCACAAGGAACAACATTATACTCATCCCACGAGTCAAATCATAACATACATCAACAAACCTTAGAACATATGAAGATCCTCAAACACTCACCTTAGGTGCAAGCCACTACTTGGCATTCTCATCTATCCTAGGTCCAACCTAGCATGATACTATCATAACACTCTCAAAGATCATCTAAGAATACATACCCAAGTTAGGGAACTCACCACACAAAGGCACGGGCTCGGAAGGAGGAAGAACAACCGCAAAGAGAGAAGAAGACCGCAAGGGAGGGCCGGCAGATCCAGTGGCCGCCCCTGCGGTGCTGTCCAGCCGCGGGGGCGGTAGAGCTCTTGTGGCCGATCTGCGATGGCTTCTTCGATGGTCTTCTTGATGTGCCATGGCCTCCTAGCTCCTTGCTTGGCTTCGAAACATCTACCACATGGATCCATACTCAAGACAGCATCCTAGACATGATCCACTCATATGCAAGCCAAAAGGGAGAAGAAAAGCTTAATATCCAAGGCTTCCACCACTAGAGCTCAATGAAGAGGATGAAGGTGAGGGAGGGGAAAGAAGAAGACTTACCCATCCAAACGGATCTGCAGAGGACACCAAGTCTGAACAACTCACAAGTAAGAGGTAGGGAAAGAGGAGGGCCTCCATGGAAGAGTTTCCAAGTTCAAAGCCAAAAGAGAGAGAGAGTGTGGAGGAGGAGGGAACCATTTCACGTAAAAGTGAAATGAGACGAGGGAGAGAGAAAGGGACAAGGCTGCCACGAAAGAGGGAACCCAAGGTTCAGTTGACCCATCCTCTCACTTACGCTAGGAACCGAGGGGTCCAAAAGCAAGAGTGAAATAATGAGGGGTCGGGATGGGATTTTGGAATAAATCCCGTTACTAAGTGTCTCATGCATGCGGGAAACCTGAGCCGTGCCCGCGTGAAGGTCGATGACTTGCTCACAATCCGGAATAAAAATTCCGGATGTTACAACTAATTCCCCTAAAAACAAGTTTCGTCCCGAAACTTGCTAAACACCGCACTCTTTGGTGACTAACTCGGTAACCACTCAAAACCGTAACGTCTCAACACTCTACCTGATAACCATCACACACCCGTATACCCGCATACACATACTCGCATAATAAGACAAAAGCTAACCAATCATACAACACATTCCTGCTCGGGGCACAAAACACATAAACTTGCACATGCGCGTAACATCTAACCTATCGGCCAACTTGATGTAACTAGATCATCGTAAAGACTCCGACAAAGATACTATACCACGTCCTCCCGGTAGCCTCATCGCCTCCTCGTCTATCCCTAGATCATCACAACTAAGATCATATCTCGAGTCATACACTTCTTCCATCGATCGTCAAACCTGAAATCTGTTGAACGTCCTCCACTCTCGGTGCCCACGCCAACCGGTAAACAACTTCCCAAATCGCGTCAATATCTCCAAAAAGGTTCGATATATATTGGAACCAAACTCCCTTCTAATGACCAACACGTATGACGCTAGGAACCGAGGTGATGAAGGATCATCTAAGCTAACTCCATCTTCACCACCTCAAGGGACTCTAACAAGAGCGCAAGCTAAACATCAAGCTGAGATAGATGCTCTTTTCCTAAACATGGTCCAAGAAGCTCAACCAAGTCCACCTTTCATCAAGTCTAAGGACCATCTTGTGGATCAGCCACGAACACATACCAGCCAAGATGAATAATGGAGCTTAAATTGTATATCTAGTTGTTGGGCAGGCCTTGAGACGCATTTCAAAGGACGGCCGGAGGCCTTGAAATCAGATACAAGGGGTTTCACGTATGTGCATGTACATGGCTAGATGATCATTTAAGTATGTGGACGTGAAAGACTTAATAGGATAGTTTAATTAGGCCCAATTGTGTTATACGTTTGTTGGGCTTTATTTAACTCACACTCAATGTAATTATTGTAATTAGTTTCTTTTTTCTGTTTTAGAAGAAAAGGCGTAGGATGTATATAAAGCCTTTTCTGAATTGAATCCAAGAGAATTCAGTCATTCTTGTCTCGTGAGTTTGTGTGTGTGATCTGGCTTTCTCGTTCTTGTGTATGTCAATCTCCTTCGAGATTGGTGCTGCAAGTCGAACAACACACCCTCTTCGTGCTCTCAATTCTCAGATCGATTGTGTGGAGTTGTAAGAAGTGGGGTCGAATTGTCACTGGTTTGGTTCTTGGATCTCGAATCCAAGGGTTCTATCATTGTTCCTTTTGGTTCTTCTTGTCCCTTTTTGTTTTCTTGTTTTCATTGTTGTCCTTGTTTGTTAATTTTGTGTGTTCTTCATTCTTTAGAACAGGTTGTTCGTCTAGATCCTTTCATCATGGCTAATCCCCGCATCAATTGGTATCAGAGCGCAGTTGACGTCCAACCACCAAAAAGAGTCGGTAAATCAATCATAAAATAACAAAAAGAGTCTGTTTTGATTTTTGCAATTGATCATTGTCTTTTGTTTGAGTCTATTTCCGTTTCTATCTTCTACTCTAAGCTTTGTTTGTGTCTAACAAGTTTGTTCCTTGTTTGTGAGTTCTGGACACCGGAAACCACCATAGCACCACACCAACCACCATCACAGCACCATCAACCACCATTTTTCCCTCAACCACATTAGCCACACTAGAACTAGTTGAACAAAAACCAAACGTGGCTGTTTCTCTTCCTACATCTAGTAAACGCATAATTGGAGTTGATTTACCGTATTTCCTACTAATCCGGCACAAAACTTGAAGTAGTTATTTTCCTCCTACATATTTGGCACGTTGAATCAGTTGCAACAAATCTAGGAGCTGAGATTTGATCTTACCCTGAAGATTCGCAACAGCTTGGCCCGCGTTTATCTGCAAACAAGAATTAGGTTTATTTCTTTCTTTTTTTGTTTCTTCTTATTTCTTATTTCTTGAGTTAAAAAAAGAAAAGAAAAGAGAAGAAAAAGAATTAAAAAAAGAAGAAAGAAATCCGAAATCAAAAAAAAAAAGGAATCACATCTTTTCATTTCATTCTAGTTTATATTGTTTTTTATTTCATTCCTTCTTATTCATAGTTTGTAATTAGCCTAGTGTTATTCAACAACAAAGAAGACTTCAAGAAAGGACTTCATTCAAGTATCTCGTCTCAGTCGGAGGAAGAACCCCCTGCCATTACGGCCATCCTAGAGGAGTTTAAGGATGTGCTTTCGGAAGAGATACCTCATGGCCTTCCACCTTTGAGAGGCATAGAGCATCTAAAGGACCTTATCCCCGGAGCTCCTAGATAAGTGATATGTTAGAGAAAGCCTTAGCCCTTGCGCCGTTCCTGTCCTATTAGTGCCTAAGAAGGACAAAACTTGGAGGATGTGTGTTGATTGTAGGACTATCAACAACATAACCATTAAGTACCACCACCCTATTCCCCACCTCGATGACATGCTTGATGAGCTCCATGGTGCCACTACATTCAGCAAGATAGACCTTCGGAGTGGCTACCATGAGATCCGAATGAAGGAGGGGGAAGAGTGGAAGACAGCCTTCAAGACTAAATTTGGGTTGTATGAATGGCTTGTTATGCCATTTGGGTTAATTAATGCTACATCTACTTTTATGCATTTAATGAACCATGTTTTGAGACAATTCATTGGGAGATTTGTTGTAGTGTATTTTGATGATATCTTAATCTATAGCAGGTCCCTAGAGGAGCATGGAGAACATCTAAGGGAAGTTGTTTCTACCCTTAGGGCTGAACAATTGTATGCCAACCTAAAGAAATGTAGCTTTTGCACTAATGAAGTTATATTTCTTGGTTTTGTAGTGACTGCATAAGGTCTACAAGTGGATGAGGAGAAGATTAGAGCTATTAGAGATTGGCCAACACCTACATCCATTAGCCATGTAAGGAGTTTCCATGGGCTTGCAAGTTTCTATAGGCGCTTTCTGAGGGACTTCAATACCATTGTTGCACCCTTGACGGAGATTTCCAAGAAACATGCACCGTTTGTGTGGGATGAAGCTCAAGAACGTGCTTTCAACAAGCTGAAGTTGGTTCTCACCGAGGCACCCTTACTAGCTCTCCCTGACTTCACTAGGCCTTTCGAAGTGGAGTGTGATGCATCAAGAATTGGCATAGGAGGTGTGCTTATGCAAGAAGGTAAGCCTATTGGCTTTTTCAGTGAAAAGCTTAAAGGGGCATGTCTTAACTACTCTACATATGATAAAGAGTTGATTGCATTATTTAGAGTACTTCAGACATGGCAACACTACTTGTGGCCTAGAGAGTTTATTTTGCATTCTGATCATGAATCTTTAAAACATTTTCCGAGTCAAGATAAACTAGATAGGAGGAATGGTAGATGGATGGAATTTATTGAAACTTTTCCCTATGTTATCAAGTATAAAAAGGGAAATGACAATGTAGTTGCGGATGCTCTTTCTAGGAGGCTTACATTGCTAACCACATTGGATGCTAGGGTGTTAGGATTTGTTTACATTAAGGAGCTATATGAATCTGATCTTGACATTGGAGAAACATATAAGCTTTGTGCGCAAAAATGTTCATTAGATAAATTCTATTTGTTTGAGGGATTTCTGTTTCGAGTAGATATGGTGTGCATACCTAGGTGTTCCCTTCATTTGCTGTTAGTAGAAGAAGCCCATAAAAGAGGTTTAATGGGTCATTTTGGGAGGGATAAAACTTATCCTATGTTGTACTCACATTTTTATTGGCCACATATGCTTAGGGATGTTGAAAATGTGCTTAAAAGGTGTTTAGAGTGCCTTAGAGCTAAATCGAAAGTGAAGCCTCATGGATTGTATACACCTTTGCCAATCCCCACAACCCCTTGGGAAGACATTAGCATGGATTTCATAGTGGGATTGCCCAGGACTAGAAGAGGTAGGGATTCGATATTTGTGGTTGTAGATCGATTCTCAAAGATGGCTCACTTTATTGCTTGTCACAAAACTGATGATGCAACCAATATAGCTAATTTGTTCTTTCGGGAAGTAGTTAGGTTACATGGTATTCCAAGGACAATAGTGAGTGATAGGGATGTTAAGTTCTTGAGTTACTTTTGGAAAACTCTTTGGGGAAAGCTAGGCACTAAGTTCTTATTTTCTACATCGAGCCATCCACAAACTGATGGGCAAACAGAAGTAACTAATAGGACCCTAACAACACTTCTAATGGTTGTCCTCGAAAAGAATTTGAAAGAATGGGAAGATGTCTTGCCACATGTTGAGTTTGCCTATAATAGAGTCGCCTAGTCATCTACTTCCATCTCTCCCTTTGAGTGTGTTTATGGATTTAATCCACTAACCCCTTTTGATCTTACACCGTTACCTAAGAAGGAGCGAGTGGATTTAAGTGCTAAAACGCATGTTGAATACATCAAGGAGCTACATAGTAGGACAAGGATCAAGCTCGAGGAGAAAGGAAAATTAAATGCAGAAAAGGCGAATCAAGGACGCAAGAAGATTATATTTGAAACCGGCGACCTTGTATGGCTACATTTGAGGAAGGAGAGGTTTCAAAAGCCTCGGAAATCCAAGCTCTCCCCAAGAGGAAATGGGCCTTTCAAGGTGCTACACAAGGCGGATGATAACGCCCTTGTGCTTGACTTGCTGGATGATTATGCTTGTGAACCTACATTCAATGTGAGGGATCTAAGTCCTTTTCCGCTCCTGGATGATGATCAATGCAACTCGAGGTCGAATTCTTCCAAATAAGGGGATAATGATGAAGGATCATCCGAGCTAACTCCATCTTCACCACCTCAAGGGACTCTAACAAGAGCGCAAGCTAAACGTCAAGCTGAGATGGCTGCTCTTTTCCTATTCATGGTCCATGAAGCTCAACCAAGTCCACCTTCATCAAGTCTAAGGACCATCTTGTGGATCAGCTATGAACACATCCGAACAAAGATGATTAATGGAGCTTAAATTGTATTTCTAGTTGTTGGGCAGGCCTTCAGACACATTTCAAAGGACAACCGGAGGCCTTGAAATAAGATACAAGGGGTTTCACGTATGTGCATGTGCATGGCTGGATGATCATTTAAGAATGTGGACGTGAGAGACTGAATAGGAGAGTTTAATTAGGCCCAATTGTGTTATATGTTTGCTGGGCTTTATTTAACTCTCTCTCAATGTAATTACTGTAATTAGGTTCTTTTTTCTATTTTAGAAGAAAAGGCCTAGGATGTATATAAAGCCTTTTCTCTCTTCTTTTGTAGTTAGACAAGTTTTATACAAGTTTTGCTAAGAGCATTTCAGAATTGAATCCAAGAGAACTCAATCATTCTTGTCTCGTGAATTTGTTTGTGATCTAGCTTTCTCGTTCTTGTGTATGTCAATCTCCTTCGGGATTGATCTTGCAAGTCGAACAAGCACCCTCTTCGTGCTCTCGATTCTCAGATCGATTGTGTGGAGTTGTAAGAAGCGGGGTCGAAATGTCACTGGTTTGGTTCTTGGATCTCGAATCCAAGGGTTCTATCATTTTTCCTTACGGTTCTTCTTGTCCCTTTTTGTTTTATGGTTTTCATTGTTGTCCTTGCTTGTTAATTTTGGGTGTTCTTCATTCTTTAGAACAGGTTGTTCGTCTAGATCCGTTCATCGCGGCTAATTCCCGCATCAATTGATATCAGAGCGCAGTTGACGTCCAACCACCAAAAAGAGTAGGTAAATCATTAATAAAATCACAAAAAGAGTCTGTTTTGATCATTGCAATTGATCATTGTCTTTTGATTGAGTCTATTTCCGTTTCTATCTTCTACTGTAAGCTTTGTTTGAGTCTAACGAGTTTGTTTCTTGTTTGTGAGTTCTGGACACCGGAAACCACCATAGCACCACACCAACCACCATCACACCACCATCAACCACCATTTTTCCCTCAACCACATTAGCCACACTAGAACCAGTTGAACAAAAACCAAACGTGGTTGTTTCTCTTCCTACATCCAGTAAACGCATAATAGGAGTTGATTTAGCGTGCTTCCTACTAATCCGGCGCAGAACTTGAAGTAGTTATTTTCCTCCTACAGATTTGGCACATTGAATCAGTTGCAACAAATCTAGGAGCTGAGATTTGATCTTATTCTGAAGATTTGCAACAGCTTGGCCCGCATTTATCTGCAAACAAGAATTAGGTTTATTTCTTTCTTTTTTTGTTTCTTCTTATTTCTGATTTCTTGAGTTAAAAAAAGAAAAGAAAAGAAAAAGGATAAAAAAAAAGAAGAAAGAAATCCGAAATCAAAAAAAAAAAGGAATCAGATCTTTTCATTTCATTCTAGTTTATATTGTTTTTTATTTCATTCTTTCTAATTCATAGTTTGTAATTAGCCTAGTGTTATTCAACAACAAAGAAGACTTCAAGAAAGGACATCATTCAAGTATCTCGTCTAAGTCGGAGGAAGAACCAAGCATCTCGTTGAACCTATCTAGCCACACCTAGCTACTGTCCATTTTCGGCCATCAAACACCGTAGCTCAGCCTTCCTTAACCTCATCCTACGGTGTCTAGGGTTCACTTCTTGGGTCTTACGAGTAAGTTCTTTCAAAGCTTATCTTCAGTTCTAAATTTTTGGGAGCTCTATGAATCTAATCTTCACTTTGGAGAAACATATAAGCTTTGTGTTCAAATAGGTTCCTTATATAAATTCTATTTGTTTGAGGGATTTCTGTTTCGAGTAGATAAGGTGTGCATACCTAGGTGTTGCCTTCGCTTGTTGTTAGTAGAAGAAGCCCATAAAAGAGGTTTAATGGGTCATTTTGGGAGGGATAAAACTAATGCTATGCTGCACTCACATTTTTATTGGCAACATATGCTTAGGGATGTTGAAAATGTGCTTAAAAGGTGTTTAGAGTGCCTTAGAGCTAAATCGAAAGTGAAGCCTCATGGATTGTATACACCTTTGCCAATCCCCACAGCCCCTTGGGAAGACATTAGCATGGATTTCATATTGGGATTGCTTAGGACTAGAAGAGGTAAAGATTCGATATTTGTGGTTGTAGATCGATTCTCTAAGATGGCTCACTTCATTGCTTGTCACAAAACTGATGATGCAACCAATATAGCTAATTTGTTCTTTCGGGAAGTAGTTAGGTTACATGGTATTCCAAGGACAATAGTGAGTGATAGGGATGTTATGTTCATGAGTTACTTTTGGAAAACTCTTTGGGGAAAGCTAGGCACTAAGTTCTTATTTTCTACATCAAGCCATCCCCAAACTGATGGGCAAACAGAAGTAACTAATAGGAGCCTAACAACACTTCTAATGGTTGTCATCGAGAAGAATTTGAAAGAATAGGAAGATGTCTTGCCACATGTTTAGTTTGCCTATAATAGAGTCGCCCACTCATCTATTTCCATCTCTCCCTTTGAGTGTGTTTATGGCTTTAATCCACTAACCCCTTTTGATCTTAAACCGTTACCTAAGAAGGAGCGAGTAGATTTAAGTGCTAAAACGCAGGTTGAACACATCAAGGAGCTACATAGTAGGACAACGATCAAGCTCGAGGAGAAAGGCAAATTAAACGCAGAAAAGGCGAATCAAGGATTCAAGAAGATTATATTTGAAACCGGCGACCTTGTATGGCTACATTTGAGGAAGGAGAGGTTTCAACAGCTTCGGAAATCCATGCTCTCCCCAAGAGGAAATGGGCCTTTCAAGGTGCTACACAAGGCGGGTGACAACGCCCTTGTGCTTGACTTGCCGGATTATTATGCTTATGATCCCACATTCAATGTGAGGGATCTAACTCCTTTTCCACTCCTGGATGATGATCAAGGCAATTCGAGGTCAAACTCTTCCAAAGAAGGGGAGACTGATGAAGGATCATTTGAGCTAACTCCATCTTCACCACCTCAAGGGACTCTAACAAGAGCGCAAGCTAAACGTCAAGCTGAGATGGATGCTCTTTTCCTAAACATGGTCCATGAAGCTCAACCAAGGCCACATTCATCAAGTCTAAGGACTATCTTGTTGATCAGCCACGAACACATCCCAACCAAGATGATTAATGGAGCATAAATTGGATATCTAGTTGTTGGGCAGGCCTTGAGACACATTTCAAAGGATGGCCGGAGGCCTTGAAATCAGATACAAGGGGTTTCACGTATGTGCATGTGCATGGCTGGATGATCATTTAAGTATGTGGACGTGAGAGACTGAATAGGAGAGTTTAATTAGGCCCAATTGTGTTAAATGTTTGCTGGGCTTTATTTAACTCTCTCTCAATGTAATTAGTGTAATTAGTTTCTTTTTTTCTGTTTTAGAAGAAAAGGCCTAGGATGTATATAAAGCCTTTTCTCTCTTCTTTTGTAGTTAGACAAGTTTTATACAAGTTTTGCTAAGAGCATTTCAGAGTTGAATCCAAGAGAATTCAATCATTCTTGTCTCGTGAGTTTGTGTGTGTGATCTGGCTTTCTCGTTCATGTGTATGTCAATCTCCTTCGGGATTGTTCTTGCATGTCGAACAAGGCACCCTCTTCGTGCTCTCGATTCTCAGATCGATTGTGTGGAGTTGTAAGAAGCGGGGTCGAAATGTCACTGGTTTGGTTCTTGGATCTCGAATCCATGGGTTCTATCATTTTTCATTACGGTTCTTCTTGTCCCTTTTTGTTTTATGGTTTTCATTGTTGTCCTTGCTTGTTAATTTTGGGTGTTCTTCATTCTTTAGAACAGGTTGTTCGTCTAGATCCGTTCATCGCGGCTAATTCCCGCATCAATTGATATCAGAGCGCAGTTGACGTCCAACCACCAAAAAGAGTAGGTAAATCAATAATAAAATCACAAAAAGAGTCTGTTTTGATCATTGCAATTGATCATTGTCTTTTGTTTGAGTCTATTTCCGTTTCTATCTTCTACTGTAAGCTTTGTTTGAGTCTAACGAGTTTGTTCCTTGTTTGTGAGTTCTGGACACCGGAAACCACCATAGCACCACACCAACCACCATCACACCACCATCAACCACCATTTTTCCCTCAACCACATTAGCCACACTAGAACTAGTTGAACAAAAACCAAACGTGGTTGTTTCTCTTCCTACATCCAGTAAACGCATAATTGGAGTTGATTTAGCGTGCTTCCTACTAATCCGGCGCAGAATTTGAAGTAGTTATTTTCCTCCTAAAGATTTGGCACATTGAATCAGTTGCAACAAATCTAGGAGCTGAGATTTGGTCTTATTTTGAAGATTTGCAACAGCTTCGCCCGCATTTATCTGCAAACAAGAATTAGGTTTATTTCTTTCTTTTTTTGTTTCTTCTTATTTCTGATTTCTTGAGTTAAAAAAAGAAAAGAAAAGAAAAAGGATAAAAAAAAAGAAGAAAGAAATCCGAAATCAAAAAAAAAAAGGAATCAGATCTTTTCATTTCATTCTAGTTTATATTGTTTTTTGTTTCATTCTTTCTAATTCATAGTTTGTAATTAGCCTAGTGTTATTCAACAACAAAGAAGACTTCAAGAAAGGACATCATTCAAGTATCTCGTCTAAGTCGGAGGAAGAACCAAGCATCTCGTTGAACCTATCTAGCCACACCTAGCTACTGTCCATTTTCGGCCATCAAACACCGTAGCTCAGCCTTCCTTAACCTCATCCAACGGTGTCTAGGGTTCACTTCTTGGGTCTTACGAGTAAGTTCTTTCAAAGCTTATCTTCAGTTCTAAATTTTTGGGAGCTCTATGAATCTAATCTTCACTTTGGAGAAACATATAAGCTTTGTGTTCAAATAGGTTCCTTATATAAATTCTATTTGTTTGAGGGATTTCTGTTTCGAGTAGATAAGGTGTGCATACCTAGGTGTTGCCTTCGCTTGTTGTTAGTAGAAGAAGCCCATAAAAGAGGTTTAATGGGTCATTTTGGGAGGGATAAAACTAATGCTATGCTGCACTCACATTTTTATTGGCAACATATGCTTAGGGATGTTGAAAATGTGCTTAAAAGGTGTTTAGAGTGCCTTAGAGCTAAATCGAAAGTGAAGCCTCATGGATTGTATACACCTTTGCCAATCCCCACAGCCCCTTGGGAAGACATTAGCATGGATTTCATATTGGGATTGCTTAGGACTAGAAGAGGTAAAGATTCGATATTTGTGGTTGTAGATCGATTCTCTAAGATGGCTCACTTCATTGCTTGTCACAAAACTGATGATGCAACCAATATAGCTAATTTGTTCTTTCGGGAAGTAGTTAGGTTACATGGTATTCCAAGGACAATAGTGAGTGATAGGGATGTTATGTTCATGAGTTACTTTTGGAAAACTCTTTGGGGAAAGCTAGGCACTAAGTTCTTATTTTCTACATCAAGCCATCCCCAAACTGATGGGCAAACAGAAGTAACTAATAGGAGCCTAACAACACTTCTAATGGTTGTCATCGAGAAGAATTTGAAAGAATAGGAAGATGTCTTGCCACATGTTTAGTTTGCCTATAATAGAGTCGCCCACTCATCTATTTCCATCTCTCCCTTTGAGTGTGTTTATGGCTTTAATCCACTAACCCCTTTTGATCTTAAACCGTTACCTAAGAAGGAGCGAGTAGATTTAAGTGCTAAAACGCAGGTTGAACACATCAAGGAGCTACATAGTAGGACAACGATCAAGCTCGAGGAGAAAGGCAAATTAAACGCAGAAAAGGCGAATCAAGGATTCAAGAAGATTATATTTGAAACCGGCGACCTTGTATGGCTACATTTGAGGAAGGAGAGGTTTCAACAGCTTCGGAAATTCATGCTCTCCCCAAGAGGAAATGGGCCTTTCAAGGTGCTACACAAGGCGGGTGACAACGCCCTTGTGCTTGACTTGCCGGATTATTATGCTTATGATCCCACATTCAATGTGAGGGATCTAACTCCTTTTCCACTCCTGGATGATGATCAAGGCAATTCGAGGTCAAACTCTTCCAAAGAAGGGGAGACTGATGAAGGATCATTTGAGCTAACTCCATCTTCACCACCTCAAGGGACTCTAACAAGAGCGCAAGCTAAACGTCAAGCTGAGATGGATGCTCTTTTCATAAACATGGTCCATGAAGCTCAACCAAGGCCACATTCATCAAGTCTAAGGACTATCTTGTTGATCAGCCACGAACACATCCCAACCAAGATGATTAATGGAGCATAAATTGGATATCTAGTTGTTGGGCAGGCCTTGAGACACATTTCAAAGGATGGCCGGAGGCCTTGAAATCAGATACAAGGGGTTTCACGTATGTGCATGTGCTTGGCTGGATGATCATTTAAGTATGTGGACGTGAGAGACTGAATAGGAGAGTTTAATTAGGCCCAATTGTGTTAAATGTTTGCTGGGCTTTATTTAACTCTCTCTCAATGTAATTAGTGTAATTAGTTTCTTTTTTTCTGTTTTAGAAGAAAAGGCCTAGGATGTATATAAAGCCTTTTCTCTCTTCTTTTGTAGTTAGACAAGTTTTATACAAGTTTTGCTAAGAGCATTTCAGAGTTGAATCCAAGAGAATTCAATCATTCTTGTCTCGTGAGTTTGTGTGTGTGATCTGGCTTTCTCGTTCATGTGTATGTCAATCTCCTTCGGGATTGTTCTTGCATGTCGAACAAGGCACCCTCTTCGTGCTCTCGATTCTCAGATCGATTGTGTGGAGTTGTAAGAAGCGGGGTCGAAATGTCACTGGTTTGGTTCTTGGATCTCGAATCCATGGGTTCTATCATTTTTCATTACGGTTCTTCTTGTCCCTTTTTGTTTTATGGTTTTCATTGTTGTCCTTGCTTGTTAATTTTGGGTGTTCTTCATTCTTTAGAACAGGTTGTTCGTCTAGATCCGTTCATCGCGGCTAATTCCCGCATCAATTGATATCAGAGCGCAGTTGACGTCCAACCACCAAAAAGAGTAGGTAAATCAATAATAAAATCACAAAAAGAGTCTGTTTTGATCATTGCAATTGATCATTGTCTTTTGATTGAGTCTATTTCCGTTTCTATCTTCTACTGTAAGCTTTGTTTGAGTCTAACGAGTTTGTTTCTTGTTTGTGAGTTCTGGACACCGGAAACCACCATAGCACCACACCAACCACCATCACACCACCATCAACCACCATTTTTCCCTCAACCACATTAGCCACACTAGAACCAGTTGAACAAAAACCAAACGTGGTTGTTTCTCTTCCTACATCCAGTAAACGCATAATTGGAGTTGATTTAGCGTGCTTCCTACTAATCCGGCGCAGAATTTGAAGTAGTTATTTTCCTCCTACAGATTTGGCACATTGAATCAGTTGCAACAAATCTAGGAGCTGAGATTTGATCTTATTCTGAAGATTTGCAACAGCTTCGCCCGCATTTATCTGCAAACAAGAATTAGGTTTATTTCTTTCTTTTTTTGTTTCTTCTTATTTCTGATTTCTTGAGTTAAAAAAAGAAAAGAAAAGAAAAAGGATAAAAAAAAAGAAGAAAGAAATCCGAAATCAAAAAAAAAAAGGAATCAGATCTTTTCATTTCATTCTAGTTTATATTGTTTTTTATTTCATTCTTTCTAATTCATAGTTTGTAATTAGCCTAGTGTTATTCAACAACAAAGAAGACTTCAAGAAAGGACATCATTCAAGTATCTCGTCTAAGTCGGAGGAAGAACCAAGCATCTCGTTGAACCTATCTAGCCACACCTAGCTACTGTCCATTTTCGGCCATCAAACACCGTAGCTCAGCCTTCCTTAACCTCATCCTACGGTGTCTAGGGTTCACTTCTTGGGTCTTACGAGTAAGTTCTTTCAAAGCTTATCTTCAGTTCTAAATTTTTGGGAGCTCTATGAATCTAATCTTCACTTTGGAGAAACATATAAGCTTTGTGTTCAAATAGGTTCCTTATATAAATTCTATTTGTTTGAGGGATTTCTGTTTCGAGTAGATAAGGTGTGCATACCTAGGTGTTGCCTTCGCTTGTTGTTAGTAGAAGAAGCCCATAAAAGAGGTTTAATGGGTCATTTTGGGAGGGATAAAACTAATGCTATGCTGCACTCACATTTTTATTGGCAACATATGCTTAGGGATGTTGAAAATGTGCTTAAAAGGTGTTTAGAGTGCCTTAGAGCTAAATCGAAAGTGAAGCCTCATGGATTGTATACACCTTTGCCAATCCCCACAGCCCCTTGGGAAGACATTAGCATGGATTTCATATTGGGATTGCTTAGGACTAGAAGAGGTAAAGATTCGATATTTGTGGTTGTAGATCGATTCTCTAAGATGGCTCACTTCATTGCTTGTCACAAAACTGATGATGCAACCAATATAGCTAATTTGTTCTTTCGGGAAGTAGTTAGGTTACATGGTATTCCAAGGACAATAGTGAGTGATAGGGATGTTATGTTCATGAGTTACTTTTGGAAAACTCTTTGGGGAAAGCTAGGCACTAAGTTCTTATTTTCTACATCAAGCCATCCCCAAACTGATGGGCAAACAGAAGTAACTAATAGGAGCCTAACAACACTTCTAATGGTTGTCATCGAGAAGAATTTGAAAGAATAGGAAGATGTCTTGCCACATGTTTAGTTTGCCTATAATAGAGTCGCCCACTCATCTATTTCCATCTCTCCCTTTGAGTGTGTTTATGGCTTTAATCCACTAACCCCTTTTGATCTTAAACCGTTACCTAAGAAGGAGCGAGTAGATTTAAGTGCTAAAACGCAGGTTGAACACATCAAGGAGCTACATAGTAGGACAACGATCAAGCTCGAGGAGAAAGGCAAATTAAACGCAGAAAAGGCGAATCAAGGATTCAAGAAGATTATATTTGAAACCGGCGACCTTGTATGGCTACATTTGAGGAAGGAGAGGTTTCAACAGCTTCGGAAATCCATGCTCTCCCCAAGAGGAAATGGGCCTTTCAAGGTGCTACACAAGGCGGGTGACAACGCCCTTGTGCTTGACTTGCCGGATTATTATGCTTATGATCCCACATTCAATGTGAGGGATCTAACTCCTTTTCCACTCCTGGATGATGATCAAGGCAATTCGAGGTCAAACTCTTCCAAAGAAGGGGAGACTGATGAAGGATCATTTGAGCTAACTCCATCTTCACCACCTCAAGGGACTCTAACAAGAGCGCAAGCTAAACGTCAAGCTGAGATGGATGCTCTTTTCCTAAACATGGTCCATGAAGCTCAACCAAGGCCACATTCATCAAGTCTAAGGACTATCTTGTTGATCAGCCACGAACACATCCCAACCAAGATGATTAATGGAGCATAAATTGGATATCTAGTTGTTGGGCAGGCCTTGAGACACATTTCAAAGGATGGCCGGAGGCCTTGAAATCAGATACAAGGGGTTTCACGTATGTGCATGTGCATGGCTGGATGATCATTTAAGTATGTGGACGTGAGAGACTGAATAGGAGAGTTTAATTAGGCCCAATTGTGTTAAATGTTTGCTGGGCTTTATTTAACTCTCTCTCAATGTAATTAGTGTAATTAGTTTCTTTTTTTCTGTTTTAGAAGAAAAGGCCTAGGATGTATATAAAGCCTTTTCTCTCTTCTTTTGTAGTTAGACAAGTTTTATACAAGTTTTGCTAAGAGCATTTCAGAGTTGAATCCAAGAGAATTCAATCATTCTTGTCTCGTGAGTTTGTGTGTGTGATCTGGCTTTCTCGTTCATGTGTATGTCAATCTCCTTCGGGATTGGTCTTCCAAGTCGAACAAGGCACCCTCTTCGTGCTCTCGATTCTCAGATCGATTGTGTGGAGTTGTAAGAAGAGGGGTCGAATCGTCACTGGTTTGGTTCTTGGATCTCGAATCCAAGGGTTCTATCATTTTTCCTTACGGTTCTTCTTGTCCCTTTTTGTTTTATGGTTTTCATTGTTGTCCTTGCTTGTTAATTTTGGGTGTTCTTCATTCTTTAGAACAGGTTGTTCGTCTAGATCCGTTCATCGCGGCTAATTCCCGCATCAATTGATATCAGAGCGCAGTTGACGTCCAACCACCAAAAAGAGTAGGTAAATCAATAATAAAATCACAAAAAGAGTCTGTTTTGATCATTGCAATTGATCATTGTCTTTTGATTGAGTCTATTTCCGTTTCTATCTTCTACTGTAAGCTTTGTTTGAGTCTAACGAGTTTGTTTCTTGTTTGTGAGTTCTGGACACCGGAAACCACCATAGCACCACACCAACCACCATCACACCACCATCAACCACCATTTTTCCCTCAACCACATTAGCCACACTAGAACCAGTTGAACAAAAACCAAACGTGGTTGTTTCTCTTCCTACATCCAGTAAACGCATAATAGGAGTTGATTTAGCGTGCTTCCTACTAATCCGGCGCAGAACTTGAAGTAGTTATTTTCCTCCTACAGATTTGGCACATTGAATCAGTTGCAACAAATCTAGGAGCTGAGATTTGATCTTATTCTGAAGATTTGCAACAGCTTGGCCCGCATTTATCTGCAAACAAGAATTAGGTTTATTTCTTTCTTTTTTTGTTTCTTCTTATTTCTGATTTCTTGAGTTAAAAAAAGAAAAGAAAAGAAAAAGGATAAAAAAAAGAAGAAAGAAATCCGAAATCAAAAAAAAAAAAGGAATCAGATCTTTTCATTTCATTCTAGTTTATATTGTTTTTTATTTCATTCTTTCTAATTCATAGTTTGTAATTAGCCTAGTGTTATTCAACAACAAAGAAGACTTCAAGAAACGACATCATTCAAGTATCTCGTCTAAGTCGGAGGAAGAACCAAGCATCTCGTTGAACCTATCTAGCCACACCTAGCTACTGTCCATTTTCGGCCATCAAACACCGTAGCTCAGCCTTCCTTAACCTCATCCTACGGTGTCTAGGGTTCACTTCTTGGGTCTTACGAGTAAGTTCTTTCAAAGCTTATCTTCAGTTCTAAATTTTTGGGAGCTCTATGAATCTAATCTTCACTTTGGAGAAACATATAAGCTTTGTGTTCAAATAGGTTCCTTATATAAATTCTATTTGTTTGAGGGATTTCTGTTTCGAGTAGATAAGGTGTGCATACCTAGGTGTTGCCTTCGCTTGTTGTTAGTAGAAGAAGCCCATAAAAGAGGTTTAATGGGTCATTTTGGGAGGGATAAAACTAATGCTATGCTGCACTCACATTTTTATTGGCAACATATGCTTAGGGATGTTGAAAATGTGCTTAAAAGGTGTTTAGAGTGCCTTAGAGCTAAATCGAAAGTGAAGCCTCATGGATTGTATACACCTTTGCCAATCCCCATAGCCCCTTGGGAAGACATTAGCATGGATTTCATAGTGGGATTGCTTAGGACTAGAAGAGGTAAAGATTCGATATTTGTGGTTGTAGATCGATTCTCTAAGATGGCTCACTTCATTGCTTGTCACAAAACTGATGATGCAACCAATATAGCTAATTTGTTCTTTCGGGAAGTAGTTAGGTTACATGGTATTCCAAGGACAATAGTGAGTGATAGGGATGTTATGTTCATGAGTTACTTTTGGAAAACTCTTTGGGGAAAGCTAGGCACTAAGTTCTTATTTTCTACATCAAGCCATCCCCAAACTGATGGGCAAACAAAAGTAACTAATAGGAGCCTAACAACACTTCTAATGGTTGTCATCGAGAAGAATTTGAAAGAATAGGAAGATGTTTTGCCACATGTTTAGTTTGCCTATAATAGAGTCGCCCACTCATCTATTTCCATCTCTCCCTTTGAGTGTGTTTATGGCTTTAATCCACTAACCCCTTTTGATCTTAAACCGTTACCTAAGAAGGAGCGAGTAGATTTAAGTGCTAAAACGCAGGTTGAACACATCAAGGAGCTACATAGTAGGACAACGATCAAGCTCGAGGAGAAAGGCAAATTAAACGCAGAAAAGGCGAATCAAGGATTCAAGAAGATTATATTTGAAACCGGCGACCTTGTATGGCTACATTTGAGGAAGGAGAGGTTTCAACAGCTTCGGAAATCCATGCTCTCCCCAAGAGGAAATGGGCCTTTCAAGGTGCTACACAAGGCGGGTGACAACGCCCTTGTGCTTGACTTGCCGGATTATTATGCTTATGATCCCACATTCAATGTGAGGGATCTAACTCCTTTTCCACTCCTGGATGATGATCAAGGCAATTCGAGGTCAAACTCTTCCAAAGAAGGGGAGACTGATGAAGGATCATTTGAGCTAACTCCATCTTCACCACCTCAAGGGACTCTAACAAGAGCGCAAGCTAAACGTCAAGCTGAGATGGATGCTCTTTTCCTAAACATGGTCCATGAAGCTCAACCAAGGCCACATTCATCAAGTCTAAGGACTATCTTGTTGATCAGCCACGAACACATCCCAACCAAGATGATTAATGGAGCATAAATTGGATATCTAGTTGTTGGGCAGGCCTTGAGACACATTTCAAAGGATGGCCGGAGGCCTTGAAATCAGATACAAGGGGTTTCACGTATGTGCATGTGCATGGCTGGATGATCATTTAAGTATGTGGACGTGAGAGACTGAATAGGAGAGTTTAATTAGGCCCAATTGTGTTAAATGTTTGCTGGGCTTTATTTAACTCTCTCTCAATGTAATTAGTGTAATTAGTTTCTTTTTTTCTGTTTTAGAAGAAAAGGCCTAGGATGTATATAAAGCCTTTTCTCTCTTCTTTTGTAGTTAGACAAGTTTTATACAAGTTTTGCTAAGAGCATTTCAGAGTTGAATCCAAGAGAATTCAATCATTCTTGTCTCGTGAGTTTGTGTGTGTGATCTGGCTTTCTCGTTCATGTGTATGTCAATCTCCTTCGGGATTGGTCTTCCAAGTCGAACAAGGCACCCTCTTCGTGCTCTCGATTCTCAGATCGATTGTGTGGAGTTGTAAGAAGAGGGGTCGAATCGTCACTGGTTTGGTTCTTGGATCTCGAATCCAAGGGTTCTATCATTTTTCCTTACGGTTCTTCTTGTCCCTTTTTGTTTTATGGTTTTCATTGTTGTCCTTGCTTGTTAATTTTGGGTGTTCTTCATTCTTTAGAACAGGTTGTTCGTCTAGATCCGTTCATCGCGGCTAATTCCCGCATCAATTGATATCAGAGCGCAGTTGACGTCCAACCACCAAAAAGAGTAGGTAAATCAATAATAAAATCACAAAAAGAGTCTGTTTTGATCATTGCAATTGATCATTGTCTTTTGTTTGAGTCTATTTCCGTTTCTATCTTCTACTGTAAGCTTTGTTTGAGTCTAACGAGTTTGTTCCTTGTTTGTGAGTTCTGGACACCGGAAACCACCATAGCACCACACCAACCACCATCACACCACCATCAACCACCATTTTTCCCTCAACCACATTAGCCACACTAGAACTAGTTGAACAAAAACCAAACGTGGTTGTTTCTCTTCCTACATCCAGTAAACGCATAATTGGAGTTGATTTAGCGTGCTTCCTACTAATCCGGCGCAGAATTTGAAGTAGTTATTTTCCTCCTAAAGATTTGGCACATTGAATCAGTTGCAACAAATCTAGGAGCTGAGATTTGGTCTTATTTTGAAGATTTGCAACAGCTTCGCCCGCATTTATCTGCAAACAAGAATTAGGTTTATTTCTTTCTTTTTTTGTTTCTTCTTATTTCTGATTTCTTGAGTTAAAAAAAGAAAAGAAAAGAAAAAGGATAAAAAAAAAGAAGAAAGAAATCCGAAATCAAAAAAAAAAAGGAATCAGATCTTTTCATTTCATTCTAGTTTATATTGTTTTTTGTTTCATTCTTTCTAATTCATAGTTTGTAATTAGCCTAGTGTTATTCAACAACAAAGAAGACTTCAAGAAAGGACATCATTCAAGTATCTCGTCTAAGTCGGAGGAAGAACCAAGCATCTCGTTGAACCTATCTAGCCACACCTAGCTACTGTCCATTTTCGGCCATCAAACACCGTAGCTCAGCCTTCCTTAACCTCATCCAACGGTGTCTAGGGTTCACTTCTTGGGTCTTACGAGTAAGTTCTTTCAAAGCTTATCTTCAGTTCTAAATTTTTGGGAGCTCTATGAATCTAATCTTCACTTTGGAGAAACATATAAGCTTTGTGTTCAAATAGGTTCCTTATATAAATT
Source organism: Fagopyrum esculentum (assembly GCA_033239045.1). NCBI lineage: Eukaryota > Viridiplantae > Streptophyta > Magnoliopsida > Caryophyllales > Polygonaceae > Fagopyrum > Fagopyrum esculentum. The sequence continues at coordinate 74,240,352 of BSUD01000007.1, read as the reverse complement.
CTATTTGTTTGAGGGATTTCTGTTTCGAGTAGATAAGGTGTGCATACCTAGGTGTTGCCTTCGCTTGTTGTTAGTAGAAGAAGCCCATAAAAGAGGTTTAATGGGTCATTTTGGGAGGGATAAAACTAATGCTATGCTGCACTCACATTTTTATTGGCAACATATGCTTAGGGATGTTGAAAATGTGCTTAAAAGGTGTTTAGAGTGCCTTAGAGCTAAATCGAAAGTGAAGCCTCATAGATTGTATACACCTTTGCCAATCCCCACAGCCCCTTGGGAAGACATTAGCATGGATTTCATAGTGGGATTGCTTAGGACTAGAAGAGGTAAAGATTCGATATTTGTGGTTGTAGATCGATTCTCTAAGATGGCTCACTTCATTGCTTGTCACAAAACTGATGATGCAACCAATATAGCTAATTTGTTCTTTCGGGAAGTAGTTAGGTTACATGGTATTCCAAGGACAATAGTGAGTGATAGGGATGTTATGTTCATGAGTTACTTTTGGAAAACTCTTTGGGGAAAGCTAGGCACTAAGTTCTTATTTTCTACATCAAGCCATCCCCAAACTGATGGGCAAACAGAAGTAACTAATAGGAGCCTAACAACACTTCTAATGGTTGTCATCGAGAAGAATTTGAAAGAATAGGAAGATGTCTTGCCACATGTTTAGTTTGCCTATAATAGAGTCGCCCACTCATCTATTTCCATCTCTCCCTTTGAGTGTGTTTATGGCTTTAATCCACTAACCCCTTTTGATCTTAAACCGTTACCTAAGAAGGAGCGAGTAGATTTAAGTGCTAAAACGCAGGTTGAACACATCAAGGAGCTACATAGTAGGACAACGATCAAGCTTGAGGAGAAAGGCAAATTAAACGCAGAAAAGGCGAATCAAGGATTCAAGAAGATTATATTTGAAACCGGCGACCTTGTATGGCTACATTTGAGGAAGGAGAGGTTTCAACAGCTTCGGAAATTCATGCTCTCCCCAAGAGGAAATGGGCCTTTCAAGGTGCTACACAAGGCGGGTGACAACGCCCTTGTGCTTGACTTGCCGGATTATTATGCTTATGATCCCACATTCAATGTGAGGGATCTAACTCCTTTTCCACTCCTGGATGATGATCAAGGCAATTCGAGGTCAAACTCTTCCAAAGAAGGGGAGACTGATGAAGGATCATTTGAGCTAACTCCATCTTCACCACCTCAAGGGACTCTAACAAGAGCGCAAGCTAAACGTCAAGCTGAGATGGATGCTCTTTTC
>BSUD01000007.1:74216733-74239078 GCA_033239045.1 Fagopyrum esculentum | reverse complement strand
GCTGGATGATCATTTAAGTATGTGGACGTGAGAGACTGAATAGGAGAGTTTAATTAGGCCCAATTGTGTTAAATGTTTGCTGGGCTTTATTTAACTCTCTCTCAATGTAATTAGTGTAATTAGTTTCTTTTTTTCTGTTTTAGAAGAAAAGGCCTAGGATGTATATAAAGCCTTTTCTCTCTTCTTTTGTAGTTAGACAAGTTTTATACAAGTTTTGCTAAGAGCATTTCAGAGTTGAATCCAAGAGAATTCAATCATTCTTGTCTCGTGAGTTTGTGTGTGTGATCTGGCTTTCTCGTTCATGTGTATGTCAATCTCCTTCGGGATTGTTCTTGCATGTCGAACAAGGCACCCTCTTCGTGCTCTCGATTCTCAGATCGATTGTGTGGAGTTGTAAGAAGCGGGGTCGAAATGTCACTGGTTTGGTTCTTGGATCTCGAATCCATGGGTTCTATCATTTTTCATTACGGTTCTTCTTGTCCCTTTTTGTTTTATGGTTTTCATTGTTGTCCTTGCTTGTTAATTTTGGGTGTTCTTCATTCTTTAGAACAGGTTGTTCGTCTAGATCCGTTCATCGCGGCTAATTCCCGCATCAATTGATATCAGAGCGCAGTTGACGTCCAACCACCAAAAAGAGTAGGTAAATCAATAATAAAATCACAAAAAGAGTCTGTTTTGATCATTGCAATTGATCATTGTCTTTTGTTTGAGTCTATTTCCGTTTCTATCTTCTACTGTAAGCTTTGTTTGAGTCTAACGAGTTTGTTCCTTGTTTGTGAGTTCTGGACACCGGAAACCACCATAGCACCACACCAACCACCATCACACCACCATCAACCACCATTTTTCCCTCAACCACATTAGCCACACTAGAACCAGTTGAACAAAAACCAAACGTGGTTGTTTCTCTTCCTACATCCAGTAAACGCATAATTGGAGTTGATTTAGCGTGCTTCCTACTAATCCGGCGCAGAATTTGAAGTAGTTATTTTCCTCCTAAAGATTTGGCACATTGAATCAGTTGCAACAAATCTAGGAGCTGAGATTTGGTCTTATTTTGAAGATTTGCAACAGCTTGGCCCGCATTTATCTGCAAACAAGAATTAGGTTTATTTCTTTCTTTTTTTGTTTCTTCTTATTTCTGATTTCTTGAGTTAAAAAAAGAAAAGAAAAGAAAAAGGATAAAAAAAAGAAGAAAGAAATCCGAAATCAAAAAAAAAAAGGAATCAGATCTTTTCATTTCATTCTAGTTTATATTGTTTTTTGTTTCATTCTTTCTAATTCATAGTTTGTAATTAGCCTAGTGTTATTCAACAACAAAGAAGACTTCAAGAAAGGACATCATTCAAGTATCTCGTCTAAGTCGGAGGAAGAACCAAGCATCTCGTTGAACCTATCTAGCCACACCTAGCTACTGTCCATTTTCGGCCATCAAACACCGTAGCTCAGCCTTCCTTAACCTCATCCTACGGTGTCTAGGGTTCACTTCTTGGGTCTTACGAGTAAGTTCTTTCAAAGCTTATCTTCAGTTCTAAATTTTTGGGAGCTCTATGAATCTAATCTTGACTTTGGAGAAACATATAAGCTTTGTGTTCAAATAGGTTCCTTATATAAATTCTATTTGTTTGAGGGATTTCTGTTTCGAGTAGATAAGGTGTGCATACCTAGGTGTTGCCTTCGCTTGCTGTTAGTAGAAGAAGCCCATAAAGGAGGTTTAATGGGTCATTTTGGGAGGGATAAAACTAATGCTATGGTGCACTCACATTTTTATTGGCAACATATGATTAGGGATGTTGAAAATGTGCTTAAAAGGTGTTTAGAGTGCCTTAGAGCTAAATCGAAAGTGAAGCGTCATGGATTGTATACACCTTTGTCAATCCCCACAGCCCCTTGGGAAGACATTAGCATGGATTTCATAGTGGGATTGCTTAGGACTAGAAGAGTTAAAGATTCGATATTTGTGGTTGTAGATCGATTCTCTAAGATGGCTCACTTCATTGCTTGTCACAAAACTGATGATGCAACCAATATAGCTAATTTGTTCTTTCGGGAAGTAGTTAGGTTACATGGTATTCCAAGGACAATAGTGAGTGATAGGGATGTTATGTTCATGAGTTACTTTTGGAAAACTCTTTGGGGAAAGCTAGGCACTAAGTTCTTATTTTCTACATCAAGCCATCCCCAAACTGATGGGCAAACAGAAGTAACTAATAGGAGCCTAACAACACTTCTAATGGTTGTCATCGAGAAGAATTTGAAAGAATAGGAAGATGTCTTGCCACATGTTTAGTTTGCCTATAATAGAGTCGCCCACTCATCTATTTCCATCTCTCCCTTTGAGTGTGTTTATGGCTTTAATCCACTAACCCCTTTTGATCTTAAACCGTTACCTAAGAAGGAGCGAGTAGATTTAAGTGCTAAAACGCAGGTTGAACACATCAAGGAGCTACATAGTAGGACAACGATCAAGCTTGAGGAGAAAGGCAAATTAAACGCAGAAAAGGCGAATCAAGGATTCAAGAAGATTATATTTGAAACCGGCGACCTTGTATGGCTACATTTGAGGAAGGAGAGGTTTCAACAGCTTCGGAAATTCATGCTCTCCCCAAGAGGAAATGGGCCTTTCAAGGTGCTACACAAGGCGGGTGACAACGCCCTTGTGCTTGACTTGCCGGATTATTATGCTTATGATCCCACATTCAATGTGAGGGATCTAACTCCTTTTCCACTCCTGGATGATGATCAAGGCAATTCGAGGTCAAACTCTTCCAAAGAAGGGGAGACTGATGAAGGATCATTTGAGCTAACTCCATCTTCACCACCTCAAGGGACTCTAACAAGAGCGCAAGCTAAACGTCAAGCTGAGATGGATGCTCTTTTCATAAACATGGTCCATGAAGCTCAACCAAGGCCACATTCATCAAGTCTAAGGACTATCTTGTTGATCAGCCACGAACACATCCCAACCAAGATGATTAATGGAGCATAAATTGGATATCTAGTTGTTGGGCAGGCCTTGAGACACATTTCAAAGGATGGCCGGAGGCCTTGAAATCAGATACAAGGGGTTTCACGTATGTGCATGTGCTTGGCTGGATGATCATTTAAGTATGTGGACGTGAGAGACTGAATAGGAGAGTTTAATTAGGCCCAATTGTGTTAAATGTTTGCTGGGCTTTATTTAACTCTCTCTCAATGTAATTAGTGTAATTAGTTTCTTTTTTTCTGTTTTAGAAGAAAAGGCCTAGGATGTATATAAAGCCTTTTCTCTCTTCTTTTGTAGTTAGACAAGTTTTATACAAGTTTTGCTAAGAGCATTTCAGAGTTGAATCCAAGAGAATTCAATCATTCTTGTCTCGTGAGTTTGTGTGTGTGATCTGGCTTTCTCGTTCATGTGTATGTCAATCTCCTTCGGGATTGGTCTTCCAAGTCGAACAAGGCACCCTCTTCGTGCTCTCGATTCTCAGATCGATTGTGTGGAGTTGTAAGAAGAGGGGTCGAATCGTCACTGGTTTGGTTCTTGGATCTCGAATCCAAGGGTTCTATCATTTTTCCTTACGGTTCTTCTTGTCCCTTTTTGTTTTATGGTTTTCATTGTTGTCCTTGCTTGTTAATTTTGGGTGTTCTTCATTCTTTAGAACAGGTTGTTCGTCTAGATCCGTTCATCGCGGCTAATTCCCGCATCAATTGATATCAGAGCGCAGTTGACGTCCAACCACCAAAAAGAGTAGGTAAATCATTAATAAAATCACAAAAAGAGTCTGTTTTGATCATTGCAATTGATCATTGTCTTTTGATTGAGTCTATTTCCGTTTCTATCTTCTACTGTAAGCTTTGTTTGAGTCTAACGAGTTTGTTTCTTGTTTGTGAGTTCTGGACACCGGAAACCACCATAGCACCACACCAACCACCATCACACCACCATCAACCACCATTTTTCCCTCAACCACATTAGCCACACTAGAACCAGTTGAACAAAAACCAAACGTGGTTGTTTCTCTTCCTACATCCAGTAAACGCATAATAGGAGTTGATTTAGCGTGCTTCCTACTAATCCGGCGCAGAACTTGAAGTAGTTATTTTCCTCCTACAGATTTGGCACATTGAATCAGTTGCAACAAATCTAGGAGCTGAGATTTGATCTTATTCTGAAGATTTGCAACAGCTTGGCCCGCATTTATCTGCAAACAAGAATTAGGTTTATTTCTTTCTTTTTTTGTTTCTTCTTATTTCTGATTTCTTGAGTTAAAAAAAGAAAAGAAAAGAAAAAGGATAAAAAAAAGAAGAAAGAAATCCGAAATCAAAAAAAAAAAAGGAATCAGATCTTTTCATTTCATTCTAGTTTATATTGTTTTTTATTTCATTCTTTCTAATTCATAGTTTGTAATTAGCCTAGTGTTATTCAACAACAAAGAAGACTTCAAGAAACGACATCATTCAAGTATCTCGTCTAAGTCGGAGGAAGAACCAAGCATCTCGTTGAACCTATCTAGCCACACCTAGCTACTGTCCATTTTCGGCCATCAAACACCGTAGCTCAGCCTTCCTTAACCTCATCCTACGGTGTCTAGGGTTCACTTCTTGGGTCTTACGAGTAAGTTCTTTCAAAGCTTATCTTCAGTTCTAAATTTTTGGGAGCTCTATGAATCTAATCTTCACTTTGGAGAAACATATAAGCTTTGTGTTCAAATAGGTTCCTTATATAAATTCTATTTGTTTGAGGGATTTCTGTTTCGAGTAGATAAGGTGTGCATACCTAGGTGTTGCCTTCGCTTGTTGTTAGTAGAAGAAGCCCATAAAAGAGGTTTAATGGGTCATTTTGGGAGGGATAAAACTAATGCTATGCTGCACTCACATTTTTATTGGCAACATATGCTTAGGGATGTTGAAAATGTGCTTAAAAGGTGTTTAGAGTGCCTTAGAGCTAAATCGAAAGTGAAGCCTCATGGATTGTATACACCTTTGCCAATCCCCATAGCCCCTTGGGAAGACATTAGCATGGATTTCATAGTGGGATTGCTTAGGACTAGAAGAGGTAAAGATTCGATATTTGTGGTTGTAGATCGATTCTCTAAGATGGCTCACTTCATTGCTTGTCACAAAACTGATGATGCAACCAATATAGCTAATTTGTTCTTTCGGGAAGTAGTTAGGTTACATGGTATTCCAAGGACAATAGTGAGTGATAGGGATGTTATGTTCATGAGTTACTTTTGGAAAACTCTTTGGGGAAAGCTAGGCACTAAGTTCTTATTTTCTACATCAAGCCATCCCCAAACTGATGGGCAAACAGAAGTAACTAATAGGAGCCTAACAACACTTCTAATGGTTGTCATCGAGAAGAATTTGAAAGAATAGGAAGATGTCTTGCCACATGTTTAGTTTGCCTATAATAGAGTCGCCCACTCATCTATTTCCATCTCTCCCTTTGAGTGTGTTTATGGCTTTAATCCACTAACCCCTTTTGATCTTAAACCGTTACCTAAGAAGGAGCGAGTAGATTTAAGTGCTAAAACGCAGGTTGAACACATCAAGGAGCTACATAGTAGGACAACGATCAAGCTTGAGGAGAAAGGCAAATTAAACGCAGAAAAGGCGAATCAAGGATTCAAGAAGATTATATTTGAAACCGGCGACCTTGTATGGCTACATTTGAGGAAGGAGAGGTTTCAACAGCTTCGGAAATTCATGCTCTCCCCAAGAGGAAATGGGCCTTTCAAGGTGCTACACAAGGCGGGTGACAACGCCCTTGTGCTTGACTTGCCGGATTATTATGCTTATGATCCCACATTCAATGTGAGGGATCTAACTCCTTTTCCACTCCTGGATGATGATCAAGGCAATTCGAGGTCAAACTCTTCCAAAGAAGGGGAGACTGATGAAGGATCATTTGAGCTAACTCCATCTTCACCACCTCAAGGGACTCTAACAAGAGCGCAAGCTAAACGTCAAGCTGAGATGGATGCTCTTTTCATAAACATGGTCCATGAAGCTCAACCAAGGCCACATTCATCAAGTCTAAGGACTATCTTGTTGATCAGCCACGAACACATCCCAACCAAGATGATTAATGGAGCATAAATTGGATATCTAGTTGTTGGGCAGGCCTTGAGACACATTTCAAAGGATGGCCGGAGGCCTTGAAATCAGATACAAGGGGTTTCACGTATGTGCATGTGCTTGGCTGGATGATCATTTAAGTATGTGGACGTGAGAGACTGAATAGGAGAGTTTAATTAGGCCCAATTGTGTTAAATGTTTGCTGGGCTTTATTTAACTCTCTCTCAATGTAATTAGTGTAATTAGTTTCTTTTTTTCTGTTTTAGAAGAAAAGGCCTAGGATGTATATAAAGCCTTTTCTCTCTTCTTTTGTAGTTAGACAAGTTTTATACAAGTTTTGCTAAGAGCATTTCAGAGTTGAATCCAAGAGAATTCAATCATTCTTGTCTCGTGAGTTTGTGTGTGTGATCTGGCTTTCTCGTTCATGTGTATGTCAATCTCCTTCGGGATTGGTCTTCCAAGTCGAACAAGGCACCCTCTTCGTGCTCTCGATTCTCAGATCGATTGTGTGGAGTTGTAAGAAGAGGGGTCGAATCGTCACTGGTTTGGTTCTTGGATCTCGAATCCAAGGGTTCTATCATTTTTCCTTACGGTTCTTCTTGTCCCTTTTTGTTTTATGGTTTTCATTGTTGTCCTTGCTTGTTAATTTTGGGTGTTCTTCATTCTTTAGAACAGGTTGTTCGTCTAGATCCGTTCATCGCGGCTAATTCCCGCATCAATTGATATCAGAGCGCAGTTGACGTCCAACCACCAAAAAGAGTAGGTAAATCAATAATAAAATCACAAAAAGAGTCTGTTTTGATCATTGCAATTGATCATTGTCTTTTGATTGAGTCTATTTCCGTTTCTATCTTCTACTGTAAGCTTTGTTTGAGTCTAACGAGTTTGTTTCTTGTTTGTGAGTTCTGGACACCGGAAACCACCATAGCACCACACCAACCACCATCACACCACCATCAACCACCATTTTTCCCTCAACCACATTAGCCACACTAGAACTAGTTGAACAAAAACCAAACGTGGTTGTTTCTCTTCCTACATCCAGTAAACGCATAATAGGAGTTGATTTAGCGTGCTTCCTACTAATCCGGCGCAGAACTTGAAGTAGTTATTTTCCTCCTACAGATTTGGCACATTGAATCAGTTGCAACAAATCTAGGAGCTGAGATTTGATCTTATTCTGAAGATTTGCAACAGCTTGGCCCGCATTTATCTGCAAACAAGAATTAGGTTTATTTCTTTCTTTTTTTGTTTCTTCTTATTTCTGATTTCTTGAGTTAAAAAAAGAAAAGAAAAGAAAAAGGATAAAAAAAAGAAGAAAGAAATCCGAAATCAAAAAAAAAAAAGGAATCAGATCTTTTCATTTCATTCTAGTTTATATTGTTTTTTATTTCATTCTTTCTAATTCATAGTTTGTAATTAGCCTAGTGTTATTCAACAACAAAGAAGACTTCAAGAAACGACATCATTCAAGTATCTCCTCTAAGTCGGAGGAAGAACCAAGCATCTCGTTGAACCTATCTAGCCACACCTAGCTACTGTCCATTTTCGGCCATCAAACACCGTAGCTCAGCCTTCCTTAACCTCATCCTACGGTGTCTAGGGTTCACTTCTTGGGTCTTACGAGTAAGTTCTTTCAAAGCATATCTTCAGTTCTAAATTTTTGGGAGCTCTATGAATCTAATCTTCACTTTGGAGAAACATATAAGCTTTGTGTTCAAATAGGTTCCTTATATAAATTCTATTTGTTTGAGGGATTTCTGTTTCGAGTAGATAAGGTGTGCATACCTAGGTGTTGCCTTCGCTTGTTGTTAGTAGAAGAAGCCCATAAAAGAGGTTTAATGGGTCATTTTGGGAGGGATAAAACTAATGCTATGCTGCACTCACATTTTTATTGGCAACATATGCTTAGGGATGTTGAAAATGTGCTTAAAAGGTGTTTAGAGTGCCTTAGAGCTAAATCGAAAGTGAAGCCTCATGGATTGTATACACCTTTGCCAATCCCCACAGCCCCTTGGGAAGACATTAGCATGGATTTCATAGTGGGATTGCTTAGGACTAGAAGAGGTAAAGATTCGATATTTGTGGTTGTAGATCGATTCTCTAAGATGGCTCACTTCATTGCTTGTCACAAAACTGATGATGCAACCAATATAGCTAATTTGTTCTTTCGGGAAGTAGTTAGGTTACATGGTATTCCAAGGACAATAGTGAGTGATAGGGATGTTATGTTCATGAGTTACTTTTGGAAAACTCTTTGGGGAAAGCTAGGCACTAAGTTCTTATTTTCTACATCAAGCCATCCCCAAACTGATGGGCAAACAGAAGTAACTAATAGGAGCCTAACAACACTTCTAATGGTTGTCATCGAGAAGAATTTGAAAGAATAGGAAGATGTCTTGCCACATGTTTAGTTTGCCTATAATAGAGTCGCCCACTCATCTATTTCCATCTCTCCCTTTGAGTGTGTTTATGGCTTTAATCCACTAACCCCTTTTGATCTTAAACCGTTACCTAAGAAGGAGCGAGTAGATTTAAGTGCTAAAACGCAGGTTGAACACATCAAGGAGCTACATAGTAGGACAACGATCAAGCTCGAGGAGAAAGGCAAATTAAACGCAGAAAAGGCGAATCAAGGATTCAAGAAGATTATATTTGAAACCGGCGACCTTGTATGGCTACATTTGAGGAAGGAGAGGTTTCAACAGCTTCGGAAATCCATGCTCTCCCCAAGAGGAAATGGGCCTTTCAAGGTGCTACACAAGGCGGGTGACAACGCCCTTGTGCTTGACTTGCCGGATTATTATGCTTATGATCCCACATTCAATGTGAGGGATCTAACTCCTTTTCCACTCCTGGATGATGATCAAGGCAATTCGAGGTCAAACTCTTCCAAAGAAGGGGAGACTGATGAAGGATCATTTGAGCTAACTCCATCTTCACCACCTCAAGGGACTCTAACAAGAGCGCAAGCTAAACGTCAAGCTGAGATGGATGCTCTTTTCCTAAACATGGTCCATGAAGCTCAACCAAGGCCACATTCATCAAGTCTAAGGACTATCTTGTTGATCAGGCACGAACACATCCCAACCAAGATGATTAATGGAGCATAAATTGGATATCTAGTTGTTGGGCAGGCCTTGAGACACATTTCAAAGGATGGCCGGAGGCCTTGAAATCAGATACAAGGGGTTTCACGTATGTGCATGTGCATGGCTGGATGATCATTTAAGTATGTGGACGTGAGAGACTGAATAGGAGAGTTTAATTAGGCCCAATTGTGTTAAATGTTTGCTGGGCTTTATTTAACTCTCTCTCAATGTAATTAGTGTAATTAGTTTCTTTTTTTCTGTTTTAGAAGAAAAGGCCTAGGATGTATATAAAGCCTTTTCTCTCTTCTTTTGTAGTTAGACAAGTTTTATACAAGTTTTGCTAAGAGCATTTCAGAGTTGAATCCAAGAGAATTCAATCATTCTTGTCTCGTGAGTTTGTGTGTGTGATCTGGCTTTCTCGTTCATGTGTATGTCAATCTCCTTCGGGATTGTTCTTGCATGTCGAACAAGGCACCCTCTTCGTGCTCTCGATTCTCAGATCGATTGTGTGGAGTTGTAAGAAGCGGGGTCGAAATGTCACTGGTTTGGTTCTTGGATCTCGAATCCATGGGTTCTATCATTTTTCCTTACGGTTCTTCTTGTCCCTTTTTGTTTTATGGTTTTCATTGTTGTCCTTGCTTGTTAATTTTGGGTGTTCTTCATTCTTTAGAACAGGTTGTTCGTCTAGATCCGTTCATCGCGGCTAATTCCCGCATCAATTGATATCAGAGCGCAGTTGACGTCCAACCACCAAAAAGAGTAGGTAAATCAATAATAAAATCACAAAAAGAGTCTGTTTTGATCATTGCAATTGATCATTGTCTTTTGTTTGAGTCTATTTCCGTTTCTATCTTCTACTGTAAGCTTTGTTTGAGTCTAACGAGTTTGTTCCTTGTTTGTGAGTTCTGGACACCGGAAACCACCATAGCACCACACCAACCACCATCACACCACCATCAACCACCATTTTTCCCTCAACCACATTAGCCACACTAGAACTAGTTGAACAAAAACCAAACGTGGTTGTTTCTCTTCCTACATCCAGTAAACGCATAATTGGAGTTGATTTAGCGTGCTTCCTACTAATCCGGCGCAGAATTTGAAGTAGTTATTTTCCTCCTAAAGATTTGGCACATTGAATCAGTTGCAACAAATCTAGGAGCTGAGATTTGGTCTTATTTTGAAGATTTGCAACAGCTTGGCCCGCATTTATCTGCAAACAAGAATTAGGTTTATTTCTTTCTTTTTTTGTTTCTTCTTATTTCTGATTTCTTGAGTTAAAAAAAGAAAAGAAAAGAAAAAGGATAAAAAAAAGAAGAAAGAAATCCGAAATCAAAAAAAAAAAGGAATCAGATCTTTTCATTTCATTCTAGTTTATATTGTTTTTTGTTTCATTCTTTCTAATTCATAGTTTGTAATTAGCCTAGTGTTATTCAACAACAAAGAAGACTTCAAGAAAGGACATCATTCAAGTATCTCGTCTAAGTCGGAGGAAGAACCAAGCATCTCGTTGAACCTATCTAGCCACACCTAGCTACTGTCCATTTTCGGCCATCAAACACCGTAGCTCAGCCTTCCTTAACCTCATCCTACGGTGTCTAGGGTTCACTTCTTGGGTCTTACGAGTAAGTTCTTTCAAAGCTTATCTTCAGTTCTAAATTTTTGGGAGCTCTATGAATCTAATCTTGACTTTGGAGAAACATATAAGCTTTGTGTTCAAATAGGTTCCTTATATAAATTCTATTTGTTTGAGGGATTTCTGTTTCGAGTAGATAAGGTGTGCATACCTAGGTGTTGCCTTCGCTTGCTGTTAGTAGAAGAAGCCCATAAAGGAGGTTTAATGGGTCATTTTGGGAGGGATAAAACTAATGCTATGGTGCACTCACATTTTTATTGGCAACATATGATTAGGGATGTTGAAAATGTGCTTAAAAGGTGTTTAGAGTGCCTTAGAGCTAAATCGAAAGTGAAGCGTCATGGATTGTATACACCTTTGTCAATCCCCACAGCCCCTTGGGAAGACATTAGCATGGATTTCATAGTGGGATTGCTTAGGACTAGAAGAGTTAAAGATTCGATATTTGTGGTTGTAGATCGATTCTCTAAGATGGCTCACTTCATTGCTTGTCACAAAACTGATGATGCAACCAATATAGCTAATTTGTTCTTTCGGGAAGTAGTTAGGTTACATGGTATTGCAAGGACAATAGTGAGTGATAGGGATGTTATGTTCATGAGTTACTTTTGGAAAACTCTTTGGGGAAAGCTAGGCACTAAGTTCTTATTTTCTACATCAAGCCATCCCCAAACTGATGGGCAAACAGAAGTAACTAATAGGAGCCTAACAACACTTCTAATGGTTGTCATCGAGAAGAATTTGAAAGAATAGGAAGATGTCTTGCCACATGTTTAGTTTGCCTATAATAGAGTCGCCCACTCATCTATTTCCATCTCTCCCTTTGAGTGTGTTTATGGCTTTAATCCACTAACCCCTTTTAATCTTAAACCGTTACCTAAGAAGGAGCGAGTAGATTTAAGTGCTAAAACGCAGGTTGAACACATCAAGGAGCTACATAGTAGGACAACGATCAAGCTCGAGGAGAAAGGCAAATTAAACGCAGAAAAGGCGAATCAAGGATTCAAGAAGATTATATTTGAAACCGGCGACCTTGTATGGCTACATTTGAGGAAGGAGAGGTTTCAACAGCTTCGGAAATCCATGCTCTCCCCAAGAGGAAATGGGCCTTTCAAGGTGCTACACAAGGCGGGTGACAACGCCCTTGTGCTTGACTTGCCGGATTATTATGCTTATGATCCCACATTCAATGTGAGGGATCTAACTCCTTTTCCACTCCTGGATGATGATCAAGGCAATTCGAGGTCAAACTCTTCCAAAGAAGGGGAGACTGATGAAGGATCATTTGAGCTAACTCCATCTTCACCACCTCAAGGGACTCTAACAAGAGCGCAAGCTAAACGTCAAGCTGAGATGGATGCTCTTTTCCTAAACATGGTCCATGAAGCTCAACCAAGGCCACATTCATCAAGTCTAAGGACTATCTTGTTGATCAGCCACGAACACATCCCAACCAAGATGATTAATGGAGCATAAATTGGATATCTAGTTGTTGGGCAGGCCTTGAGACACATTTCAAAGGATGGCCGGAGGCCTTGAAATCAGATACAAGGGGTTTCACGTATGTGCATGTGCATGGCTGGATGATCATTTAAGTATGTGGACGTGAGAGACTGAATAGGAGAGTTTAATTAGGCCCAATTGTGTTAAATGTTTGCTGGGCTTTATTTAACTCTCTCTCAATGTAATTAGTGTAATTAGTTTCTTTTTTTCTGTTTTAGAAGAAAAGGCCTAGGATGTATATAAAGCCTTTTCTCTCTTCTTTTGTAGTTAGACAAGTTTTATACAAGTTTTGCTAAGAGCATTTCAGAGTTGAATCCAAGAGAATTCAATCATTCTTGTCTCGTGAGTTTGTGTGTGTGATCTGGCTTTCTCGTTCATGTGTATGTCAATCTCCTTCGGGATTGGTCTTCCAAGTCGAACAAGGCACCCTCTTCGTGCTCTCGATTCTCAGATCGATTGTGTGGAGTTGTAAGAAGAGGGGTCGAATCGTCACTGGTTTGGTTCTTGGATCTCGAATCCAAGGGTTCTATCATTTTTCCTTACGGTTCTTCTTGTCCCTTTTTGTTTTATGGTTTTCATTGTTGTCCTTGCTTGTTAATTTTGGGTGTTCTTCATTCTTTAGAACAGGTTGTTCGTCTAGATCCGTTCATCGCGGCTAATTCCCGCATCAATTGATATCAGAGCGCAGTTGACGTCCAACCACCAAAAAGAGTAGGTAAATCAATAATAAAATCACAAAAAGAGTCTGTTTTGATCATTGCAATTGATCATTGTCTTTTGTTTGAGTCTATTTCCGTTTCTATCTTCTACTGTAAGCTTTGTTTGAGTCTAACGAGTTTGTTCCTTGTTTGTGAGTTCTGGACACCGGAAACCACCATAGCACCACACCAACCACCATCACACCACCATCAACCACCATTTTTCCCTCAACCACATTAGCCACACTAGAACCAGTTGAACAAAAACCAAACGTGGTTGTTTCTCTTCCTACATCCAGTAAACGCATAATTGGAGTTGATTTAGCGTGCTTCCTACTAATCCGGCGCAGAATTTGAAGTAGTTATTTTCCTCCTAAAGATTTGGCACATTGAATCAGTTGCAACAAATCTAGGAGCTGAGATTTGGTCTTATTTTGAAGATTTGCAACAGCTTGGCCCGCATTTATCTGCAAACAAGAATTAGGTTTATTTCTTTCTTTTTTTGTTTCTTCTTATTTCTGATTTCTTGAGTTAAAAAAAGAAAAGAAAAGAAAAAGGATAAAAAAAAGAAGAAAGAAATCCGAAATCAAAAAAAAAAAGGAATCAGATCTTTTCATTTCATTCTAGTTTATATTGTTTTTTGTTTCATTCTTTCTAATTCATAGTTTGTAATTAGCCTAGTGTTATTCAACAACAAAGAAGACTTCAAGAAAGGACATCATTCAAGTATCTCGTCTAAGTCGGAGGAAGAACCAAGCATCTCGTTGAACCTATCTAGCCACACCTAGCTACTGTCCATTTTCGGCCATCAAACACCGTAGCTCAGCCTTCCTTAACCTCATCCTACGGTGTCTAGGGTTCACTTCTTGGGTCTTACGAGTAAGTTCTTTCAAAGCTTATCTTCAGTTCTAAATTTTTGGGAGCTCTATGAATCTAATCTTGACTTTGGAGAAACATATAAGCTTTGTGTTCAAATAGGTTCCTTATATAAATTCTATTTGTTTGAGGGATTTCTGTTTCGAGTAGATAAGGTGTGCATACCTAGGTGTTGCCTTCGCTTGCTGTTAGTAGAAGAAGCCCATAAAGGAGGTTTAATGGGTCATTTTGGGAGGGATAAAACTAATGCTATGGTGCACTCACATTTTTATTGGCAACATATGATTAGGGATGTTGAAAATGTGCTTAAAAGGTGTTTAGAGTGCCTTAGAGCTAAATCGAAAGTGAAGCGTCATGGATTGTATACACCTTTGTCAATCCCCACAGCCCCTTGGGAAGACATTAGCATGGATTTCATAGTGGGATTGCTTAGGACTAGAAGAGTTAAAGATTCGATATTTGTGGTTGTAGATCGATTCTCTAAGATGGCTCACTTCATTGCTTGTCACAAAACTGATGATGCAACCAATATAGCTAATTTGTTCTTTCGGGAAGTAGTTAGGTTACATGGTATTGCAAGGACAATAGTGAGTGATAGGGATGTTATGTTCATGAGTTACTTTTGGAAAACTCTTTGGGGAAAGCTAGGCACTAAGTTCTTATTTTCTACATCAAGCCATCCCCAAACTGATGGGCAAACAGAAGTAACTAATAGGAGCCTAACAACACTTCTAATGGTTGTCATCGAGAAGAATTTGAAAGAATAGGAAGATGTCTTGCCACATGTTTAGTTTGCCTATAATAGAGTCGCCCACTCATCTATTTCCATCTCTCCCTTTGAGTGTGTTTATGGCTTTAATCCACTAACCCCTTTTAATCTTAAACCGTTACCTAAGAAGGAGCGAGTAGATTTAAGTGCTAAAACGCAGGTTGAACACATCAAGGAGCTACATAGTAGGACAACGATCAAGCTCGAGGAGAAAGGCAAATTAAACGCAGAAAAGGCGAATCAAGGATTCAAGAAGATTATATTTGAAACCGGCGACCTTGTATGGCTACATTTGAGGAAGGAGAGGTTTCAACAGCTTCGGAAATCCATGCTCTCCCCAAGAGGAAATGGGCCTTTCAAGGTGCTACACAAGGCGGGTGACAACGCCCTTGTGCTTGACTTGCCGGATTATTATGCTTATGATCCCACATTCAATGTGAGGGATCTAACTCCTTTTCCACTCCTGGATGATGATCAAGGCAATTCGAGGTCAAACTCTTCCAAAGAAGGGGAGACTGATGAAGGATCATTTGAGCTAACTCCATCTTCACCACCTCAAGGGACTCTAACAAGAGCGCAAGCTAAACGTCAAGCTGAGATGGATGCTCTTTTCCTAAACATGGTCCATGAAGCTCAACCAAGGCCACATTCATCAAGTCTAAGGACTATCTTGTTGATCAGCCACGAACACATCCCAACCAAGATGATTAATGGAGCATAAATTGGATATCTAGTTGTTGGGCAGGCCTTGAGACACATTTCAAAGGATGGCCGGAGGCCTTGAAATCAGATACAAGGGGTTTCACGTATGTGCATGTGCATGGCTGGATGATCATTTAAGTATGTGGACGTGAGAGACTGAATAGGAGAGTTTAATTAGGCCCAATTGTGTTAAATGTTTGCTGGGCTTTATTTAACTCTCTCTCAATGTAATTAGTGTAATTAGTTTCTTTTTTTCTGTTTTAGAAGAAAAGGCCTAGGATGTATATAAAGCCTTTTCTCTCTTCTTTTGTAGTTAGACAAGTTTTATACAAGTTTTGCTAAGAGCATTTCAGAGTTGAATCCAAGAGAATTCAATCATTCTTGTCTCGTGAGTTTGTGTGTGTGATCTGGCTTTCTCGTTCATGTGTATGTCAATCTCCTTCGGGATTGGTCTTCCAAGTCGAACAAGGCACCCTCTTCGTGCTCTCGATTCTCAGATCGATTGTGTGGAGTTGTAAGAAGAGGGGTCGAATCGTCACTGGTTTGGTTCTTGGATCTCGAATCCAAGGGTTCTATCATTTTTCCTTACGGTTCTTCTTGTCCCTTTTTGTTTTATGGTTTTCATTGTTGTCCTTGCTTGTTAATTTTGGGTGTTCTTCATTCTTTAGAACAGGTTGTTCGTCTAGATCCGTTCATCGCGGCTAATTCCCGCATCAATTGATATCAGAGCGCAGTTGACGTCCAACCACCAAAAAGAGTAGGTAAATCATTAATAAAATCACAAAAAGAGTCTGTTTTGATCATTGCAATTGATCATTGTCTTTTGATTGAGTCTATTTCCGTTT
This sequence comes from Fagopyrum esculentum, assembly GCA_033239045.1. Taxonomy (NCBI): domain Eukaryota; kingdom Viridiplantae; phylum Streptophyta; class Magnoliopsida; order Caryophyllales; family Polygonaceae; genus Fagopyrum; species Fagopyrum esculentum. Next base: position 74,222,897 of record BSUD01000007.1, on the reverse strand, counting down.
CTATCTTCTACTGTAAGCTTTGTTTGAGTCTAACGAGTTTGTTTCTTGTTTGTGAGTTCTGGACACCGGAAACCACCATAGCACCACACCAACCACCATCACACCACCATCAACCACCATTTTTCCCTCAACCACATTAGCCACACTAGAACCAGTTGAACAAAAACCAAACGTGGTTGTTTCTCTTCCTACATCCAGTAAACGCATAATAGGAGTTGATTTAGCGTGCTTCCTACTAATCCGGCGCAGAACTTGAAGTAGTTATTTTCCTCCTACAGATTTGGCACATTGAATCAGTTGCAACAAATCTAGGAGCTGAGATTTGATCTTATTCTGAAGATTTGCAACAGCTTGGCCCGCATTTATCTGCAAACAAGAATTAGGTTTATTTCTTTCTTTTTTTGTTTCTTCTTATTTCTGATTTCTTGAGTTAAAAAAAGAAAAGAAAAGAAAAAGGATAAAAAAAAGAAGAAAGAAATCCGAAATCAAAAAAAAAAAAGGAATCAGATCTTTTCATTTCATTCTAGTTTATATTGTTTTTTATTTCATTCTTTCTAATTCATAGTTTGTAATTAGCCTAGTGTTATTCAACAACAAAGAAGACTTCAAGAAACGACATCATTCAAGTATCTCCTCTAAGTCGGAGGAAGAACCAAGCATCTCGTTGAACCTATCTAGCCACACCTAGCTACTGTCCATTTTCGGCCATCAAACACCGTAGCTCAGCCTTCCTTAACCTCATCCTACGGTGTCTAGGGTTCACTTCTTGGGTCTTACGAGTAAGTTCTTTCAAAGCTTATCTTCAGTTCTAAATTTTTGGGAGCTCTATGAATCTAATCTTCACTTTGGAGAAACATATAAGCTTTGTGTTCAAATAGGTTCCTTATATAAATTCTATTTGTTTGAGGGATTTCTGTTTCGAGTAGATAAGGTGTGCATACCTAGGTGTTGCCTTCGCTTGTTGTTAGTAGAAGAAGCCCATAAAAGAGGTTTAATGGGTCATTTTGGGAGGGATAAAACTAATGCTATGCTGCACTCACATTTTTATTGGCAACATATGCTTAGGGATGTTGAAAATGTGCTTAAAAGGTGTTTAGAGTGCCTTAGAGCTAAATCGAAAGTGAAGCCTCATGGATTGTATACACCTTTGCCAATCCCCACAGCCCCTTGGGAAGACATTAGCATGGATTTCATAGTGGGATTGCTTAGGACTAGAAGAGGTAAAGATTCGATATTTGTGGTTGTAGATCGATTCTCTAAGATGGCTCACTTCATTGCTTGTCACAAAACTGATGATGCAACCAATATAGCTAATTTGTTCTTTCGGGAAGTAGTTAGGTTACATGGTATTCCAAGGACAATAGTGAGTGATAGGGATGTTATGTTCATGAGTTACTTTTGGAAAACTCTTTGGGGAAAGCTAGGCACTAAGTTCTTATTTTCTACATCAAGCCATCCCCAAACTGATGGGCAAACAGAAGTAACTAATAGGAGCCTAACAACACTTCTAATGGTTGTCATCGAGAAGAATTTGAAAGAATAGGAAGATGTTTTGCCACATGTTTAGTTTGCCTATAATAGAGTCGCCCACTCATCTATTTCCATCTCTCCCTTTGAGTGTGTTTATGGCTTTAATCCACTAACCCCTTTTGATCTTAAACCGTTACCTAAGAAGGAGCGAGTAGATTTAAGTGCTAAAACGCAGGTTGAACACATCAAGGAGCTACATAGTAGGACAACGATCAAGCTCGAGGAGAAAGGCAAATTAAACGCAGAAAAGGCGAATCAAGGATTCAAGAAGATTATATTTGAAACCGGCGACCTTGTATGGCTACATTTGAGGAAGGAGAGGTTTCAACAGCTTCGGAAATCCATGCTCTCCCCAAGAGGAAATGGGCCTTTCAAGGTGCTACACAAGGCGGGTGACAACGCCCTTGTGCTTGACTTGCCGGATTATTATGCTTATGATCCCACATTCAATGTGAGGGATCTAACTCCTTTTCCACTCCTGGATGATGATCAAGGCAATTCGAGGTCAAACTCTTCCAAAGAAGGGGAGACTGATGAAGGATCATTTGAGCTAACTCCATCTTCACCACCTCAAGGGACTCTAACAAGAGCGCAAGCTAAACGTCAAGCTGAGATGGATGCTCTTTTCCTAAACATGGTCCATGAAGCTCAACCAAGGCCACATTCATCAAGTCTAAGGACTATCTTGTTGATCAGGCACGAACACATCCCAACCAAGATGATTAATGGAGCATAAATTGGATATCTAGTTGTTGGGCAGGCCTTGAGACACATTTCAAAGGATGGCCGGAGGCCTTGAAATCAGATACAAGGGGTTTCACGTATGTGCATGTGCATGGCTGGATGATCATTTAAGTATGTGGACGTGAGAGACTGAATAGGAGAGTTTAATTAGGCCCAATTGTGTTAAATGTTTGCTGGGCTTTATTTAACTCTCTCTCAATGTAATTAGTGTAATTAGTTTCTTTTTTTCTGTTTTAGAAGAAAAGGCCTAGGATGTATATAAAGCCTTTTCTCTCTTCTTTTGTAGTTAGACAAGTTTTATACAAGTTTTGCTAAGAGCATTTCAGAGTTGAATCCAAGAGAATTCAATCATTCTTGTCTCGTGAGTTTGTGTGTGTGATCTGGCTTTCTCGTTCATGTGTATGTCAATCTCCTTCGGGATTGGTCTTCCAAGTCGAACAAGGCACCCTCTTCGTGCTCTCGATTCTCAGATCGATTGTGTGGAGTTGTAAGAAGAGGGGTCGAATCGTCACTGGTTTGGTTCTTGGATCTCGAATCCAAGGGTTCTATCATTTTTCCTTACGGTTCTTCTTGTCCCTTTTTGTTTTATGGTTTTCATTGTTGTCCTTGCTTGTTAATTTTGGGTGTTCTTCATTCTTTAGAACAGGTTGTTCGTCTAGATCCGTTCATCGCGGCTAATTCCCGCATCAATTGATATCAGAGCGCAGTTGACGTCCAACCACCAAAAAGAGTAGGTAAATCAATAATAAAATCACAAAAAGAGTCTGTTTTGATCATTGCAATTGATCATTGTCTTTTGTTTGAGTCTATTTCCGTTTCTATCTTCTACTGTAAGCTTTGTTTGAGTCTAACGAGTTTGTTCCTTGTTTGTGAGTTCTGGACACCGGAAACCACCATAGCACCACACCAACCACCATCACACCACCATCAACCACCATTTTTCCCTCAACCACATTAGCCACACTAGAACTAGTTGAACAAAAACCAAACGTGGTTGTTTCTCTTCCTACATCCAGTAAACGCATAATTGGAGTTGATTTAGCGTGCTTCCTACTAATCCGGCGCAGAATTTGAAGTAGTTATTTTCCTCCTAAAGATTTGGCACATTGAATCAGTTGCAACAAATCTAGGAGCTGAGATTTGGTCTTATTTTGAAGATTTGCAACAGCTTGGCCCGCATTTATCTGCAAACAAGAATTAGGTTTATTTCTTTCTTTTTTTGTTTCTTCTTATTTCTGATTTCTTGAGTTAAAAAAAGAAAAGAAAAGAAAAAGGATAAAAAAAAGAAGAAAGAAATCCGAAATCAAAAAAAAAAAGGAATCAGATCTTTTCATTTCATTCTAGTTTATATTGTTTTTTGTTTCATTCTTTCTAATTCATAGTTTGTAATTAGCCTAGTGTTATTCAACAACAAAGAAGACTTCAAGAAAGGACATCATTCAAGTATCTCGTCTAAGTCGGAGGAAGAACCAAGCATCTCGTTGAACCTATCTAGCCACACCTAGCTACTGTCCATTTTCGGCCATCAAACACCGTAGCTCAGCCTTCCTTAACCTCATCCTACGGTGTCTAGGGTTCACTTCTTGGGTCTTACGAGTAAGTTCTTTCAAAGCTTATCTTCAGTTCTAAATTTTTGGGAGCTCTATGAATCTAATCTTGACTTTGGAGAAACATATAAGCTTTGTGTTCAAATAGGTTCCTTATATAAATTCTATTTGTTTGAGGGATTTCTGTTTCGAGTAGATAAGGTGTGCATACCTAGGTGTTGCCTTCGCTTGCTGTTAGTAGAAGAAGCCCATAAAGGAGGTTTAATGGGTCATTTTGGGAGGGATAAAACTAATGCTATGGTGCACTCACATTTTTATTGGCAACATATGATTAGGGATGTTGAAAATGTGCTTAAAAGGTGTTTAGAGTGCCTTAGAGCTAAATCGAAAGTGAAGCGTCATGGATTGTATACACCTTTGTCAATCCCCACAGCCCCTTGGGAAGACATTAGCATGGATTTCATAGTGGGATTGCTTAGGACTAGAAGAGTTAAAGATTCGATATTTGTGGTTGTAGATCGATTCTCTAAGATGGCTCACTTCATTGCTTGTCACAAAACTGATGATGCAACCAATATAGCTAATTTGTTCTTTCGGGAAGTAGTTAGGTTACATGGTATTGCAAGGACAATAGTGAGTGATAGGGATGTTATGTTCATGAGTTACTTTTGGAAAACTCTTTGGGGAAAGCTAGGCACTAAGTTCTTATTTTCTACATCAAGCCATCCCCAAACTGATGGGCAAACAGAAGTAACTAATAGGAGCCTAACAACACTTCTAATGGTTGTCATCGAGAAGAATTTGAAAGAATAGGAAGATGTCTTGCCACATGTTTAGTTTGCCTATAATAGAGTCGCCCACTCATCTATTTCCATCTCTCCCTTTGAGTGTGTTTATGGCTTTAATCCACTAACCCCTTTTAATCTTAAACCGTTACCTAAGAAGGAGCGAGTAGATTTAAGTGCTAAAACGCAGGTTGAACACATCAAGGAGCTACATAGTAGGACAACGATCAAGCTCGAGGAGAAAGGCAAATTAAACGCAGAAAAGGCGAATCAAGGATTCAAGAAGATTATATTTGAAACCGGCGACCTTGTATGGCTACATTTGAGGAAGGAGAGGTTTCAACAGCTTCGGAAATCCATGCTCTCCCCAAGAGGAAATGGGCCTTTCAAGGTGTTACACAAGGCGGGTGACAACGCCCTTGTGCTTGACTTGCCGGATTATTATGCTTATGATCCCACATTCAATGTGAGGGATCTAACTCCTTTTTCACTCCTGGATGATGATCAAGGCAATTCGAGGTCAAATTCTTCCAAAGAAGGGGAGACTGATGAAGGATCATCTGAGCTAACTCCATCTTCACCACCTCAAGGGACTCTAACAAGAGCGCAAGCTAAACGTCAAGCTGAGATGGATGCTCTTTTCCTAAACATGGTCCATGAAGCTCAACCAAGGCCACATTCATCAAGTCTAAGGACTATCTTGTTGATCAGCCACGAACACATCTCAGCCAAGATGATTAATGGAGCTTAAATTGGATATCTAGTTGCTGGGCAGGCCTTGAGACACATTTCAAAGGATGGCCGGAGGCCTTGAAATCAGATACAAGGGGTTTCACGTATGTGCATGTTCATCGCTGGATGATCATTTAAGTATGTGGACGTGAGAGACTGAATAGGAGAGTTTAATTAGGCCCAATTGTGTTAAATGTTTGCTGGGCTTTATTTAACTCTCTCTCAATGTAATTAGTGTAATTAGTTTCTTTTTTTCTGTTTTAGAAGAAAAGGCCTAGGATGTATATAAAGCCTTTTCTCTCTTCTTTTGTAGTTAGACAAGTTTTATACAAGTTTTGCTAAGAGCATTTCAGAGTTGAATCCAAGAGAATTCAATCATTCTTGTCTCGTGAGTTTGTGTGTGTGATCTGGCTTTCTCGTTCATGTGTATGTCAATCTCCTTCGGGATTGTTCTTGCATGTCGAACAAGGCACCCTCTTCGTGCTCTCGATTCTCAGATCGATTGTGTGGAGTTGTAAGAAGCGGGGTCGAAATGTCACTGGTTTGGTTCTTGGATCTCGAATCCATGGGTTCTATCATTTTTCCTTACGGTTCTTCTTGTCCCTTTTTGTTTTATGGTTTTCATTGTTGTCCTTGCTTGTTAATTTTGGGTGTTCTTCATTCTTTAGAACAGGTTGTTCGTCTAGATCCGTTCATCGCGGCTAATTCCCGCATCAATTGATATCAGAGCGCAGTTGACGTCCAACCACCAAAAAGAGTAGGTAAATCAATAATAAAATCACAAAAAGAGTCTGTTTTGATCATTGCAATTGATCATTGTCTTTTG
>BSUD01000007.1:73917780-74216723 GCA_033239045.1 Fagopyrum esculentum | reverse complement strand
TGGGATTGCTTAGGACTAGAAGAGTTAAAGATTCGATATTTGTGGTTGTAGATCGATTCTCTAAGATGGCTCACTTCATTGCTTGTCACAAAACTGATGATGCAACCAATATAGCTAATTTGTTCTTTCGGGAAGTAGTTAGGTTACATGGTATTGCAAGGACAATAGTGAGTGATAGGGATGTTATGTTCATGAGTTACTTTTGGAAAACTCTTTGGGGAAAGCTAGGCACTAAGTTCTTATTTTCTACATCAAGCCATCCCCAAACTGATGGGCAAACAGAAGTAACTAATAGGAGCCTAACAACACTTCTAATGGTTGTCATCGAGAAGAATTTGAAAGAATAGGAAGATGTCTTGCCACATGTTTAGTTTGCCTATAATAGAGTCGCCCACTCATCTATTTCCATCTCTCCCTTTGAGTGTGTTTATGGCTTTAATCCACTAACCCCTTTTGATCTTAAACCGTTACCTAAGAAGGAGCGAGTAGATTTAAGTGCTAAAACGCAGGTTGAACACATCAAGGAGCTACATAGTAGGACAACGATCAAGCTCGAGGAGAAAGGCAAATTAAACGCAGAAAAGGCGAATCAAGGATTCAAGAAGATTATATTTGAAACCGGCGACCTTGTATGGCTACATTTGAGGAAGGAGAGGTTTCAACAGCTTCGGAAATTCATGCTCTCCCCAAGAGGAAATGGGCCTTTCAAGGTGCTACACAAGGCGGGTGACAACGCCCTTGTGCTTGACTTGCCGGATTATTATGCTTATGATCCCACATTCAATGTGAGGGATCTAACTCCTTTTTCACTCCTGGATGATGATCAAGGCAATTCGAGGTCAAATTCTTCCAAAGAAGGGGAGACTGATGAAGGATCATCTGAGCTAACTCCATCTTCACCACCTCAAGGGACTCTAACAAGAGCGCAAGCTAAACGTCAAGCTGAGATGGATGCTCTTTTCATAAACATGGTCCATGAAGCTCAACCAAGGCCACATTCATCAAGTCTAAGGACTATCTTGTTGATCAGCCACGAACACATCCCAACCAAGATGATTAATGGAGCATAAATTGGATATCTAGTTGCTGGGCAGGCCTTGAGACACATTTCAAAGGATGGCCGGAGGCCTTGAAATCAGATACAAGGGGTTTCACGTATGTGCATGTTCATCGCTGGATGATCATTTAAGTATGTGGACGTGAGAGACTGAATAGGAGAGTTTAATTAGGCCCAATTGTGTTAAATGTTTGCTGGGCTTTATTTAACTCTCTCTCAATGTAATTAGTGTAATTAGTTTCTTTTTTTCTGTTTTAGAAGAAAAGGCCTAGGATGTATATAAAGCCTTTTCTCTCTTCTTTTGTAGTTAGACAAGTTTTATACAAGTTTTGCTAAGAGCATTTCAGAGTTGAATCCAAGAGAATTCAATCATTCTTGTCTCGTGAGTTTGTGTGTGTGATCTGGCTTTCTCGTTCATGTGTATGTCAATCTCCTTCGGGATTGTTCTTGCATGTCGAACAAGGCACCCTCTTCGTGCTCTCGATTCTCAGATCGATTGTGTGGAGTTGTAAGAAGCGGGGTCGAAATGTCACTGGTTTGGTTCTTGGATCTCGAATCCATGGGTTCTATCATTTTTCCTTACGGTTCTTCTTGTCCCTTTTTGTTTTATGGTTTTCATTGTTGTCCTTGCTTGTTAATTTTGGGTGTTCTTCATTCTTTAGAACAGGTTGTTCGTCTAGATCCGTTCATCGCGGCTAATTCCCGCATCAATTGATATCAGAGCGCAGTTGACGTCCAACCACCAAAAAGAGTAGGTAAATCAATAATAAAATCACAAAAAGAGTCTGTTTTGATCATTGCAATTGATCATTGTCTTTTGATTGAGTCTATTTCCGTTTCTATCTTCTACTGTAAGCTTTGTTTGAGTCTAACGAGTTTGTTTCTTGTTTGTGAGTTCTGGACACCGGAAACCACCATAGCACCACACCAACCACCATCACACCACCATCAACCACCATTTTTCCCTCAACCACATTAGCCACACTAGAACCAGTTGAACAAAAACCAAACGTGGTTGTTTCTCTTCCTACATCCAGTAAACGCATAATAGGAGTTGATTTAGCGTGCTTCCTACTAATCCGGCGCAGAACTTGAAGTAGTTATTTTCCTCCTACAGATTTGGCACATTGAATCAGTTGCAACAAATCTAGGAGCTGAGATTTGATCTTATTCTGAAGATTTGCAACAGCTTGGCCCGCATTTATCTACAAACAAGAATTAGGTTTATTTCTTTCTTTTTTTGTTTCTTCTTATTTCTGATTTCTTGAGTTAAAAAAAGAAAAGAAAAGAAAAAGGATAAAAAAAAAGAAGAAAGAAATCCGAAATCAAAAAAAAAAAGGAATCAGATCTTTTCATTTCATTCTAGTTTATATTGTTTTTTATTTCATTCTTTCTAATTCATAGTTTGTAATTAGCCTAGTGTTATTCAACAACAAAGAAGACTTCAAGAAAGGACATCATTCAAGTATCTCGTCTAAGTCGGAGGAAGAACCAAGCATCTCGTTGAACCTATCTAGCCACACCTAGCTACTGTCCATTTTCGGCCATCAAACACCGTAGCTCAGCCTTCCTTAACCTCATCCTACGGTGTCTAGGGTTCACTTCTTGGGTCTTACGAGTAAGTTCTTTCAAAGCTTATCTTCAGTTCTAAATTTTTGGGAGCTCTATGAATCTAATCTTGACTTTGGAGAAACATATAAGCTTTGTGTTCAAATAGGTTCCTTATATAAATTCTATTTGTTTGAGGGATTTCTGTTTCGAGTAGATAAGGTGCATACCTAGGTGTTGCCTTCGCTTGCTGTTAGTAGAAGAAGCCCATAAAGGAGGTTTAATGGGTCATTTTGGGAGGGATAAAACTAATGCTATGCTGCACTCACATTTTTATTGGCAACATATGCTTAGGGATGTTGAAAATGTGCTTAAAAGGTGTTTAGAGTGCCTTAGAGCTAAATCGAAAGTGAAGCCTCATGGATTGTATACACCTTTGCCAATCCCCATAGCCCCTTGGGAAGACATTAGCATGGATTTCATAGTGGGATTGCTTAGGACTAGAAGAGGTAAAGATTCGATATTTGTGGTTGTAGATCGATTCTCTAAGATGGCTCACTTCATTGCTTGTCACAAAACTGATGATGCAACCAATATAGCTAATTTGTTCTTTCGGGAAGTAGTTAGGTTACATGGTATTCCAAGGACAATAGTGAGTGATAGGGATGTTATGTTCATGAGTTACTTTTGGAAAACTCTTTGGGGAAAGCTAGGCACTAAGTTCTTATTTTCTACATCAAGCCATCCCCAAACTGATGGGCAAACAAAAGTAACTAATAGGAGCCTAACAACACTTCTAATGGTTGTCATCGAGAAGAATTTGAAAGAATAGGAAGATGTTTTGCCACATGTTTAGTTTGCCTATAATAGAGTCGCCCACTCATCTATTTCCATCTCTCCCTTTGAGTGTGTTTATGGCTTTAATCCACTAACCCCTTTTGATCTTAAACCGTTACCTAAGAAGGAGCGAGTAGATTTAAGTGCTAAAACGCAGGTTGAACACATCAAGGAGCTACATAGTAGGACAACGATCAAGCTCGAGGAGAAAGGCAAATTAAACGCAGAAAAGGCGAATCAAGGATTCAAGAAGATTATATTTGAATCCGGCGACCTTGTATGGCAACATTTGAAGAAGGAGAGGTTTCAACAGCTTCGGAAATCCATGCTCTCCCCAAGAGGAAATGGGCCTTTCAAGGTGCTACACAAGGCGGGTGACAACGCCCTTGTGCTTGACTTGCCGGATTATTATGCTTATGATCCCACATTCAATATGAGGGATCTAACTCCTTTTCCACGCCTGGATGATGATCAAGGCAATTCGAGGTCAAATTCTTCCAAAGAAGGGGAGACTGAAGAAGGATCATCTGAGCTAACTCCATCTTCACCACCTCAAGGGACTCTAACAAGAGCGCAAGCTAAACGTCAAGCTGAGATGGATGCTCTTTTCCTAAACATGGTCCATGAAGCTCAACCAAGGCCACATTCATCAAGTCTAAGGACTATCTTGTTGATCAGCCACGAACACATCCCAGCCAAGATGATTAATGGAGCTTAAATTGGATATCTAGTTGCTGGGCAGGCCTTGAGACACATTTCAAAGGATGGCCGGAGGCCTTGAAATCAGATACAAGGGGTTTCACGTATGTGCATGTGCATGGCTGGATGATCATTTAAGTATGTGGACGTGAGAGACTGAATAGGAGAGTTTAATTAGGCCCAATTGTGTTATATGTTTGTTGGGCTTTATTTAACTCTCTCTCAATGTAATTAGTGTAATTAGTTTCTTTTTTCTGTTTTAGAAGAAAAGGCCTAGGATGTATATAAAGCCTTTTCTCTCTTCTTTTGTAGTTAGACAAGTTTTATACAAGGTTTGCTAAGAGCATTTCAGAGTTGAATCCAAGAGAATTCAATCATTCTTGTCTCGTGAGTTTGTGTGTGTGATCTGGCTTTCTCGTTCATGTGTATGTCAATCTCCTTCGGGATTGGTCTTCCAAGTCGAACAAGGCACCCTCTTCGTGCTCTCGATTCTCAGATCGATTGTGTGGAGTTGTAAGAAGAGGGGTCGAATCGTCACTGGTTTGGTTCTTGGATCTCGAATCCAAGGGTTCTATCATTGTACCTTTCGGTTCTTCTTGTCCCTTTTTTTTCTTCTTGATTTCATTGTTGTCCTTGTTTGTTAATTTCGTGTGTTCTTCATTCTTTAGAACATGTTGTTCGTTTAGATCCGTTCATCGCGGCTAATCCCCACATCACGTGGGGTCCAAAAGCCAGAGTGAAATAACGAGGGGTCGGGGCTTGATTTTGGAATAAATCCTGTTACTCAACGCCTCGTGCCTACTGGAAAACTGAGCCGTGCCTGCGGGAAGGTCGGTCACTCGCTCACAATCCGGAATAAAAATTCCGGATGTTAAACGTAGATCGTCTTCCAACTTGGATCGTGTGTGAGTACCTTCTCCCTTGTTTAGTTATGGTAGTGGTAGTATATCATGCTAGGTGAATCTAGCATAACTTAGAGAAAATGCCACGTAGTGGCTTGGAACCTTAGGTGAGTATTTGAGGACAGTTTGAACGTTCTAAGGATTGAGGTGTGTATGTTATCATGCGAGCTTTGTGACGTTGTGAGTATGTGTTTGTTGAGATTGTGGAGTTAGGATGAAAGTATCCTAGCATGTGGGTATAGTTGAGATCTCTTGAGTTTATGAGGGCTAGGAATGTATCCTAGATTATGAGAGTGTATGACCTAATAAGATCATATAGGACTAGAAGTCTAAGTACTTCTAGCTTGTTCGAGTGGTTGTTGATTATCGTGCCTTGTCTCGAACAGGCTTTGGTTATGTTCCTTCGGAGATTGATATCGGTTTCGGTTAGCTTCGAGACGAAGAAAGTCTACGGACTTACTTAGCTCGCTTTTACGCATTATTTGGATATGTGATGGTGGTGTGTGTTTAGTTGCTTTTGATCATGAAACCGGATTAGGACAACTTGGTTATTTTTATTGTTGTCCCATCGTGTTTTATTTATCGGGCAGTGGCATCACTGGCCAGCTTCCGAGGGAGACTGGGAGGTTTCCTACGACCGGGCCATACATGGTATACGGGCGGGCTTCTTCGCCACTCCACATGGTATACAGGTTGAGCTCCACACCGCTCTTGTTGGTTCCATGGGGACATGAGCGAGAGTTATAAGACTCTCATGTCAAACTTTGGAACGAAATGATCTAGTAAGGGATATGACTTAAAAAAAGAAGATAAGAATTGGATTGTATGTGATCATGTTGTGTGTTTATGTTTGCTTCCTTGTGTATGTGCCTTTACTATCTTTATAATGCCTAAAATGTTAGCTAACGATTTTTAACCGATTGTTGTAGATGCCTTGCATGTTAGGGATGCCGCCGAGTGACTCGGAGGAGTGGGCGGCCGGGGTCCCCGTACATCTTAGTTTGATTTGGGTTTAGGAGTCCTTATGTTGTTGTTGTTTGATATTATGTTGATGTTGTTGTATGGTCGGCTGAAGTCTTTCCTTTCTTTTGTATTCGGGTTTCATAACATTGCATAAAAATGTATTTCGGTTTTGGCCTTTATTTGTGCCTTGTTGCAAGATCCTGTGAAATTGTTGTCACGCTAAGGGTTAGGACCCATTGTGAGTCCTCCACCCGTAACATCACTAGTCCCGTGGATTCGGGGTGTTAAAAACGTGGTATCAGAGCCCTAGGTTGACAACAATGGTACTTGCAATCTTCTAAGACACATGGAACACATGGTGAACACCCTCTAATCTCAGAGGCAAAGCTAATCTGTAGGCTGCCCTTCCAACTCTTTCATGTATCTCAAAAGGACCGACATATTGGGGACTCAACTTCCCCTTTATGCCAAATTGTCTAACGCCACGCGTCGGGGATACTCTCAACCAGACATGAGCTCCTACACTGAACTCTTGAGGCCGACGTCTCTTGTCTGCATATGACTTATGGCGACTCTGTGCAGCCAGCATCCTCTCTCTAATCAGCGCTACTCGAGCCATATCATCACGAATCTGCTCTAGCAGTATCCCACTGATACTGCTAGGCTCATCACAACATAAAGGTGTACGACACCTACGTCCATACAGTGCCTCATAAGGAGCCATCCCAATAGATGCATGCCAACTATTGTTGTATGAGAACTCAACAAGTGAGAGGTAATAAGACCATCCCTGTCCCCAATCCAACACACAAGCTCGCAACATATCCTCCAAAGTCTGGATGGTCCTTTCTGACTGTCCGTCAGTCTGGTGGTGAAACGTAGTCGTGAAGTGTAGACTCGTCCCCAAAGCAGTCTGGATCTGCTGCCAGAACCTCGAGGTGAATCGTCCATCTCGATTAGAGACGATCGTCCTCGGTACACCATGGAGTCTCACTATCTGTCTAGTGTACTCCTCAGCCAACCTACTCACTAGCCACGTCTCTCTAATAGGGATGAAACATGTCGTCTTCGTCAATCTATCAACAACAACCCAAATGGCATCAAAACTCCTACTGGGTCCCAAACCAGTCACAAAATCCATGGAGACGTCCTCCCACTTCCACTGCGGCACTGGTAGTGGATGGAGCTCACCTCTAGGTCTACAATGCTCTATCTTGACCTATTGACAGGTTGCACACTGAGCCACCAATCTGGCTACATCGGGCTACATCCCTCCCTGCCAATATGAACGTCTCACATCATGGTACATCTTACTCGTACATGGATGTAGAAAGTAAGATGTATAGTGAGCCTCCTGTAAGATCCTCTAACTTAACTCTGCATCAGCAAGAACACAAATGCGATCATGTCGCCTCATCACTCCATCAACTCCAATGGAAAACTGTGGTGCCTCTCCACGAGACATCCTCTCTCTAATCCTCATCAAGGTCAGGCAGGTTCCTTGCATCTATTGGATCTCCTCCAAAAGACCAGGTAAATACAACTGGGCATCGTCATCAGCAAAACTAGATGTCCATCTCTAGCCAAGCTAGACCCCTCTGAAGTTGAGGTTGTATAGTCAATCTCACAATCGCCATCTCTTGAGGCGTCTTCTTGCTCAAGGCGTCAACAACCACGTTCGCCTTTCCAGGATAATATAAAATCTCAAGGTCAAAGTCCTTGATCAAATCAAGCCACCGACCTTGGCGGTTGTTCAACTCTCGCTGCGTAAAATATACTTCAGACTCTTATGGTCTGTGAAGATTTGACATGTATCACCATATAGGTAATGTCTCCAAATCTTCAAAGCATGCACTACCGCTGCCAACTCCAAATCATGAGTCCGGTAGTTCTCCTCATACGTCTTCAGCTGTCGAGACGCATATGCAATCATGCTACCTCTCTGAATCAACACACATCCCAAGCCTAGCTTGGATGCATCACTATAGACCACAAAATCATCAAATCCCTCTAGTTGTGCCAGGACAGAAGCAAAAGTCAAACGCCTCTTCAACTCCTCAAAGCTCCGAGCACAGTGGTCGGTCCATGCAAAGTGGGTAGTCTTCCTCAGAAGACTCGTCAATTGACGGGTAATCACAGAAAAACCCTCCACAAAGCGTCTATAGTAACCGTCTAGACCAAGAAAACTACGCACTTCCTTGACGTTCGTCGGTGTCCTCCGTGCAGCAATAGACTCGATCTTTGCTGGGTCAACCATAACCCCATTGCCGGAGACGATGTGTCCAAGGAAAACAACCTCAAACATCCATAACTCACACTTAAAGAGCTTAGCATACAACTCTCTATCCCTCAAAATCTGCAAAACCGTCCTCAGATGACCGGCATGCTCCTCTCTACTACGAGTGTACACCAAAATATCATCAATAAAGACCACCACAAAATGATCAAGGAAATCGATGAATATACTGTTCATCAACTCCATAAATACTGATGGAGCATTCGTCAGCCCGAATGGCATCACTACAAACTCGTAGTGTCCATAACGGGTACAAAAAGCCGTCTTGTGTACATCCTGCTCTCTCACCCTAAGTTGGTGATATCCTGAGCGTAAATCAATCCGGGAGAAAACTGTAGCTCCTTGAAGCTGATCAAGTAGATCATCAATACGAGGCAATGGATACTTGTTCTTGACGGTCACCTTGTTCAACTCTTTGTAATCTATGCATAACCTTAAAGATTTGTCCTTCCGCACGAAGAGGACAGGTGCACCCCATGGTGAAACGCTAGGGCGTATGAAGCCCTTCTCAGCCAAATTCTCGAGTTGATTCTTCAGCTCCAACATCTCGACAGGTGCCATACGGTATGCTGAAACTCTATGCTGAAGTCCACACTCCGCTGAAGTCCACACTCCGCTGAGGCGGAAAACTCGACGGCTCAACAAACACATCTGTAAACTCGCAGACTACTGGAATATCCTCCAGAGCTGGACTCTCTCCATCCTTCATGGCGTAGCACTAGAAGGCATCACAACCTTGTGCAATCAATCTAGCTGCCCGTACGACACTAATAACCGAACTTGTCTTCCCAAAGTCTCAACCCCGGAATACCTCAATCTCACCAACCTCGGTAGAGACTGTAATAGTCCGCCTACCAACATCCAAAACTGCATGGTGTCTACGCATCCAGTCCATACCTAATATGACTTCTTTATGCATCAATGACATGACTAAGAAGTCAATAAGTAAAACACGAGTCCCTAAACGAAGGGGACAACTACGTATCTCACGGGTACCTCTGACCCGACTACCATCAGGTAACCCTATAGTAAAGGGTGTCCCCTCTATGGTAGCTAAACTTAGACGCTCAACACAAGTATCAGAAATAAATGAATGCGTGGCACCAGTATCAAACAAAACTCTAACAAGTAAACCATGAAGTAGAATGGTACATGTAGCAGCCGGTGTAGGTGGATCCTCTGCACTCCTCAACTCAAAAGCTCGCCCTCGGGCTCCTTTGGCATCAGTGGTGCCAACATCTCTACCTCTACCTCTACTCGGTCCTGGAGCAGAACCCTGAGTAGATGGACACTTTGAGACCCTCTATTGTCCTTGTGTCTTTTGCCGAGGTGTCCACTCACCACCTCTTGCTACACTGGCAAGGGAAGAACCCTGCTGAGATACTACTCCATCCTGCCTACAGAAGGAAGCTCGATGTCCCAGTCGAACATAGGTAAAACAAGTCACAACTAGTCTAGGACTAGCTGGCCTCAGATGACTAGGGTCACCACAATTGTAACACTGACGTCCCGTATCTACAGTCTGTGTAGATGAGGAATAACTCTGACGCCTCTGGTCTTGTCTAGACCCAGATGCTCCTGCAACTCCACTGGTCTGCCCAATGCGCTGCCTCTTCTCAGACCGTCCCGTCTGAGAAGCTCTCCTCTGACTGGCTCGCTCTCTCTCAAAAGCAAAAGCCTGGTCCTGGTAATCAGCTAGGGACTCACAATGGAATCCCGCTATATATGAACGAGTGCTCTCTCTCAGACGACGAGAGAACAGATACACATGCTCGCCCTCAAATGGTGCAGCTGGACCCAACAAAGCTAACTCGGTCTAGAAACGGCAGATGGCATCAGTAATAGGCACATCCTCAAAGCCAGCCTCCACAAAATCTTGCAGCTTCTCCTTCCTCAGTGAGGAAGGGCAGAACTACTCTCTAATTATGCGCCTCATGTGGTCATAACTGGTAGCTTTGGTCTTGACAATTCTCCACCACTAATGTGCGAGGTCACGGAATAGAGACTGAACTAGCTCTATCCGTCTATCCTCAGAACATCTGATTGACTCCAAGGCTGAGTCTACACGTCCAATCTACACCTCAATCTCTAACCCAATCTCTCATGAGAAGTGTGGCACTCCCTGCTGGTGAAATGCCTTCAACCAGGCATCTGGTTGAGGCCCTTAGGTCTCCACTGGGACTCGAACTGGATCAGTAACATGTGCAGGTGCAACTGGCACCCGTGTCGCTGCCTGAGATCTCTCAGAAGATCCCTCGGGTACTGGTAAATCTAGGACTCGCCTGCTAACCCTAATATCCTTCTCAAAACGTTGGAGGTACTCTAAACTCTGGTCCTCCCATGGAGACACGGTCAGTGTCATCAGACTGAGCTTGATGTGAATAATGTCTCACAAATCCACTACTCCTTGTCTCTAGGACGACGCTCTTTGCAACATCCTCATGTATCTCCTCCACCATTGGTGGATAAGCAGCGGAAACTGGTCCCTCACCTACCACACCCGAAGGAAGGGGTGTTCTACCTCTACCTCTGCCTATAGCGGCAGTAGCTCTAGTTTGAGCCATCTGCAGGGTATGCACACCTAACTTATAAGTCTCTATAAAGGCCATAAGTATAGATATATATATACTCAACACAAACACATACATAATCCATCTTACATATATACATATAATATCTTTAGTGTACAGATCCATAGTAGGAATGGCGACTTCTCCTACATTTAACCCAAAACCACATTTAAAATCAAAACCTTTAAAACGTCAGATCCCATGTGGGTTCTGTTTATTTTACCTATCAGACCTCATTGTAGGTAGCAGGTGCCATTGCTTTCAACCAGGGCTTTGATACCAACTCTGTAACACCCAGGATCCGCAGGACTCGGAGTGCCACATTAGGCTAGGATCTCACAATGGATCCTGACCCTAGCCTGACAACAAGTTCACTAGACCTTACAACACGGCACTGACAGATATGAAAACAAATACATAAAACTGTATAAAACTTTATAACCCAAAAGGTAAGCCATCATAGCCAAGTAAGAAACATAACAACCTCACATAAGAGGTAACAAAAGACCATCCTCACGCAGGAGGGAAAGATAGCAAACACAAAAGCCCACATAACCTATGTACGAGACGTCCTCGACCTGCCACTTTGCTAGATCACCCAACAGCATGGCTATCCCGTGGGGCATCTACAACATGGTAATAAACCATTAGCTATCCATACACATATTTAGAGTAATGCATAAGCACAATCACAAGTAAGGAAAGATAAACACATCAACGTGCTTCCACTCATTTACCAATTTATTCATCTCAATATAATTGTCATTCACTCCAAACATATGTATATAATATATATGAAACTATGTGACATGAGGACCGATATATCCTCGCCTGTGAGCCTGCTAGCTAGCCGTACTAGTATCTGTCACACAATCGTGTACCCTGTGGGAGTGGATTGTGCCCTTCCTGTAAACCGGTCTAGCCTGACTCAAGAGAACCTCCTAGACTCCACGGCGGGATGAAAGGGAAAGGTTATCACAGCCACGCATACTGGGCAATCAATAAAACATATATATCGGTAAATACGACATCACATGCTATCATAGCAAACATACAAAGCACACACCACTCATGCAAACACCCAATATAAGGATGGCAGCTAAGTAAGTCCTACGGACTTATCTCAATCTCGATCACAACTCAACCAAGATCACCTCTACATTGGAGGGACAACACAACCTATAAACAAGGAATAAGAAAATATATCGGACTCCTAACCACATAAGGGTCACACCTAGACCCAAAGGGATCCAAAGGATCAACCTCAACCTCACTCATAACCTAACAAACCATAAAAGCTATACAAGGCATAAACCGATCATAAACATCATCAAAACTCAACCTCATACATCTAGCATGATCCTAAGCACTAATACTAGGAAAGGAGGGAAGAAAGGCACCCTAAGGAAGGCCTAGAAGCAACACACACTTGCAACACCAAAGGAAACACCAAGCTGGTGCAGGTGGGCGCTTGGGCTGCTCACTAGTGGCGCAGGGGCGGTGCACTGGCCAAATCATGGCTGAACATGAACCAATCTCAAGGAAAGCTAAACTAAGCTAAGGAAAGAGAGAAAAGATGAAGAAAAGAAGAAAGAAAGTAGAGAAGCCATGGAAGCTTACCAATAAGCTCTCAAGGAGATCAACACATCATCAACAACACTCTCAAGCTGGCTCCATAAGGCACAACATCATTAGCAACATCAAATCCAACCAAGGCTAGCAAGATCTCTAACCAAAAGCTTACAAACTCAACAAGATCAACCAAGGTGATCCAAAGGAGAAGAGGAGTAGAAAGAGTACGTATGGAGAGACAGAGAGATCTGAAAGGTAAACCCTCATCAGGGTAAAGAAGAAGGTATATAATAGGAGGTGAAAGAGTAAAGCACGGGTCAAAGGAGTCAAAGAAGACGGCTGCAGCACACAAAGCCGCAGGGGCGGACCCTCTGAGCCGTAGGGGCGGACCAGGCTAGGCGCAGGGGCGCCCCCTGGGTCACGCAGGGGCGGCTCAGGCATAAACCTGGCCTCTCTGATCCCTCTCTCAACACTCAGTAACTAGGCTCTTACAAGGACGTCGACGAAGAAGATTAGAAATGACATAAATGAAGGACGAACAAGTTGAAGGAAAAATCCGAGATGACTTAAGAGAAATCGAGATGGAACCAATTCAAGTAAAGGGAGTAACATTAATGTGCGGAAGTGGTTCCGAAAAAGAAATGATTGAAAGACGACGAGATCAATAGGGATAACGTACTTAATGTTCTTCAAGAAGACGCGTGGACATCTAAAGACGCATATCGAGTAGAGGTGGAGTACATTCTAGCAATGGTGAATGTGGTATTGCATTAAGACGTGAAGTTCTCCTGGGCGCTCCTAAGCATGGGAGTCAGGATGTGAAGTGTGGTCGAACTGTTACGACGATTAGGAGATACATATGTTAAGCGTGTAGAGGAACTAGAAAGTGAAGTGACGGTTTTTGCGAGAGCTTAAACGGGAGACTTCTTCGGGAATACGAAATTTACGAGGAGGATTACATGATGACAATTCACAAGGTCACAAAAGACACGAGACTCAACAAGGAGCTTTTATTTATCGAAAGATTTAAGATTCCAAGCAAGAGAAACATTAGTGGAGAATAACTATGGTTAGAGTATTTGAGAAGATGCAGTTACAAGACATCATGGGAGAGTGGTTAAGGTGGCTCAGATGATACAATATGACCCGATAAGTTATAGTTATCTTATAGAAGAGAGAGAAGCGTGGAGTATAGTATGAGCTAGTCGAGTTTAAGGCAAAGTACCCCGAGGGGGTAGCCTTTACGAGAAGGGTAACATGGAAAGTGTAGTAGAATGGTAAGTTGTTGATCTTAGAGAGGGTCATCAACGAGTTGGTGACCACCGAGGGTGCACAAGTGCGGGTTTTATATTGGTGACTATAGTAGAGAATAGTAACCAAGGATGTGAGATCATGAAGATGGGGAACAAGAACTGGAACGTTCGTGGTAGTTGAATGTCAATAATAGGAGGTGTATTAACGGAAGCATAAACATTTTAATCAAGTAATATCTTATCGATTCTAACAAGTTAAGGTAACGTATCTTGTGGAGGGATTGTAACGTCTTGTACGACCTTCTTAGGTCATGGGGGTTGTTATATGGAGAAATGACACGGATCAAGGTAAAGCAAAATGGAAGTACGAAGAGGGAGGTGAGTTTTCTATAGTTGTTGTGTGGAAAGGGGGTATATATAAGGGAGGTGTGATATGTTTGTTCTAAGGTTATGGATGTCATATTTTAACGAGCCAAGCTAAGTCAAGGTTATTGTGACTCGTGTGGCGAAGCCATAGTGGCTATGACGTGAAACGAGGAATCTGGATTGGGGCAACGCTGCAAGCTTAGGGTTATGATGTTAGTGCTTGGTGGAGTCAGGATTGGGTCATCTAGAGTTATGGTTGGGGAATTCTGCCTAAAGGCATACTGTCACAATTGTGAAGCTGCTCATAGAATATCAAGAAGTGCATAAGGAGACCAACAATAGTAAGAGAAAACTAAGGTTTCGAAGTTTGAAGTCGATGTGAGACGTACAAGAAGTACATGAAAGATTGAGGTTAGAACCGCTATGGTCGGTTTGACGTGCATAAGGAAATGAATGTAAGGTTCCACACCTACTTGAAGGAAGGATGTCTATAGTGAAAGCTAATGTGGGATACTGAGAGCTCCTCCCATAGGTTGGGATGTCCGAAGAAAGCGAAGGAGATTGTATCGATTTGTTATAAGGCCTGAACGAGTCTTGTAGTTAAGACCTTTGTGAGTGAACACTTGCGCGAGATCAAGAGATGTTATTATCGCCATCCCTTTGAAGTGAGAGGAGGGATTATGTTGAATTATTGTTTAACCAAGGCTTCAAGAGTTGGAAGACTCGAGCCAGTTCCACAAGTTCAGGAGATGAAGGATTTGTGAAAGAAGACTGTCGACATTGTACCTACAGATGGAACATTACACTTGTAGAAGGATGTCACCCTAACAGATCGGGGTGGACCACTTGTCAAGCGTAGGACCAAGTTGTGTTGGTTATTAAGATATTTGATTGATTGAGAAAGAGGGAACCCGAGATAGAACAATTCCCAAGGCATCAGAAGGTGGATTTCACCATTAAGCTTGATTTCAAGTTCATATTGGAAGTGTATCTTGAGTTCTTGATTTGAAGTTCATGTTGAGATACATCTTGAATTCTTGATTTGAAGTTATTATAAAGGACACCAGTTTGCAAGGAGAGAAACGGTTATCTCCGTTGTACATGGATTACAATAAGTTGAACAAGATGATAATGAAAAGGACAAGTATCCCTTACAATGAATGGAAGATCTACTCGATCAGTTCCAAGGGTCGGTAGTCTCTTCTAAGATTAAGTAAGATTTGATTGTCACCGTTTGAGAATTCGAGACTCGGATACTACAAATACGGCATTCCGGACAACCATGGTCACTACGAGTTTTTGTGATTTCATATGGGCTTACTAATGCCACGATAAGATATTTTGATCTATTCTAAAAGAGGAGAGAAGTTGTATGACAAGTTGTCTCGGGATGGCAAACCCCGAAATACGTGGAAGAAGTTACAAGTGTTCTTAGATGTGCTGGTCATTACCGGAATTGTGGAGGGATTCTCCAAAGTAACACCTTCTATGGCTAACCTACCCTGGATGACAATGAAGTAGTGATTGGAACGAAAAGTGACAGTGGAGTTGTGAGAATTAAGAGGATATTCATTGGTGCAACTATTGTCACATTGCGTCGAGTATGACGGAATTGAAGTGTACAAGTGATTCTCCAAGACAAGGTCTTGATTGAGTATTAGGGAACGGTATAAGAGTTAATAGCATACGTGTCTCGTTAGTAGAAGCGGTGGGAAGTAAGTACTTCTTTCACTAATTAGAACTCGCAACAAGAATTGAGGAAACATAGCATCAAAGTTTGGTCTAACAAGAACCAAAGCCAACAGTGTATATTGGAAGTGATGTATTGTGGAAGACCCGAAAAGGAAGTTGAGTTTCCGATATATTGGACCTTTTGAGATCTTTGAGCTAGTTAGGAAAGTGGTTTACCGGTTGACGTGACCGCAGAGAGTAAAGTGTGTTCAACCAGTTTTTTATGAGTATCTGTCAAGGGAGTACATACATGATCCGAGACATATGATAATATCTTTGGTTAAGTTTTTTATGTTGAGCTAGTCACATCGATAGGGTCGACGGGTCAGTCCTAGTTCTTTCCTTAGTTGAGTTATGTTCATGTGTGATGGTATGTGTAGTTGTGTCGTGTACGGGATTGAGTTATAAGATCTGATATATCTTGCGGTGCTAGTTTGAGTAGATTGTGTGTATAGATTAGAATGTTAAATCCTTCTTAGTTTGAGAGTTCGTACCTCGGCCTTAGGGAGCGAGAAGTTCGATGGATAGCATATTTCGGGACGAAACTTCTTTTTAGGGGGATCTGATGTAAATCCCCAATTTTTAGGCACGTTTTCAATATTTATTTTTCCTACTTTTATCTAAAATTTTACTAGCTTATATATTTTTACTAGTATGTTACGTCGTAATTTAAATCTACGAGTATATATGTATGCATACACCGATATATTTTATTACCTATATTTAAAATAGCATATAATCTCGGAATAAATTTCAAGAATGGTTCTTTTATTTCAAGGTATATTTTGCGAGTTAATTTATATATATTCGATCCACGTATATTTCCCCTAATTTTATTTTACGAGGAATGTTCAGAAAATTTTTTGATCCGATAATCCCATTCCGACTTTTGATTGAGTTATTATATTATAACGTGTAAGACCGAAAGGTCAGCCCCTTTCCACCCCTATTAGCATGCACACCTACGTGACCTTTGACTTCTTCTTTATTTTCCTCTTCCCTCACGCAACCTTCTCTCTACAACACTACATCTTCTTCCTTGCTCCTTTCACAAATGAGCTTCCCTTTCCCGGACCTCTGTCGGATTGCCTGCAACCAGGCATCTGTGTTCGCCCTACCGGAGCTAACCGAAGGCCGGCAGTCCCTACTCTCTGCCAAGAGATCCCGCTCCCTTCTCCTCTTATTCATCCAATCGAACCAAAGTTGCCATGCCCCGGGGAACCCATCTCGACCGCTGGAAACACCTCCTTGCCGCCTGTAGTGTCACCACATCGAGGAGCACCTCCGGAGAAGCCCCTGCCGACGTTGCCGGGATGAGCCCTAGCGTCTGCCGGAGCCGCCGCTATCCTTCTTCCCCTTATTCTCTGTCCTCCCTTGCCACCTAGAGGCCGCCGTGCAGAGCTTCGGACCGCCCGTGCAACTTCTCCTTCCTCCCCGAGAGCACAGCCGCTGGTTTCCTTGCCTTTCCTCTGCAGTGCCGGAGCCCCCTTCCTCCTCTGCAGCATTGATTAGGTTGAAGATGAACTTTGTGGTTATTTTAATTTAGGCCCCTCTTTTTGTTGTTATGACACTTTGTGCCATTTTTGCCGGATAATTACAGTTGTGAACATAGACTTTTGGAAATGAACTTTTGTGCCCATGCAGAAAGTTATTACATATTTGAGCCATGGTTTTACTGTAATTTGTTACCCAACTCTTTTTCAAATTATCGATAGTGCCCTTGTTGGTTAGTTTTGATTTATGGCTTAAAGTTTTAATTACGGTTTACGACCAAGTTCTTGAATTTTGTTATATTTTGCCCTAGAAAATTTATTTATGGGTTTTTAACGTTGGTCTTTGGAAAATGAGTTTTACCTTTGAAGTATATATAAAATACATTCAAAATCAAATTTAGCAATAAGCTAAATTTGTTTAGCTTTGGTCTTAGGTCCGGAAGAGCCTGATAAAGACCAACAAATCCGTACTCGACATACGTAGATTGTCTTCCACCTTGGATCGTGTTGTAACACCCCGAATTCTCAAAACTCGGAACATTACTCGGTAGGACCTCACAATGGGTCCCGACCTCAGTTTGACAACAATATTACTAGGATCTTGCAACAAGACACAAATAAGAAAAACCAAATTCATAGAAATGTATTTGTAAAAGGATGACTACAACAAAGTCTAACAGCCTATCATACTTAAACATCGGAAAAGACTAACTGTCTTAACAAAAGGGAAAGATATCAAAGCAACAACCCAAACCCCCACTCTAAGGAGTACGGAGACCCGGCTGACAACTACTTCCGGATCACTCAGCAGCTGTTCTAACCTGCGATAAAACTAAGAACACAACAAAACCACCATTAGCTAGTTATCTAAACATTAGGAGAATAATTGTAGCACACACACACATAAAAATAATAAACACTCATCATGCTTTCAAACAGCCCATTTATTATCTTCATTTAAGTCATTCACTCTAATGATACTTATTTTTGTGACACGAGGGATTCCCAAACCTCGCTTCCGCCCCCGTGTACCCATCAGAAGTGGATCCGATGCATCTCACCGTGTACCTGTATGGTCTGGGTATAGAGAACCTCCCAGTCTCCTGGCAGAGCTGGGCAGTGATGTCACGGCCCGTTATACATACACTTGGGCCTTAACACATAATAACCACGGTCGTCCTAACAAGTTATTTTTATATAACACACATAGCACACACACAACCATTATCACCCAACTAATATCCAAAAACCGGCTAAGTAAGTCGCAATGACTTACCTGAGTCAAATCACACTCTAACAAGTCTCAAATCGGTGCGTACTCGTGGTAACTCAAACGCCTGTCAAATAAGGCATGTGGATCAAAAACACATCCAGATGTCCAACCTCATGCGAAGGGATTACGGAAAAAACTCTCTTACGGTAAAAGACCATTATACCCTTAGTGCCGAAAATCCGAAAACGTCTATAATTTAGTTTACTGTTTCCTTCTAGGACCTATGTCCACAATCGAGTCCTCGTAGAAAAAAAGTTTACTAAGGTTTTATAAAAGTTACCCAACATTCTTAGTTTACACAAAAGTTGTCAAGGCTCGACTTTGGGTTCATATACACGGCTTGGATAAGGATATAAAATCCCGAGATAAAATCCTAGATCCTCTATGATATACATACTAAACCTAGGAGTAAAGATCTTTAAAAAATACTTACTCATAACTCTCCCATAATTCTCCGAAGTTGAGGTAAAAGCTGAAATTTCCCATACTTAGTCAATTTTCCCCCTGCTGTAAAAACAGCTCAAGTGCTCTACTTCGGGACCTTATAAAACCTAATCTGACCGTTAACTTTCTCCCAAATTTTAATACGATAAACTATATATATTCATCTACGACATATAAAAAATTCAACGGTGGATTCTTGATATAAGCTATAGAAATTAGTTCCTAAAGTCAGCAGGTCGAAGCTGAATTAACAAGGCATGCAAGTGATCCCAGCTTCGATTCTCCCTGTCCATATAAATCTAATACACCTATTTGCAGGTTCCAGGTTCGAGTCCTACTGAGCATGAAAAACAAGCTGTGCATATTTATACATCTTAGTTAATTTGATTTTTGTGTAATCACGTTTATAGTAAGAGGGTTTACTCCGAAGGCTTACCGGCAGCAGGCTGAAACGACCCGAATTCCCCGTCGTTGCTTAGCAATCCAAGAGTCATAGAACCGGCGTTTGTACCCTGGGCGCACCTGCACTCGCTGCTGCCAAACAGCCATCACCGGCGTGTTACTAGGTGCAAACAAAGAGGAGGTAAGAGGAGTAGAAATTGCATCTACTCACCTAGGAAGGTCCGAATGGCGTGCAGTGCTCAGGCTCCTGGAGACGACTTGTGGCTGTGTGGCGGCGTTACCACTAGCCTGATCTTTGCGACAAAAGGGCCGGCTCGAAGGAGCGGTTGTTGTAGATCTACTATCACCGAATGGAGCCGAAAGAAGGAAGAGTGGCGGAGTCCGACGCCGATGAAGACCGTCCAGCAAGGCTGGTGCTGGTGTCCGAGGCGTCTATGCAGAGGCCGGCGCTGGCGTCCTAGACGGTCTGTGCAGGGGTTGGTGCTGGCGGAATTAAACGCTCAGAAAGGAGGGTGAGTGTCGACGCTCACCTGGATGCTGAAGGCACAAGGGTCCGGCGCTGCGAGGGTCTTCTGGCTGTATCCATGGCGACACTTCCGACTCCAGTACTACTATCGTTTGCGCAGAAAGGAGCGGAAATATACGGTTGTAGTTGGGAGGACGAGATAGAGCAGCGGCAATTAGGTTAGGCAATAAGATTAGTTTAGGCTGAACGTGATTAAGAGTTGATTAGGGGTTTAGGATTAAAATTGGGCTAGCTGGGTAATTGGGCCAGAAATGGGCCTGTTCCTCTAATAAAACAAAGAGCTGAAAGGATACTCCTTAATCGCCCGGAACCATTAAAAGTACGGAAATTAATTACGGGATTATTTACGGAATTAATTAAGTTATTATTTTATGAGAATCAAAGTCACATAAAATGATAGAATTTATCATCGTTTTCTTTTATTTTTAATGATTAATGTTGGCGGATCGGAATCCGGTTTGATCGGTATTAAACGGAAAAAAACAAATTTCCGGGTATTACACGTGTGTGAGTACCTTTCCCTTGTTTAGTTATGATAGTGGTAGCATATCATGCTAGGTGAATCTAGCATAACATAGAGAAAATGCCAAGTAGTGGCATGGAACCTTAGGCGAGTATTTGAGTATAGTTTGAACGTTCTAAGGATTGAGGTGTGTATGTTATCATTTGAGCTTTGTGAGGTTGAGTATGTGTTTGTTGAGATTGTGGAGTTACGATGAAAGTATCCTAGCATGTGGTTATAGTTGAGATCTCGTGAGTTTATGAGGGCTAGGAGTGTATCCGAGATTATGAGAGTGTATGACCTAATAAGATCATATAGGACTAGAAGTCTAAGGACTTCTAGCTTGTGCGAGTGGTTGTTGATTATCGTGCCTTGTCTTGAACAAGCTTTGGTTATGTTCCTTCGGAGATTGATATCGGTTTCGGTTAGCTTCGAGACGAGGTAAGTCTACGGACTTACTTAGCTCGCTGCATTTTTGGATATGTTATGGTGGGGTGTGTTTAGTTGCTTTTGATCATGAAAACGGATTAGGAAAACTTGGTTATTTTTATTGTTGGCCCATCGTGCTTTATTTATCGGGCAGTGTCATCATTGCCCAGCTCCCGAGGGATACCGGGAGTTTCTCTACGACCGGGCCATACATGGTATACGGGCAGGCTTCTTCGCCACTCCACATGGTATATGGGTTGAGCTCCGCACCACTCTTGTTGTCACACGGGGAAAGAGGCGAGAGTTATAAGACTCTCGTGTAACACTTTGGAACGAAATGAATTAGTAAGGGAAATGACTTAAAAAGTACAATGAAAACTCGAAATAACCTAAGATAAATCGCCGCAAGGACAAAAAAGTAGAAGGAATTGAAGTGGCAGCTGGCTTCTATAGACGTTCTGTGCGAGATTTCAGCACCATAGCAGCCCCACTAACGTCCTTGACAAAGAAGAAGGTGCCATTTGTGTGGGGAGATGCTCAAGAGGAGGCATTTAAGGAGTTGAAGTGGCGGCTGTCCCATGCACCTCTCCTAGCTCTTCCGGACTTCACCAAACCTTTTGAGGTCGAGTGTGATGCTTCGGGTATTGGCATTGAAGGAGTACTCATGCAAGAGGGTAAGCCACTAGCATTTTTTAGTGAGAAATTAAATGGAGCATGTTTAAACTACTCGATGTATGATAAAGAACTTTATGCATTGTTTAGAGTATTAAAAACATGGCAACATTATTTATGGCCTAGTGAATTTGTCCTACATACCGATCATGAGTCCTTAAGACATTTTAGGAGTCAAGATAAGTTAGATAGGAGACATGGTAGATGAATGGAGTTTATAGAAACTTTTCCTTATATCATAAAGTATAAAAAGCGCAAGGATAATGTTGTAGCGGATGCTCTCTCTAGGAGACACTCTTTAATCACAACTATGGATTCTAAGGTCTTAGGTTTCTATTATATTAAGGATCTATATGTTGATGATTCTGATTTTGGAGACATATTTAAGCAATGTGCATCTCGAGGAGCCTTTGATAAGTATAACTTGTTTGAGGGTTTTCTATTTAGAGTCGATAAAGTGTGCATTCCTAAGTGTTCCCTTAGGCTATTACTTGTTGAGGAAGCCCATATGGGAGGCTTAATGGGGTATTTTGGGAGAGATAAGACTTATCATATTCTACATTCACATTTTTATTGGCCCCATATTCTTAGAGATGTAGAAAACTTGCTTAAGAGATCTTGTGTGTGTTTAAAGGCTAAGGCTAGATTGAAACCTCGTGGATTGTATACCACCTTACCCCCGCCTAAGTCACCTTTGGAGGATATTAGTATGGACTTCATTGTTGGGTTACCTAGGACTAAGAAAGGGAGAGATTCAATTTTTGTGGTGGTAGATCAATTTTCTAAAATGGCCCATTTTATTGTTTGCCATAAGACTAATGATGCTTATAATGTAGCTAACTTGAACTTTAGGGAAATTGTTAGATTACATGGAGTACCTAGGAGTATAGTGAGTGATAGGGATTTAAGTTTCTTAGTTTCTTTTGGAAGACTCTTTGGGGTAAACACTACTAGATAATTGACCTATTGTAACTAAATATTTGTAACGGAATTTTTATTATGTTACTGTATAAGTAATTGGCAACGGTTTATATAATGATTTTACAAGATTGACTTACTATAATGTCATGCTTGTAATGAATGTTTACTTATGTTACTATAGGTGTGCTATGGTAATGGTTATGTGTAACGGTTATAAAAAGTTACAAAACTAACTGCTAATGTAATGATAATTGTAACGGTAGGCTCTAAAATATTTTTTATTTCCCTCCTTTTATATCCGTTTTTTTATTTACTTCCCTCACTTCATTCCTCTTCTCTCTCCTTCTACCGCCCGATTCTTTTTCTTCTCTAACCCTAACCCTTGCTGAGGAGAGAAGGGCGGCCGACTTCATCCTGCTTTCTGGGTCCGTGTTCAACCAGGACCACCGGACCCGTAAACCTTTCCTGGCTCCCAATCATTTGTGCTTCCTCCTTCTGTGCACAAAACCGATCCAGAAACCTTCACCTTCTCCGGCGAACAAGCCGACTCCGCTGCCTACCTTCTCCGGCGAACCAACATATCCTTCTCCCGCAAGCCGTTTGCCAACCGCCGTCCCTGCGATCATTGACGATTCCCTACGAATCTGCGAGTCGTGGGTGGTGCCCGGACGGATCGACTCCTCCTCCTCCCTTTGCTGCATGTCGTGGGTGGTGCCAGAACATACCGGAAGTCCGCCGCGTTGTTGTTGTCATAACCGTGTTACCTCTTGTACAGATCCGTTTCCAAACACAGTTGGGTAAGATTTGAAATTGTGCAACCCTAATTTCAGTTTGTGGATTTTGTGTATGTAGGTTTGAATTGTATATAGATTTGGGGATTTTGTCATAACCGTCTTACCTCTTCTACAGATTTGGGGATTTTGCCATAATCACGTTTTGCAAATTGGGGCTTTTGGTGGTGGTCCTGGTGTCCACATGGTTCACTTTGTGTATACTCTCAAAATTGGAAGAGTTATAACACTTCTCTAATTAATTTTCTGAAAGTTTTTCAACCTATTTAGTGTAGCCTTTTGCATTATACATTAGAGGATGGGTTTGCTAAGCCGTATCACTAATAAATTGATTCTTCTAGGCTTTGGACCCAAATCACATATCCATATTGTCATTAATTTGCTAGTAGCCGTTTTTGTTGTCTCATTATATATGTGGAAGTGTTGTATCATCAATTCCTCTATCATCAACTTCCTTTGATTTTTGTATTACCTTTTGTTTGATGTATCAAGTCAATTTACAGGTAACATGCTCTTCATGTCCATCATTTCAATTAATTGTAGGACTCTTAACTCATCAATTTAAAATTGAAAAGTCCGTTATCTCGAATTAACTCAAATTGTGAACTTTTTATGATAAGAGAACTCGATGTTGAATTCCATATTTACATTTTAAATTAAATTTGATATGAGTTGTGGGTATTCCTTGTGTTGACTTCCTTACAAAAGGTTTGTAGTTGTGACTTGGGCTTGTTTGACGTGTTTATCAAACAAATAAACATCTTGTCAGGCTTTTATAAGCAGTCAACACATCACGCCAGTCAAACCCATCATGTCCTTAAGACAATTATAAAATTTGCTAGCTATTGCGTATAGAATATGTAAATGTCTGAATTGCATTATGGGCCAAAACGTTGGTTTATGTTCATTCATATTTTCATCAGATAAAGACTTCGAATTTGCCTTGCAGGATGGGAAGATAAATGCACTTGATTTCCATCGAACAAATGATCTACTAGTTACAACTAGTGATGATGATTCCGTGCAGCTTTACGACATTGCAAATGCCAGGTGACTGCTCCTTTTACTCTCCTTCCCATCAATCTGTCTAGAATTTGCTGACCAATAATCTTTTGATGATGGATTGGTATGCTTCATGTCCAAGTAAGAGATCCAGGTTCGAGGTTTTTACGTGCCTTGGTTGTAACTCCTAGATTATATAGATTAAGTTGTCAACTGATAGTGCTTTTCTATGGCTTTTTAGACTGTTGAAAACTACATACCACAAAAACATGGTGTTGATCGTATTTGCTTCACCCATCTCCCAAGCTCAGTTATTTGCTCTTCAAAATTCAATCTTGATTCAAGTGGAGGTTAGTATCTAATCACTTACATGCTGAATATACGCAGTAACTAGTATGTTAATAATGTCCCCGAGATTGACCTTTTTTTGTCCATTTTATCTTGCCAGAATCCCTTCGTTGACTTTCTATGTACGACAACAGAGGTCTTCGCTATTTCAAAGGACATAAGCAAAGGTTTGTAGCACCTTCTATTTTTTCGTAGACACCAGTCATAGCTTAGTTGAAGTATAAACATTGGGTACTAATTTTGATGAGCATCAAATCTACTATTTGCTGAAATTTGTTAGAGTTTTGTGTTGACTCAGCAAGTTAGCAATAAAATTATAACTCGTCCATTTGCTCACTCCACTCCCCCCTAGTTGTATTATTATGCGACTAATACTTGATCTTCTTTGTTGTAGGATTGTTTCCTTGTGCATGTCCCCAACTAATGACAACTTCATGTCAGGTTCTCTTGATCATAGTGTAAGAATATGGGATCTTCGAGTAAATGCATGTAAGGTTAGTTTATATCCTACTGTTCGTAATGTTTGATATTACATGTATGGTTTCTTAAGAAAGATGCCAATTTAGATAAGTCAAGGATTATATGTTCATTGAATAGTATTGTTTAAAATTATGTAGTAAAACTAGTTTAGTGACCACAATTGAGCGGGTTTTATCTAAAATTAAAAGTATCTTATTATTATTTTAATGTATTATGTATTAGATATTGATTATTGTAAAGAGAAGCTGAAATAACACATTAAAGAAGCTAATTAATACAATTAGGATCTACTTAAAAATATATGAGATTTAATTATTTATATTTAATGATTGCAGGATTGATGGGGTTATCATATAGGAATATATTATCAAGTTAAAAATACTTTTGAGTAATTTGATTAGTTCGTATGTAACCTCACCTTTATATGCTGAAATTGATTTGTTTATTAAATATTGAGATACAATTGCAATATAAAAACGTACAAGATTTTCAAAAAAATTTCTAATTATAAAAAATAATTTTTTAATCACAGGAGATTTTAATAAATATGATGCACACAACAATATTTAGTTCATCTAGTTTTGAAGGCCCTCTGATTACTCTAATGCTTTACTCGTAAACTGTGTAAAACTTCTTTTATAAGTAGCTTATCTACGTGTATTATTAACTTGTTAAGAACTTTAACATGTTGAGAAAGTAATGGAAAAAAAAATAAAATTCTATGTTTGTTGAGCAGTAGGATGATTAAGATCAGCTTCTTGGCAAGAAGATTTTTGGTACTACTTTGAGGTGTGGTTTATCTCTAGTATTGTCTTTGTTGAGGCCGACATTTGTGCAACGATGATTCGTCCTTCAGCTGGTCAATGGATAGGTAAGAACTCTAAGGGGGTTTTTTCTTGTACGTTGGCTGCTTCAATTCTAAACTATTTCAATACTTGCAGGCTGTGATCTTGTGGATTTGGCTAGCCTTATGATCACAACAGTTTGTTTTGATAAACTCTTCCATTATCAGCTGTAAAAAGCAATGACCGGGTATTAGTCGGATTCTACCTTGCAGTCTGTGATCTTTGAGTTCTTGTTGTTGTTATAGCGTTGGGATATTGTTTGATATGACATTTTTTGAACTATTGCAGGACGAAGATAACGAAGGATGAAGTTCAAGCCGGGTTGATTGTTAACTTAACTTTTTGCAAGTAATTTTTGGGTTGATTATGTGATGAACGGTTAGTTATTTGGGCAAATATGAAAATTTGTGTAATTAGGAGACTAATATACCTTTGTTGCCCATACTTTTGACAAGTACTTCGTATTATTTTGGGAATGATGATGTACACTTTATGCTTCCGTATTATTAATCTATGGATTATCATTAGTATTTTGTACTAAATTTGTATAATTTATAAATTATCTAATTAATTGTACACATCAGGTATTGTGGTAACAATTGTAGATCATATGACAATGGTTCTATATGTAAGGTGATCGACAATTATCTACGTTTTGTAATGGTTGTCCCTTGGTAACGGGTCTATCAATACTGTAATGGTAAGATCTATTGTAATAATAAATTATTTCTGCAATGGTTTCACCTATAGTAATAGTTATGTGTCTATTGTAATTGTTTTGGACTTGATTCTTTAAACCGTTACAGTAGAGTTCATTTTCGTTGCTACATACCTATTACAAGGCAGGCTATTGTAGCGGAGCATAATCCATTACTAAAGCCTTACTGTAACAGTTTTGAAGCCTTAAGTAACTAATTCTGACGGTTACAATAGGCCATTTATTTAGTAGTGAAACTAGGGACGAAGTTGCTGTTTTCGACTTCTAGTCATTCTCAAACGGATGGTCAAACCGAAGTAACTAATAGGACATTAACAACCATTATGAGGGCTGTTTTAAAAGATAATTTGAAAGCTTGGGAAGATGTCTTGCCTTATGTAGAATTTGCATATAATCGTACATTACATTCTTCTACTAATCTAACTCCTTTTGAGTGTGTCTATGGGTTGAATCCTTTTACCCCTTTTGATCTTAAACCGTTGCCCATAGCGGAGTGAGTAGATTTTAATGTAGAAAAACAGGTGGAGATCATCAAGGAACTGCATGAAAGGACACGCAAAAGGCTAGAGGAGAAGGGGAGGCAAGTGGCGGCCAAGGCTAATAGGAACCGCAAGCAAGTGTTGTTCGAACCGGGAGACCTCGTGTGGTTGCATTTAAGGAAGGATAGGTTCCCGGAAAGGCGCAAGTCCAAGCTATCACCTAGGGGAGACAGACCATTCAAAGTACTACGTAAGGTTGGGAATAACGCTTATGTATTAGAGCTTTCGGAGGACTATGGAGTGAGCCCTACTTTCAACGTAGGAGATGTAAGTCCCTTTGAGTCAAGTGATGCGGATGGTGATGATTCAAGGACGAATCCTTCCCAAGAAGGGGAGGATGATGAGGGACCATCACCAACAGCCCCTACTAGTCCTACAATGCAAGGGCCAATCACTAGATCAAGGGTAAGAGCAATTCAAGAGGAGGTGTCCAACTTGTTGGTGTCCTTAGCTCCTAAGGAGACCATTGATGATCCATTGCTGACTGAGGCTTCCTTAGTCACGTTAATGACGATTCTCGACGACTTGGAAATGAAAGGGAGACCATGCACACGTGATTTGGAGCCATGCAAGAGCAAAGAAGAGACACTTGTTCCGGAATTGCAAGAAATGGAAGATTGAGGCTTTTGGAGCTTCTTTTGTATTTTATATCATCTTTTGGTATAAAATGAAAGACTTTTTATAACCTTTAGGTTCAAAACATTTTAAGGGTTATTTTTATTTGTTTTAATTGTTTTATTTTTTTTATTGTCTTTTTGACAAATGTTATTCCTTTTATTAGATACGAGGCTTTCTAGGCATATAAAAAGCCTCCATTAGCTTCTTTCCTGATTAGATAGATTTTTAGCCAATTGATATATCGTCTCTTTGAGAGCTTTTGTTTCCATTCAGAAAATTCAATCAATAAAGTGAGCCAATTGATTGAATCGTTGTGAATCCCTACTAGATTGTTCTTGTGTGTGTTAATCTCTTTAGAGATTGGTGCTACTAGTCAATACTAGTCCCTCCTTGTGCTTGTATCCATTGAAGGCGTGTGTAAGGTTATAGAAGAAAGGGTTGAAGGCATCATCTTGCTTGGGTTTTGATCAATCTGATCAAGGTTCTTGTAATGGAGTCTTTTGGTTCTTTTGGATCTACTTCTACCATACATCATACGTCCCCTTTCGGATGCGGGTTGGGGCCGCAAATGACTAGATCTAGATTGGGAATCCTTGAAGACCAACAATGAACGTTTTCCTTGAGAAATTGCACGCAAAATCAGATTGTTTAGAACCAGAAATGACGTTGTACAAAAGGGGAGAAAGAGAATTAAATGAAACGTGGAATGTTTGGTAGAAGTAGATCCAAAAGAACAAAAAGACTCCCTTACAAGAACATTGATCAGATTGATCAAAACCCAAGCAAGATGATGCCTTCAACCCTTTCTTCTATAACCTTACACAAGCCTTCAATGGAGACAAGCAGAAGGAGGGACTAGTATTGACTAGTAGCACCAATCTCTAAAGAGATTAACACACACAAGAACAATCTAGCAGGGATTCACAACAATTCAATCAATGACTCACTTTATTGATTGAATTTTTTGAATGGAAACAAAAATTCTCAAAGAGACGGTTTATCAATTGGCTAAAATCTATCTATTCATGAAAGAAGCTAAGGGAGGCTTTTTATATGCCTAGAAAGCCTCCTATCTAAAAAAAGGAATAACATTTGTCAAAAAGACAATAAAACAAATAAAACAAATAAAAATAACCCTTAAAATGTTTTGAACCTAAAGGTTATAAAAATTCTTTCATTTTATACTAAAAGATGATATAAAATACAAAAGAAGCTCCAAAATCCTCAATCTTCCATTTCTTGCAATTCCGGAACAAGTGTCTCTTCTTTGCTCTTGCATGGCTCCAAATCACGTGTGCATGGTCTCCCTTCCACGTCCAAGTCGTCGGGAATCGTCATTAACGTGACTAAGGAAGCCTCAGTCAGCAATAGATCATTGTTGGTCTCCTTAGGAGCTAAGGACACCAACAAGTTGGACACCTCCTCTTGAATTGCTCTTGCCCTTGATCTAGTGATTGGCACTTGCATTGTAGGACTAGTAGGGGCTGTTGGTGATGGTCCCTCATCACTTTCATCCTCTTTTCTTCCATATTTCCATCGTCATCTTCTTGTTCTAACAATCTGAATTTTTTGCCATTGGTCAAGGAAAAACGTCATTGTTGGTTTCAAGGATTCCCAACCTAGATCTAGTCATTCGCAGCCCCAACCCGCATCAAAAGGATTAGGTGGCCCGTAAGTTAAATTTATGTTGGTACCAAAAGATGTAGTGTCAAGTTCTCTAGGATACCGACGGGTTGACTTCTTCGGACTTACAAGAATTATGAGAAGAATGGCGAGGTGAGGATTCACATGGTGGAATTTTCTTGGTGAATTCCGTTATGGTGATAAGGCTAAGAAACACCAAGTAGAAAGAAGAGTTAGTGGATGTTAATCCCGAATGGATGAGAAACACAACAAGAAGCTTTCTATTATGAAAGGACTTAAGTTACCAACCCGAGAGAAACGTGATTGGACGCTATCTAACGGGGGAGATTTTTGAAAAGGTGCTACTGAAGGACATCATGGGAGAGTGGTTAAGCGGATGAAAGTGAGATATATGACACAACAAGGTGAAGAAGCACGTAGTTATCTATGAAAGAAGAAGGAGCCTAAGAATATAGACTTATTTAACAAGTTAAAGCAAGGGTACCCCGAGGAGGGTAGCCTTTGGGCTACATGTAACATGAAGATTATAGAAGAAAGTTAAGTCGATGGCCTTGAGTAGGCCAGCTATAATCTGACCGGTGGCAATCAAGAACGCACATGTGCGGGACTGCCTAAATGATGAGTACGGATAGAAAGAAAACGGGATTGTGGGAATCTAGCGGATCGGTGATAAGAGCTTGGTGTATGCCGATGGTTCAATGCCAATGGTAAGAAGGTGTATCAACTAAGGAGCTTGTGTCTTGGTCATATAACGTGAAGTGGTTAAATCAAGTAACTATGATTAGACCTCCTAAGGAGGGATTGTAATGACCTTACGATCTTTTGTTGTCATGTGATTGACATGTGAGAGAATAGGGAGGATTTGGACCATTAAGGTCGGAACATGATAACGGGATCTAGCCGATCAAAATAGAGGAGTGGCTTCCCTACTTGTATTACGCAAATGGGAAAATATGTAAAGAGGATGCATGGTGTTTTCTCTTCTTATGAAGCGGTTAATACGTTGCCGCGAACAATAGATGATTCAGAGTTTCTTGACTCACCCAAGGGAGCCATGTGGCTATGGTGTGTATTTAAGGACCGAGATTATAGTGACGTTATAAGCTTTAACCT
This sequence comes from Fagopyrum esculentum, assembly GCA_033239045.1. Lineage (NCBI taxonomy): Eukaryota > Viridiplantae > Streptophyta > Magnoliopsida > Caryophyllales > Polygonaceae > Fagopyrum > Fagopyrum esculentum. The sequence goes on along the minus strand of BSUD01000007.1, from coordinate 74,186,169 downwards.
TGAGATGTGGTACTTGAGAATTTACGAGTTGGGAGTTGCGGTAGTTTCGAATGGGTATTTCTTTGAGTTTTTCCCCACAGGGCATGTTGGCGGGGTTTTTGAGGAAAAGAACGTGGCGGAAATGTGGTACTTCGATTATCAAGAGAGGTGTATGGTTAATGACAAGTAGAAGTATCTTCTCCTTAGTAGGATGCTCATTAAAATTAGTTGAGTATGATTGCTATTTTTTATAAGATCGACTTGCAGTCGAGATAAAACAAGATTTTGGTAGAATAAAGAAAGGACCATCGAAAGACGGCGTTTCGGGCCGATTTAGTCACTACAGGTTGTAGTAAAGCCTTTTTGGACTCACAAGTACGATTGGTGAGTTTGAGTTGTTAATGATGTGCATGTATCGAGTTTCTGGGCGGATTGTAGTAGCGACGTTTGTATTGTGGTTTCAAGTGGTTCCAATGTGGACCGTAAGCTTATGCTAGTGTTGTAGACTGGTAAGAGTTGTGGTATGAGGTAGACAGTGACCTAAGGGTTCATGACAACTATTGACATGCGAGACGTACGAGTTATTCTTCGAGTTATCATTTGTTGTGAAAGGCTTGTTATACTCTTTGGACTTAGAAGAACAAGCGTGTCATGAGAACCCGGTGATACGGGTTATGCAAGATAAGAGGTTAAGCAGATTTGTCTAAGCAAGATAGGGCGTCCGAGGCGACTTCCCAAGGGATTCAACAAATTTGATAAGAATTAAGTTGATCCAATGAGGGTGAGGTGATAGTTTGAGGCATATCTCCAAGATACGTAGAAGAGCTATGCAACTTGTAAGTTGGTCGACCATAACCGCCGAGTTGCGGGATGGTTTTGACACTTTTTTTCTTTCTAAGGAAGTCGATTAGATTGTGGGACCGAGACGTCTCCATGGAGCGTTATTAGAAGTAGAAGAGGTACGTGACACCCATTCCGTTTCTCTGACACAAACATCGAGTCATGGGGATTGTATGGCTTTTTGGATACGTCCAAGGGGAGCTTGGGATACCCGTGAAATAACGAGAGACGTTTCGCATGTGTGTTAGACGATTGTGGGCGTATAAGGAGAATGACTAAGGAAGGTTCAAGAGTTAGGAGCTTTAATGCGCGCACTTAAGATGATGACGGTATTTGTGTAATGAGCGACATGTTAGTTGTCTACGGACGATAACAGTATGATCTGTGTATATATTGCTCTGTACGGGTTGAATACCAACTAGAGGTGATGGTTAAAGATGGTTTAGGACGGCGGCCTTATGATTTTGATATCATCCGGGGTAGGTGTGTTTTATCACCAAAAGCCTTAGTATGTGGACGCTTTGAGAGGAAGCAACAACTTAACCAAGGGTTCAACCTCAGTTTGTTAACGAAGATGATCTGTGAAGAGATCAAACAGAGTTGAAAGATTTGATAGGGCTTTGAGAAAGATCTGGCATTGAAGGTCCCAAGAAGAGACCCCATAGTTTCCTGTATGAGATGACAATTTTGTTAAGGCGTCATGAGCGTTTACGTGTTCTTATAGCGGAGAGCTAAGATAGAGCCTCCAAGATGCTTGCACTACCCTTACTAGTTCACTCTGGTGTTGGTAAGGGCTATCCAAATTGACGATGTTCACATTGGTGAGACGGCCTTAAGGCTGAGGTGGCTAAGTACATTAGCCATCATTCGACCCATCGTCAAGTCAAATTCGAACACCGTAAGACGGGGAAGTGGACTTCATCCACCACAAGTCACGTATTGGGAGTGGAAGGATACCTCCATAGAGGTTATTACCGTTTAGAGACCATGTGACGGTTGTGACGAGTTGGGCTATTATAGACCTACTGATGGAGATAACACATTTTACACCCTATTGGGAAACGGGGTCAATGAGTCAGATAGTTGTGGGATATGCTAAGCCATAGTGAGATTACCTGGGGTACCAAGTACCATTGTTCCAATTGAGACGAATGATTCACCTCGAGGTTGTTGGTCGGTTGGAGAGGGCGTTTCAAGCCTTAAAGGATGTGTTGGGAGCCATTGTGCTAAAGTGAGAACAAGTATAATCCAAACACATCCCTTTGATCGAACATTTGTATTATGTTAGTTGGAAAGAGTTGCTTGTGATGGCCTTGGCAGGCATTTTATGTACGGGCGTAAAAGTACACCGTGGTGTTGGAATTTGGATAGTATATATAAGGATAGCACAAAATAGTTACGGGATGACCTCGCTCAAGTGGCAGTGGTCCAAAGGCGGATGTTAGCCGAATTGAGTCGCCGGAAGGTGTATATATTGATGAGAGGCGTAGACTTATAGAGTTCGGTTATGGAGTAGGTCCGGTCGAGTCGGGAATTTTACACGCGCAAGGTGTCAAGGTTTGGCTTTTAAGGAAGTTGAGTTCCATTTTACGCACCCTTTTGAGAGATGAGAAGAAGTAGTATGTGGTTTACAAATTGGTGTTACCACCATGGGTGGAGAGTTTTTACCCGAGGTTCTAGTGACAGTCAAGGGAGTACATGGATAACTCGAGTTAGGATATTAGTCGTACTAATCTAGTGGTAGACGAGGAGCCGATGAGGCTACCGAAAGGACATGGGATAATATCTTTGGTTGAGTTTACAACGAGCTAGTTGCTTTTGATATGGTCGATGGGATAGATTTTACATGCATTCTCGAGGTTGTGTGTTTTGTCACTGAGAGGGAATGAGTCGTGTGATCAGTTAGATTGTGATTGGTTATGCTCTATACGATTTATGTGAGTATGTGTATACCCCTTGCGAGGTCTTGTCACGGTTATACGAGTGTGTGATGGTTATCGAGTAGAAAGTTGGTGCGTTTACGGCTTTGAGTAGTTATTCCGAGTGTTTTACGTTTCGCAAGTTTCGGACAAAACTTGTTTTTAGGGGGATTAGTTGTAACATCCGGAATTTTTATTCGGGTGTTGAGCGGTTTATCGACCTTCCCGCATGCACGAAGTGCTGAGGGTCAGATTTTATTCCAAAATCCCGTTCCGACCTCTCATTTTTCACCCTTGCTTTTGGACGCCTCGGTTCCTAGCGTAAAGGGGAAGGATGGGTCAGCTGACCCTTGGGCTTCCCCTTTTGTATGTAGCCTTGTTCCTCTCTCTCTCTCTGTCTCTGTCTCTCTCTCTCTCTCTCTCTCTCTCTCTCTCTCTCTCTCTCTCTCTCCTTTCCTATTTCCCTCTTTCACGTGAGATTGCTCCTCATTACTCCTCTCCTCTCTTTGGCTTCACATTATTCATTTACCTCCCATGGCTCTTCCACCTTTGATGTGTGAGCTGCTCCTATTGGATTTGAGATGGAGATAGAGGATCTTAGCCAAGCTGTTGTAGGTAATCTTCTTCTTCCCCCTTCATCTTCTCCTACTTCCTCAAGCTTCAATGGTGGAAGCCATAACTTCATCTTGTTTTCTTCCCTTTGTTCCTTGCATGTGATTGGGATCAAGTTTGGGTTGTTCTGTATGATGTTGTGGTGTGTGTGGAACATCTATGGTGGAGCAAGGAAGCTAGGAGCCATCAACACATCAAGGATCCACCGAAGAAGCCATCGCAGAATCGCCCTTTGCTGTTCGACCGCGGGGGCGGCCACCAGGAGCTGCAGGGCGGACCTCTGGGCCGCAGGAGCGGCCACTGGCTCAGTCAACACGCCCTTGCGGTGTTCTTCTTCCTTTCACCGCTGTTCTTCTTTCTTCCACACCCGTGTCCTTTCCTGGTGAGTACCCTCCCTCGAGTAGGAGTACAAGGTTAATCCTAGGGAGTGTTTATGCTAGAAGCATGCTAAGATTGGACCTAGGTTAGTTGGAATGCCATGTAGTGGCTTATGGACCTTAAGCAAGTTTGTGAGATTTTCGAAATGATATATGGCTTGATGGCTGCATGTTTCAGAGTTGGTTCATGTGATGAGTATGGCTGCTTTGTGAGGCTTTGTGAGGGTTTAAATGGTGAGTACATGATTGTGAGATCGTGAGCTAGGATGTGCATAGAGTTGGTATCGTTGCCTTTGTTGAGACTAGGATTGTTTGTCCTAATATAAGTTGTGGTTTATGATCTTGCGAGATCATCGGGTCTAGAAGTCTAAGGACTTCTAGCATATGAGAGTGGTATTGATTTGTTCCTTGTTATGATCAGGCGATGTATTCCTACGGGAAGTGAGATCGGTTTTTAGGTAGCTTTGAGACGAGGTAAGTCTACGGACTTACTTAGCTCGCTTTTATGCATTATTTGGATATGTGATGGTCGTGCGTGGTTTATCTTTGTTTATAATCATGAAACCGGATTAGGAAAACTTGGTTATATATATTGTTGGCCCATTTCTTATTATTATCGGGCAGTGACATTACGGCCCAGCTCCCGAGGGAGACTGAGAGGTTATCTACGACCAGGCCATACATGGTATACGGGCGGGCTTCTTCACCACTCTACATGGTATATGGGTTGAGCTCCGCCACACTCATGTTGGTTAAACGGGGACAAAGGTGTGATTTATAAGACTCTCGTGTAACACTTCAACAAATAGAATTAGAAATGGATTAACCTAAGAAGAGAATAAGAACCGGATGTGTATGTATGTGAGCATGATGTCTGTTATGTGTGCTTCTGTGTGTGTTTGTGCCCTTGCTATCTTTATATTGCCGAGAATGTCAGCTAACGGTTTTATACCGATTGTTGTAGTTGACGTGCAAGTTAGGTCTAGCCGAGTGCTCCGGAGGAGTGGGCAGCCGGGGTTCCGTACATCATAGGTCGAGTTTGAGGAATTGAGTCCGTGTATTATTGTTGTATGTTGTGTATTCTTTGTGTTGTTGTATATACGGCTCATGTCTTTCCTTTCTTATTGTATTCGAAAATCATATCATTGCATTAAACTTGTTTTCGGTTTTGGCCTTTATTTGTGCCTTGTTGGAAAGGTTCGGTGAAAATGTTGTGAGGCTAAGGGTCGGGACCAATTGTGAGGTCCCATACCCCGAGTCCCGCGGATTCGGGGTGTTACAGATGATCATTATAAAGCATCCAAACCTATCCCAAAAGTCAGCAGTTCACAATCTCAAATCTACCAAAATAAAAGGAGTTGTTCGCTCCAAACGGTGTGTGCAAGCTTTAAATTTATAATCGAGGAAATATGCTTAAACAAAAATGCGAACCCGCATTTTACGAATCAATTATAGTAAAAACAAGAATTCCGGGGTGTCGATCTCAAAGACTTAGGTGAAACCTAAGCAAGTATAGGTCGTCTATGTAACTAATAACCACAAAAGCGATTAAAGCAATCAAAATATGATAATAAGGTCAATAAAGGGGAATATGCAAATTCTAGGGATTAAAGCATCCAGTTGTGGTTCCAACTCAAGATCTCAAGATAAGCGGACAAAGCTGATATTTTGCAAAGGGAAGGTGTTTCTAAAGTGGAATAGATCACCGGGTAAGTCTCACAACTCACTAACCCCAAACCAAAAGCTCCTATTACCGGGTAAGTCTCAAGGTACAAAGGAAAGAAATTATAATCTCAAACCAACACTCCAACTAAGGGAATAGAATCAACCTTTACCGGGTAAGTCTCAGGCTAACTCACAAAGATGGGATGAAGGCACACTCAAACCACAATAATGGATTAACCTTTATTACCTACACTTATGATCTTGGGTAAACAAACTAAGGAATCACCGGGTAAGTCTCATCCTACGCTTGCATTGAACCAGGAAAGGTGTAATAAGAATAGGATTTGGCAAACTCTAACACTTAACTCTCAGTTTCGGATCGGAAAAGGTAACTTCGGTCAGTCAAGTTCCACCCCGTCCAAGATGTTCATCAACTGAATGAGATGTTCAGGTTTAAGGATAAAGACTCGAACTTTCAGGGTCCTACTGGGATTAAGATTATTCTATCATTGTCTTTCCCACAACTTTCAGCTAATCACCCTAGAATCGCACAAGGAAATTAGCCACTCATTATCATGAAAGCAATAATCAAATATACGGGAAGAGAATGAATATTTGAACACAAAAACATTAATAACAAGGCTTCAAGAACTGAATCAAATATCACACAAATAAGCGTTCTTTGGATCACAAATCCAACAAGACAACAAGCAAAAGGGATTCTAAGAAAGTCTTACAAATCCCTTCAAAAGCTATAACAAGCTATGAACTTCCTTCCTTCAATCTTCCTTCAAACTTCCAAAAATCCTTCCTAACTGCAGCTTCTTCAATCTCCAAGTAGTGATGATGTAGCGGGGATGCTGAATTATGGAAAATCCGGCCCTTTTTATAGGAGAATTATCTTCCAAAGATAATAATATCTTAAAAAGATAATATCCTAATAAAATATATCCATATCTCTAAAATAGATCTCCTAAATATATGATCTTCATTACAGAAAGCTAGCCCAAAAACATAAGATCTCTCCTTCCAAAAATAAAACATCTCAGCCAAATATAATATATCTCGCCGCGTTAGGGTGTTCGCCTCGGTCGGGGCGCTCATCCAGATCACCTCGGTCGAGGTGGTACTGTAGCTGACCGAGGTGAATCTCAGCTGAAAGGTGAATTCTCTTAAATTTGGTCCAAAGTAAATCTTCTTGGTTAATTCCAAGCTTCCTGGGTCCTCTTTTAAGCTCCTAAATGTAGCTCCAATGACTCCTTTGTTCCTTAGCTCCATTTTGATCCAAAATGTGCCATTTTACCTACGATTACAACGAAACTTGGTGTAGACCTCGATTCCCGCAAAGGTAGATGAAATGACAATATAATCACATAATATACATTCAAACTTGCAGATTATTGAAGATAAGACGTCTAAACATGTCCAAAAATAAAGACTATAATACATGCTATCAAAATACCCCATAGTTGTCCCTTGCTTGTCTCCAAGCAAGTTCCAAAACTTAGATACATGATAGAATGAATTATAAGTCATAAAGATCAATGAAAAGTATTTCAAAACATTTTTGGTGGTGTGCTCCAATCATAGATTGCTCTAAGAGAATGCTTCATGGTGTTTAAAATCAAAATATGATCAAAATATTTTATAAATATAAGAAAGTGGTTCATCATTGCATAAAATCATAGAATGCATAATAAATCATAATTATCGAAATTAATCATATATAATCCAGTTTAAACCACCAAGTCAATCAACAAGCTCGAGGTTTCAAGGGCTTTTCAAAAGAAGGTCAAGAAATGTGTGAGGGTGGGATGTATATAGGGAATGTTGTGCTAGAATCCCGGAAAAGGATCTTAACTTCAATTGCTTTGAACTTCAACATCTTCCACCAATAAGCTTTGCTTATTTTACTTTTATACTTTTTGGGATACATGGACAGAGGTGCACAATAACCGAAGCCAAGGAAATCAACAATCATCAATTTCTCGAGATGCCTCAAACCCTTGATGCACATACCATGACCCGTTAGGAATATCGCTCAATCTGACTTTGGCAAAACACAAACACCCGGCTATGTGAATGGTGCCGAGTTACTCATCATCATGATTGACTTCCCCAAACCTATTTGTTTCTTTCTAACTTCCAGCCAACATCTCAACTTTTCCTTCACTCGCTTTTCATTTAGTTGCTTCCAAATTCCCGGATATATAAAGGGAGGCAAATATGTATATAAGGGGCTAAGCATGATCAAGAAGAAGAAGAGAAGAGAATGAATTGCCTTAATCATCCCAGGAAGAAAGAGAGAGAACTTATCATGTGGTGTCAACCTTAAAATTCAACATAATTTGGATAAAAAAAAGTATTAAACATGCCAAAATTTCAGATAAACACATAGAGTAAGATAAAACAGTAATATCCGGTAGAGTCATACAAGCATACACATAAGTCATATAAATACATCCAAATACCACGTACTTGGAACACATTGTTTCCATGGGTCGAAATAAGTCTAGAAAATAAAGTACTCACCGGACAAAAGCTGAGCTGTATAATAATAAATAAAAGAAATCCCTGCAAGTTGTAGTCTTCATCTGCTGGTGGTGGTGGTGGATATGGCATGTACGGATGCTGGGATGGGTCAAATGGATAGCCAATAGTATGCTGGCACTGGATCTCCATCATCCGGCGCTGGTAGTGCTGGCTCTCCCTCATCTCCAACATGCCCAAGGATAAGGCGGCGTAAGAGTCGATCATCTGATCCGTCAGCCCGTCAATTCGTCGGTGAGTTACTGGATCCCGCTGTCTACGGACTCTACACCTAGCAGGACGTGATAGTGGTGCAGCTGCCTCCTTCTCTGTCTCCTTCTCTGTCCTCCTCATCCTTATCCTCCTGCACATGAGCTGTTGCATCTCTAGTGTCCTCAAAGTAAGGTATCCACGCAGTGGACCAGTACTGAGAGTCATAGACCGAGAACTAAGACGACCACCTAATACCTGAGGGGCAGTCTGTTCCCAAGGCATCGCCACATATGGCGTAGTGAGTCCATGAGGAACTAGAATCCTCTTGGTGATCATCTCCTGTAGCCCTAGCGGCTTGGCAGCCGCCACTAATGTACAAGCGCTCAAATCCAACCCCATCACTATCGCTATGTGAGTCACTTGGCCGCCACATCAAATGTCTCCCTTCCCCATGGCCTTGATCCGGTGCAGATCCTCAGCTAGCATCGCACCAAAATCAAGCACTCCTTTGGTCACCAAACAAAACAGACTCAGAAGCTCCCCCTGTCTAACCTTCTGGGGCGTCTCAATACGCGCCAGAAGTGTCTCTGGAGTCTCTAGGTCTCCACCTATCAGCATGCTCAACTACATGAGCTATCTGTCCCCAGAACTGTCGAGCTACGGCTCGAGAAGGAAAATCGGGAACTGTCGGGGTCGGGAAGCCGAAGACGTCTCTCCACTGATCCATCGGTACTAAGTAAATCCGGTTCAGTAACGGGTACTTGATTGCCCTCTCCTCAGGCAGGTGAGTCACAGAGCTCACAAACTCCAATGTAGGCTCGAGGAAGGCAGGAGCTCTAATCTCCGGGAACTACTCTATCCCTACTATCGAGATCATCCGTCTTAGGTCCTCAGCAACATAAAGACAGTCAAAAGCAGCAATATCTAAAAACTGCGGCACAATCACAGGGCGCGTATAAATGCGGTCATAATCAGCCTAGTGATGCTCATGGATCACTAGTATGGAAGGTCGAGAAGAAGAAGAAGAAGGGGAGGATCCATCTCTCACGACTATCTAGCGATCAGACCTAGAACTCATTTTCTCACTCTGTCTAAACAATCACCTCGGTTGCTTGTCAAAACTCAAGAATCACCTCGGCCGAGGCGCAGGTCGATTGGACCGAGGTAGATCGCTGTTCGATTTCAATTCTCAGATTTCCAGTTCTTTTCCCCCAATTTCACTACAGATTGTTCCTAAGGGGTACTTAAGCCTTTTTCAACAGAGATCTATGGCAACCAAAGCCACTAAATTCCGAAATCTGCGAGATTAGAGAAATTAGGGCTTTCGAATGTTTACTCGAGATTCAGTCGAATTGAGGCGTTCTTGTTGCAGATTCTCTCTTGCAAATTGATTCTCTACTCTTTCCATGCAGAATGGAAGCAAGAATCATCGAAAACAAGCGAAAATCGGAGAAGCGAGGTGATGGTCCGCCTCGATCGAGAGAGAGGTTGGGAGGAAAAGAGGGGAAAATTGTTCGCCTTTTATACCCCTCGCCGATTCTGTTGTCACCTCGGTCGAGGTGGTCTCGACTGGACCGAGGTTAATTGTTGTCAGCCCTAGTCGCCTCGGTTGCTCAAGAATCATCTCGGTCGAGGTGTTGTGACTGCAACCGAGATGTGTCTCAGTCAAACTCCGTCTTCTAAATTTCTCGAACTTCTGTCCTTCTTGTGTCGCTCTTGGGTTGTATTCCTTCCTTAAAAATTACGTGGTTTCTGGCTAGGACGCAAAAAACAAAGCAAAGCAAAAGCAAACTATCTAAAGATAGACTAGAAAACGGTAAAGAAAGCAATCTAGGACGCAAAAAACAAAGCAAAGCAAAAGCAAACTATCTAAAGCTAGACTAGAAAACGGTAAAGAAAGCAATAACATGGGTTGCCTCCCAAGAAACGCTTGATTTAATGTCGCTAGCTGGACCGTACGGCATCCCTAAACATGTTGGAAGGTGACCTCACCCTATACTTCACCTTCATCATGGGGTGAGATAAAGAAGTCTATCAAACGTTCCAACAAATGCAAGTGCTCGTCGGGGAACGAATCATCTATCGGTGGTTCGTCCTTCTAGTGTGAAGAGGGAGGTAGCTGGCTGAGGTGATCCGCAACAGAATTTTCGGATCCCTTCTTATCGCCAATCTGTAGGCCAAACTCTTGAAGCAAGAGAATCCATCGAATAAGACGTGGCTTAGCATCCATCTTAGCAAGTAAGTAACGAATAGCTGCATGGTCAGTATAAACAATAACTTTCGCTCCCACAAAGTAAGAACGAAACTTCTCAAAAGAATACACAACCGCCAATAGCTCCTTTTCTGTGGTGGCGTAGTTACGCTGGGCTTCATCTAGCATCTTGCTAGCATAGTAAATGGCGTTGGTCCGACCATCCTTCTTTTGTCCAAGCACCGCTCCTACCACCACATCACTCGCGTCACACATAATCTCAAAGGGCAAGGTCCAATCCTGAGGTTAGATAATGGGAGTGGAGATCAACGCTTCATTAATCCTATAAAATGCATCAAGACATTCCTGGAAAAACTCAAAATAACATCCTTATTCAAGAGTTTAGTTAGTGGTTTAGAAATCTTTGAGAAATCCTTGATGAACCTCCTATAGAAACCTGCATGACCGAGAAAACTCCACACTCCCTTAACAGAACAAGGGGGAGGAAGTTTCTCAATAGTCTCGATCTTAGCTCGATCGACCTCAATACCTCGGTTGGAAACGAGGTGTCCTAGCACAATGCCTTCATTAACCATAAAATGAAACTTCTCCCAATTTAAAACGAGATTAGTGTCTTCACATCTTTGTAGCACTAGAGAAAGGTTAGATAGGCACTCATCAAAAGAGGAACTATATACTGAAAAATCATCCATAAATACCTCCATGATCTCCTCTATATACTCGGAAAAGATAGCCATCATGCATCGCTGGAAGGTAGAGGGTGCATTACATAATCCAAATGGCATCCTCCTATAAGCGAATGTCCCCATGGACAAGTGAAAGTGGTCTTCTCTTGATCATCCGGATGGATAGGAATCTGAAAGAAGCCAATATAACCATCTAAATAGCAAAAATGTGAATGCTGGGCTAACTGTTCGAGCATTTGATCGATGAAGGGAAGTGGAAAATGGTCCTTCCGAGTGGCCACGTTCAGCTTCCTATAGTCGATGCACACCCTCCAGCCCGTGACAGTCCTAGTTGGGATCAACTCATTGTTCTTATTCGTCACAACGGTCATCCCTCCTTTCTTCGGAACTACATGCACTAGGCTCACCCACTTGCTATCTGAAATAGGAAATATGATACCTGTATCCAATAACTTAAGAATTTCTTTCTTCACAACCTCTTTCATGATTGGATTTAACCGTCTTTGAGGTTCCCGTGAAGTCTTATGATCGTCCTACATTAGTATTCTATGCATGCAGAAAGAGGGCTTAATTCCAATAAGATTATCAATTGTATAACCCAAAGCCTTTTGATTCTTTCTCAGGACATGCATTAGTTTAGACAATTCTGTTTTGGAAAAGGAAGCACTAACAATAACGGGATAAGTAGAATCCGGTCCAAGAAAAGCATACCTCAAGTGATTTGAAAGTTGTTTAAGCTCCACAACTGGGGGTGCTTTCTGAGGGGATCCTTCTTCTTCCTTCCAGTGGAGTAGACTTAGATTGAAGAACTGGACTTTCAGAAGTCTCAGTTGACATCATCTCAGTTTCAACCTTGGTCGAGGTCCAGAGTGGGTGGCCGAGATGTTCTCCAGTCAAGAACACCTCGCTTCGTCCAGAGAGTGCCTCGGTCGAGGTACTGCAATTGGGACCGAAACTGGAGATTCTCTTCTCCTGGATTAACTTTTCAATCTTAGCTCATGGATCTTCTTCCAGTGCCTTTAAGCTCCGTATATCTGCATCACAAGAAGCATCTATACCTTCCTCCATTAAGCTAAAACTAATAACTCTTTCAAGTGGATCATTAATAAGGATAGAGCTCACCAATTCTCTTGATTCTTCTTCGTCATAGATGTTGAAGATATCATCCTCCAGCAGCTCCCCTTTCATTGCAACAAGCAATTCAAACTCCACTTGATCTCCACCAATGTTAAATTGCAACTTGGCGTTCTTACAATCCACATTGCAACCCGAGGTTGCTAGAAATGGTCTTCCGAGAATGATAGGATCGGGATAATCTGCGGGAATATCAAGCACAACAAAGTCTATAGGTAAGTAGAAGATACCTAACTTAACCTGAACATCCTCCAAAATGCCGACGGGATGGGTAATGGAGCAGTCCGCCATGTATAATCTTATCTTCACTGGCTTGGGTTCTACAAGTCCGATCTTCACAAATAGCTCCAGCAGGATGATGCTCACGCTGGCTCCTAAATCACACAATGCCTCACAAGTAACATCCCCAACTTGAATGGGAATGCAAAATGAGCCGGGATCTCTCAATTTGGGTGGCATCTTCTCCTTCATGATTTGAATAAGCTTTGAGGATTTAGATGTCATCCTTACTTCACCAAAGTCTTCCAGCTTCCTCTTCCTTGATAGAATCTCTTTTAAGAACTTTCCATAGGCGGGCATCCCTAGAATAGCATGAATGAAAGGGATGTTAATATGTAGTTTATTTATCAAGTCAAGGAACTTACCAAAATGCTTGTCTAGATGTGCTCTAGCCCTTGACTGGGGAATGGAAGTGGTGGTTTTTATGCAGGAGGAGGAACATAAACTTCTGATTTCTCCTCCGCTTTCTGAGGCTTCACCTCGATTGGTATCTCGGCCGAACTGTTCTTCGTCTGTACTTGGACCGAGGTGTTCTTCACTGACATCAACCGAGGCATTGGATCTGCAGCTTTCAGTCCACTTCTCGTCGTTATTGCCATGATCTGTCCTTTTGGGTTGCTCTTTGTCCTTGCTGGGAGCTTCCCTGAGTCTCTTGGTGCTTCATTCACCTTGTTAAAGAATTGTTCTTCTAAGGCTTTTTGTGCCTTCGAAAATGAGGTCATGGACGTCTCCATAGCATTGAGCTTGATCAAGATGGCCTCCAGCACTGCATCTTTCTTCGCTGGCTGCGACGAACTTGATACAGGTTCCTGGCTCTTCAATGGAGTAGAAGAAGAAGAGAGGAAAGGATTAGAAGAATTATTAGAATTGGAGTTAGAGTAAGGGTTACCCGAATTTTGATTGTTGGATCTCTAATTGTTGCTGTTGGAGCCTCTATTGTTGTTCTAGTTGTTGTTCCTGGAACCATTGTTGTTGTTCCTTGAGCCTTGATATCCTCCCTCCTCCTTTTTTGTGTGAGCAACCAAAAGATCCTTCAATTGCTTCACATCATTCTTGAGGGAGGTGAGCTGATTATCATTTGATGGAGCTTCTTGGAAGTTCCATCCAATCCTTTGAAGTATATCTCCAACAACTCTATCTTTGGAATCCCATGATGTGGGCAATCCAAAAGAATGTCTTTAAACCTCTCCCATGACTTGGACAAACTCTCCTTTTCTTTCATGATAAATGCATTAATCTTCCCTCTCATTTCAGCGGTTTTGGAGGGGGGGGGGGGAAGAATTTAGTTAGGAACTCCGTCGTCATCTCCTCCTAAGTGTTGATCTTTCTGGGAGGAAGAGACTGATACCAAGTAAGCGCCCTGTCCTACAAAGAAAAGTAAAAAGGTCTTAGCTTATAAATATTATTTTCCACTTTTGAAGGTCTCAAAGTCTCCATCAAAATATCATAATTTTGTAAGTGTTGATGCGGAGACTCCCTCTCTAAACCTCCAAATGGCATTGACGGATCATGGGAAGAACTTGCGATCGAAGTTCATAATCATGTTCAGCTGGATAACCTAGGTTTACTCCTGGATGCCTCACTTTCTGATTAGGGTCCATCCTCTGTCCTAGGGCCTGTGCGATACCTGCAAAAAGAACATCTCGAACAGGCATCCGAGGTGGAAGTATCTCGGCCGGGGCAGCTTGGTTGGGTCCTGCCTCGGTCGAGGATCTGGAACTGGATCCTGCCTCGGTTGAGGATCTGGATTCGGTCGAGGTAGATATTAGTCCCGTAAAGCTGCCATATCTACATCGATCGCTTCCGTCCTTGCGCGGGTTTCTTCCTTTTTCTAGTCGCAGTTCTTCCTTGTTGAGGCGTAGTTGTTCCAGCTACTCCTTCAATTCGGTCTCAAGATCGCGACCGTCTTGGTTGGACATTTTTGCTTCTTTCAAGCGTCTTTTGTATGTCTTTTCTGGTTCGGGAACGTAAGGAACAATTTCCTTCCCAGCGCGGGTTGTTCGCATAAACCTAAAAGAAAGAACCTGCGAAAGTCACTCAAGTAGAGTGGTTAGTAGCAACAGGGGCAATTTCCCCGAAAGACTACCGCAACCGGCTCGGTCTATACCAAGTCCCTGGCAACGGCGTTAAAAACATGTTCGCTCCAAACGGTGTGTGCAAGCTTTAAATTTATAACCGAGGAAATATGCATAAACAAGGATGCGAACCCGCAGTGTACGGATCAATTATAGTAAAAGCAAGAATTCCGGGGTGTCGATCTCAGGGACTTACGTGAAATCTAAGCAAGTATAGGTCGTCTATGTAACTAATAACCACAAAAGCGATTAAAGCAATCAAAAGATGATAATAAGGTCAATAAAGGGGTATATGCAAATTCTAGGGATTAAAGCATCCAGTTGTGGTTCCAACTCAAGATCTCAAGATAAGCGGACAAAGTTGAGATTTTGCAGAGGGAAGGTGTTTCTAAAGTGGAATAGATCACCGGGTAAGTCTGACAACTTACTAACCCAAACCAAAAGCTCCTATTACCGGGTAAGTCTCAAGGTACTAAGGAAAGGAATTATAAACCATACGACCAAGTCCCTTACATGACTTCCTATTCCTTCTATCTGAGCTAACTCGGGAATTTCATTGTCATCGGGCTATACTTGTGGTGAAAATTTTCTCAACATCTTTACTTATTTACCCACCCGTTCTTCGGATGATTTATTGGGTCACCAAGGCGCCCACCAAAGTATAATACTCAATCCTAGGTCTGAATCCATTGTCTCGTGTTGAAAACTCTTCAAGTCCGCTACCGATTTATCATGAGGTAATAATCGCATCATGATATCACAACTAAAGAATATAAGATATCCTTTAGGATACTAACATGCTACACATACACATATATAGAATCATACATTAAAACATATCAATATAAGTCTATAAACTAACTCACCTATCATTCCAAGTTGCAGAGATCCATGGAGAACGATGGTGGTCCGACGTACTAATAACCCAACAACCCGACTATGCAAGTGTGTAAAAACATAAATCCATTTTGAAAATCTTAGACCCCTTTCAGGTTCTAGTTATTTTATGCATTCGGTCATTTAGAAGATATCAAGTGTCATTGTTGCCAACCTAGAGCTCTAATACCATATTGTAACACCCCGAATTATTGGAACTCAGGGAGCTACTAGTTAGGACCTCACAACGGGTCCTGACCTTGGTTTAGCAACAACTTTATTAGGATCTTACAACAAGGCACAAATGTATTTAAATTCTTTGAAAACAACAAATAGTATTTGTATGAGCGAACAACACATGACAGCCTTACAAAACATATATATATATATATATATATAACATGTATGCCGAATCCGTCTTCCATCTAATGAGTACGTGAACCAGGCTGACCATCTTTTCCGGATCACTCCGCAATTGTCTATCGCTACAAAATCTACAACATGGAATAACCGTTAGCTAACGATCCAAATTTAAATGGAATAAAGATAGCACAAACACATCCAAAATAACATAAACAATCATCACGTTGACACACAATCCGGTTATTATTTGATAGCTTAGGTGATTCACTTTATTCCGTTTCAAAGTTGTGGCACGAGAAATCTTAAGATTTCTCGCCTCCGTTCCTTATCCAACTTGTGTAGGTCTAGCACACCTCCGCCGGTAGCATCACTATAAACCAAGTATTGACTAATCCCTAAAGAAACCCCCAGCGCCCTCGGGCTAACTGAGCATAATGCCACCTCCCGTTACTCTTAGACCAAATATGTAGGTCGGTCGAAAATTAATAATAAGTACAATTATAAACACATCATTCAAACACCACTATCATTATTCACACTCATATCAAAAAGCTAGCTAAGTAAGCACAACGGACTTACCTGAACAAGGTCAAGTCCCGTCAACCACAACACTCGATCCCGCTAAGTAATATCTCAATTGCTAGATCATAACATAAAGCTCATATCAATATATTATCCAATCTCTAGAAGTCGCAACTACTAGGTCAAAATGGAAAACCGAGAAACAACACTAGACCAACTCTTTTCTAAGAAAAGACGGTTTTGCCCCTATGATGCGGAAAATCTAAAGTTTCCCTGAGGTCGCAAGAACTTCTATCAGAAACCCAACCCATATATCTAACTCTCCGGAGGGAGGATCTACAGAGTTTGAATGATAATTGTCTTTCAAACTTACTATCTACTATTAAGGCTCGACCAACATACCACTACTAAATCCCAAAACATACCGATTCACCTACTCACCTGCTAAACCATGACTACATATGATATAAAACATAAAGATACACAATCCCCAAACCATCGCAGAGATCACACACTTCAAACCTAGAACAACTCTTCTAAACCAAACTTACTTATATCCAACTTTGGAACATCACAAATCCGGATTAAACCAACGGATCACTCTCAACTTTTACCTCATGCTACTATGTATATCCATAAACAACATATCCATAAACAATAAACCACCAAGTCTATACACAAAGCCAGAGATGTCTTAAGAAACTACAACCCTATACTTAGCAAAAAAATCTCTCTCTCTATACCCAACTGCGCTATTGCCCTACTTCGGTACATCATAACTCCAAATCCGACTGTTGGATCGTTCCCAAGTTTTTATACATTCAACTAATCATATCTACCTACATCATATAAAAAACTCAACGGTGGATGATCATAATAAAGCATCAAAACCTATCCCCAAAGTCAGTAGTTCACAATCTCAAATCTACCAAAATAAAAGGAGCAGGAGAAGGTCTACGGTTCGAATCTCATTGCCAACATGATCGTACTTCTACATATCCTTAATGTTTTTGGGGGTTCCAAACCCCTATGAAGCATCTATAAGGTCTTAGTCTACGCCTCAAATTGATCCTAGGCTCGAAACTAGGCTTATCCAACTCACGTCACTATCCTAAGTGTACACCCCGTCTTCTTAATTCTTCATGTAAGTAAAAGAAGTACAAGAATTAGAGCTTACCCGACTACAACAAGGAGGACCTACTTTTCCGGCAGTGGCAGTCAGTGGCGGCTTGCGAGTGACTTCCCGATGGTGAGTCGACAACACAAGAGAGAGAGAGAGAGAGAAGAAGGCTTGCCCGTAACCTAAACCGCCTCTAAACATCTTGACCGGACTGTGAGAACTCGGCCGTCGTCCGTGAAGAGAACGTACAGGAGATGGGACGGGTTCGTCGTCTTCGACCGTGTGCAGGTGCTGGAAGGCTCACCGATGTCGTCAACTTGCAAAAACTAGGAGCCTCGATGATGGTGCTGCGTGCAGAGGCTAGGAGACCCTTCGTCGGCGATTGTGAGAGAGATGTAGATGGGCTGTGGTTATGAAAGTGTGGGTGATGGAGGCTCGGAAGCGGTTTTGTTCACATTCCTAGCGGTTATGAAAGTGTGGGTGATGTAGATGGGCTGGAGAAGTAACGGCTTAATCCGGGCCTAGCTGGCGTGAAAGAGGAGAGAGAAGAATCAAGGCTGATGGGTTTAATTTACGTGAGAGGTGGCTATTGAGGAAGAATAGGTTAAACGTGCTTTTGGGCCCCTTATCAAATGAAAAGAAGATTTGGGCCCTATCATCAAATGAAAAGGAGAGTTGGGTCCGGCTGGGCTGCGGCCGCTAACAAAAATAGAGAGGGCTTGGGCTTTTTTTCATTAAGAAAAAAGGAAGCTGGCCCATTATCAAGAAAGAAAAACAGGAGTGGGCCGCGAGACCGATTTGAGAGGGAAAGGAGATGGCTCAAGTCCGGTCACTTACAATACATATCCCTTAATTATAATTCAGAAACTGGTTTCCGAATTAAAATTTCTCGGTTATCACAAGGGTCGGGACCCATTGTGAGGTGATAACACGATTTATGACGTTAGTCTAGACATCCATTTAGATAGTTTTCCCGCTATTCATGCATAGTTTGGCAGTAGTTCGTAACGATTTACACTTAATTCATGTATGTTGTCGAGATAGATGTCTACACGGACTTTTGCATGTTTTGTAGGTATTTTGGGAGCTTTTGGAGCTTAATCGATACATCCGGGGATCGTTCCTCACGATGACACACTTTAGGACTCATTGGGAAGCAAGTTAGGAGCAAAGGAGAACACATAGGACCATGTTGGTGCATGCCTTACACCAACTCATGGCTCAATGATCAAAAGAAGGCTGAAGCACCGGAATCACGGTCACTGGGAGTTCCACGGCCGTGCAATGGACCGGGATTCCCTCTACACAGCTGGGACAACTGTCCCACGATCTCCATAACCGACTCTTGCAAATGGTGAAGGCTATAAGTACTCTTGCAAGCTGATTCTAAAGGGGACCTGACCTCTACACACACACCCTCTTCCACATTCTCTCATTTGGATTGGAGCTACTCTTGGAGGGGAAGAAACACTCTCATTTGGAAGAGAAGAAGAAGCACACTAGTTTTCTTAGTTTTCATAGTTTTTGAGAGTTTTGAGTCAGTTTTGTTGAAGACATTTTCTAGGGTTGTAAGAAACGATTCAAACCTTCTTTTGAAGGGTTGTAAGTCCTCCTTAACTTTTATTCATCTTGATTATCTTATCCTACTTGTTTCCTTTCCCTTTCGTTTCATACTCTTGCTAATGGAAGCCATGAATATATGCTTGTTGAGTTTGATTGTCATGATGCATGTTGTTGGCTAAATAGATGTGATTCTAGGGTAAGGGAATGATGGTTATGGCTTGGACTATGATAGGATAGACTTAAACGTACCTTTGGATGATTTGTTTGCTCGAACCTAGCTACTGTTGTAAATCACGGTTTGTTCTTGCAAGACCACGGCCGTGGAAGTGGATGAACTACCCGTGATTTTGTTTGACTCACTTGTATTGATAAATCTGCATGTTAGGATGTTGGATTGTTGAAATCCTAGTGTTTGTTAAGCTTAATCTAGCCTAGGGTGACCTAATGCTAGCAATCTAAGTGAGGGAAGAGACCTACCCGGTGATTTCCGATCTTGAGTGCCTTAGATGATGAACTCTAGGTAGTAGTGAGCCTCATAAGCCGCTATTGGATTGAGTGTGCTAGGATTGATATTTAGGACTTGCCTTCCTGAGACTTACCCGCTAAGGAGAGGTTAGATCCCTAGATAGCAATCCGGTTTGTGTAGAATTCCTAACCTTAGGCTCTTTGAGACTTACCCGATGATAAGACCTTAGGAAAGGACTAGTGGACCATGAGACCTACCCGGTGATTGGTTCCATTTGAGAAACATCCTTTCCCAACATACCATAGTTGACCCAAGAAATGATTAGAAGCTTGTGTCCAATGTCATAACTGGAATTTCTAACCCCTAGAATCCGCTTTTCTCTCTTTGATTACCTATCTCGTGATTGTGTTTGCTTATTTGTGTTAGTAGCTTAGTTGTTTGTTAATCTTGCATGATTTGTGATCCTTGATTGATCACCACAAAACCAATCCAAAAACATTGAGATTTTCATTTCTTTATTTCCTTCTCTTTTCTTAGCCTAGATCAACACTATCCTTAGACACTATTTGATTAAATTTCACTTCAGTCTTTGTGTTCGACCTCGGAATACTATCCTTACTACAAAACGGCCCATACACTATGGGTTCGCTAGGAGTTAGGAAAAATATATCGAGTTATAAATTTATGAATTTTGTGCTACACACTCTTAGCGTAACAAGTTTTTGGCGCCGTTGTCGGGGACTAGGTCTAGATTGAGTCATTTTGTGATTGTTTATAGTGTAGGTATTTCTTGTTGCTTTTGATCTTGTTTGGTTTGTGTCTTTGCATTTTCAGGACATCTCTTACCCATTAGTTGTATGCGAATATCTCGTGGCAAGGATTTAGCTCCATTTGATCCCGAACCGGAGAAAACCCTTAAAGCTAGATCCAAGAGCATTAGGAAGGGAAAGGAGATGGCCGCAAGAGATCTTCAATCTGAGTTGGATGAAGCTTTAGAGAAAATTAGGCTAAGGGATGAAGCCTTGGAGAATGAGAGGAGACTTGCCAATGAGAGGCAAGAAGCAACTAGGAGGGAGATTGAAGAGATTAGACAAGATCTTGTGCAAAGAGAGCTTAATCGTCAACAACCTCCACCTCCATCACAACCACAACCGGCGGTTAATATTCGGGTTATGCCCATTGCTATTGAGGAGCCACAAATGTTAGGGAAACGTATGGATCCGGCTCAAAGACTGCACTGTCCGGGTGTGAACATAGGAGATCCCGCAGCCCATGATTATGAGCTCCGCCCTCAAGTTCTACAAATGATCCGGCATAATCAATTTGGAGGGATGGAAGGAGAGTCCCCTCATCAACATTTGATGAACTACGAGATATTGATGGAGACTCTAAGGCCGCCTAGGTTGGAGAACAACAACCATAAGCTTAGGGCTTTTTCCTTCTCACTTAAGGATAAAGTCTTGGCTTGGTACCAAACGATTCCACTAGGGCATGTGAGTACTTGTGAGGAAATG
Organism: Fagopyrum esculentum; assembly: GCA_033239045.1. Taxonomy (NCBI): domain Eukaryota; kingdom Viridiplantae; phylum Streptophyta; class Magnoliopsida; order Caryophyllales; family Polygonaceae; genus Fagopyrum; species Fagopyrum esculentum. The sequence continues at coordinate 74,165,225 of BSUD01000007.1, read as the reverse complement.
ACAACCGAGTTCTTGACTAAGTTCTTCCCACCTTCCAAGACGACCGCTCTAAGAGGGAAGATCAATGCCTTCGTGATGAAGGATAGAGAAAGCCTATTCAAATCTTGGGAGAGGTTGAAAGACCTCCTCCTAGATTGTCCACACCATGGTATACAGAAAATAAAGCTTTTGGAGATCTACTTGAAGGGACTTGATGAAGATAGCCAATTCAAGCTTCAATCTCTTTACGGTGGGACTTTCATGGAAAAGAATGTGGATGAAGCTTGAGAGTTTGTAGAGAAACAAGCTTTGGTGATTGAAAAGTACTCCCATGAGAAGAGTGATGGGAGGAAACCGGGAGCATATGAGGTGAGTGAAGTCACCATGAGTAATTTCAAGCTTGATGCAATTAACAATGAGCTTAAGTCTTTGAGGGAGTTGTGTGCTACAAATTTGAAGAGTCCAGCAAGCCCTCAAGTGCAAGAGCAAGCAAACTTGTCTTCCAATGAGGAAGATGTGAACTACATGGGAAGGGGAAACAAGAACAACCATCAAGGCCCTGGGAACTTCAACAACAACCGGCAATTCAATAATTACCGGCCTAACCACAACCATCCCGGGTTTTCCTATTCTAACCCGGATGGAGCCTTTAACCCTCCCGCCTCCACAAGCGCAACACCACCACCTAAAGCTTCACAAGAGCCTCCACCCGGATTTACTCAACCTCCAAAGGATAAAACCGAGATGATGTTTGAGCAATTGATTGGAAGGTTGAGCGGTCTTGAGAGCACGGTGACTTCCAATTCTAAAGCTCAAAAGGTGTTGGAAGCACAAGTGTTCCAAAAGGCGGGTGAAACTCATAGAGATCCGGAAAAACTTCCCGGAAGAACCGAAGATAACCCAAGAGGCCAAGTGTTGGCCATTACAACAAGTAGTGGGCTGAGCATGAAGGATGCCTTGCCTAAGGGAAATGATAAGGGGAAGCAAGTGGTGATAGAATAAGAGACATTGCAAGAAGATGGAGGCAAGAGCAAGAATGATGAGCCAACATATGTGGCACCACCTCCATACAAGCCACCACTACCATTCCCATAATCACGAGCAAGAGCTCGTTTGGACAAGCATTTCGGTAAATTCCTTGAACTTATGTCTAAATTGCATATTAACATTCTGTTCATGGATGCTATTCTAGGTATGCCGGCCTATGGAAAGTTTTGGAAGGAAATACTCTCCAACTAAAGGAAGTTGGAGGAGTATGGAGAAGTGAGGATGACAAAGAGGTCCTCGGAATTGATCTAAACTATGAAGGAGGAGATGCCTCCTAAGCTAAGAGATCTGGGATCTTTTTGTGTGCCAATTGTAGTGGGAGAAGTGAAGTATGAAGCTCCATGTGATCTTGGAGCAAGTGTAAGCATCATCCCGCTTGCACTTTTCAACAAGGTTGGGCTAGGAGAGCCAAAGCCGGTCAAGATGACCCTTTACATGGCGGACCGTTCGATCACTCACCCCGTTGGAATCTTGGAGGACATACTGGTACAACTCAGGAAGTTCTATGTGCCAATAGACATTGTTGTTTTGGACATCCATGCGGACTATCCGCTTCCTATCATCTTAGGGAGGCCTTTCTTAGTTACATCCGGATGTTTGGTGGATTGCAAAAATGGAATTCTCTCTTTCAACATTGGAGAAGAGAATATTAAGTTCAAATTATCCACAATGATGAAGGGGCCAGCCCTTGGTGAATATGTGTTCAACATTGTCGAGCAAGAGGAATGTGGAGAAGTTGTGAGCTCGATCTTGATCAAGGACCCCTTGGACAAGGTTCTTAGCTTAAGTTTGATGGAGGAAGGGTTTGAAGATGATTGCAATGAAGAAATAAAGGCCTTGGGTGCATTGGAAAAGGAGACAAGTGCTGAATTTGAAGTGCACGAAAGTATGCTGAATCACTGTAGGAATCATGGTCTGTCACCCAGAACCATGGCCGTGATTTGTACCGTGGAACTCTCTGGAATGCTCAAAAGTGCTATCTTAGCAAGTTCCACGGCCGTGGTTATGCCAGAGACCGTGATTTTGCCTGTGGTTTCTCCAAAAAGTGCCTTAGTGGTTGATCAAGCTTCAAGGAGTCTTGAGGAGTCTTCCATAGCTTTGGATTCATCTCAACCTACATTGTATGGAGCGTCTCCAATTGATAAAGGTCCTCCTAAACTTGAACTTAAACCCTCCCCTCTCATTTGAAGTATGCTTTTCTTGGTGAAAATTCTACTTATCCGGTGATTGTTAATGCATACTTGAATGATGATGAGTTGAATAGATTGTTGCATGAGAGATTAGCTCAACATTCCCATTTTTGTTACTTAGATAGGTATAGTGGATTCTTCCAAATCCCTATCCACCCGGATAACCAAGAGAAAACTACATTCACATGTCATTGGGATACATTTGCATATAGGAGAATGCCATTTGGGTTGTGTAATGCACTGTTCGCTCCAAACGGTGTGTGCAAGCTGTAAATTTATAACCCTAGACTTAAGCTTAAAACAAGGATGCGAACCCGTAGTGTACGGGTCAATCGTAGTAAAAGCAAGGAATTCCAGGGGTCGATCACAGGGACTCGGTGAAACAAAGTCGATAACGGTAAGCTTCGTAAATACTAACCACAAGAGCAATTAACACAATCAAAGATTAATAAGAAGTCAATAAAGCAAACATGCAATCCTAGGGATTAAAGCATCTAGTTATGGTTCCAACTCAAGATCTAAAGATAAGCGGGCAAAGTTGAGGTTTTTGCATGGGGAAGGTGTCACTAAAGTGGAGTAGATCAACGGGCAAGTCTCACTACTCACTAATCCTAAACCGTAACTCCTATTACCGGGTAAGTCTCAAGGAATCAAGACAAAGAACTATAACCTCAAACTAACACACCATCTAGGGGAATAGAATCAACCTTTACCGGGTACGTCTCAGGTTAACTCACAAAGATGGGATGGAAGCACACTCAAACCCCAATAAAGGATAAACCTTTATTACCTACACTTATGATCGTCGGTACACAAACTAAGGAATTACCGGGTAAGTCTCATCCTAAGCTTGCATTGAACCAGGAAAGGTGTAATAAGAATAGGAATTGGCAAACTCTCAGTTTAGGATTAGATAAGTCACCTCGGTCAGAAAAATTCCACCCCGGCCGAGATGTTCATCGACTGAACGAGATGCTTAGGGTTAAGGTTAAAGACTCGAACTTTCAGGATCCTACTGGAATCTAAGATTATTCTATCATTGTTTTTCCCACAACCTTCAGCCAATCACCCTAGAATCACACAAGGAAATTAGCCACTCATCATCATCATGAAAGTATTAATCAAATATATGGGAAGAAGATGAATATTTGAACAAGAAGAATTTAATGAAAAGACTTCAATAACTGAATCAAATATCACAACAAAAGCGTTCCTTGGATATAAATCAAACAAGAGAAGACAACAAGGAAGGGAATTAAAGACAATCTTACAAAACCCTCCAAAAGCTATAAAAGCTATGATCTTCAATCTTCCTTCAACCTTCAAAAAGGTTCTTCAAAACTCCCCAACTAGAGTATGGTTGCTGCTGCGTATAAACTCCGATCGATGGTATAGCACGATATGTGGAATGCGAGCCCCCCGGATTTGTGGAAATCCAACCCTTTTTATAGGAAAATAACCCTCCAAAGATAATATATCTTAGAAAGATCTTTTCCCATAAAAATAGGTAAAATATAAGATCTTCTTCCTTCCAAGAGCCAAGCCCAAAAATATAAGATCACTTTCCAAAGATAAAAGATCTCAGCCAAGAATAAAATATTCTCGCCGCGTCCTAGGTATTCGCCTCGGTCGAGTCGGCTTCTCTGGATCACCTCGGTCGAGATGAATCTGTGATCAACCGAGATGAGTCACAACTTAATGTGAAATCTCTCAAAACTGGTCCAAAGTGAATCTCTAATCCATGGCTATGCTTCCTAGATGGTTCCTTATGCTCCTCAATGTAGCTCCAATGACTCCATAGCTCCTTTTTGATGCAAAACGTGCCATTTTACCTACAATTACAACAAAACTAGGTGTAGACCTCAATTCTCGCAAAGGTAGATGAAATGGTAATATAATCACATAATATACACACAAACATGCAGATTATGAAAGATAAAATGTCCAAACAAACCCCAAAATATAATTCATCCTCCTCATCCAGATCTATAACCGGAGATGCGCTCGTCCCTACAGTATCTGTCCATGTATCCATCGGGACTCCACCCTCTCTCTCATCCATTGTATCCTCGTCATCAGCCTCCTCCTCCTCAGCTGGGGCAGCTGTTGCCTCCCTAAAATCCTCCATCAGTGGAGCCCAGGCGGTCTGCCAATAGTGTGGGTCATAAACGGTGAACTGGGCAAACTACCTGATCCCTTGTGGCGCAGTCAGCTCCCACGGCATAGCCACATATGGAGTAGTCAGACCTCGGGGAACGAGAATCCGCCGAGTGATCATCTCCTGCATTCCAAGCGGCTTGGCAGCCGCCACCATCGTACAAGCACTGAGGTCCATGTCCTGATAAGCAGCTATGTGGGTGACAAGCCCTCCGCAGCAGATGTCTCCCTTCTCCTTGGCCTTGATCCTGTGCAGATCCTCTATCAGCATCAAGCCAAAGTCAGGGAAACCCCTAGTAACCATGCAATATAAACTGAAAAGCTCGCCCTGTCGGATCTTCTGGGGCGTCTCAGTACGCGCCAGAAGTGTCTCGCCGAATATCCGGTGGGCTAACCTAAAGGCTAGGTGGAAGATGACCTTCTCCTTGGAATCTCCAAGGCGCCATCTATCTGCATGCTCTACAACATGGGCAATCTGCCATTAGAACTCCCTAGCTACTGATCGGGAGGGGATGTCAATGGCGGTGGGCTCAGGAAAGCCAAAGATCTCTCTCCAGTACTGAAGTGGCACTAAGTAGTTCCGGTTCATCAACCGGTACTTCACAGACTGCTCTGTGGGAAGGTAGGTGAAGGAGCTAACGAACTCTAGGGTCGGCTCCAAGTAGGCTGGGGCTCGGATCTCAATAAACTGATCCAGCCCAACTGTAGTAATCATCCTCCTAAGGTCTCCATCTACCCCTAGGCAATCAAAAGCGGACACATCCAGGAAACGTGGTGCAATCACTGGACGTCCCGAAATACGCTCATAATCCACCCGGTGTCGCTCATGGATCACCGGGCGGTAAGGTCGGGAAGAAGAGGAACAAGGGGAAGGTGAGGATCTATCTCTGAGGGCAAGGCGGCGTTCAAAACTCATTTTCACTCAGCTACTGTCAGATCACCTCGGTCGACTAACAATGCTCAAGAATCACCTCGGTCGAGGCACAGCTCGACTGGACCGAGGCGGCGAACTGGATCTAATTTCCTCAAAAAATTCAGTTCTTTTCTCCCAAAAATCACTACAACTGCTTCCTATGGGGTACTTAAGCCTTTCCTCAACCAATGCAAGGGAAACCAAAGCCCAAATCGAAGCGAAACGGAGAGGTTAGGGTTTCGACTGGTTTTACCTCGTTTCGGCCGAATCGGTGCGATTTTCAGCAGATTAGTACTTGCAACGCGATCCTCTATCCTTCAATCGTAGTTTGGAGACAGAAATCTTCGAAAACGAGCAAGAAACGAGAGGGAAAGAAGTGAACTGTCGCCGTGGTCGAGGAGGGTCGAAGTGAAGAGAGAGAAAATTAAATCCCCCTTTTATACCCTTTCTGGAATCTGCTGTCACCTCGGTCGAGATGGTCTCGACTGGACCGAGGTGGTGTGGACCGAGGTGGTTCGTCAGAAAACCCTAGTCGCCTCGGTTGCTCAAGAATCATCTCGGTCGAGGTGCTCTGATAGCAACCGAAATGCCAAAGTCAAACTTCGTCTTCTCAAATTCTCGAACTTCTGTACTTCGAGTTATGCTCCTTCCTTAGATGTCTCCTGTTATCTGTCTAGAACGCCAAAAACAAAACAAGGCAAAGAAAAAGCAAAAACTATCTAAGCTAGACTAGAAAACGGGAAAAGAAAGCAATACCTTGGGTTGCCTCCCAAGAAGCGCTTGGTTTAAGGTCGCTAGCTGGACCATAATGCGTCTCAAACGAGGTATATTGGTGCAACCTCCTCAAACGAAGTTTCCGGCTGGTACTTCTTAAGTCTATGATCGTTGACCTTGAAGCTTCCACTAGTTTCGCCCCATATCTCAACTGCACCATGAGGAAAAACATGTTTCACGACATAAGGTCCGGTCCATCTTGATTTTCACTTACTTGGAAAAAGGCGGAGGCGGGAGTTGAAGAGTAGAACTAGGTCTCCTTAGTTAAGCTCCTTTGGAATGATACGCTTGTCATGCCATCTTTTCGTCCTTTCTTTGTAGATTTTGGCATTCTCATAAGCGTTGAAACGCAGCTCCTCCAGCTCGTTGAGTTCCAATAGTCGCTTCTCGTCGGCCTCCTTAATATCGAAGTTCAACCATTTGATCGCCCAATACGCTTTGTGTTCCAATTCAACGGGCAAATGGCAAGACTTCCCATATACCAAATTTTAGGGGGTGGTACCTATGGGAGTCTTAAATGCGGTCCTGTACGCCCAAAGAGCATCGTCCAATTTCATGGACCAATCCTTCCTCGTTCTAGAGACGGTCTTCTCCAAAATTGCTTTGATTTCCCTATTCGAGATCTCGACCTGTCCACTAGTTTGAGGGTGATAAGCGGTTGATACCTTGTGGGTTACCCCATACTTCGATAGAAGTGCCTTGAACTTTCGGTTGATGAAATGCGTTCCTCCATCGCTAATGATGATGCGTGGAGTTCCAAACCGTGGAAAAATGGTTCTATTTAAGAACTTCACAACAACCTTGGCGTCGTTAGTGGGAGAAGCAATGGCTTCAACCCATCTAGAGACGTAATCAACCGCAAGAAGAATATAGAGGTTTCCTCCGGAGGATGGGTAAGGTCCCATGAAGTCAATCCCCCATACATCAAAGATTTCCACCTCTTGGATGTTGTTAAGTGGCATCTCGTTCCTCCTCGATAAATTTCCTGTTCTTTGGCATGCATCACAAGAGACAACAAAAGATTGTACATCTTTAAATAATGTAGGCCAGAAGAAACCGGAACGCAATACCTTAGCGCATGTTTTGTCGGTGCTAGCATGTCCTCCACAAGGAAGTGAATGGCAATGCCGTATAACGCTATTAACTTCATCTTCCGGAATGCATCTTTGAAGCATCCCATCCGGCCTGCGCTTGAATAGCAGCGGCTCGTCCCAGTAGTAATGTCGTACCTCTTTGAAGAATCTCTTCTTTTGAGAGTACGTCAATCCGGGCGGTATTTCCTGGCAAACAAGATAATTCACAATATCAGCATACCAAGGTCCGTTATTATCAGAGAGTTGGTGGATAGAATGTTCCACCAACTGAGGATAAATGTCAGAGAAAGGAGTAAGAGGTTTATTATTCTCAGTAGTCTCAGTTGACATCATCTCGCCATCGACCTCGGTCAAGGCGCAGAGGCGTTGACCGAGATGTTCTTCAGTCGCCTCGCTCAGTCCAGAAAGTGTCTCGGTCGAGGTACTACAACTGGAACCGAAACTGGAGATCTTCGTCTCTTGGGTTAGCTTCTCAGTTTTAGCTCCTGGATCTTCTTCTAGTGCCTTTAAGCTCCGTATATCTGCATCACAAGAAGCATCTATACCTTCCTCCATCAAACTGAAGCTAATAACTCTTTCGAGTGGATCGTTAGTAAGGATAGAGCTCACCAATTCTCTTCATTCTTCTTCATCGTAGATGTTGAAGATATCATCAGTTAGCTGCTCCCCTTTCATGGCTGCAAGTAGTGCGAACTCCACCTCATCGCCACCAACGTTGAATTTCAACTTGGCGTTCTTGCAATCCACGTTGCAACCCGAAGTTGCTAGAAATGGCCTCCCGAGAATAATAGGAACAGGATAATCTGCAGGAATGTCGAGTACAAGATGCCCACGGGGTGGGTGATGGAGCGATCCGCCATATAAAGTCGAATCTTGACCGGCTTGGGCTCTCCAAGTCCGATCTTCACACATAGCTCCAGCGGGATGATGCTCACGCTGGCTCCTAGATCACAAAGGGCTTCACAAGTGACATCCCCAACTTGAATGGGAATGCAAAATGAGTCGGGATCTCTTAACTTAGGTGGCATCTTCTCTTTCATGATTTGAATAAGCTCCGAGGATTTAGATGTCATCCTAACTTCACCAAAGTCTTCCAGTTTCCTCTTCCTTGAAAGGATATCCTTTAAGAACTTACCATAGGCGGGCATTCCTAGAATAGCATCAAGGAAAGGAATGTTAATATGCAGCTTATTCATCAAGTCAAGGAACTTACCAAAGTGCTTGTCTAGATGTGCTCTGGCCCTTGACTGGGGAATGGAAGTGGTGGTTTGTATGCAGGAGGTGGAACATAAACTTTAGTTTTCCCCTCCGCTTTCTGTGGCTCCACCTCGGTTTGCATCTCGGTCGAAGTGTTCTTCGATTGCACCTGGACCGAGGTGGTCTTCGTCGGTACATGCACTGGATCTGCAGTCTTCAGTCCACTCCTCGTAGTTATGGCCATGATCTGGCCCTTAGGGTTGCTTTCCGTCCTTGCTAGAAGCTTCCCTGGATCTCTTGGTGTTTCATTCACCCTACTTGCAAGTTGTTGTTCGAAGGACTTTTGGACCGTCGAAAACGAAGTCATAGAAGTCTCCATAGCACTAAGCATGATCAAGATAGCCTCCAGAACTGCGTCTTTCTTTTCCGGCTGAGACGAACTTGATCCTTGCCCCTGGCTCTTTAATGGAGTAGAAGAGGAAGAAGAAGGGGGAGAGAGGAAAGGGTTAGAGGAATCGTTAGAGTTGGAGTTTGAATGATTGTTACCATGATTTAGGTTGTTCGCCCTCCAGTTGTTGCTATTGGATCCTCTATTGTTGTTGTTGTAGTTGTTGTTTCGGGAACCGTTGTTGTTGTTACGGTACCCGTTGTTGTTGTTGTTCCTTTTCCCTTGCTCTTCCTTCTTGGTTTGTGCAACCAAGAGTTCCTTCAATTGCTTCACGTCATTCTTCAAAGACGTGAGTTGATTGTTGTTGGGATGAGTTTCTTGGAAGTTAACTCTTTTAACTACACCTTCAGCTTCTTGGTGGGTGTACTTCTCCATGTGCAAGGCTTGCTTCTCGATGAAGTCCCAAGCCTCAACAATCGCCATGTCCATGAAGGTACTGGCGGAGAGTAGTTGGAGATTGAACTGGGTGCTTCCGTCCAGTCCCTTGAAGTAAATCTCCAATAACTATAACTTTGGAATCCCATGATGTGGGCAATCCAAAAGAATGTCCTTGAACCGCTCCCATGACTTGGACAAGCTCTCCTTGTCCTTCATAATGAAAGCATTAATCTTCCCTCTCATTTCAGCTGTCTTTGAGGGGGGAAAGAATTTGGTCAAGAATTCCGTAGACATTTCCTTCCACGTGCTAATTTTTCCTGGAGGAAGAGATTGATACCAAGTAAGAGCTCTATCTTTTAAAGAAAAGTAAAAAGGTCTTAGCTTGTAGTTGTTGTTTTCAATTCTCGGAGGTCTCAAGGTTTCAATCAAGATATCATAGTTTTGAAGATGTTGATGTGGTGATTCCTTCTCCGTCCCTCCGAATTGGCATTGGCGAATCATGGATAGAACTTGCGGTCGAAGTTCGTAGTCATGGTCCGCTGGATCTCCTAGGTTAACTCCTGGACGCCTCAGTTGTTGATTAGGGTCCATCCTTTGACCTAGGGTTTGTTGAATTCCTACAAGAAGAACATCTCGGACTGGCATCCGAGGTGGAAGTATCTCGGCCGGGGCATCTGGTACTGGGACCTGCCTCGGTCGAGGGTCAGCAACTGGGACCTGCCTCGGTCCAGCATCGGGAACTGGGTCTTCCCTCGGTCGAATTAGAATTTGGTCTCGTATGACGGCCATTTCTGCTTCGATTGCTTTATTTTTGGTGCGAGTTTCTTCCTTCTCTCGCCTTAGTTCTTCCCTGCTGAGGCGTAACAACTCTAACGCCTCTTTCAATTCGGCCTCAAGATCGCGGTTGTCTTGTTGGGCCATCTTTGCTTCTCTTAAGCGTCGCTTGTATGTCTTTTTTGGTTCGGGATCGTAAGGAACGATTTCCTTCCCATTGCGGGTTCTTCGCATATACCTTAGAAAGAACCTGCAAAAGTCACTCAAGTAGAGTGGTTAGTAGACACGGGGGCAAGCGCCCCAAGAGCAAACCGTACCAGACTCGGTCTAGACAAAGTCCCCGGCAACGGCGCCAAAAACTTGTTCGCTCCAAACGGTGTGTGCAAGCTTTAAATTTATAACCCTAGACTTAAGCTTAAAACAAGGATGCGAACCTGTAGTGTACGGGTCAATCGTAGTAAAAGCAAGGAATTCCAGGGGTCGATCACAGGGACTCGGTGAAACAAACTCGATAACGGTAAGCTTCGTAAATACTAACCACAAGAGCAATTAACACAATCAAAGATGAATAAGAAGTGAATAAAGCAAACATGCAATCCTAGGGATTAAAGCACCTAGTTGTGGTTCCAACTCAAGATCTAAAGATAAGCGGACAAAGTTGAGGTTTTTGCATGGGGAAGGTGTCACTAAAGTGGAGTAGATCACCGGGCAAGTCTCACTACTCACTAATCCTAAACCGTAACTCCTATTACCGGGTAAGTCTCAAGGAATCAAGATAAAGAACTATAACCTCAAACTAGCACACCATCTAGGGGAATAGAATCAACCTTTACCGGGTAAGTCTCAGGTTAACTCACAAAGATGGGATGGAAGCACACTCAAACCCCAATAAAGGATAAACCTTTATTACCTACACTTATTATCGTTGGTGCACAAACTAAGGAATTACCTGGTAAGTCTCATCCTAAGCTTGCATTGAACCAGGAAAGGTGTAATAAGAATAGGATTTGGCAAACTCTAACACTTAACTCTCAGTTTAGGATCAGATAAGTCACCTCGGTCAGAAAAATTCCACCCCGGCCGAGATGTTCATCGACTGAACGAGATGCTTAGGGTTAAGGTTAAAGACTCGAACTTTCAGGATCCAATGGAATCTAAGATTATTCTATCATTGTTTTTCCCACAACCTTCAGCCAATCACCCTAGAATCACACAAGGAAATTAGCCACTCATCATCATCATGAAAGTATTAATCAAATATATGGGAAGAAGGTGAATATTTGAACAAGAAGAATTTAATGAAAAGACTTCAATAACTGAATCAAATATCACAACAAAAGCGTTCCTTGGATATAAATCCAACAAGAGAAGACAACAAGGAAGGGAATTAAAGACAATCTTACAAAACCCTCCAAAAGCTATAAAAGCTATGATCTTCAATCTTCCTTCAACCTTCAAAAAGGTTCTTCAAAATCCCCAACTGGAGTATGGCTGCTGCTGCGTATAAACTCCGATCGATGGTATAGCACGATATGTGGTATGCGAGCCCCCCGGATTTGTGGAAATCCAACCCTTTTTATAGGAAAATAACCCTCCAAAGATAATATATCTTAAATAGATCTTTTCCCATAAAAATAGGTAAAATATAAGATCTTCTTCCTTCCAGGAGCCAAGCCCAAAAATATAAGATCACTTTCCAAAGATAAAAGATCTCAGCCAAGAATAAAATATTCTCGCCGCGTCCTAGGTATTCGCCTCGGTCGAGTCGGCTTCTCTGGATAACCTCGGTCGAGATGAATCTGTGATCAACCGAGATGAGTCACAACTGAATGTGAAATCTCTCAAAACTGGTCCAATGTGAATCTCTAATCCATGGCTATGCTTCGTGGATGGTTCCTTATGCTCCTCAATGTAGCTCCAATGACTCCATAGCTCCTTTTGCTCCTTTTTGATGCAAAACGTGCCATTTTACCTACAATTACAACAAAACTAGGTGTAGACCTCGATTCTCGCAAAGGTAGATGAAATGGTAATATAATAACATAATATACACACAAACATGCAGATTATGAAAGATAAAACGTCCAAACAAACCCCAAAATATAGACTATAATTCATGCTATCATGCACCCGCCACCTCTCAAAGGTGTATGATGGCTATCTTTTTTGAATATATTGAAAACATCATGGAAGTGTTTATGGATGATTTCTCTGTTTATGGATCTTCATTTGATGATTGTTTAGCTAACTTGTCTTTGGTGCTTAAAAGATGTGAGGAGACTAATCTAGTCTTGAATTTGGAGAAATGCCACTTCATGGTAAGTGAAGGCAATGTGTTGGGACACTTGCTGTCCAACCGAGGCATTGAGGTTGATAGGGCTAAGATAGAGACAATAGAGAAGTTGCCACCACCTACCTCGATGAAGGGGGTAAGGAGTTTCTTAGGCATGCCGGTTTTTACCGGAGATTCATAAAAGATTTCTCTAAAATTTCTAAGCCTCTTACTAACCTACTAATGAAAGATGTTGAGTTTGTTTTCTCCAAGGATTGCCTTGAGGCTTTTTGTAGGTTGAAGAATGCTTTTATCTCCGCACCTATCATGCAACCTCCGGATTGGAGCTTACCGTTTGAGATCATGTGTGACGCGAGTGATGTAGCCGTTGGGGCTGTTTTGGGACAAAGGAAAGATGTGCTTACACATGCCATCTATTATGCTAGCAAGACACTAGATGATGCCCAACTCAATTATGCTACCACCGAGAAGGAGTTGCTAGCGGTTGTGTATGTTTTTGAGAAGTTCCGCTCGTATCTTGTTGGAGTGAAGGTCATTGTGTATACAGATCATGTTGCGATCCATTACCTCCTTACAAAGAAGGATGTCAAGCCTCGTTTGATTCGGTGGATACTTCTTCTCCAAGAGTTTGATTTGGAGATCTGGGACAAGAAAGGGTCCGAAAATTCAGTGGCGGACCACCTTAGTAGACTCCCACCATTGGAGATTGAGAGAGATGACATCCCGATTGATGACTCATTCCAGGATGAGCAATTGCAATTGGTGGAGGAGTGCTTTCTTCAAGTGTCAAGGGGTAATGAGCCATAGTATGCCGACATAGTGAACTATCTCGTTTGTGAAGAGGTGCCACCCGGTCTATCGTATGCCCAAAGGAAAAACGTCTTCAAGGATGTGAGGCATTATTATTGGAGCGAGCCGCTCTTGTTTAAGAGAGGGTCGGATGGAGTCTTTAGGAGATGCATACCGGAGGATGAGGTGGAGAGTGTGATCCGCCATTGTCATTCCTTGCCATGTGGAGGCCATGCTAGCTCACACAAGACGTGTGCAAAGGTGTTGCAATCCGGGTTTTATTGGCCAAGTTTGTTCAAGGACGTGCAAAATTTTGTGGTAGCTTGTGATGCTTGCAAAAGGACGGGCGACATCTCAAGGAGGAATGAGATGCCCTTGAACAACATACAAGAGGTGGAGATTTTTGATGTTTGGGGTGTGGACTTCATGGGGACATTCCCCTATTCTTGTGGCAACCTCTACATCCTATTGGCGGTGGACTATGTGTCGAGATGGGTGGAAGCAATCGCCTCTCCCACAAATGATGCCAAGGTTGTGGTGCGGTTCTTCAACCGAGTGATCTTCCCTAGGTTTGGAACACCAAGGGTGATCATAAGTGATGGAGGGAAGCACTTCACCAATAGGAACTTTGGGACACTTTTGGCTAAGTATGGGGTGACTCATAAGGTGGCAACACCTTACCATCCCCAAACTAGTGGCCAAGTGGAGATCTCCAACCGGGACATAAAAGGGATCCTTGAGAAGACGGTTTCTAGGACGAGAAAGGATTGTGCTATGAAGCTTGATGATGCTTTGTGGGCTTATAAAACCACTTTCAAGACACCAATTGACACCACTCCCTACAAGCTAGTTTATGACAAGTCTTGCCACCTTCCGGTGGAGATGGACCATAGGGCGTATTGGGCTATAAGGTGGCTGAATTTTGACCTCAAGGAGGCCGGCGAGAAGACATTGCTAGACATGAACGCTCTTGAGGAGATTCGGTTGGATGGCTATGAAAACGCCCGGATCTACAAAGAAAGGATCAAACGTTGGCATGACAAGCGTCTAATCCCGAAGGAGTTGAGTGAAGGCGACCTTGCCCTTCTCTTTAACTCAAGGCTGCGGCTCTTCCCCGGAAAGCTAAAGTCAAGATGGACGGGTTCTTATGTGGTGAAGAAGATCTTTCATCATGGAGCGGTTGAGATAGGAGGGGAGCATTGTGGAAATTTTAAGGTGAATGGGCACCGGTTGAAGAAGTATATCCCGGGAGCTCTGGTGGATATGATTGCCCCACTTCACCTTGAGTGAGATGCCCCCGAATTTGGTCAAGCTAATGACCTTAAAGAAGAGCTTAATGGGAGGTGACCCATTGGTAGACATCTTTTCCTTTCCGTTTTTGTTTTTGTTTTCATTTTTTTGTTTTTGTGTTTTTGTGTGTGTTTGGAGTTTGTGTGCTAGAGTCTAAGTAGCATGGAAGCCTTGCATGGCATTTGGATGATGATGATGAGCCCCTCATCAATTATGGGTGGAGCGGACGCGGAACTTGGACGGCTAGCGGTGCCTAGCGCGGGTCCCGACGCCATAACGAACACCTTGAGCTCTTTACCATCGTTGATAGGATCATCCGCCATCACTCCACTTGAGTGAAACCAAATACCGAAGCAAACTATTTTTACATTGTGAGGACCCTCTTTCACTCTTCTTTACTTCATTTACACATTTGGGACAATGTGTTTCTAAGTATGGGTGGGATTTTCATTATCACTTGCATGATTAGCATCTAGGATAGTTTAATATGGGTAGCTTTTAAGCTTGGGTATAACCCTTATGATGAGATTGTCTTGTGAATTGGCTATGGGTAGCTTTATGTGTTGAATTAATGCATGCATATGTGGACTTGAATTACTTATCTTGAATCCCATGTGTGAATTGTGATCATGAATGTTTGCCTTGATTGGATTGAGGATTGAATGTCGAAATTACATGCTAGTTCTTGCACAACATTTAGGAGTGATTAAGGCAATTCATCTTTCTCTACTTATCATCTTGATCATGTTGTTTGAGCACCTCAATTGATATAAAATTTGACCTCTTTTGACCCATCAGGGAATAGGAGCATGCTAGTGTGTTGATGTATGTGAAAAGCAAGTGTGGGGTGAAGTTGTTGAGGAACGTATGTGATGAATGAAGTGCTGAATTTGTTGTGAAAAGTGTTCGCTCCAAATGGTGTGTGCAAGCTTTAAATTTATAACCCTAGATGTATGCCTAAAACAAGGATGCGAACCCGCAGTGTACGGGTCAATCGTAGTAAAAGCAAGAATTTTGGGGTGTCGATCATAGGGACTTAGGTGAAACAAAACCAATATAGGTAGTCTATATTGCAACTAACCACAAAAGCAATTAAAGGAATCAAAGATGATAAAGTCAATTAAAGTAATTTGCAATTCTAGGGATTAAAGCATCTAGTTGTGGTTCCAACTAAAGATCTCAAAATAAGCGGACAAAGCTGAGATTTTGCAAAGGGAAGGTGTTACTAAAGTGGAATAGATCACCGGGTAAGTCTCACTACTCATAAACTCCAAAACTAAAGAACCTATTACCAGGTAAGTCTCAAGGTACTAAGGAAAGGAGCTATAATCTCAAACCAACATGCCAACTAAGGGAATAGAATCAACCTTTACCGGGTAAGTCTCAGGCTAACTCACAAAGATGGGTAAACAAACAAAGGAATTACCGGGTAATTCTCATCCTAAGCTTGCATTGAACCAGGAAAGGTGTAATAAGAATAGGATTTGACAAACTTTAGCACTTAACTCTCAGTTTCGGATTAGAAAGGGTCACCTAGGTAAGACGAATTCCACCCCGGCCGAGATGTTCATCGAATGAACGAGATGTTCTAGGGTCAAGGATAAAGACTCGAGCTTTCAAGGTCCTACTGGAATTTAAGATTATTCTATCATTGTTTTTCCCACAACCTTCAGCCAATCACCCTAGAATCTCACAAAGAAATTAGCCACTCATCATTATGAAAGCAATAATCAAATATATGGGAAGAGAATGAATATTTGAACACAAAAACCTTAAGAACAAGGCTTCAATAACTAAATCAAATATCAAACAAATAAGCGTTCTTTGGATCACAAATCCAACAAGGAAATCAACAAGAAGGGAATCTAAGAAAGTCTTACAAAACCCTTCACAAAAGCTATAACAAGCTATCAATCCTTCCACAAATCTTCCTTCCTTCAAAACCCTGGAGAAAATCCCTTAATTGCTGGATGCTATCAGCCCTCTAAGCATGTATAAGCATGTATAAGCATGGTTGAACTTGTGGAAAATCCAACCCTTTATATAGGAAAACTATCTTCCAAAGATATTTGCCTAATAAAATATATCTTAATCCCTAAAATAGATCTCCAAAATATATAATCTTCATTCCAGAAATCCAGCCTAAAAATATAAGATCTCTCTTTCCAAAAATAAAAGATCTCAGCAAAATAAAATATATCTTTCCGCGTCAGGGTATTCGCCTCGGTCGAGACGCTCCTCAAGATCACCTCGGTCAAGGTGACACTGTAGCTTACCGAGGTGAATCTCAGCTGAATGTGAAATCTGTCAAATCTGGTCCAAAGTAAATCTTATTCATTAATTCCATGCTTCGTGAGTCCTCTTTTACGCTCCCGAATGTAGCTCCAATGACTCCTTAGCTCCTTTAGTTCCATTTTGATGAAAAACGTGCCATTTTACTTACGATTACAACGAAACTTGGTGTAGACCTCGATTCCTGCAAAGGTAGATGAAACGATAATATAATCATGTAATATACATCCAAACATGCAGATTATTAAAGATAAAACGTCTAAACAAGTCCCAAAATATAGACTATAATTCATGCTATCAAAATACCCCATACTTGTCGCTTGCTTATCCCCAAGCAAGTTCCTAATCTTAAGTACAAGATAGAATGGATTATAAGTCATAAAGATCAATGAAAAGTATTTCAAAACATTTTAATGGTGTGCTTCACTCGTAGATCACTCTAAGAGAATGCTTCGTGGAATTTAAAATCAAAATATGCTCAAAACATTTTATAAATATAAGAAAGTTGTTCATCTTTGCATAAAATCATAGAATGCATAATAAATCATTATTATCTAAATTAATCATGTATAATCCACTTTAAACCACCAAGTCAATCAACAAGCTCGAGGTCTCAAGGTCTTTTCAAGAGAAGGTCAAGAAACGTGTGATGGTGGGATGTATATAGGGAATGTAGTGCTAGAATCCGGGAAAAGGGATCTTACTTCACTTCATTTAAACTTCAACATCTTCCATCAATAAGGTTTGCTTATTTTATTTTATTTTTTTACTTTTTGGGATGCATGGACAAAGGTGCACAATAACCGAAGCCTAGGAGATCAGCAATCATCAATTTCTCGAGATGCCTCAAACCGTTGATGCACATACCATGACCCGTTAGGAATATCGCTCAATCCGACTTTGGCAAGACACAAACAGCCGGCTATATGAATGGTGCCGAGTTACTCATCATCATGATTGACTTCCCCAAACCTATTTGTTTCTTTTAAACTTCCAGCCAATCTCATATTTTCTTTCACTTGCTTTTCACTTTTGCTTGCTTCTAAATTCCCGGATAGGTAAAGGGAGGCAACTATGTATATGAGGGGCTAAAGCATGATCAAGAAGAAGAAGAGTGGAGAATGAATTGCCTTAATCATCCCAGGAAGAAAGTGAGAGAACTCATCATGTGGTGTCAACCTTCAAATTCAACATAATTTGGATAAAAACAAAGTATTAAACATGCTAAAAGTTTTAAACAAAGCATTTAGCAACTTAAACATATTATAAAACCTTTCAAACATATAAAGATTTCAAAACCAGTATGCAAACAAAATCTTCACTGAGGTCATATCCATATAAGAAGCACAAAAATCGTTCCGAATACTGTCTCAGTTAAACCACCTCGGTCGAGATATTCTAAGTCAACCGAGGTATTGCACCTCGATTGGTCACAATCACTTCGGTCGAGGTCATAAAATTTTTTTCTTTAACCAGTTTTTGACGTTTTTCTCAATCCAAAATAAGTCATAAGAACAGAATACTCACCGGACAAAGCTGAGCTGCATAATAAATAAAGAAAAGAAATATTTACAAGCTCTAGTCCTGATTTGCTGGCGGTGGTGGTTGATATGGTACGTATGGATGCTGGGATGGGTTGAATGGATGTCCCATCATATGTTGGAACTGGATCTCCATCATCCGGCGTTGATAGTGCTGGCTCTCCAGTATCTGATGAGTCCGGCTATCCATCTCTCGGCGATTGTCATCAAGGTGCTCACCAATATCAACAGTAAGAGCGGCGTAGGAGTCTATCATCTGATCCGTCAAATCATCAATCCGGCAGTGAGCGATGGAATCCCTCTGCCTGCGTACTCTATGCTTGGCAGGACGTGCTGGTACTGCAGCTGGCTCGTCCTCTGTCTCCTCGTCGTCCAGATCGACGACTGGTATACTGGGAGCAGCTGTATATGGCCCTGTCTCCATAGCACCTCCACCATCATCCTCCTCATCAGACTTCTCATCAGCCTCCTCTTCGTCCTTCTCCTGGGCTGCTGCTGCTGTGTCTCTAGCGTCCTTAATAAGAGGAATCCACGCAGTGTACCAGTACTGAGGGTCAAATACTGAGAACTAAGATGACCATCTAATACCGTGAGGGGCAGTTTGCTCCCAGGGAATCGCCACATATGGCGTAGTAAGTCCACGAGGAACAAGAATCCTCCTCATGATCATCTCCTGCAGACCAAGCGGCTTGGCAGCCGCCACCATAGTAGAAGCACTCATATGAAGGTCCATGTAACTCGCGATGTGAGTCACTAGCCCTCCACAACAGATATCTCCCTTTGCCTTCGCCATTATCTTGTGTAAATCCTCAGCCAGCATCATTCCAAAGTCAGGAACTCCTCCGGTAACCATACAGCATAGACTCAGCAACTCCCCTTGTCTAATCTTCTAGGGCATCTCAGTACGCGCCGGAAGGGTCTCGCTAAAGATCCGGTAGGATAATCTAAAGGCGAGGTGGAAGATGATGTGATCCCTGGAGGCTCTAGGTCTCTACCTATTAGCATGCTCAACTACATGAGCTATCTAGCCCCAGAACTGTCGAGCCACGGCTCGAGAAGGAAAATCAGAATCTATGGGGGTCGGGAAGCCGAAGATCTCCCTCCAATGGTCCATCGGAACTAAGTAATTCCGGTTCAGCAACCGGTACTTGATGGCCTGCTCTGTAGGCAGGTAAGTCACGGAGCTCACAAACTCCAAAGTCGGCTCAAGGTAGGCTGGAGCTCTAATCTCAGTAAACTGCTCCAACCCTATCATAGCAATCATCCGCCTCAAATCATCATCTACGTAGAGGTAATCAAAAGCAGCGATATCAAGGAATCGCGATGCAACCACTGGACGCGCAACAATGCGGTCATAATCTACCCGGTGACACTCATGGATCACCGGTATGGAGCGGCGAGAAGAAGAAGAAGGAGAAGGGGAAGACTTATCCCTTAGAACCAGCTGTCTATCACAAATCATTTTTCCTCTCTCTCTCAGACCACCTCGGTCGGTTGTCAGATATCAAGAACACCTCGGTCGAGACGCAGGTCGACTGGACCGAGGTAGAAGGCTGTTCGATCGTAACTCTCAGAAATCCAGTTATTTTCCCCCAATATCACTACCAATTGTTCCTATGGGGTACTTAAGCCTTTTTCAACACAATGCAGGGGCAACCAAAGCCCAATTTAATTGAAACCGTGGAAGAAGAACGAGTTAAGGTTTTTTCGATTTACCCCAGATTTGGTCGATTTGGAGCGTTTTTGTTGTAGATTGTCGCTTGCAAACTGATCCTCTACTCTTTCCTTGCAGTTTGGAAGCAAGAATCGTCAAAAAACGTTCGAGAATCGGGGAGCGAGATGAATTGGGACGCCGCGGTCAAGAAGGTGAGAGAGGGAAGAGAGAGAATTTGAAGCCCCTTTTATACCCTTTTCTGAAACTGCTGTCACCTCGGTCGAGATGGTCTCGACTGGACCGAGGTGATATGGACCGAGGTGGATCTTTAGTAACCCTAGTCGCCTCGGTTGCTCAAGAATCATCTCGGTCGAGGTGCTTTGACAGCAACCGAGATGTGTCTCAGTCGAACTCCGTCTTCTCAAATTCTCGAACTTTAGTCCTTCTAGTGTTGCTCCTGAGTTGTATTCCTTCCTTAGAGAGTACCTGTTGTCTGTCTAGAACGCCAAAAACAAAGGAAAGCAAAGCAAACTATTTAAAGTTAGACTAGGAAAGGGAAAGAAAGCAATACCTTGGGTTGCCTCCCAAGAAGCGCTTGGTTTAAGGTCGCTAGCTGGACCGTACGGTGTCCCTAAACAAGTTATAGTGGTGCAACCTCCTCAACCGGGACTTCTGGTTGGTACTTCTTAAGTCTATGACCATTGACTTTGAACCTTCTACTTGTTTCTCATTAGATCTCAACTGCACCATAACGGAAAACATGTTTCACAGCATAAGGTCCGGTCCATCTAGATTTCAACTTACCTAGAAAGAGGCGAAGGCGGGAGTTGAAGAGTAGAACTGAGTCTCCTTCTTTAAACTCCTTAGGAATGATACGCTTGTCATGTCATTTCTTCGTCCTTTCTTTGTAGATCTTGGCGTTCTCATAAGCGTTCAAACGCAGCTGCTCCAGCTCGTTGATGTCCAATAGCCGCTTCTCGCCGGCGTCTTTGATGTCGAAGTACAACCATTTGATCGCCCAATATGCTTTGTGTTCCAACTCAACGGGCAAATGACAAGACTAACCATATACCAAATTATAAGGGGTGGTACCTATGGGAGTCTTGAATGCGGTCCTGTAGGCCCAAAGAGCGTCGTCCAACTTCATGGTCCAATCCTTCCTCGTCCTAGAGACGGTCTTCTCCAAGATTGCTTTAATTTCTCTATTAGAGATCTCGACCTGTCCACTAGTTTGTGGGTGATAAGGGGTTGCTACCTTGTGGGTTACTCCATACTTCGATAGAAGTGCCTTAAACTTCCGGTTGATGAAATGTGTCCCCCATCGCTGATGATGATGCGTGGAGTCCCAAAACGTGGAAAGGTAGTCCTATTAAAGAACTTCACTACCACCATGGCGTCATTAGTGAAAGAGGCAATGGCTTCAACCGATTTAGAGACGTAGTCGACAGCTAGGAGAATGTAGAGGTTTCCTCCGGATGATGGGAAAGGTCCCATGAAATCTACTCCCCATACATCAAAGATCTCAACCTCCTGTATGTTATTAAGTGGCATCTCGTTCCTCCTAGATAAGTTTCCTGTTCTTTGGCATGCATCACCAGAGACAACAAACGTTTGCACATCCTTAAATAATGTAGGCCAAAAGAAACCGGAACGTAATACCTTGGCGCACGTTTTGTGAGCGCTAGCATGCCCTCCACAAGGAAGTGAGTGACAATGCTATATGACACTAGTAACTTCATCTTCCGGAATGCATCTTCAAAGCATCCCATCCGGACATCTCTTAAATAGTAGAGGTTCATCCCAATAGTAATGGCGTACATCTTTAAAGAATTTCTTCCTTTTAGCGTACGTCAATCCGGGTGGTATTTCCTGGCAAACAAGATAATTAACAATGTCAGCATACCAAGGCCCTTTATTATCAGAAGTTTGGTGGAGAAAGTGTTCCACCAACTGAGGGTGAATTTTAGAAAAGGGAGTAAGAAGTTTGTTATTCTCAATTGACATCATCTCGCTTTCGACCTCGGTCGAGGTCCAGAGTGGGTGACCGAGATGTTCTTCAGTCAAGAACACCTCGCTTGGTCTAGAAAGTGCCTCGGTCGAGGTACTGCAACTGGAGATTTTCTTCTCCTGGATTAGTTTTTCAAATTTAGCTCTTGGATCTTCTTCCAGTGCCTTTAAGCTCTGTATATCTGCATCACAAGAAGCATCTATACCTTCCTCCATTAAGCTAAAGCTAATAACTTTTTCAAGTGGATCGTTAATAAGGATAGAGCTCACCAATTCTCATGATTCTTCTTCATCGTAGATGTTGAAGATATCATCTCCTAGCGGCTCTCCTTTCATTGCCGTATGTAATGCAAACTCAACTTGATCACCGCCAATGTTGAATTGCATCTTGGCGTTCTTACAATCCACATTGCAACCCGAAGTTGCTAGAAATGGTCTCCCGAGAATGATAGGAACGGGATAATCTACGGGAATGTCAAGCACAACAAAGTCTATAGGTAAATAGAAGTTACCTAACTTAACCGGAACGTCTTCCAAAATGCCCACGGGATGGGTAATGGAGCGGTCCGCCATGTACAACCGTATCTTCACCGGCTTGGGTTCTCCAAGTCCGATCCTCACACATAGCTCCAGTGGGATGATGCTCACGCTGGCCCCTAGATCACACAAGGCTTCACAAGTGATATCCCCAACTTGAATGGGAATGCAAAATGAGACGGGATCCCGTATTTGGGTGGCATCTTCTCCTTCATGATTTGAATGAGTTCCGGGGATTTAGATGTCATCCTTACTTCACCAAAGTCTTCTAACTTCCTCTTCCTTGATAGAATTTCTTTCAAGAACTTCCCATAGGCGGGCATCCCTAGAATAACATCAAGGAAAGGGATGTTAATATGTAGTTTATTCATCAAGTCAAGGAACTTACCAAAATGCTTGTCTAGATGTGCTCTAGCCCTTGACTGGGGGAGTGGAACTGGTGGTTTATATGCAGGAGGTGGAAGATAAACTTCAGTTTTGTCCGACGCTATCTGAGGCTCGACCTCGGTTGGCACCTCGGCCGAAGTGTTCTTCGACTGTACCTGGACCGAGGTGTTCTTCGTCTGTACTGACATCGACCGAGGCACTAGATCTGTAGTTCTCAGTCCACTTCTCGTCGTTAATGCCATGATCTGTCCTTTAGGGTTTCTTTCCGTCCTTATTGGAAGCTTCCCTGGATCTTTTGGCGCTTCATTCGCCCTGTTAAAGAATTGTTGTTCTAAGGCTTTTTGTGCCTTCGAAAATGAAGTCATGGACGTCTCCATCGAGTTTAGTTTGATTAAGATGGCCTCCAACACTGCATCTTTCTTTTCTGGTTGGGACGGACTTGATCCTTGTTCCTGACTCTTCAATGGAGTAGAAGAAGAAGAAGAAGAGAGGTAAGGATTAAAAGAATTGTTTGAATTTGAGTTAGAGTAAGAGTTACCCGATTTTTGATTGTTGGATCTCCAATTGTTGTTGTTGGATCCTCTATTGTTATTGTAGTTGTTGTTTCGGGAACCGTTGTTGTTGTTCCTTGACCCTTGATATCCTCCCTCTTCCTTTTGGGTTTGACCAACAAAAAGGTCTTTCAATTGCTTCACATCATTCTTCAAAGAGGTGAGTTGATCATTGTTTGATGGAGATTCTTGGAAGTTGACTCTTTTAACTCCACCTTCAGCTCCTTGGTGGGGGTATTTCTCCATGTGCAAAGCTTGCTTCTCTATGAACTCCCAAGCTTCGTCAATCGGCATATCCATGAATGTGCCGGCGGATAGTAGTTGAAGGTTGAACTGGGTATTTCCGTCCAGTCCCTTGAAGTATATCTCCAATAACTCTATCTTTGGAATCCCATGATGTAGGCAATCCAAAAAGATGTCTTTAAATCTCTCCCATGACTTGGACAAACTCTCCTAATCCTTCATGATGAATGCATTGATCTTCCCTCTCATTTCAGCGGTCTTAGAGGGGGGAAAGAATTTAGTTAAGAACCCCGTCGTCATCTCCTCCCAAGTGTTGATTTTTCCTAGAGGGAGAGATTGATACCATGTAAGCGCCCTATCTTTCAAAGAGAAGTAGAAAGGCCTTAGCTTGTAATTGTTGTGTTCCAGCCTTGAAGGTATCAAGGTCTCCATCAAGATCTCATAGTTTTACAGATGTTGATGCGGAGACTCCCTCTCTAGCCCTCCAAACTGGCATTGGCGAATCATGGAAAGAACTTGCGGTCGAAGTTCATAGTCATGGTCCGCTGGATCACCTTGATTGACTCCTGGACGCCTCAGTTGCTGGTTGGGGTCCATCCTCTGCCCTAGGATCTGTGGAATACCTGCAGAAAGAACATCTCGGACTGGCATCCGAGGTGTAAGTATCTCGGCCGGGGCAACTGGAGATGGGTCCTGCCTCGGTCGAGGATTTGGAACTGGTTGAGGTAGATATTGGTCCCGTAAAGTCGCCATATCTCCTTCGATCGCTTCCGTCCTTGCGCGAGTTTCTTCCTTTTCGAGTAGCAGTTCTTCTTTACTGAGGCGTAGTTGTTCCAATGCCTCCTTCAATTCGGCCTCAAGATCGCGATTCTCTTGATTGGCCATCTTAGCTTCTTTCAAGCGTCTTTTGTATGTCTTTTCTGGTTCGGGATCGTAAGGAACGATTTCCTTCCCAGCGCGGGTTCTTCGCATAAACCTACAAGAAAGAACCTGCGAAAGTCACTCAAGAAGAGTGGTTAGTAGAAACAGGGGCAAGTGCCCCGAAAGACTACCGCACCCGGCTCGGTCTAGACCAAGTCCTTAGCAACAGCGCCAAAAACTTGTTCGCTCCAAATGGTCTGTGCAAGCTTTAAATTTATAACCCTACATGTATGCCTAAAACAAGGATGCGAACTCGCAGTGTACGGGTCAATCGTAGTAAAAGCAAGAATTCCGGGGTAACGATATCAGGGACTTAGGTGAAACAAAACCAATATAGGTAGTCAATATTGCAACTAACTACAAAAGCAATTAAAGCAATCAAAGATGATAAAAATTCAATTAAAGGAATATGCAATTCTAGGGATTAAAGCATCTAGTTGTGATTCCAACTCAAGATCTCAAAATAAGCGGACAAAGTTGAGATTTTGCAAAGTGAAGGTGTTACTAAAGTGGAATAGATCACCTAGTAAGTCTCACTACTCACAAACTCCAAACCTCAAGAACCTATTACCGTGTAAGTCTCAAGGTACTAAGGAAAGGAGCTATAATCTCAAACCAACATGCCAACTAAGGGAATAGAACCAACCTTTACCGAGTATGTCTCAGGCTAACTCACAAAGATGGGATGAAGGCACACTCAAACCTCAATAAAAGATGAACCTTTATTACCTACACTTATGATCATGGGTAAACAAACAAAGGAATTACCGGGTAAGTCTCATCCTAAGCTTGCATTGAACCAGGAAAGGTGTAATAAGAATAGGATTTGGCAAACTCTAGCACTTAACTCTCAGTTTCGGATTAGAAAGGGTCACCTCGGTCAGACAAATTTCACCCCGGCCGAGATGTTCATCGACTGAACGAGATGTTCTAGGGTTAAGGATACAGACTCGAGCTTTCAAGGTCCTACTGGAATTTAAGATTATTCTATCATTGTTTTTCCCACAACCTTCAGCCAATCACCCTAAAATCACGTAAAGAAATTAGCCACTCATTATTATGAAAGCAATAATCAAATATATGGGAAGAGAATGAATATTTGAATACAAAAACCTTAAGAACAAGGCTTCAATAACTGAATCAAATATCAAACAAATAAGCGTTCTTTGGATCACAAATCCAACAAGACAATCAACAAGAAGGGAATCTAAGAAAGTCTTACAAAACCCTTCACAAAAGCTATAACAAGCTATCAATCCTTCCTTCAATCTTCCTTCCTTCAAAACCCTGGAGAAAATCCCTTAATTGCTGGATGCAATCAGCCCTCTACGCATGGTTGAACTTGTGGAAAATTCAACCCTTTATATAGGAAAACTATCTTCCAAAGATAAAATATCTTGAAAAGATATTTTCCTAATAAAATATATCTTAATCTCTAAAATAGATCTCCAAAATATATAATCTTCATTCCAGAAATCCAGCCGAAAAATATAAGATCTCTCTTTCCAAAAATAAAAGATCTCAGCCAAAAAAAATATATCTCGCCGCGTCAGTGTATTCGCCTCGGTCGAGACGCTCCTCAAGATCACCTCGGTCGAGGTGACACTGTAGCTGACCGAGGTGAATCTCAGCTGAATGTGAAATCTCTCAAATCTGGTCCAAAGTAAATCTTCTTCATTAATTCCATGCTTCTTGAGTCCTCTTTTACGCTCCTGAATGTAGCTCCAATGACTTCTTAGCTCCTTTAGCTCCATTTTGATGAAAAACGTGCCATTTTACCTACGATTACAACGAAACTTGGTGTAGACCCTGATTCCCGCAAAGTAGATGAAACGACAATATCATCACATAATATACATCCAAACATGCAGATTATTGAAGATAAAACGTCTAAACAAGTCCCAAAATATAGACTATAATTCATGCTATCAAAAAGTGTAGAAAAAAATATAGGTTTGGGGTGAGTAACTCGGCACCATTCACATAATCGGGTGTCTGTGCCTTGCCAATGTCGGATAAACTGAATGTCCTAACGAGCCTTGGTATGTGTGCCCGGTGTGAGGCGCCTCGGAAAAATCCCGAGGCCCGCTAATCACCAAGGTTTCGGCTTTTGTACACCAATGCCATTGCCTAAAAAATAAAAGAAAAAAGAAAGTGAAAAAGAAAAGAAAACAAAGAAAAGATGGAGAAAATATACACTTGTGGTGAAGTTAATCAAAAAAGAAATTGTGGAGTTAGTTCATTTCCCGGATTAGCATCACATGACCTAAAAAATTCCCACCTATTCCCAACATTTCTTGGCCTCTTCTTTCCTAAGTCCTTGTGACCTATTTGCATGTGTGTAAGACTTAGTGATCTAGATTGGATATATTCATGATCATCTTGACTTCTTCATTTTCACCTTGCATGCATGTTTTTGAGTTAAGTATAATTATCTTTCCATGCCTTCATTCATTTGATGCATGATTGCTCGTCCATTTGCCATGAAACATGACTATGAAGGTGATCCAATATTAGAAGCACAATTCCAAAAAGATTTTGTTGTTTTTCTGCATGCATAAATCATGTCATCTCTTAGTCTATAGTTGGGACTTGCTTGAGGACGAGCAAACCTTAAGTACGGGGTATTTTGATAACAGGATTTGTGACATTAGTCTACACATCCATTTAGATAGTTTTTCCCGCTATTCATGCATAGTTTGGCATTAGTTCGTAATGATTTGCACTTAATTCATGTATGTTGTCGAGATAGACGTCTACACGGACTTTTGCATGTTTTGTAGGTATTTTGGGAGCTTTTGGAGCTTAATCGATACATCCGGGGATCGTTCTTCACGATGACACACTTTAGGACTCATTGGGAAGCAAGTTAGGAGCAAAGATGAACACATAGGACCATGTTGGTGCATGTCTTGCACCAACTCATGGCTCAACGATCAAAAGAAGGCTGAAGCACCAGAATCACGGTCACTGGGAGTTCCACGGCCGTGGAATGGACCGTGATTCCCTCTGCACAGCTGGGACAACTGTCCCACGATCTCCATAACCGACTCTTGCAAATGGTGAAGGATATAAGTACTCTTGCGGGCTGATTCTAAAGGGGACCTGACCTCTACACACACACCGTCTTCCACATTCTCTCATTTGAATTGGAGCTACTCTTGGAGGGGAAGAAACACATTCTCATTTGGAAGAGAAGAAGAAGCACACTAGTTTTCTTAGTTTTCATAGTTTTTGAGAGTTTTGAGTGAGTTTTGTTGAAGACATTTTCTAGGGTTTTAAGAAACGATTCAATCCTTCTTTTGAAGGGTTGTAAGTCCTTCTTAACTTTTATTCAGCTTGATTATCTTATCCTACTTGTTTCTTTTCTCTTTCATTTCATACTCTTGCTAATGGAAGCCATGATTGTATGCTTGTTGAGTTTGATTGTCATGATGCATGTTGTTGGCTAAATAGATGCGATTCTAGGGTAAGGGAATGATGGTTATGGCTTGGACTATGATAGGATAGACTTAAACGTACCTTTGGATGATTTGTTTGCTCTAACCTAGCTACTGTTGTAAATCACGGTTTGTTCTTGCAAGACCACGGCCGTGGAAGTGGATGAACTACCCGTGATTTTGTCTAACTCGCTTGTATAGATAAATCTGCATGTTAGGATCTTAGATTGTTGAAATCCTAGTGTTTGTTAAGGTTAATCTAGCCTAGGGTGACCTCATGCTATCAATCTAAGTGAGGGAAGAGACCTACCCGGTGATTTCCAATCTTGAGTGCCTTAGATGATGAACTCTAGGTAGTAGTGAGCCTCATAAGCCGCTATTGGATTGAGTGTGCTAGGATTGATATTTAGGACTTGCCTTCCCGAGACTTACCCGGTAAGGAGAGGTTAGATCCCTAGATAGCAATCCGGTTTGTGTAGAATTCCTAACCTTAGGCTCTTTGAGACTTACCCGAAGATAAGACCTTAGGAAAGGACTAGTGGACCATGAGACCTACCCGGTGATTGGTTCCATTTGAGAAACACCCTTTCTCAACATACCATAGTTGACCCAAGGAATGATTAGAAGCTTGAGTCCAATGCCATAACCGGAATTTCTAACCTCTAGAATCCGCTTTTCTCTCTTTGATTACCTATCTCGTGATTGTGTTTGCTTACTTGTGTTACTAGCTTAGTTGTTTGTTAATCTTGCACGATTTGTGATCCTTGATTGATCACCACAAAACCAATCCAAAAACATTGAGATTTTAATTTCTTTATTTCTTTCTCTTTTCTTAGCCTAGATTAACACTATCCTTAGTCACTATTTGATTCAATTTCACCTCAGTCTTTGTGTTCGACCTCGGAATACTATCCTTACTACAAAACGACCCATATATTGTGGGTTTGCTAGGACTTAGGAAAAATATATCGAGTTATAAATTTAAGACTTTTGTGCTACACATTCTTAGCGTAACATGAGGCCTCCCTTGCGGTTTCGCCACATATCGCGCCGATCTAATTTTTTCGTCCGTTTTATTTCTTTCCATAGATAGAAGATCATATCTTCTATCTTATGGGCCGGCTTTCCTATCCATATCCCGAAACCGGAAAGCAAAAATGGAAGATCAAAGGTTGGCGCGGGATTTGGGAAAAAATATCCCGGCACTCAGCTAACGTGCTTGCGGGAACTAAGCCGCTAATGCGGGAAGACCGGAAAACATCTTGACACCCAGAATAAATATTCCGGATGTTACATTTTTTCTCTCGGTATCCACAAGGTTTAAAATTTCTTCTTGGTACCCTCATAATATAATTTGTTTCTTATTTATACCGTTTCTTAATACATTTTGTTAAAGTTTCAATTATAAAATCTATAAAAAAAATTCAAAACCAATTCTGGATAAAAATAAATCAATTTAATTTTGATTTTCTATTTTTTAAATAAAAAATAATTTTAACAAAAAAAAACTGATTATGATCATGTTAAATAATTTTTAGTAAATATGGATACAACAAGAAAAATCACTAGCAATATATTGAATAGAAATTAAATTACAATCTATGTCGGGAACATATAGGACATTGTTAAGAATAAATTTTGATAAAATTTTATTAGATCCCGCTTGACTTTCAATGGAGATAGATCCATTTGGTAATTTAATATGTCAAGGAAAAACTGAATGAATATGAGATAAAAAAAAATCTTGGATCCCGTCATATGGAGCTTGGCTCCACTATCTACAATCCAAGGGGAAAAATTTTACTTGCACTCGTTTCAGTAGAAGAAGTGTTGAGATAGATCCATTTGATGTAAATATGAGAGAGAAGAGTCCCACATTGAGAGTTTACATCCTCTTATAACCCCTTTTAACCGTGTATCTTATCATACAATATTGGTTGTGTGGTCAAAGTGGTTGTGCTATTGGGCTTGTTACTGGGCCAAAGTGCACAGAAAAGTCCCCCTTCACTTATCTCAAAGGACCCGAGTGGATAAACGTAAGAGTCGGCCACGAACTCTCAGGAAGGAAC
Source organism: Fagopyrum esculentum (assembly GCA_033239045.1). Classification (NCBI taxonomy): domain Eukaryota; kingdom Viridiplantae; phylum Streptophyta; class Magnoliopsida; order Caryophyllales; family Polygonaceae; genus Fagopyrum; species Fagopyrum esculentum. The sequence continues at coordinate 74,135,260 of BSUD01000007.1, read as the reverse complement.
GCCTCAAAGTTTGAGGCTCAAACCAGTCCTACAGCTGCAGTTGCAAAAATGCGTAAAGCTAATAATAGTTCCTCCGGCCCTTTCGGCTTGTTTGGGCCTAAACTTTGAGGCGGCCATTCCGTCCCGAGAGATCAAAGCCGACTCTGACAGTTATCCACTTGGGTCCTTGACCTAACTGAACGGGGCTTACGATCATACCACCCGTTTTCATCATGATCCGATCGAAAAGATTTTACCGAATCACCGCATCTAATACGGATCGAGATTTTGGCATCCGGATATTCGCGGATAGTCGGATAGTCCCGAATCACTATATATTCCCGGTTATTCGGCTATAAAAACACTTTTATTATAATATAAAAATATTTGTTTTAGAAAGGATCAATCAAGATTGTATATTACAATTTTGTATTAATATTTATATTTAAAAATATATTTATATGTAAAAATATTTGAGTTAGGCAAAAATGAAGTAATAATGTTAACTTGATACAACTTTATAACTTACGCATACTTATTAACTTTATATCACTATGCAATTTTGTATTAATATTTCTATTTGACATATATTACAATTGTAAGACCTAGTGTTTGCCATCACCGCACCCGTTGTGAAGGGAGCCGCCCCTTGTAACGCACCATTTTATTAGGCCCCTTTTATTTAATTTTTTTCCTACTTTTATCGAAAATTTTAATAGCTTATATATTTTTACGAGTATTTTACGTCGTAAATTAAATTCTACGAGTATATATATGTATGCATTCACCGATATATTTCATTACCCGTGTTTAAAATAGCATATAATATCGGACAATAAATTTCGAGAATGGTTTTTGTATTTCAACGTATATTTTACGAGTTAATTTATATATATTCGATCCACATATATTTCCCCTATTTTTATTTTACGAGGAAAGTTCGGAAAAAATTTCGATCCGATAGCCCCATTCCGACTTTTGATCGAGTTATTATATTATAACGTGTAAGACCGAAAGGTCAACACCTTGCCACACCTATTAGCATGCACACCTACCTGACCTCTGACTTCTTCTTTTTTCCTCTTCCCTCACACAACCTTCTATGTACAACACTTCATCTTCTTCCTTACTCCTTTCACAGATGAGCTTCGCTCTCCCGGACCTCTATCGCATTGCCTGCCACCAAGGATCTGTTTTCCCCCTGCCGGAGCCAACAGAAGGCTGGCTGTCCCTGCTCTCCGCCAAGAGCTCCCGCACCCTTCTCCTCTTAGTCATCCAATCGAACCAAAGTTGCCACTCCCCGGAGAACCCGTGTCGACCGCCGGAAACACCTCATTGCCACCTATAGTGTCACTGCCATCGAGGTGCACCTGCGGAGAAGCCCCTGCCGACGTCGCTGGATGAGCCCTAGCGTCTTCTGGAGCCGCCGCTATCCTTCTTCCCCTCATTCTCTGTTCTCCCTTGCCGCCGTGCAGCGCTTCGGACCGCCCGTGCAGCTTCTCCTTCCTACCCGCCAGCACAGCGGCCGGTCTCCTTGCCTTTCCTTTGCAGCGCAGGAGCCTCCTTCCTCCTCTGTAACGTTGATTACGTTGAAGATGAACTTTGTGGTTATTTTAGTTTTGGCACCTCTCTTTGTTGTTATTACACTTTGTGCCCTTTTTGCTGGATAATTGCATTTGTGAACCTAGACTTTTGGAAATGAAATTTTGTGCCCCTGCAGAAAGTTATTACATATTTAAGTCATTGTTTTATTGCAGTTGGTGACCCAACTCTTTTTCAAATTATCGATGGTACCCTTGTTGGTTAATTTTTATTTATGGCTCAAAGTTTTAATTACGGTTTACGACCAAGTTCTTGAATTTTGTTATATATTGCCCTAGAAGGTTTATTTTGGGTTTTTAACGTTGGTCTCTATCTTAGCTTTATCTACTTCTATCCCTCTACTAGAGATTAAGTGACCTAATACGATTCCTTCCTTAACCATAAATTGACACTTTTCCCAATTTAGAACTAGGTTAGTGTCTTCACACCTTTGTAAAACAAGAGAAAGGTTAGAAAGGCAATCGTTAAAAGAGGAACCGTATACGGAGAAGTCGTCCATGAAGACCTCCATGATTTCCTCTATATATTCGGAGAAGATGGCCATCATGCACCGTTGAAAGGTGGCTGGGGCGTTGCAAAGCCCAAACGGCATTCTCCTATAAGCAAACGTACCCCACGGGCACGTGAATGTGGTCTTCTCTTGATCATCCGGGTGTATCGGGATCTGAAAGAAACCACTATAACCGTCAAGATAGCAAAAATGTGAATGTTGTGCTAACATTTCAAGCATTGGATCGATGAATGGCAATGGGAAGTGATCCTTCCTCGTTGCATTGTTAAGCTTGCGGTAGTCTATGCACATCCGCCATCCCGTTACGGTTCGGGTAGGAATAAGTTCGTTGTTCTTGTTGGTGATGACCGTCATTCCTCCCTTCTTCGGAACTACTTGAACTGGACTCACCCACTTACTATCGGAGATAGGATAGATGATACCTATATCAAGAAGTTTAAGAATTTCCTTCTTGACAACATGCTTCATGGTCGGATTTAACCGCCTTTGAGGTTGTCTTGAAGTTCTAAAATCTTCCTCCATTAGTATCTTATGCATGCATAGGGAGGGTTTAATTCATACTAAGTCCTCAATCGTGTAGCCTAGGGATTTCCTATGTTTCCTAAGGACAATCATGAGCTGATTATGTTCATCTATGCTTAGATCGGAACTAACAATAACCAGAAAGGTAGAATTAGGTCCTATAAAAGCGTAACTTAGATCAGTAGGAAGTGGTTTTAGTTCCATCGCTTTCGGAGCTTCCAACGATCCTTGAGGAGCATCCGATGTTTCCTTAGAAGTGTCTAAGGGTGCTGAAGGAGTGGGAGAAGAATCAGAAGAAGTTGAAGAAGTGTCTCGATCACCCCTTTCCACGGCCAGAATTACGGGTTCCCCATGTCCTCCACGGCCGTGGTTTAGGGCGTGAAAAGGAAATACGGTTGTCATGTCTTCTCCACGACCGTATAACTCTCTGGGGTGGGACACGGATTTGGTTGTGAAATCCACGGCCGTGGAATATAATGTGTGGCCGTGGATTCTCACGTTTTCTGCCTCATCGTGGAGTTTTTCGAACTCCACTTCATGCATCTCTTCTTGTGCTTCTAAGGCTTCAATTGCCTCATTGCACTCTTCTTCTTCCCCTACATTTGTTAGACTCATAGTGATAACTTTTTGTAAAGGATCGTTAAAGAGAATTGCACTTACCTCCTCCCTAGACAAACCTTCTTCATCTTGGATATCGAATATATCCTCATCAAAGATTGGCTCCTTCACTAGAGTAGAAAGAACGAACTCTACTTTCTCTTCTCCTATATCAAAAGCGAGTCTCCCATTCTTGCAATCGACTATGCAGCCGGAAGTTGCAAGAAACGGTCTTCCGAGTATGATCGGGACCGGACTATCTGCAGGAATGTCAAGTACGACAAAATTAATGGGAACAAAGAATTTACCTAGCTTGACCGGGACGTCTTCTACAATACTGACGGGGCGAGTAATGGATCGATCCGCCATGTACAACGTCATCTTCACCGGTTTAGGGTCGCCTAAACCGATCTTCCTACATAATGCAAGTGGTATGATGCTCACACTCGCTCCTAAGTCACATAAATCGTCATATGTGACATCTCCCACTCCTATGGGAATGCAAAATGACCCCGGATCCTTCAACTTTGGGGGAATTTTCTCCTTCATGGTCTTGATGAGATCCGAAGAATCCGAACTCATCTTAACCTCACCGAAATCTTCTAGCTTCCTCTTGTTAGAGAGGAGCTCCTTCAAGAACTTGCCATAAGCCGGCATACCTACAATAGCATCGATAAAGGGTATATTAATATGCAGCTTGCTCATGAGTTCTTTACCAAATTGTTTATCTAGGCGTGCTCTCGCTCTAGATTGAGGGAATGGTAGGGGAGGTTTGTAAGCTGGAGGAGGAACGTAGATATCTTCCTTCTCCTTCCCCTTCTCTTTCTCCTTGTCCTTTTCTACGGAGACTTCAACAAACTTAGGATGCGGATCGGTGGTAGTCACTCCGCTCCTAGTTGTGATTGTCATAACCCTTCCTTTAGGGTTGTCCTCCGTCTTACCTGGAAGTTTCCCTTGATTCGTAGGAAATTCCTCCGCATGGTTGAACATTTGGTTTTCTAAAACCTTTTGGGCTTTATCAACCTTAGAGATTTGATCATCAATCTTAAGGATGCGGTTCTCCAACCCTTGTAGCTTTCCCAAGATCGTTTCTAACATGGGATCGGGCTTCTCCTTCCCCGAAGTGTTTCCTCCATTAGATGATTGCCCCTGACTTTTCAAAGGAGTAGAGGAAGAGGAGGGTGGAGTTAGTGAATTAGAATTGGAAGGATAAGAGTTACCAAAATTTTGTTGATTGGAGCGCCAATTGTTGTTGTTTGAACCCCTATTGTTGTTCCGGTTGTTGTTGTTTCCATTCCAATTGTTATTCCGGTTATTGTTGTTGTTGCAGTTTGTGTTATCACCGCCATTGTTGTTGCCCCAATAGCCAACATCCTTTCCTTGTTGTTTTGGGAAGTTGTTCTTGATAGCCTCCTTCAACTCTTTGATCTCATTGTTGAGGGAGAAAATCTGATTTTGAGCTTCATGTGTGAGCTTCACTCCTTGCTCCACACGATTTCCCTCCACTTTTCGGTGGGAATACTTCTCTATGACCCTAGCTTGCTTCTCAATGAAGTCCCAAGCGTCATCTTCTCTCATGTCCATGAACGTTCCACATGAGAGGGATTGGAGGTTGAATTGCGTCCCCGCATCCAACCCCTTATAGTAAATCTACAGCAAGGCAAGTTTGGATATGCCATGATGAGGGCAATCCAAAAGCAAGTCCTGAAACCTTTCCCAAGATTGAAACAAACTTTCGTTAGATCTCATGGAAAATGCATTGATCTTACCTCTAAGTTCCGCCGTTTTGGATGGCGGAAAGAATTTGGTGAGGAACTCCGCGGAAAGGTCTTCCCACGTGTCTAGTTTCCCACTAGGAAGAGCTTGGTACCAAGACAATGCTTTCCCCTTCAAGGAGAAGAAGAAAGGCTTGAGCTTATAGTTGTTGGTAGTAGCATTCTTCGGTCTCATTGTCTCCATCATTCACTCAAAATTTTGCAAGTGTTGGTGTGGAGATTCAGCGCTTGTCCCGCCAAATTGGTTTTGGCGAACAAGAGTAATAACTTGAGGGTTGAAACTAAACCCTTGTACATCTTCAGCATCAAAATTCACGCCCAAACGGCGCGGTTGTTGTGTCGGATCCATCCTTTGGCCAAGAGTTCTTGGCTCATCATCTACACGTTCGATCCTCGCATTCCTAGGTGGAATGCGGCGATTAGCAGCTCCCCGTGGATGGAAAGGATTTACATTGATCGTGGGATCAATTTCCTCTAGTGGTGGCATGGAAGAATCACTATCATCGGCGGATGAATGACTTCTTCTTCTTGATCTTGATGTCCGTCTTGAGGATTTCTTGCTTCCTTTATTCTTAAGGTTGCTTAGTTCTATCCTCATCTGGAACATCATATCCTTTAGATCGTTAACTTGAGATTGATGACGATTCATTTCATCCCGACGAATATTCTCATTCCATTGGAGTTGAGCTTCTTTCTCCGCCAACTCCACTTGAAGATCACGTTCTTGTTCTTCAGCCATCTTCTTTTCCTTGCGCTTTTGCCTTAGAGTCCTCTCAAGCTCTTGATCAAGAGGTAGGAGGTCCTTGGTGTTCCTAGACCTGCGCATGCACTCAAAGAAATATCAAATAACGAGAGCAAGCTCCCCAGCTTGACAACCGGTAACCGAATTCGGCCGAAACCAAATCCCCGGCAACGGCGCCAAAAACTTGTTCGCCCCTAAACGTGCGTGCAAATAAGCATTAATTATAAAACTAGAATCAAGCAAGCGAACCCGCAGTGTACGGATCGATATAGTTAAGCAAGAATTCCAGAGTATCGAACACAGGGATTTGGGTGGGAACAAATTCAATTGCAGATTATCAAGCGAGTAAATATGAGAGGTTTTGCAAATATTGGGAAAACAACAATCCTAAAGATCCAAGTATCCAGCTGTGGCAATCGATTCCAGATATACTAATGATATAAAGACATAGTTAAGATATGCAAAGGTATGCTAATGTAAGGTAATCGTACGGTGAAGTTCCAAAAACCTTATATGACTCACCTACAAGACACTCTCTATACAGGTTGTTGAGGCTTCAATATAGAAAGGTTCTAAAAGTAAGAATTAATGTCAAATACCCAAACTTATAATCCAAGGATCAAGACGAGCTAAACCGATTAAGGTTGTGACACTCACAATCGAGGTAGAGGTTGTTGAGGCTTCACTACCACCTAAAAAAGGCAAGCCTAAACTAAGTTAAAGCAAATCTTTAACTTTGGATTGAAGTAAAAGCACGTTCGTAAACTTAAGGGAAATTACGGGTGGATCTTGAGATTCCACGGTCGTGGAACTCAAGAACAAACCGTGATTTAGGGTTCGTCGACGATTCTCTCTAACTCTCAGGGTCTAATCCGTTTACGATCGATCTATCATCATCTAAGCCACAACTATCAACCCTTCACCTTAGAATTGTTAAGGGTTTTTAGCCAATAACAGTCATATTGATATTAAATTCAAGAATTAAAAGATTAAAAGATGAAAACTTCCGAAAACTTTCAATAAACTTCAAACCAATCTCAATGTCACAATCAAGAACAAATATCGTCACAAGATTCGGAATAGAACAAACAAACACAATTGTAGATAAGAAAGAAAAACGGGATGTCAATCCGTCTTCTAAATCAAACCTAAACAAGAAGAGGAATCTTCTTGCGAACAATCTTCCAAATCTTTGATCTTCCGTCAATCCGGAAATCTCAACAACAATCTCCACCAAAAGTGCGAGATTAGGGCAACTCCAAGGATGAGCGCAAAATACGTCTTTTGCAAGAATCGCAAAAATCTCCAAGTCGTGGCGTAGGCGAAAAGTGTAAAGCGAGGTCGCAAAGTGCGTCTAAGCGAAGGTGACGGAATCTCTCTTCGTCCGTCCTTTTATAGGGCAAGATAAAATATCGGCCCGGCCCAATCTTCTAAAAGATCGTGGCTTAAAATGTGGCGAAAAGGATCGCCAAGATCACGGTCGTGGAAGATTCCACGACCGTAATTTAGAGCGTGGAAATCAACACGGTTTGAACACAAAGATTCCACGACCGTAAAAGCTTCTGGAATGAACCACGCTTCTCCTGCATGGTTCCACGGCCGTGGAACTAAACGTGGAATGTAGTACGGCCGTATTTTAGAGCGTGGTTTAGGGCAAGAACGTGATTCTTCCCTAGCCTCGTGCACTCCTCAAGTTGAACTCCTTTTTGCTCCTAAGAATGCCCTCAATCCACGGACAAACTCAACCAACTCATCCTTGCTAAATTCCGTTCGGAAATGGCTCTCAATCACCTATAATCAACATAAAGCTTGTGTAGACATCTATATCAACAATATAGGCGAACTAGCTCACAAATGCAACAATGCTTAATCAAAGACTATCAATATGAATCAAATACACATAGAAAACGTTCCTATAATATCACAATATTTCATGCTAACAGATGTCGTTTATACCGACCTATGTTTTATACTGATTGCCCCGTATACGTGGTTGTGATAACCTTTCCCTTTCATCCCTCCATGGAGTTTGGGAGGTTCTCTGATGTCATGCCAAACCTGGTATACGGGGAGAGCACAACACCACTCCCTTAGGGTACACGGGTTGTGTGACCGATTCCACTCCAGATGGCTATCAGGCTCATAGGCGAGGATGTATCGGTCCTCGTGTCACATATTTTCCTCTATGGATATATATACGATTTGAGTGAATGACCGTTATATAAAAATGATAAAATGGGTAAATTTGTGATAGCATGCTGATGTGTTTATCTTTCATGATTATGTTTGCGCTTATGCATTATCTCATATATGTATGGTTAGCTAACGGTTTCATACCGTGTTGTAGTTGTTTACATGTTAGGCGCTGTTGAGTGATCTGGCAGGGTGACAGGCCGAGGACTCTCGTACATTAGGTGGTTGGTTTGGGTTGTTGTGTTTCCCTTCTGTGTGAGGATGATCTTTTGTACCTCTTGTGTGATGATGTCATTTTATATACTCGGTTATGTTGTTGTTTACTTTGGGTCGTACATTTTATATTGTTTTATGTATTTGTTTTATATTTGTCAGTGCCATGTTGTAAGGTCCAGTGAACATGTTGTCAGGCTAGGGTCAAGAGCCATGATTGAAAGACGACGAGACCAATAGGGATAACGTACTTAAAGTTCTTCAAGAAGTTGCGTGGACAACTAAAGTCGCATATTGAGAAGAGGAGGAGTACATTCTAGAAACGGTGAATGTGGTATTGCATTAAGACGTGAAGTTCTCCTGGGTGCTCCTAAGCATGGGAGTCAGGATGTGATGTGTGGTCAAACTATTATGAAGAGTAGGTGATACATATGTTAAGTGTGCAGAGGAACTAGAAAGTGAAGTGACGGTTTTTGCGAGAACTTAAATGGGTGACTTCTTCGGGAATAAGAGAGTTACGAGGAGGACTGCATGATGAAAGTTCACAAGGTCACAAAAGATACGAGACTCAACAAGGAGCTTTTATTTAACGAATGATTTATGATACGAAGACTTGTACAAATCCGGGTTTGGGCCGGGCCATACCTAAAAACTCTACCCATAAGGTGCGGGCCGTGCTGGCCCGGCCCGGATTGTCCGGGCAATAAACGCTATCCATGTCCACCCATGTAAAAATAAGTAATATAATGAATTTAATACACACTTTCAATCCAATTATACTTGCATATTGCACTACCAACAAGTTCAATAACAATCAACACACAAAAATGAACAAGTCCCAATACCTAAAAAAACATAAGTATCATTGCAGTCTCCTACAGTCTTGTGTTACAACCAAATATAATGTAAGAGCCTTAGTCTTCGAGAGATCCCGCACCTATGCTTCAGCCGAGACGCAGCTGCTTTTCACGCATCTCTGGTTGCAACTCTGGTCTAATTCCCATGTCTTTCATGTCTAATCTTGCATTGATGCCATCTTTAGTTTTTCCTCGCACATTTAACAATGTGCCAATTAAACTCTCACAAACATTTTTTTCAGTAAGCATCACATCAAGACAATGTCTGACAAACAAGTGTTTCCAATATGGGAGTTCAAAAAATATCGATTTTTTTCCAACGTTTCGACGGAAAAGGTGTATCCTGCTTCCTGCCATTCGAGGTATTCAATTCCTTTACACAATCAAGTATTTGTTGTCCGCTCAAGGGTAGTGGAGCCTTTTTTGTAGTCGGTTCACCACTAACAGCTTTCCTTAGTCTTCGATACGGATGATCAGAGCGCAAAAATGGTCGATACTCAAGGTACACTACCGTTTTACAAAGATTTAAATAAAGATGACTTGTGTCCTTTCCACAATTAGGACATGCCTTGTATCCCTTAATACTATAACCCGCCAAATTACCATATGTTGGAAAGTCATTTATCGTGCAAAATAGCATTGCTCGTAAGCTGAACAATTCTTTACTATGTGCATCATATACTTCAATACCACGATCCCACAAGAGTTTAAAATCATCAAGGATCAACGCCAAATAGACATCTATATCATGACCTGGTTGTATTGGTCCAAAAATCAACAATGACAACATCATATATTTTCGAGTCATGCATAACCACGGAGGAAGATTGTAAATAGCAAGAACAACTGGCCAACAACTATGAGTGCTAGATTGATTACCAAAAGGGTTCATCCCATCAGCTGACAACGCGAGACGCAAGTTTCGAGGATCAGCACTAAATTGAAGGTATTTATAGTCAATAGTACGCCATTGTGGTGAATCTGCCGGATGTATTATTTTTCCATCATTTATCCTTCCTTCAACATGCCATTTTAAACTTTTTGCATCATTTTCGTTTGCGTATAGTCTTTTGAATCGTGGAATTATTGGAAAATACCATACAATCTTGGTCGGAACTCCTTTTTCTTATATCTTTATTCACCGCACTTAGGGCAACGATCTAGAGATTCATATTCCATTATGTACAAGATACAATCATTAGGACAAGCATGAATCCTTTCGTAGTCCATTCCCACTGATCGAATGATTTTTTTTGCATCGTAAGTACAGTCAGGAAGCACATTATCAGGAGGAAGCATATCTTTCAATAGTTCAAGTAAGGTTGTGAGGCTCTTATCTGTCACCCATGAGCTGCTTTTAAGTTAAATAATCTTAAAACAGCGGACAACTTTGTAAACACAGTGCATGTTGGATAAAGAGGTGCCCGAGAGTTGTTATACAAATTTTCTAACACTCTAGAACAATCATGAAAGTTCTCTTCTACTACACGTGCCATATCTTCTAGCCGGTCATTATAAAAGTCATCAGTTTCATTCATCCTAGGTGTCCTGATATTTCTCCTCTCTCCTCCATGACATATCCAACGGGTGTATGACTGATCAATCCCATGCATTATCAAATGATCTCTTACTTCATCGACACCTAACCTTGTTGTGTTATAGCACTTATTGCATCGACTTAGTATCCGATTATGGGTTTTTCCATTCTTTATTGCTAAGTTGATAAAACTTTCAACACCATTTACATACTTTGGCGTTAAACGATTTGCCGACATCCATTTACGATCCATCACCACCTAATTTTTTTGTATTGTAAATAGAAGGATGTCCAATTGTTGTCTCCTATTTAAAAACTCAGTTAGTTAGATATTAACTTAGATAAATATATGATATTTAAAAAATCAGCTTTATTAAATATCTAACTTTTTCTTGCCTACGTTCTTCCTAAAAGTACAACTACTTAGATTTCACGGTGAAAGGGTATAATTGTTTCTATTCTTCTACTCTATTTTTTGAAATCTATTAATAGTATATGCATATAGTGAATTATAATATGTCTAATGTGTATATCTGACATAAGGCAAATTCATTCCATATATATATATATATATATATATATATATATATATATACACACACACAAGTACTACGTACAAGAATATGTAGTTGCAGATTCATGACGCCATTATAATGAAACTGTAGAATGAGGAATTAAAATTACAGTTTTATGAATAGCATGCTAAATATGCTCAAAATCCAGAATTAGAAACTACAATGTCACATTATGAATACAAAACTACAATTTTCTGAAAAATCAGCAACTAGAATATAAAACTACAGTGTTCTAAAAAAAAAGAATCATATTTGTACAAAAAAAATTCAACATCCATACCGCATAATGAGAAACTATAATGTCACATTATTAATAGCAAGATAAATATACCCAAAATCCATAATTAAAAACTTGCATCCCTAGTCCTAGTATGCCATCTTAAACATAAATCCAAAAAACAAGAGAAATATAAATGAAGAAAAGATAGAATCATATACCAATTGAAAGAGACTCGATTTGTTGTCAGAAGAACAAGAATCGGAAGACTTGTATTGATTGTTGCTTTGTTTGAAGGAATCCAGTAGGCGAAAAAATGCTCATTAAAAACTATTCCATGTGCATACAAAGTACAAAGGTCAATAGCCTCAACTTCGAAAAAATTCATACTTAGCCAAAATAATGACTTCTTTTCCCAAAAACTGTGTTACTACCCTACTTCGGAACATCATAAGTCTGAAACTATATGTTGGATAATCCTCAAATCTGTACACGATAAACTACAGTATATGAACTCTACTCCATCATAATTTCATGTTCATCAGAATTATCTAACTCATTCAAATCTAGATCGAAAAACTGCTTCAACACACGTTTACAACCTTAACTTCAAAAAATCATAACTACTAAACCTTTTGATGAAATCCTCTAAAATTTTGATATCTTCTATTATGTAATCCTAACTATTACAGATCCAAAATTCAATTCCAACAAAGGTCAATAGCCTATCTAAATCTATCTCACAAAACCGCATCATAAGCAGTTTTTTCTCAACACAGAATACTCAACAACAATAGAAACAAAACGGTTTAAGGTCCCAACTTCGAAAAATTGTAACTCCCAAACCATAGCTTGGATTCATCTCAAATTTTAGTATGATCTACTATGCAACACTAACTAGAACATATCCGAAATTCAGCCAAAAAGAATAAGTTTAGAATACCTAAATCTGGCCCTGAAGATGGCTGCTCGACAATTTTCCAACTCGGGAATTTAGCTGTTTGAAAAATCCATTTCGGCTGGCAATTCTGTTTAGGTTTAGGAGGATTTTAATGCATCCATTATTACATAAAAATGGAAGGAGGCAAAAGAGAAAGGATGTGGGTCTTACTCAGCCCGAAGCACGATGCTTGTTGAATACGGTGGTTGTTGTTCGTGTGGGAGGAGGAAAGGAAGAGCATCTACTTGTTATGTTGTTGTCTCATGAAGAAGAGGGTTAGATGTTGCTCCCTTCAGTCCACTGTTGTGTGCAAAGGAGGGCGTCTCTAGCTGGTGTTGTCGTAGGGGAAGGTTGTACAGACCCGTGAGATGAAGAATCAATCTTCATTATACGTAATTCAGTCCACATAAGAGAGGTATAGATCAAAGACTCACATCAGTGTTCGGGTTAACAGTGGAAACGGTGAAGAGGGTATGCAGCAGAGGAGGAGCGACCGGATGCAGCACTAGGATACGGTGGCTGGGAATGGAAACGCGAGGAGAGGGAGGGACGATTGTGGCCAGATCTGTAACGTCTATCCCGATCGTGTATCTGGACGCCAATGTGGAGGTTGTTGCGTGATTTCAGGGGCCGTTAAGGAGAGTGGATCTCTCTTCACACTCAGCAAACACACGTACATTGAAGGGTTGAATCTCATTGTTGGGCTGACGGGATTGGGCTGCACGGGCTGGAGAGATTAACACCAAGGCTGGCGCTGAATTCCTGGGCTGGCTGGATGTGAGGCAATGCAAAAATGCCTGGAGAGGTGGGCTGAAACAAGGGAAGAAGAAGTGGGTTGGAAGTTTGTCAAGGCCTTGTCATGGCCTTGTCAAAAGCTTGTCATGGTCTTGTCAAGTTCATGCCATGGTCTTGTCAAAAGACATAGATATACAAACTAGGGTTTGATATGCATTTCATCATTTTATGTGAATTAAAGGTTACATAAATTGATAGATATTGTGATAGTGTGCGGCACTAGGTAGAATGAGACAAGGTCAACGGATCAAATTCCTTTTTGACTCGGAATTAAGTGAAATGAAGTTCCGGATATTATAGATGCGTGCCAAATGTTGTCATACGAGAACTCCACTAAGGGAAGATGATCTGGAAACGCCTGTCCCTAGTCTAACACACAGGCTCTCAACATGCCCTCTAGAGTCTGAATCGTCCGCTCGGGCTGGCCATCAGTCGGAGGATGATAAGTAGTCGTGAACTACTAACTCGTACCTAGGGCAGCATAAACTTGCTGCTAGAACCTCAATGTGAATCTTCCGTCTCTGTCAGAGACTATAGTCCTAGGTACTCCATGGAGTCTCACTATATGTCTGGTGAACGCCTCTGCCAATCGACTTACAGGCGATGTTTCCTTGATAGGAATGAAACGTGTTGTCTTCGTCAGTGGATCTACTATCACCTAGATAGCATCAACACCTCGACTCGGTCTCAGACCGGTCAGAAAATCCATAAAGATGTCCTACCACTTCCACTGAGGAACAGGAAATGGGTGTAGCTCGACTTCTGGTCGATGATGCTCGATCTTGTACCTACTGACATGTCGCACACTGAGCTGCATATCTTGTGACATCTAGCGTCAGACCTCCCCACCAGTAGGAGGGTCTGATGTCTTGATACATCTTACTCGCACCGAGATGCACTAAGTAAGGTGAAGAATGAGCCTCCTGAAGGATCCTCTATCTCAACTCTCAATCTGAAGGCACACAAACACGCTCTTTGCGCTTTAAAACTCCCTTAGCACCAACTGCAAACTACGGTGCCTCTCCTCGAGACATCCTGTCTCGGATTTGTGTCAAAGTTGCGCAGCTCTCCTCCTTCTATCGGGTTTCAACCAACGGATCAGGTACTATCTCCAAAGTGGACAACTGGCTCTCGGAATCCGGAAAGTGGATCTCCATCTCTAGCCACGCGAAATCTTGTTGTAACTAGTGTTGGGCTGTCAGCCTAGCGATCGCCATCTCCCAAGGAGTCTTCCTACTACGAGCATCATCTACCACATTAACCTTCCCTGGGTGGTACAAGATCTCAAGATCAAAATCCTTGATCAACTCCAACCATTTCCTCTGACGGTTATTCAACTCCCGCTGAGTGAATATATACTTCAGACTCTTATGGTTTGTGAAAATCTGACACGTAGCTCCGTACAGATAAGTCCGCCAGATCTTCAAATTGTGAACCACAACAACCAACTCCAGATCATGGGTAGGGTAATTCTCCTCGTACGTCTTCAGTTGTCGAGACGCATAAGCATTCACCATACCCCTCTACATCAGAACACATCCCAATCCCAGCTTGGATGTGTCGCTGTAAACTACAAAATCCTCGATGCGCTTTGGTTGAGCTAAGATAGGAGAAATCTCGTAGACTTCCTCAGCAAGGAAGTGAACGGTTGAACGATAACTGAAAAGCCCTCAACAAAACGCCGGTAGTAGCCCGCCAATCCTAAGAAGCTGCGTACTTCCTTGACGTTCTTAGGAGGCGGCCAAGATGCTACTGCCTGAATTTTCGCCGGATCTATGTTGATCTCTTCCGAAAAAATGATGTGACAAAGGAATGTTACAGCCGACATCCAAAATTCGCACTTATAGAGATTGGCGTAAAGATCTTTGTCATGTAAAACTTGAAGAACGATCCTCAAGTGTCCTACTTGGTACTCTCTATTGCGAGAATAAACCAAAATGTCATCTATGAAGACAACTATAAACTAGTGAAGGAAGTCGATGAAGATATTGTTCATTAACTCCATGAAAACTCCGGGCGCATTCGTAAGCCCGTATGACATCACTACAAACTCGTAGTGTCCATATCTGGTCCGGAATGTCGCCTTGGCTATATCTTGCTTTCTCACCCTGAGCTGGTGATATCAGGATCTCAGATCGATCCTCGAAAACACTGAGGCTCCGTGCAGCTGAACCAAAAGATCGTCGATACGGGGCAATGGGTACTTATTCTTGATCGTCACCTTGTTAAGCTCTCGGTAATCGATACATAACCTCATTGACCCGTCTTTCTTCTTGACAAAGAGAATGGGTGCATCCCAAGGAGATACGCCAGGGAGGATGAATCCCTTCTTTGCCAACTCCTCGAGTTGCTTCTTCACCTCAACCATCTCGATAGGCACCATACGATAAGGAGCCTTAGAGATCGGTCTCGTACCGGGCTCTAAGTCTGTGCCAAAGTCTACACTCCTTTGTGGAGGTAAACCTGATGGCTCTCCAAAAACGTCGGTAAACTCGCAAGCTACCGGGATTTCCTCCAATGTTAGGCTTGTACTATCCTTCATGTCATAGCACCAAAAAGCCTCACAACCTTGTTTGATAAGTCTTGTAGCTCAAACCGCACTAATGATTGTACCAGTCTTCCCAAGATCCCATCCCTTGAAGATGTCCGTATGTCCTGCATTAGTAGCTACCGTCACGGTCCTCTTGCCGATGTCCAGAACGGGTCAATGTCGATCCATCCAATCCATGTCAAGAATAACTTCTTCATGTACTAAATACATGACAAAGAAGTTAGCTGGACAATCGCGACCTCCCAATCTAATATGGCAATCGTGAACCTCACGTGTACATCTAATCTTACCCCCATCGGGTAATCCGATAAAGAAGGGTCTACCTTCTATGGTAACTAAGGACAATCTATCTACGCAAGCATCAAATTAAAAAAATGCGTAGCACCGGTATCAAAAAGAACTCTGAAAGGAAAACCATTAATATGAATGGTACTTGTGGTCGCTGGAGCGTTAGGCTCCACTACACTCTTCAGTTCGTAAACTCTAGCCGAAGCACCTCTGGTGTCTGAAGTACCACCTCCTCCTCATATTCCCTGACCCGGAGTGGAACCTTGAGGAGTGGTAGAACCCGGAACTCTCTACTGCTAGTGATACTACGACCTCTATCCACCTCCTGCAGCACTACCAGGTGAAGAACCCGGCTGCGATGGCACCTTTCCTTGACGGCATAACGCAGCTCTTCCCGGATGCGATAGCACCTTTCCCTGACGGCAGAACGCAGCTCTTTGTCCTCACTTGCCACAAGAAAAAGAAGTCACCACAACCTTCTTACAATCAGCTCTCATGTATCCGACACCTCCATAGTTAAAGCACCGTTGTCCTCTATCGGAACATTGTACAGACAGCTGGAAACCAAAACGTCCCAGCATCTGACTACGCCCAAACCCAAGCGCTCCAGCTCCAACAATGGCTGGTCCAGTCTTTTGACTCTACTCAGGACCTCCCGTGTGAGAAACTCTCCAATGACCTGGTCGGTCTCTCTAATAAGCAGAAGCTCTATCATTATAGTCCGTCAAATAATCACAACGGAAACCAGCAAGATAAGAGAGTGTCGACTCTCTCAACTTCCGAGAGAAAAGGTAAACATGTTGATCCTCAGGTGGTGCAGACGGACTCAGAAAAGATAGCTCATCCTGAAACTTGCTGATGATCTCAACGATAGGCAGATCCTCGAATACAGCCTCGAGGAAATGCTGAAGACGATCGTCTAAGAGCCTTAGTCCTTGGAGCCTAGGAGTCCTTGTTGAGCCCTGGTTGAGCCTTGTTGGAGCCTGTCAGCCGCACCTGCGCACCACATGGGCCGCCCCTGCGCCACAAGTGAGCCGCCCCTGCGCCTTAGTCGGTCCACCCCTGCGGTTTTGTGCGGCTGCAGCCACCTTTGTTGACCTCTTGACCTAGCTTTTGGGGAAGCTTCATATATAAGCCTCCCAACCTTCTGATGAAGGGTTTCTTCACTTCATTCCAGCTCCTTCATCACATTTACGTTCTTCATCTTCTTCCTCTTCTCATATTTGCTTCTTCTTGATCTTGTGAGAGAGTTCTTGAGAGTTTGAGTCTGGCTTTGGCCTTGGATGACTTTGATGATGTTGCTGTGTGTTGTTGTTGATGTGTTGAAGTGGTTAGAGGTGTGGATGCTCCATAGTTGCAACCTAGGGTTGGTGTGATAAGCTCTTTCTCTTCTTCTCTCTTCTTTCCTTCTTCTTGTTTCTTTCTTCCTCTCTCTCTTTAGCTTAGGAATCACAAGTTTGGACTTGTGTTGGATCTTTCCTAGCCTTGTGATGATCATGTATGTGTATATATGCATATGTGTTGTTGTGGTATGATGAAGACGTGAAGAGAATCGAGAAAGGGGTCGAAGAGAAGTCGGGACCAACTCTCTGCATAGTTGGCCGGCCTTTCGCATGTCCTGAGCCGCACCTGCGCCTGGTGTGGAGCCGCACCTGCGCCTGGTGTGGAGCCGCCCCTGCGCCTCACTGGACCAGCTAGTGTGTTCTTGCTTCTGTTGGTGCATATCTTGTTGGTATGTCTTCCTTCCTTCCTTTCCTTTAGCCTTGGCTTAGTTGATAGCTAGGTTAGGATGGTTAGGATTAGTTGTATGATAGAGGTGTTCCTTAGGCACTTGTGTTGATGTTGAGAGTATGCTATAGGCATATGTGAGCTTTTTATGATCTTGAGGTTGTAGGTTGGTTTTGGTTATGGAAATGATTCTCCTAACCCTTCCAGGTTGTGATATTGTGTGCCTTGCTATTGTAGGCGTTCGATTCTTCCCCAAGGGGAAGCTGTGATGTGGTAGAGGATACAAGTGTATTAGGTAAGTCCATAGGACTTACTTAGCGTTCAGTTATGGATTTGTATGATTGTGATGGTTGTGTGTGTTCATATGTTTGTGCATTTATAACTTAAACCGGACTAGGACGACCATATATTACATTTATTTGGCCCAAGGGTATTATAATGGGCGGTAACCACTTGTTTGAAGCTCGCCGAGAGTGGAAGGAGGTGCTCGGAAGCCAGTAGCTCAGGGGAGAGGTAGATCCCCATGCAACACCTGGGTTAAAGGGGGAAGAGATGGGGTTCTTTAGGCTCCTCGTGTTACAAAAGAAGTTGAATTAGTAATGGAATAACGTAATTAAAGATAATAAATGAATGTGTGTGACATTGCATGTATGAGATGCTGTTATGTGTTTGTGCTATTACTATCATGCTTATCTATTGATGTAGGTAACGGTGTATACCTTGTTATAGATGATCTGCAGGTTAGGAAGACTGTAGAGTGAGCCAGATGGTGTGACCAGCCGAGGACTTCCGTACATTAGGATGCGTGAGTTGGGGATCTTTTGTATCAGATGATGTTGTTGTTTTGGTTTTGTACTCGGCTTTGAGTTTGTAAACCCTTTTGTGTATCATATAGCTTTTAGGTATTTTTTTTACTCTAATTGTGCCTTGTTGTAAGATCCAATGAACTTGTTGTCAGACTAGGGTCAGGATCCATTGTGAGATCATAGCCCAATGTAGCATTCCGAGTCCCGCAGATTCGGGGTGTTACAAAGTTGGTATTAGAGCCTATGGATGATAACAATGACACTTGCTATCTATAATAAAGGTAGAGTGGATAAATAAACAGAACCCACATGGGGTCTGATTTTGTTAAAAGGTTTTGGTTTTAAAGCGAGTACAAATGTTTTGGGATAGTGTGTACAGAAGTCGTCACCCATATGAGGATCTCGACAATATATATAGATATATATATATATATATATATATATATATATATATATATAGATATAAATATAGATACCTCTTATGTGATGTGTGTGTGCATGTGTTATTAAGTATATATATCTATACATATGGCCTATATAGAGCCTTATACGTTAGGTGTGCATACCCCGCAGATGGCTCGGACTAGAGCTAGTGTTGTTGCAGGTAGAGGTAGAGGTAGACCACCTCTTCTTCCAGGAGGGATAGGACAACGACCAACTCCCGCTACAGATCCACCAAGGGTGGAGGAGGTTCATGAGGAAGTTGTTGAGAGCTTAGTTCCAACTACGAGCAGTGGTGGGACCAAGAGACAACAGACCCGTCTAGGCCAGTCTGATCGCTCAGACCGTGTTTCTATGGGCGGATCCGAGTTCAGAGATTACCTTCGGCATTTTGAGGAGGCCATTAGAGCGGGAAGACGAGCCCCATATCTGCCAGGGCATGAGGGATCATCTAGGAGATCCCATGGAGCTACTCAGGTGCTAGCTGCACCAGTTCGTGTAGTTGAGCCAGCTCGAGTTGTGGAGGAGACCAGAGGGCTTCGACCAGATACTTGGTTGAAGGCATTCCACCAGTAGGGAGTACCACACTTCCCTGGGGAGATCGGCCTAGAGATTGAGGTGTGGATTGGACATGTAGACTCATCTTTAGAGTCTATGTGTTGCCCAGAGGACAAACGGATAGAGTTAGTACAATCACTATTCCGTGACCTAGCTCATCAGTGGTGGAGATCAGTTAGAGCACGAGTCACCACCTATGAGCAGATGAGGACTATGTTGAGAGAGCAGTTCTGCCCTGCCTCACTGAGGAAGGAGAAACTGCAGGACTTCATGGAGGCGGGTTTTGAGGATGTACCCATTACTGATGCCATTCGCCGCTTTCAGACTGAGCTAGCATTGTTGGGTCCAGCTGCACCATCTGAGAACCAACATGTGTACCTTTTCGTCCGTCATCTGAAGGACAACAAACGTTCATACATGGCGGGATTTCACTATGACTCATTGGCAGCCTACCAGGATCGGGCCTCTACCTATGAGAGAAAGAGAGCTAGTCAGAGGAGGACTTCTCAAACAAGACGGGGTGAGAAGAGACAGCGTACCGCACCTACTGATGCAGGAGCATCTGAATACGGGCGAGGTCAGACTCAGGGTCGCTCGAGTGTTCCAGTGTCTGCATAGACAATTGAGAGAGGTCGGCAATGTTACAACTGTGGGGCATATGGGCATGTGAAGACTGATTGCCCTAGAGCACCACTGACTTGCTTCTCATGTGGGAAGCCAGGACACAAAGCTACGTTTTGTCGTCAAAGCAAGGCGTCATCACAACAAGGTTCTTCACTTGCAGGCGCAATAGGAAGTGGGCAGAGACCGCCTTTGTATCAGGCACAGGGACAACAGAGAGTCCTAGACACGCCTGCTACTCAAGGGTCAGCTCCAAGACCGAGTAGAGGTAGAGGTAGAGAGGTTGGTACCAGTGATGCCCGAGGAGCTCGTGGTAGAGTTATTTAGTTGAGGAGTGCTGAGGAGCCACCAACACCAACTGCTATAGGTACCATTCTGTTACATGGTTTACGTGTTAGGGTTTTATTTGATACGGGTGATACGCATTCTTTTATTTTTGCTTATTGTGTTGAACGTTTGAGTTTGTTTACCATAGAGAGGGAACCCTTTACTATAGGGTTACCTGATGGTAGTAGGGTCAGAGGTACCCAGGAGATACGTAGTTGTCCCCTACGCTTAGGGACTCGCGTACTACTTGTTGAATTCTTAGTCATGCCTTTGATACATGAAGAAGTCATATTAGGTATGGATTGGATGCATAGACACCGTGTGGTGTTAGATGTGGGTAAGAGAACTATTACAGTCTCTACCGACTTAGGTCGGATAGAGGTCTTCCGGTGTTGGGACCTTGGGAAGACAGGATCTATCATCAGTGTTGTACGAGCAGCTAGACTGATTGCACAAGGATGTGATGGCTTCTGGTGCTACGACATGAAGGATGGTGAGAGTCCAGCTTTGGAGGACATACCGGTGGTCTGTGAGTTCACAGACGTATTTGCAAAGCCATCTAGCTTTCCACCTCAGAGGAGCGTAGCTTTTGGCATTGACTTGGAGCCTGGCATGAGGCCCAACTCGAAGGCTCCATACCGTATGACACCTGTCGAGATGTTCGATCTGAAGAAGCAACTCGAGGAGTTGGCTGAGAAGGGCTTCATACGCCCTAGCGTTTGACCATGGGGTGCACCGGTCCTCTTCGTGCGAAAGAAGGACGGATCATTGAGATTGTGCATAGATTACAGAGAGCTGAACAAGGTGACCATCAAGAACAGGTATCCACTGCCTCGTATTGATGATCTACTTGATCAGCTGCAGGGAGCGACAGTCTTCTCCATGATTGACTTGCGCTTAGGATATCACCAGCTGAGGGTGAGAGAGCAGGATGTGCACATGACGGCATTTCGTATCCGTTGTGGACACTACGAGTTTGTAGTGATGCCATTTGGGCTGATGAATGCCCCAACAAATTTCATGGAGTTGATGAAAAACATCTTCATCGACTTCCTGTATCAACTTGTGGTGGTCTTCATTGATGATATTTAGGTGTACTCTCGTAGCAGAGAGGAGCATGCGGGACACTTGAGGACGGTTTTGCAGATTTTGAGAGATAGAGAGATGTACGCTAAGCTCTCTAAGTGTGAGTTCTGGATGTCTGAGGTTTCATTTCTCGGGCACATCGTCTCCACCGACGGGATTATGGTAGACCCGGCGAAGATCGAGTTTGTTGCTACATGGACGACCCCGACGAACGTCAAGGAAGTGCATAGCTTTCTTGGCTTAGCCGGTTATTACAAACGCTTTGTTGAGGGATTTTTGGTGATTGCCCGTCTATTGACGAGTCTTCTTAGGAAGACTACAAGATTTGTATGGACCGACAAGTGTGCTCAGAGTTTTGAGGAGTTGAAGAGGCGTTTGATTTTTGCTCTTGTCTTGGCACATCCAGAGGGTTCTAATGATTTTGTGGTCTACAGTGATGCATCCAAGCTAGGCTTGGGATGTGTGCTGATGTAGAGGGGCTGAGTGATTGCATATGTGTTTCAACAGCTAAAGACGTATGAGGAGAACTACCCGACTCATGATTTGGAGTTGGCTGTGGTAGTTCATGCTTTGAAGATCTAGAGACATTACTTGTATGGTGCTACATGCCAAATCTTCATAGACCATAAGAGTCTGAAGTATATTTTCACGCAGCGGGAATTGAATAACCGCCAATGTCGATGGCTTGAGTTGATCAAGGACTTTGACCTTGAGATTTTGTATCATCTTGGCAAGGCTAATTTGGTAGCTGATGCCTTGAGCAGGAAGACGCCTCGAGAGAAGGCGATTGCCAAACTTACTGTACAACCTCAGCTTCAGAGTAATCTAGCCTGGCTAGAAAGAGACATCCAGTTTCTTGATGAGGATGCCCAGTTGTTCACTTTAGAGGTTCTACCTGGTCTGTTGGATGAGATCCAACGGAAGTAGGGAACCTGCCCAACCTTAGCGAGGATCAGAGATAGGATGTCTCGTGGAGAGGCACCCCAATTCATTATTGGGGCAGATGGAGATATGAGGCAACATCATATTATTTGTGTTCTTGCAGATACAGGGCTGAGACAGCGGATATTACAGGAGGATCGCTGTACACCTTACTCAGTACACCCTGGTACTAGTAAGTTGTACCATGATGTGAGACGTTCCTTTTGGTGGGGAGGGCTGAAGCCCGATGTAGCCAGATTTGTGGCTCAGTGTGCAACCTGTCAGCAGGTCAAGATAGAGCATTTCAGGCATGGAGGTGAGCTCCATCCACTTCCAGTACCGCAGTGGAAGTGGGAGGACGTCTCCATGGATTTTGTGACTGGACTGAGGACCAGTATGAGCTTTGATGCCATTTGGTTAATCATTGATAGATTGACAAAGACGGCACGTTTTATTCCTATCAGAGAGACGTGGCCAGTGAGTAGATTAGCTGAGGAGTACACTAGACAGATAGTGAGACTCCGTGGGGTACCAAGGACGATTGTTTCTGATCGTGATGGACGATTTAGATCGAGATTCTGGCAGCAGATTCAGACTGCTTTGGGGATGAGTCTACACTTCACGACTGCATTTCACCCCCACACAGATGGTCAGTCAAAGAGGACCATCCAGACCTTAGAGGACATACTGCGAGCCTGTGTGTTGGATTGGGGACAAGGATGGTCTGATTACCTCCCACTCGTTGAGTTCTCATACAACAACAGATGGCATGCATCTATAGGGATGGCTCCCTATGAGGCATTGTATGGACGTAGATGTCGTACACCTTTATGCTGGTATGATCCTAAAAGTATCAGTGGGATAGCACCAGAGCAGATTAAGGATGATATGGCTCGAGTAGAGTTGATCAGAGAGAGGATGCTGGCTGCACAAAGTCGCCAGAAGTCGTATGCGGACAAGAGGCGTCGACCTCTAGAGTTCAGGGTAGGAGCTCATGTCTGGTTGAGAGTATCTCCGACGCGAGGCATTAGACGTTTTGGCATAAAGGGGAAGATGAGTCCCGATATGTCGGTCCTTTCGAGATACTAGATAGAGTTGGACGAGCAGCTTACAAATTATCTTTACTCCGAGGCTAGAGGGTGTTCACCTCGTATTTCATGTGTCTCAGCTGCGGGAATACATACCAGATCCGAGGTACATCGTGAGTTTTGATGATCTGGTGGTTGAGCCGGACCACACGTTTGCAGAGCACCCTATTGCAGTCCTAGAGCGAGGTGTGAGACGCATGCGTTCGAAGGACATTCCTATGCTGAGGATACAGTGGTCTAGACAAGAACCAGATGAGGCCACCTGGGAGATAGAGGATAGTATCCAGAGGAACTATCCAGAGTTTTGTGTTGAGTTAGATGCACCCATAGGATCCACGAGTTGATCTTAGCGCCTTCTTGGTGAGTGCATGTTATATGCTTATGTTATATTGTGTTTTCGTGCTAGCTGTGATATGTGCATATGATCTGTTAGATCTGGTTTCTAGTACGAAACAGGTATAGCTGGAGATGGTTCTCCCTCCATGCTTTGGTGTGTGTTAGGATTAGCTGGAGATGGTTCTTTCCTCCATGCTATCTTCGATGGACATAGTGTGAGTGGAGATGGTTTTCCTCCACATAGTAGTGTTATGTGTACGTTGTGGCTGGAGATGGTTTTCCTCTATGCCAGTGTGATGTGGTTAGTGTTTGGCTAGAGATGATCTTCCTCTACGCCTTATGTAGAGTTGTTATGTTGGAGTTGTGATTCCTCCATGTTGTGTTGAGGATATAGAATGTTATAGGTTGTGACCTGACGTTCTTGAGGAGAGTGTTTTACCTCGGCTTACATGACCGAGAGGCTTTGGGATTCTGCAAGTTTCGGGACGAAACTTGTTTTTAGGGGGGTGAGATGTAAGAGCCTTAGTCCTTGGAGCCTAGGAGTCCTTGTTGAGCCTTGGCTGAGCCTTGTTGGACCTTGTCAGCCGCACCTGCGCACCACATGGGCCGCCCCTGCGCCACAAGTGAGCCGCCCCTACGCCTTAGTCGGTCTGCCCCTGCGGTTTTGTGCGGCTGTAGCCACCTTTGTTGACCTCTTGACCTTGCTTTTGGGGAAGCTTCGTATATAAGCCTCCCAACCTTCTGATGAAGGGTTTCTTCACTTTATTCTAGCTCCTTCATCACCTTTACGTTCTTCTTCTCCTTCCTCTTCTCATCTTTGCTTCTTCTTGATCTTGTGAGAGAGTTCTTGAGAGTTTGAGTGTGGCTTTGGCCTTGGTTGACTTTGATGATGTTGTTGTGTGTTGTTGTTGATATGCTGAAGTGGTGAGAGGTGTGGATGCTCCGTAGTTGCAGCCTAGGGTTGGTGTGATAAGCTCTTTCTCTTCTTCTCTCTTCTTTCCTTCTTCTTGCTTCTTTCTTCCTCTCTCTCTTTAGCTTAGGAATCACAAGTTTGGACTTGTGGTGGATCTTTCCTAGCCTTGTGATGATCATGTGTGTGTGTATATATGCATATGTGTTGATGTGGTATGATGAAGACGTGAAGAGAATCGAGAAAGGAATCGAAGAGAAGTCGGGACCAACTCTCTGCACAGTTGGCCGCCCCTGCGCCAGTCCTGAGCCGCACTTGCGCCTGGTGTGGGACCGCCCCTGCGCCTTTGGTGAGCCGCCCATGTGCCTCACTAGACCGGCTGGTGTGTTCTTGCTTCTGTTGGTGCATACCTTGTTGGTATGTCTTCCTCCCTTCTTTTCCTTTAGCCTTGGCTTAGTTGATAGCTAGGTTAGGATGGTTAGGATGAGTTGTATGATAGAGGTGTGCCTTAGGCACTTGTCTTGATGTTGAGAGTATGCTATAGGCATATGTGAGCTTTTTATGATCTTGAGGTTATAGGTTGGTTTTGGTTATGGAGACAATTCTCCTAACCCTTCTAGGTTGTGATAATGTGTGCCTTGCTATTGCAGGCGTTGGTTTCTTCCCCAAGGGGAAGCTGTGACGTGGTAGAGGATACGAGTGTATCACGTAAGTCCATAGGACTTACTTAGCGTTCAGTTATGGATTCGTATGATTGTGATGGTTGTGTGTGTTCATATGTTTGTGCATTAATAACTTAAACCGGACTAGGACGACCATATATTACATTTGTTTGGCCCAAGTGTATTATAACGGGCGGTAACCACTTGTCTGAAGCTCGTCGAGAGTGGAAGGAGGTGCTCGGAATCTAGTAGCTCAGGGGGGAGGTAGATTCCCATGCAACACCTGGGTTAAAGAGGGAAGAGACGGGGTTCTTTAGGCTCCTCGTGTTACAAAAGAAGTTGAATTAGTAATGAAATAACGTAATTTTAGAAAATAAATGAATGTGTGTGACATTGCATGTATGAGAAGTTGTTATGTGTTTGCGCTTTTACTATCATGCTTATCTATTGCTGTAGCTAACGGTGTATACCATGTTGTAGATGATGTGAAAGTTAGAAAGAGTGTAGAGTGAGCCAGATAGTGTGACCAGCCGAGGACTTCTGTACATTAGGATGCGTGGGTTGGGGATCTTTTGTATCAGATGATGTTGTTGTTATGGTTTTGTACTCGGCTTTGAGTTTGTAAACCCTTTTGTGTATCATACAGCTTTTATGTATTTGTTTTTACTCTACTTGTTCCTTGTTGTAAGATCCAGTGAACTTGTTGTCAGGCTAGGGTTAATATCCATTGTAAGATCCTAGCCCAATGTAGCATTCCGAGTCCCGCGGATTCGGGGTGTTACAGATCTCTCCTCATAGCTGCGGGGCAGTAGCGGTCTCAGATCACTATCTTCATCTGCTCATAACTGGTGACCTTACTATTTATCCCCCACTAAGAATGAGACTGATCCTTTACCAGCGTTTGTGCTATGTTGACTCGATGTCCCTTTGGGCAACCGATCGCCTCCATAGCAGAATCTAGTTATCCCAACCACAACTCCACTTTCAATCTAGTCTTCCCCACGAAAGTAGGAACCTTCAACTGGTCGGAAGCCTTCAACCAACTGTCAGTCTTTGTTTCTCTCGCCTCAACCGGCGCTCTAACAACCTCAACAACTCTAGCAGGCGGGGCAACGATATGTCTAACCCTTTGCGAAACCTCATATGATCTCGTAGGAACTGGCGGTGCTAGTGCAGGTCCTCTAGTCCTGATAGCCTCCTCAACACTTTGCACATAATCTCGATATGCAGAAGCTTAGATAGATACTCGAGCGGACTCTGTCGATGTCGCTCTCTGTACTCCGGACCTAGCAGTGGTCCCGTTCCCAGCCTTAGGAACAACGCTCTCAACAACTTCCTAAACGAACGCATCAGCAATAGGCGGATCAACAACTAAGGCTTGGCCCCGACCTCTAGCTACTGGAGGTCTTCCTCCACGTCCTCGCCCACGGACGACACGTGGAAGAGGTGGTCAACCCCTTCATCGCCCCATAGAAGATGTAGCTCTAGTATGCATCATCTACTATAAGGATTGATATACAAAGATATATATAGGTATAAGGCCACGCTACAGCTAAAGCAACAATCAAGAAAAAGCACATATAAAGGCAAACATATAAGAAACTACACTGTTGAGATCCGCGGAGGTAGTGGTGGTCGCCCGTACATCTATCCCAAACCGATAAGTTTAAAAAACAAAACCCCTTTTTAAAACATGGACCCCTTCCGGGTTCTATTTATTTGTCCATCCGACCTTTAGAAGATTTCGAGTTCCATTGTTGCCAACCTAGAGCTCTAATACCATATTGTAACACCCCAAGTTTTGGGAAATTGAAGCGTTACGGGTTAGGACCTCACAATAGGCCCCAACCCTCAGTGTAACAACGACAAACAGATATTACAATAAGGCACAGACAAATAAAAACCAAAACTAAATATAAAACCAAAGGTTTAAATAATGGAAAGCGTAAAAGACTCACAGCAGAGTTCAAAACAAAAAGGGAAAGCAAAAACAAAACATAAACCCGATCCCGTCCTATAATGTACGGGAACCCCGGCTGACCACACCATCTGGATCACTCAGCAACATCCTGAACCTATGGAACATCTACAATGACGGTATAAACCGTTAGCTAACATTCTACATATCAGAAAGACAGTAAAGGCACAACAAACATATGGTAAGGTAAACATATAGCATGCTCACACGACAACCGGTTATTATCTTTCATTAGGTTATCCAATTACTAATTCAACTTATGGTTGTCACACGAGTATCGTTGCAATCTCGCCTCCGTCCCATTTCACCAACATGAATAGAATGTATGCATCCTATTACCACCTGTTGGACTGGTCGCGAGAGTACCTCCCAGTTTCCCCATTCTGAACTAGACAAGCGGTAACAACCCGGTTATAATACACTTGGGCCAATTAAGGTATAATAGTGGTGAATCCTATTTCCGGTTATCAGTTATAACAAGATAACAACACAAAATCAAACCAATACGCGAAATGAACTAAGTAAGTCCAAGGGACTTACCTCATTTGAAGGTAATCTCAACACTCAGCAAACACTTGGGAAAGCCTCAGGAAAGGGACACAAGGAAGCTTGTTCACACAAGCATCACAAATCAAGAATCGAAACGAATGCTCGAATTCTATAACTTCTAGTCTCCATGATCTCTAAGAGATTTCCACAAGCTAAGGTCTCAACCTTAGTCTTACAGAACACTAAAAGACAACAACAACAACATCAAAGGCCAAAGAAAGGAACGAAGGAAGCAAGGCAGGAAGTAGCTCACCAAAGACAGGAAGCTACTGAAGGAAAACCGCAGAGGCGGCTATCTGCGGGGGCGGATGCGTGACAGAAGAAAATGTCGGCTCCTCAATGACAGCTGAACAACGACAAGGCCAAAGCTTGTTGTTTCACTACTCATCACACTTCACAACTCAACCAAGGAGTCTGTGAACATCAACTTATCAACAACGGAACCAACAACAAGGATCAAGACTCGATCTTTATCCTTGGAGAAGAAGAAAAGGAAGAATGAAGGGAAAAAGCAAAATAGAATAGAAAGGCAAGTAACAACTACATAAAGATGGTGAAGAAACTAGAAGGGGTGAACTTACACGTTCAGCAAGGTCGCAGGAAGCAAGGTGACGGCTGCAACTGTCAAGGGTTTGAAGAAACGTATGCAAGAAGCGGGAAAAAGAATAAAAGGCGGGAATATATAAAGGCGGGCTGGAAAGATAGTTGAAATGGACGTTTAGGGTTAGAAGAAGATAAGGAAATCAACACAGAAGATAGAAGATCGGATCTTCTATCTATGGAAAGAAGATAAAACGAACGAAAGAACGATCGGGTGCGATCTGTAGTCAGTCGCAAGGGCGGCTGACCTTGCCGTGGGTGCGGCCTGCCGCAGGGGCGCCCCACTTCATCGCGGGGGTGGTGAAGGCAAAAGACTGTGGTCTTACATCTATGTTGTGAGGTTTAGGTTGAGGATGATCCTATTGATCCCTTAGGTCTTGGTGTGATTCCTTTGATTTATAGGATATTGATATATCTTATTGCCTTATTATTAGACAATTTTCCTCTCAAGATTAGAGGTTGATCATGTTTGAGGTTGTACAAGGTTGAGGTAAGTCCTTAGGACTTACTTAGTTACCATCTTTATATTGGGTGTTTGCATGAGTGGTGTGTGAGTTGTATGCTTGATATGATAGAATGTGATGTTGAGTATTACCGACCTATGCGTGGCAGTGACAACCTTTCCCTTTCGTCCTGCCGAGGAGTCTGGGAGGTTCTCTGACGTCAGGCTAGACTGACTTTACAGGAAGGACGTAATCCACTCCCATATGATACACGGGTTGTGTGAGCAATACTAGTACAACTGGCTAGCAGGCCTAAAGGTGAGGATGATAGGGTCCTCGTGTCACATAGTTTCATCTATCTATTTATATACCATTTGAGTGATTGGCTAATATATAAAGATAATAAATGGGTAAATGTGTGATAGCATGATGATGTGTACCTTCCATGACTTGTGTTTGTGCTTCTGCGTTACTCTTTATATATGTATGGTTAGCTAACAGTTTCATACCGTGTTGTAGATGCCTTGCAGGGTAGGAGAGCTGCTGAGTGATTTGGCAGGGTGACAGGCCGAGGAATCGCGTACATTAGGTGGTTGGTTTTGAGTTGTTTATGTTCCCCTCCTGCGTGAGGATGATATTTTGTTACCTCCTGTGTAAGGATGATGTTTTATACTCGATTATGAGTTTTTATACCTTTTGGTTGTACAGTTTATACAGCTTTATACATTTGTTCATATTTGTAAGTGTCATGTTGTAAGGTCCAGTGAACTTGTTGTCAGGCTAGTGTTAAGATCCACTGTGAGATCCTAGCCCAATGTGGCATCCCGAGTCCTGCGGATTCGGGGTGTTATAGAGTTGGTATTAAAGCCTTAGGTTTACAACAATGGCACTTGCACCTGCAATGAGGTTTCATAGGTAAAATAAACATAACCGGAAAAGGATCTGGCGTTTTCAAACGTTTTTGGTTTTAAAGTTGTTGTTTTGGAATAGAATGTACGAGCAATCGTCACATCTGCCATGGATCTCTGCAGTGTAGATATGTATATATATGTATTATGGATTGTATGTGTATGTGTGTTGTATGCATATTTCTATACATATGGCCTATATAGAGCCTTATATGTTACGTGTGCATACCCGTAGATTGCTTGGACAAGAGTTGCTCCTGCTGTGGGCCGGGGTAGAGGTAGACCACCTCTTCCTCCGGGCATGATAGGACAGAGACCAATTCCCGCTGCTGATCCACCAGTGGTGGAGGAGGTTAATGAGGTCACTGTTGAGAGTGTCGTCCCTAAGACGAGGAGTGGTGGATCTGGGAGACAACATTCACATCGAGTCCAATCAGATGACTCGGATCGTGTCTGAATGAGAGGGCTAAAGTTTTGTGATTACATCAGACGTGTATATGGAGTTGCCGGAGTGGGCAGATGGGCCCCAAATCTACCAGTGCATGAGGGATCATCTTAGATGTCCCAGGGAGCTACTTAGGTGCTAGTGATGACGACAAGTGTTGTTGAGATTGTTAGAGCTCTAGAGGAGTACAATGGGCCTCAACCAAACACTTGGTTGAAGGCATTCCATTTGCTGGGAGTACCTCCTTTCTCTAGGAAGGTGGGGTTAGAGACGGAGGTTTGGATTAGGCATGTAGAATCAACTCTTGAGTCTATCAGATGTCCAGAGGACAATGGTTAAAGGTAGTACAAACTCTATTCCGTGACCTTGCTCATCAGTGGTGCAGGACCATACGAGCCAGAGCCACCAGCTACGAGTAGATGAAGAGTATGATTACAGAGCAGTTCTGCCTCATTTAGGAGGGAGAAACTGGAGGATTGTGTGCAGGCGGCCTTTGACATGTGCTGATTGCTAATGCCGTCAGCCGCTTCCAGTCAAAGTTGGCATTGCTTGGTCCAACTGCACCTTCTGATGACCAGCACGTACATTTGTTCTCTCGTAGACTGAGGGAGAGTACACTTTCATACATGGCGGGATTCCACTACGAGTCCTTGACAGATTACCACGATCGGGCCTCAACTTATGAGCGTGAAAAGGCCAATCAAAGGAGGACTTCTCATACAAGACAGTTTGAGAAGAGGCAGCGTACTAGGCAATCTAGTGGCGTTGGAGGAGCTTCTAGTTTTGGGCGGAGCCAACGACGTCAGATTTACCCCTCATCTGCACTGACTGTAGATAAGGGATAACAGTGCTTCAGTTGTGGTGATCCTGGACATATACGACCAGAGTGCACGAGGTCACTAGTGACTTGCTTCACTTGTGGTAGGCCAGGTCATGAAGCTGCCTTTTTTAGGCAGGGTGTAGCTGTATCACATCAGGGTTCTTCCCCTCCAATGTGGTGGGAGGTGGTCAGAGAAGACCTCAACAACAAATACAGGGACAATAGAGAGTCCCAAATCATCCGTCTACTCAAGGATCTGTTCCCGGGCCAAGTAGAGGTCGTGGTGGCAGAACCATTGACACCAGAGGAGCTCAGGGTAGAGTCTTTGAGCTGAGGAGTGTAGAGGATCTACCAGCACCAGCTGCTACAGGTACCATTCTACTTCATGGTTTACGTGTTAGAGTTTTATTTGATAAGGGTGCTACACATTCTTTTATTTCCGATGTATGTGTTTAGCGTCTGTATTTAGCTACTATATAAGCGATACCCTTTAGTATACGGTTACTTGAAGGTAGCAAGGTCAGAGGTACCCGTGAGATACGTAGTTGTCCCCTTCGTCTAGGGACTCGTATGTTGCTTGTAGACTTCTTAGTCAAGCCATTGATGCCTGAAGAAGTCATTTTAGGTATGGATTGGATGCGTAAACATCGTGCGGTGTTAGATGTTGGTTGGAGGATTGTGATAGTCTGTACCGAGGTAGGTCAGATAGAGGTCTTCCGAGGTTGGGACCTTGGGAAGACAAGATCTGTCATCAGTGTTGTACGAGCAACGAGCATTGGAGGATATTCCAGTGGTTTGTGAGTTCACAAACGTGTTTGCGGAGGCATCTAGCTTGCCGCCTCTGTTCGCTCCAAATGGTGTGTGCAAGCTTTAAATTTATAACCCAAGAAGTATGCTTAAAACAAGGATGCGAACCCGCAGTGTACAGATCAATTATAGTAAAAGCAAGAATTCCGAGGTGTCGATCTCAGGGACTTAGGTGAAACAAAGCAAGTATAGGTTGTCAATATTGCAAATAATCACAAAACTGATTAAAATAATCAAAGATGATAATAAAGTCAATTAAGGAAATATGCAAATTCTAGGGATTAAAGCATACAATTGTGGTTCCAACTCAAGATCTCAAGATAAGCGGACAAAGCTGAGGTTTTGCAAAGGGAAGGTGTTACTAAAGTGGAATAGATCACCGTGTAAGTCTCACTACTCACAATCCCAAGCCAAAGAACCTATTACCGGGTAAGTCTCAAGGTACTAAGGAAAGGAATTATAATCTCAAACCAACACACCAACTAAGGGAATAGAATCAACCTTTACCGCTGGGAAAGTCTCAGGCGAACTTATAAAGATGGGATGAAGGCACACTCAAACCCCAATAAAGGATAAACCTTTATTACCTACACTTATGATCTTGGGTAAACAAACAAAGGAATTACCGGGTAAGTCTCATCCTAGGCTTGTATTGAACCAGGAAGGGTGCAATAAGAATAGAATTTGGCAAACTCTAACACTTAACTCTCAGTTTCGGATCAGAAAAGTCACCTCGGTCAATCAAGTTCCACCCCGGCCGAGATGATCATCAACTGAACGAGATATTCTAAGGTTAAGGATAAAGACTCGAGCTTTCAGGGTCCTACTGGGATTTAAGATTATTCTGCCATTGTCTTTTACACAACTTTCATCCAATCACCCTAGAATCGCACAAAGAAATTAGCCACTCATCATCATGAAAGCAATAATCAAATTTATGGGAAGAGAATGAATATTTGAACACAAAAACCTTAAGAACAAGGCTTCAATAACTGAATCAAATATCAAACAATCAGCGTTCCTTGGATCCCAAATCCAACAAGGCAATCAATCAAAAGGGAATCTAAGAAAGTCTTACAAATCCCCTTAAAAAGCTATAACAAGCTATCAATCCTTCCTTCATTGATCTTCAATCTTCCTTCAAAACTCCAAAAAAATCCCTTAATTGCTGGATGCTCTCAGCCTCTACGCATGGTTGAACTTGTTGAAAATCTAACCCTTTATATAGGAGAATTATCTTCCAAAGATAATAATATCTTAAAAAGATATTATCCTAATAAAATATATCCATATCTCTAAAATAGATATCCAAAATATATGATCTTCCTTCCAGAAATCCAGCCCAAAAATATAAGATCTCTCCTTCCAAAAATAAAAGATCTCAGCCAAATAAAATATATCTCGCCGCGTCAGGGTGTTCGCCTCGGTCGGGGCGCTCCTCAAGATCACCTCGGTCGATTTGGTACTGTAGCTGACCGAGGTGACTCTCAGTTGAAGGTGAAATCTCTCAAATCTGGTCCAAAGTAAATCTTCTTTGTTAATTCCAAGTTTTCTGGGTTTTCTATTAAGCTCCTGAGTGTAGCTCCAATGACTCCTTTTCTCCTTAGCTCCATTTTGACCCAAAACGTGCCATTTTACCTACGATTACAACGAAACTTGGTGTAGACCTCGATTCTCGCAAAGGTAGATGAAACGACCATATAATCAC
This sequence comes from Fagopyrum esculentum, assembly GCA_033239045.1. Lineage (NCBI taxonomy): Eukaryota > Viridiplantae > Streptophyta > Magnoliopsida > Caryophyllales > Polygonaceae > Fagopyrum > Fagopyrum esculentum. Next base: position 74,101,624 of record BSUD01000007.1, on the reverse strand, counting down.
ATAATACATTCAAACATGCAGATTATTGAAGATAAAACGTCTAAACAAGTCCCAAAATATAGACTATAATACATGCTATCAAAATACCATATACTTGTCCCTTGCTTGTCCCCAAGCAAGTTCCAAAACTTAAGTACAAGATAGAATGGATTATAAGTCATAAAGATCAATGAAAAGTATTTCAAAACATTTTTTTAGTGGTGTGCTCCACTCATAGATTACTCTAAGAGAATGCTTCATGGAATTTAAAATCAAAACATGATCAAAACATTTTATAAATATAAGAAAGTTGTTCATCTTTGCATAAAATGATAGAATGCATAATAGATCATAATTATTGAAATTAATCATGTATAATCCTATTTAAACCACCAAGTCAATCAACAAGCTCGAGGTCTCAAGGTCTTTTCAAAAGAAGGTCAAGAAACGTGTGAGGGTGGGATGTATATAGGGAATGTGGTGCTAGAATCCGGGAGAAAGGATCTTCACTTCACTTGCTTTGATCTTCAACATCTTCCACCAATAAGCTTTGCTTATTTTACTTTTTTACTTTTTGGGATACATGGACAGAGGTGTACAACAACCGAAGCCTAGGAAATCAGCAATCATCAATTTCTCGAGATGCCTCAAACCCTTGATGCACATACCATGACCCGTTAGGAATATCACTCAATCCGACTTTGGCAAGATACAAACACCCGGCTATGTGAATGGTGCCGAGTTACTCATCATCGTGATTGACTTCCCCATACCTATTTGTTTCTTTCTAACTTCCAGCCAACATCTCATCTTTTCTTTCATTTGCTTTTCACTTGTTTGCTTCCAAATTCCCGGATTGGTAAAGGGAGGCAAATATGTATATGAGGGGCTAAGCATGATCAAGAAGAAGAAGAGAAGAGAATGAATTACCTTGGTCTTTTCAGGAAGAGAGTGAGAGAACTCATCATGTGGTGTCAACCTTCAAATTCAACATATTTTTGATAAAAACAAAGTATTAAACATGCCACAAATTTTAAACAAAGCATTTAGCAACTTAAACATATCATAAAACCTTTTAAACATATAAAGATTTCAAAACCAGTCTGCAAACAAAATCTTCACTGAGGTCATATCCAAATAAGAATCACAAAATCGTTTCGAAAACTGTTCCAGTTAACTACCTCGGTCGAGATGTTCTAAGTCAACCGAGGTGTTGCACCTCGATTGGAAAGAATCATTTCGGTCGAGGTCATAAAAAATATATTTTCTTAACCAGTTTTTGACGTTTTCCTCAATCAAATAACCTGTATGCATGCATGTAGTCTCAAATAAACACATAGAGCAAGATAAAAAAAATAATAATCGGTAGAGTCATCCAAGCATACACATAAGTCACATAAATACATCCAAATACCCCATACTTGGGATACATTGTCCCAATGGGTCAAAATAAGTCTGAAAGAAAAGTACTCACCGGACATAAGCTGAGCTGCATAATAAATGAATAAGAGAAATCCCTGCAAGCTCTAATTCTGATCTGCTGCTGGTGGTGGTGGGTATGGCACGTACGGATGTTGGGATGGGTCAAAAGGATATCCCATCATGTGCTGGAACTGGATCTCCATCATCCGGCGCTGGTAGTGCTGGCTCTCCAGCATCTAGTGTGTCCGACTCTCCATCTCTCGGCGTTGGTCATCAAGACGCTCACTGATATCAACTGTTTGAGCGGCATAGGAATCGATCATCTGATCGGTGAGGTCATCAATCCTCTGATGTGTTGCTGGATCTCTAAATTTGCGGACTCTGCGCCTAGAAGGACGTGGTTGTGGTGCAGTTGCCTCCTCCTCGGTCTCCTTGTCGTCCAGATCGACGAGTGGTACACTGGGACCGGTTGTGTCCGTCCCTATCTCCATGGCAGCACCGACATCATCATCCTCATCCTCCTCCTGTGCCTGGGCTGCTGCATCTCTAGCATCCTCAATGTAAGGCATCCATGCAGTGGACCAGTATTGAGGGTCGTAGACGGAGAACTGGGATGACCACCTAATGCCTTGAGGGGCAGTCTGCTCCCAATGCATCGCCATATATGGCGTCGTAAGTCCACGAGGAACTAGAATCCTCCTGGTGATCATCTCCTGCAACCCTAGCGGCTTGGCAGCCGCCACTAGTGTACATGCACTCAAATCCAACCCCATCATTATTGCTATGTGAGTCACTAGGCCGCCACAACACATGTCTCTCTTCGCCTTAGCCTTGATCCGGTGCAGATCCTCACCTAGCCTCGCACCAAAATTAGGCACACCCCTAGTCACCATGAAAAATAAGCTCAAAAGCTCCCCCTGTCTAACATTCTAGGGCGTCTCAGTACGCGCTAGAAGTGTCTCGCTGAATATACGGTGGGCGAGTCTAAAAGCAAGGTGGAAGATGATCCGCTCCCTGGAGTTTCCAGGTCTCCACCTATCAGCATGCTCAACTACATGAGCTATCTGTCCCTAGAACTGTCGAGCTACATCTCGAGAAGGGAAATCGGGAACTGTGGGGGTCGAGAAGCCGAAGACGTCTCTCCACTGATCCATCGGTACTAAGTAATTCCGGTTCAACAACCGGTACTTGATGGCCTTCCCCTCAAGCAGGTGAGTCACAGAGCTCACAAACTCCAGTGTAGGCTCGAGGTAGGCTGGAGCTCAGATCTTCATGAACTGCTTCAGCCCAACCATCGAGACCATCCATCTCAAATCATCCACAACATATAAATAGTCAAAAGCAGAAATGTCTAAAAACCGCGGCACAATCACTGGGCGCGTATTGATGCGGTCATAATCGGCTCGTTGACGCTCATGTATCACCGGTATGGAAGGTATAGAAGAAGAAGATAAAGGGGAGGATCCATCTCTCAGGACTATATGGCGATCAGACCTGGAACTCATTCTCTCTCTATGTCTGACAGATCACGTCGGTTGCTTTTCAGATCTCAAGAATCACCTCGGCCGAGGCGTAGGTCGACTGGACCGAGGTGCGAAGCTGTTCGATTTCAACTCTCAGAATTTCAGTTCTTTTCCCCCGAATTTACTATAGATTTTTCCTAAGGGGTACTTAATCGTTTTTCAACAAAGATCTATGGCAACCAAAGCCACTAAATTCCGAATTCAGTAAAGAGAAGGATTTAGGGTTTTGACTTTTTACTCCTGATTCAGTCGATTCGAGGCGTTCTTGTTGTAGATTGTTGCTTACAATTGGTTTCCCTAGCCTTTCCTCGCAGAATGGGAGCAAGAATCGTCGAATACGATCGAGAAATGAAGAAAGCGAGGTTAGGTTACGCCGCGGTCGAGGGGAAAGATGGGAGGGAAAAAGGAAATATTGTTCCGCTTTTATACCCCTCGCCGATTCTGCTGTCACTTAGGTTGAGGTGGTCCCGACTGGACCGAGGTGTCTGGAACGAGGTGGATTGTTGTTTGCCTTAGTTGCCTCGATTGCTCAAGAATCATCTCGGTCGATGTGCTGTGACTGCAACCGAGATGTGTCTCACTCAAACTCCGTCTTCTTAATTTCTCGAACTTCTGGCCTTCCAGTGTTGCTCCTGGGTTGTAGTCCTTCCTTAGAAAGTACTTGGTTTCTGCCTAGGATGCCAAAAACAAAGCAAAGCAAAGCAAAAACAAACTATCTAAAGCTAGTCTAGAAAAGGGAAAAGAAAGCAATACCTAGGGTTACCTCCCAAGAAGCGCTTGGTTTAAGGTCGCTAGTTGGACCGTACGGCATCTTTAAACAAGGTATAGTGGTGCAATCTCCTCAACCAGGACTTCCGGTTTGTATTTCTTAAGTCTATGCCCATTGACCTTGAAGCTTCCACTTGTTTCTCCCCAAATCTCAACTGCACCATAAGGGAAACCATATTTCGTAACATAAGGTCCTGTCCATCTAGATTTTAACTTACCTGGAAAGAGGCGAAGACGGGAGTTTAAGAGTACAACTAAATCTCCTTCTTTGAACTCCTTAGGAATGATACGCTTGTCATGCCATTTCTTTGTCCTTTCCATGTAGATCTTGTCATTCTCATAAGCGTTCAAGCGCAACTCCTCCAGCTCATTGATATCCAATAGCCGTTTCTCACCGGCTTCTTTGATGTCGAAATTCAACCATTTGATTGCCCAATACGTCTTGTGTTCTATGTTCGCCACTTAGCGTGCGTGCAATCAAGCTTTAAATTTATAAAACTAGAATAAAAGCAAGTGAACCCGCATTGTATGGATCGGCGTAGATTAGCAAGTATTCCAGAGTATCAAACACAGGGATTTGGGGGGTTAAATCCAGTTAATAATCGTCAAGCAAGTAAATATATGAAGTTTTGTAAATATTGGGAAAACAACAATCCTAAAGATCCAGGAATCCAGTTGTGGCAATCGATTCAACATATACTAAAGATATAAGGACAGAGTTAAGAGTTGCAAAGGTATGCTAATGCAAAGCAATGTACGGTGAAGTTCCAAGCCTTTATGTGACTTATCTAGAAATAGTCTCTATAAAGGTTGTTGAGACTTCAGTATAGGAAGGATCTAAAGATAAGAATCAATATCAAATACCCAAACTTGTAATCCAAGGATCAAGACTAACTAAACCGATTAAGGTTGTGACACTCGAAATCGAGGTAGAGGTTGTTGAGGCTTCACTACCACCTAGAAAAGGCAAGCCAAGACTAAGTTAAAGCAAATCTTTAACTTGGGATTAAAGTAAAAGCAAGGTTCTTAAACTAGGGAAAATTACGGGTTGATCTTGAGATTCCACGGCCGTGGAACTCAAGAACACACCGTGATTCTGGCTGTCGACGAAATCTCTCTAACTCTCAGGGTCCAATCTGTTTACGATCGATCTATCATCATCTAAGCCACAACTATCAACCCTTCACCTTAGAATTGCTAAAAAGTTTTATCCAACAACAGTCATTATGATATCAAATTCAAGATTTAGAAGAAAGAAAGATGAAAACCTTCGAAAACCTTCAATAAACTTCAAATCAATCTCAAATCTACAAACAAGGATAATGATGTATATCGGATTCGGAATAACACAAACAATCACAATCCTTGATAAGAACGAAGAACGGGATGTCAATCCGTCTTCTAATCAAACCTAAGGACAAAAGACGTAATCTCCGTACGTCCGATGATACCCTCAATGCGCGAAAGCATATCTCCAAGCGATGATGCTCTATGCGAGGGTGTAAGCGAGGTTTAAGCGCGATCTAAGCGGAGGTACTGAATTCTCCCTCCTTGAGTCCTTTTATAGGGCCAGATAAAATGTCTCTCTACGGCCCATATGTAAAAGATCGTGGCTTTAATTAGTACGTTAAAAGATCGCCTAAATCACGGTCATAGAGGGTTCCACGCCCGTGGTTTAGAGAGTGGATTCAATCACGGTTCTTCACAACTTCCACGACCGTACTTTATACCGTGTAACTCTCTGGAATGCTCCACGCTCATGTTGTCAAGTTCCACGGCCGTGGTTTATAGCGTGGACTTCATTACGGCCGTATTTTAGAGCATGGAAGCATAGGTTGCTCGTAATTCCCTTTGTTTTGTGCCATTCTTTATCCTAGCATCTTCCTTAGCTTCTTTGTGGTGTCCTCAATCCTTGGATATGCTCAATCCATCTCCATTCTCTCTTATTTCGTTCGGTTTTAGCTCTTATTCGCCTACAATCAACACAAAGCTTATGTAGACCTCTATATCGAAAATATAGATAAACTAGCTCACAATTGCTTAAATGCTTTATCAATGAACACCAATATGGATGAAATACATCTAGAAAACGTGCCTAAAATATCACAATATTTCATGCTAACAAAATACCCCATACTTGCCACTTGCTTGTCCCCAAGCAAGGTCTTTCAAAAGCTTTAAAACTCAAGTTAGGATGAAATATGGATGCATCTCAAAACAAAAATTCTTTTAGATGAATGTGCTTCCTAGTCAATAGATCATTCTCAAATCTTGCGTCATTCGTTCATAAGACTCTCATATACATAATCAAAGAGTAAAGAATAAAGAAAACTCATGAATTGATCAAACTTCCATGTAAATATCATAACCTTCAAACATTATCAAAATCAATCATAAGAAACTTCAATTTAGATCACCAAGTCATATATCATTCTCTTGATCTTAAGGACTTTCAAACAAGGTCTAGAATGTGGAAAGGGAAGGAAAACTTTAAGGAATGTGGTGCATGAATCCGGGAAAGTGGATAACTAACTCTTTTCTTTTTCTCTTGCGGTTTTGCAACACTTTCAACTTAGAGCTTCGCTCTCTTCTTTTCAATTCATTTTTCGACTTTACTTTTGGAGTTATGGACAGAGGTGCACAAAAACCGAAGCCTAGGAGATTGGCGTTCCTCAATTTTGCAAGATGCCTCAAACCCTTGATGCACATACCATAATCCGCTAGGAATATCGCTCAATCCGACTTTGGCAAGACACAAACACCCGGCTATGTGAATGGTGCCGAGTTACTCATCGTCATGATTGACTTCCCCAAACCTATAAGTTCTTTCTATTCTTTGAATGCAAAATTTTGCTTTCATAGCCCTCCCACATCAAACATGCCAAATATCAACTCCTCCAAATTGTCCCTAATGTTCAAAAAGAAAATAAAGAAAAGAAAGAATGAAAATGAACTCACAAAATGGTGGTGGAGTGGCTAGAACGGTGGATCATCAATCATCCTCACTAAGGTGCCGGTGGAGGTTGAAATGGGAAGAAGCCGGGATCATAGTTCCGCCCAAACTGCTGGCGGTAAATATCTCTCATCATGCGGTCATGATCGTCGGCTCGTGCATCCCTAGAATCTGCACGGATCTCCAAGGCTCCGACCCTGCTGGAAAGGTCTGTGGCCCACTCCGGTAGCTGCTCATACCATCCGGGCGGCTGGCTGTACCATGCCGGTGCGTCTGACGGTGTTGGTGTAGATGGTGGCTAGGCATGCCAAGGTGGTGGAGCTCCCATCCACTCCGGCTGAGTGCTATACCATGAAGGAGGGTCTGCCATCCATGTAGGTCTCTCGCTCACACTAGCACGGCGAGAGGAAGAGCCAGAAGCTCTAGCGGGACGGGGAGAGTGTCTAGGAAGGTCGGTAACTGCATCCGGCTGTTCCGGAAAGGTACCAAAGTCATGCTCTCCTCCTCCTCCCTCATACTCATCACCTCCTCTCATCTCCTCCTCCTCCACAACTGGTGGCTCAGGGGGGACGTAGGGCGGTGCTACTAGTCTATTCGCATGCATAGCAGCGAATGTCTCCTTCTAGTTATGGCGTCCAGCCATAATGGAATACTCAAGAAGCCATGCAATCCCTTTACCTTCCTACTCTTCCAAGGCATGGCAGTTGTAGGTGGACCTCTATGTCTAGGGAAGATAATGCCTCTAGTCACGAGGCTCTGAAGTCCTAGAGGTCTAGCTGCAATGCGGGTGCACGCAGAGAAGTCTATCCCTAACTGCCTAGCAAGGTGGGTGACCATCCCACCGCATCCAATGTTGCCGGCCCTCTTGTTCTTTAGCTTGCTTATAGTAGAAGCTAAGAGGGTGGCACAGTCAGCTGGTATACCGTACAACATACAGTAAAGCAAAAACAACTCATCCGTCTTGATCTTCTGAGGTGTCTCCGTCCTAAGGAAGAGACACTCAGAAAGCACTCTATGGGCAATCTTCAAGGCTAGGTGATAGATCAACCTAGCCTTGGTATCAACAGGTTGTCAGCGGTCCTCGCTGGCGTATATCATAGCTATCTCCTCCCAGAAATTCTTGGCGTACACGCCATTAGGGAATCGACCTTTGAAGGTCTCATGAAACCCAAAGAAGGCTCCAAACTCTCTAATAGAAAACTCATAGTTTCTCTCCATCAGCCGGAAAGAAACGGTCCTGTCAACGTGGCTATGCTCAAATGAGACCACGAACTCCCTAGTGATCTCCTCATATGCATCTTCTCGAATAGCGGAGAAGATGACCAATCCGGCTCTATCTAGTAGCCAAGTGAGATCCCCTACCACATGCAAAGGCTCTAACTCCTCAAGTAGTAGATACCTAGGTCCTATACAGCTTGCCTATGGATCCTCTGTTTATTTCTCTCAGACATTCTCCTTACGAAATAAATTTCTGTGAGAAACCACGGTCTGTTCTTCAGGTTCCACGGCCGTGAAATGCCCAGAGACCGTGATTCGTTACGCAAAATCTCAAAACTCAGCAGATTCACACCAAACTCAACAGCAAGCAGCCCTAGACTAATTTCAGTTCAATTCCAATCAGTTCTCCTAAAAATTCTAGCAAAAACGAAGCCGAATTGACAAAGAGAAAGAAGGAATGAAAAACCTAGGTTTTTAGATTTTGAAATCTGAATTCTGTCTTCTCCGGTGATTTGCCGCTCGAATCGTTGCTTGGATCTTGTAGGTGACGGAAATTGCTTCAACTTTGGTCAAAGAATCGTTAAAAATGATTAACGAACGAGAATTTGAGAGAGGGGGAAGACAATCGGCGAAATAGGGGCGTGGAATTAGGAATTTTTGTGTGTTTTGTGAAGAAACGTGGTTTTTATAGTGGCCGTAAAAATTTTTGAAAATCACGGTCTATCGGGGGTTTCCACGGCCGTGGTTTTGTACGGAACCGTGGTTTTGATGATTTTTCTTAGGCTTTTGCAAATTACGGTCACTATAGCTGTCACGGCCGTGGTTTTGGCCGTGGAACTCTCTGTAATGTGCCAAAGTCCAAGTTTCGTCAATTTTCTTCAACCTTTTCTTCTCTTTTCCTTTTCCACTGATCCTACATCCAAAAACATGAACATACCGGAAGGTATCGAAGGCAAAACAAAACAAAAACGTCTAAACTACTCTAAGCTATGAATCAAAAACAAAAATGTAAGTGCAATACCTTGGGTTGCCTCCCAAGAAGAGCTTTGTTTAAGGTCCGTAGCTAGACCATATTCGCACTTATTCGAGTGCGGTGGACGCGAACTCTTCAGCTTGGAGTTCCGGTGTATACTTCTTGAGTCTTTGACCGTTCACCTTAAAGCTTCCGCCCTTTTCACCCCATACTTGAACTGCACCATGGGGAAAAACACGTTTGATTAGAAAAGGTCCAGTCCAACGAGATTTAAGCTTACCTAGAAAGAGAAAAAGCCTTGAATTGAAGAGGGGAACTTGATCTCCTTCTTTGAGGTCCTTTGGGATGATATGCTTATCATGCCAACGCTTCGCTCTTTCTTTATAGATCTTGGCGTTTTCGTAGGCGTTCAAGCGAAGTTCTTCAAGCTCATTGAGGTCCAAGAGACGCTTCTCTCCCGCTTCCTTCATGCTGAAGTTCAACCACTTTATTGCCCAATACGCCTTGTGCTCCAACTCTACCGGTAAGTGACAAGACTTCTCATACACAAGGTTGTATGGCGTAGTTCCGATGGGAGTCTTATATGCAGTCCGGTACGCCCATAATGCGTCATCTAGCTTCAAAGACCAATCCTTCCTTGTCCTTGAAACCGTCTTCTCTAGGATTCCTTTAAACTCCCGGTTTGAGATCTCCACTTGCTCCATAATTCGCCAAATTACCTACAAATGCAATAAAACTCTATGTAGACCTCTATTCTTGCAAAGTAGGTAAATATAACCATAAATACCATGAATGTATGTCTATGCATGCAAAATTATGGGAAAACCTATATAAATACATGCCTAAAATTAGGTCATAAATGATGTCATCAAAATACCCCATACTTGCCTTTTACTTGTCCCCAATCAAGGTTTAAACTTAAGATACAAGATGATATGGATTATGAATATGCAAAAATAAAGAAAAACCACAATATTTTGGTTGTGCTTCAATTCATAGATCACCCTCAAATGGTTGCTTCATAGCTAATGAAAATCATCATATGATCAAAAGGAATTATATCATGAAAAGGATAATCACACTTTGGAAGAAAATCATAACCAGCATCATAACTTGAAATATATCAAAATCAATCATGAGTAATCAAGTTTAGACCACAAAGGCAAACAACATACTCAAAGATCTTAAGGTCTTTCAAGCAAAGGTCAAGAAACGTGAATAGGTGAGAAACTTATAAAGGAATGTGGTGTATGAATTCGGGAAAAATGAACAACACAAACTCTTTTTCTTCTTTTTGTTTTACTTACAACACCCATCAACTTAGAGCTTTGCTCTTTTCTTTTTCACATTATTTTTCGACTTTACTTTTGGGAAATATGGACAGCGGTGCACAAAAACCGAAGCCTAGGAGATTGGCGTTTCTCAAATTTCGAGATGCCTCAAACCCTTGATGCACATACCATAATCCGTTAGGAATATCGCTCAATCCGACTTTGGCAAGACACAAACACCCGGCTATGTGAATGGTGCCGAGTTACTCAACGTCAAGATTGACTTCCCCAAACCTATAATTTCTATTCTTTGAATGCAAATAATTGCTTTCATGGCCCTCCCACATCAAACATGCCAAATACTCAACTCCTCCAAATTCCCGGATAGGTAAGGGAGGCAATTATTTTCATTGAGGGGCTAAGTGATCAAAGAAAGAAGTAAGAAAATCGAAGTGCCTTAATCATTTCAATAAGAAGTGTAAGAACTTATATGCGGTTTCAACCTTCAACACTCAACATGATTTAGAATGAAAGCGAATTATCAAACATGCATGAAGTTCTATCAAATTATTCAAATCCCACATATGTCATAAATCAATTCAAGCATATCAAAATCATCATAGCTATTTCACAAAACAATGTTCATCATAGAGATCATATCCATTCTAGAAGCACAAAAATTTTAAAATTTTTCAAAATTTTCAAGATCATATTATGCAAGACATAAACATGCAAATGGTATTGCAAATACCTCTACCCCATAGTTAAAACTCACATTGTCCCCAATCTGAATAAAAGAAAAGGAGGAAAAAATACTCACAATGTAAAATGGCGAATCAGGCAAGGCGAATCATTAATCGGGCGGTGGTGGTGAAAATCCTTAGAAGCTTAATAGGGAACTCCGAATACCCTAATCGACGTCAAAGAATGAAGAAGGGGAACGTCTTTCAGCCGGAAATTTTTCCGAATTCTTTTTTATTTTTTTATTTTCGGGTCAAGAATTTCCGCGGCCGTGGTTTTGGCCGTGGAACTTTCAGTTGCTCTTGACAAAGCATTCCACGGTCCAATTTAGCAAACCACGGCCGTGGTTTTGCCTCTTTGGCCGTGGAATCCTCTAATGCTCGCCAAAAGTCCAAGTTTCGTCAATCTTTCGGCCTTTCCTCCCTAATTTGCTCATTCCTTTTTCCTGGCATCCAAAAACACAAACATACCGGAAGGTATCGAAGAAAAACAAACAAAAACATCTACTCTAATCTAAGAAAAAGAAAAACAAAAAGCAAGAATGTATTACCTTGGGTTGCCTCCCAAGAAGCGCTTGGTTTAACGTCGCTAGCTGGACCTATGTCCATAGATAACTCAATGCACCTTGAACATCTTGGATTGCTCTTCAAATCCATCATAGAGCTCTTCCAAGAAATCTCCGGTTCCTAATTTCACCGGCAAGTGGTAAGATCTCCCACGTACAAGCTTGTACGGTTTGATTCTCACCGGAATCCTCCTAGCTTTCTTATGCTTTAATGGGACATAATTCGCCTTGCGCCTAGATCGAGAAATCTGTTTCTCGAGAATCCTCCTAGCTTCCCCATCTCCAGCTTGGGGATGATGTATGGTCTTCGTCATGTGAATGACCCCATACTTGAACAAAAGACACTTCATTGCCTTAACGGTCAAGTGCTTGCTAACTCCACTCCTTGTAGTCCAAGGAGCATCTTCTTTCAACAATTTTGATGGAGGTTTCATCTTCGCCTTAGGAGGTTCTTTTGGAAGAGACGTCCAACTCTCCGGTGCATTCCTGAAAAAAATAGAAATTTTAATCGGAATTTCAAAGGAAGTAAGAGAATGTACCTTGTAAAGTCCTTCAAGGCTTGGGACAAGGTTCATGTTGGGATGATGATCCACACATGAAATATCTCCCAACTCAGCTGGATCTTCTTCAACCTTGGCCACAGTTTCAGTAATTTGGCCAAGGTTCTCCACGTCTTCCTCTTCTTCTTCTTCTTCTTCTTCTTCTTCTTCTTTTTTGTGTCTTCCATCACTTTTAAATGATCTTCCTTATAGGCTCTGAATTTTTCTTCGATCATCTCAAATTTCTTCATCAATTCTTCCAATTTCAAGTCCTCCGCATCTTTGGGAGGTTTCTTCTTAACCTTCTTTCGATAGTGCAGCTTTTCCCATTTTGCAAATTCATATTTTATGGTTTTTTCACGTTCTCTTTCGCTATCAAACCAATAGAAGGCGTATTTCTCTACCAAGTATTCGTAATAATCTGCTCTAGCCGTTTGCTTCGCTACCCATATTGGATCGTATGGAGCCTTACAGCCCTTAACAGCCATTGGTGATCCTGAAAACTCAAAAACTCATACCGAAAAGATATCAAATAACAAAAGCAAAGCTCCCAAGCTTGACAGCCGATAACCGAATTTGGCCTAAACCAAATCCCCGACAACGGCGCCAAAAACTTGTCCGCCACTTAGCGTGCGTGCAATCAAGCTTTAAATTTATAAAACTAGAATAAAAGCAAGCGAACCCGCAGTGTACGGATCGGCGTAGATTAGCAAGTATTCCAGAGTATCGAACACAGGGATTTTGGGGGGAAAAAATTCAGTTGTAAAGTTGTCAAGCAAGTAAAAGGGTAAAGCTTTGCAAATATAATGGGAAAACAGCAACCCTAAAGATTCAGGTATCTAATTGTGGCAATCGATTCAAGATATACTAAAGAACTAAGGACAGAGTTAAGAGTTCAAAGGTATGCTAAGGTAAAGCAATGTACCGTGAATTTCCAAGGCTTTATATGACTTATCTAGAAATACTCTCTATAAAGGTTGTTGAGGCTTCAGTATAGAAAGGATCTAAAGACAAGAATTAATCTCAAATACCCAAATGGTTGCTTCATAGCTAATGAAAATTATCATATGGATTATGAATATGCAAAAATAAAGAAAAACCACAATACTTTGGATTAAAGTAAACCAAATCACACTTTGGAAGAAAATCATAACTTGAAATATATCAAAATCAATCATGAGTAATCCAGTTTAGACCACAAAGCCAAACATTATACTCAAAGATCTTAAGGTCTTTCAAGCAAAGGTCAAGAAACGTGAATAGGTGAGAAACTTATAAAGGAATGTGGTATATGAATTCGGGAAAAATGAACAACACAAACTCTTTTTCCTCTTTTTGTTTTACTTACAACACCCATCAACTTAGAGCTTTGCTCTTTTCTTTTTCACATTATTTTTCGAATTTACTTTTGGGAAATATGGACAGCGGTGCACAAAAACCGAAGCCTAGGAGATTGGCGTTTCTCAAATTTTGAGATGCCTCAAACCCTTGATGCACATACCATAATCCGTTAGGAATATCGCTCAATCCGAATTTAGCAAGACACAAACACCCGGCTATGTGAATGGTGTCGAGTTACTCATCGTCATGATTGACTTCCCCAAACCTACAATTTCTTTCTATTCTTTGAATGCAAAATTTTGCTTTCATGGCCCTCCCACATCAAGCATGGCAAATACTCAACTTCTCCAAATTCCTGGATAGGTAAGGGAGGCAATTATTTTCATTGAGGGGCTAAGTGATCAAAGAAAGAAGTAAGAAAATCGAAGTGCCTTAATCATTTCAATAAGAAGTGTAAGAACTTATATGCGGTTTCAACCTTCAACACTCAACATGATTTAGAATGAAAGCGAATTATCAAACATGCATGAAGTTCTATCAAATTATTCAAATCCCACATATGTCATAAATCAATTCAAGCATATCAAAATCATCATAGCTATTTCACAAAACAATGTTCATCATAGAGATCATATCCATTCTAGAAGCACACAAATTTTAAAATTTTTAAAAATTTTCAAAATCATATGATGCAAGACATAAAACATGCAAATGGTATTGCAAATACCTCCACTCCATACTTAAAACTCACATTGTCCCCAATGTGAAGAAAAGAAAAGATGGAAAAGGATACTCGCAATGTAAGATGGCAAATCAGGCAAGGTGAATCATTAATCGGGCAGTGGTGGTGAAAATCCTTAGCAGCTTAATAGGGAACTCCGAATACCCTAATCGGGCGGTGGTGGTGAAAATCCTTAAAATCCTTAGAGGCGCACCAGCGGTTCCATAGAGACGCACCCGCGTCACTACAATCTGGTCGTGGTCGCGGCTAGGGCTGGGACGCACAAGCGACTCCGGCTTTGTTGTGTCGTTGCTGCTGTTGCGTGATTGGAGGGATGGGACGCACAAGCTGGATGACCTGCTGCAGTTACAATCACAAACGACTCCAAGGAAGGCTAGCCACCAGGCTAGATCCGTATCAATATAAGGATAATTATGAACTAGGATAAATTAAAGTTAACAAATCGGAGTCAAAAGAAAAAGGATAAGGTGACGGAAAAAGTTCTGAACCGGTCGACTTCCGGTTTGTCTCGGAAATAACAGGAAGTAAAATATCCGGTTATTACACCTAAAGTAAATTATTACATTATTGGACCCTAATTTTTTTTTGTAATTTATGACCCAACTCCAATACAAATTAACTATGTTGCCTTTGATGGTTTAAATCAGATTGATGGCTAATTTCGAATTGTGGTTTTACAATCAACTTTACATTTTGGATATTGTTCCTGGAAATAAGTTTTAACTAGTTTAACCTCGGTTTTTGAAAGCAGAGTTTTTATTGGAATATCTTTATGCGCTAATACTTCCTTTCAAAATTAGCGTATAAGCTAATTTTGCTTAGCTTTGTTCTTAGGTCCGGAAGCGCCCCAATAAAGGCCATTGAACCCGTTCTCGACGTCCGTAGATCATCTTTCACCTTGGACCGTGTGTGAGTACCTTCTCCCTCGTTACTTATGTTAATGGTAGTATATCATGATAGGTGATTTTAGCATAAGGCAAATGCCATGTAGTGGCTTCGATCCATAGGTATTAGTAGTTGGATTTTGAACTTGTTGAATTATCTTCTTTACGATCTTAGGATGATCTTCGAGATTAGAGATTGGACCTAGCATGCTAGAGTTAGGACCTCATATATATGTTGGAGTCTAAAAGTCCAAGGACTTCAAGCTTTTTAATTAGTTATTGATAGTATGCCTCGTTTGCCCAGGCTTTGAGCGTTTTCGTGCAGGAAGTTAAGAGTGGTTTATTCGAGTAGGTATGTCTCCGGACTTACTTAGCTTGTATTTTTCGTATTAGCATTGGTGTGTGTTAGGTGGTGTGTGTGTAATTGTTTATTGTTTTTAAACAACTAAGCCGGTAATAGGACCACCGACTTTATATTATTTGGCCCAAGTGTATGATAACGGGTGATGACATCTAAGCATGTCCACGGGTCGGACCCGCCGGGTCGACGGGTCCGGGAATGGTGACCCGGACCCGGACTCGTGTAAAAGGCCAACCCACCGGGTTGGCGACCCGCCGGGTCACGAGTCAGACCCGGCGGGTCGGCGGGTTGGCCCTTTTGCTTTAAAACCCGATTTTTTTAAAAAAAAGAAGAAGAAAAGGCATGACCCGGCAGGTCGACCCCCCAACGGTTATTTTAGCCTTTGGATCCAATCTTTTTTTTTCAAAATTGACTGGTGGCGGGTTTACCCGCCGGGTAATGGGTAAGGATCACATCGACCCTTACCCGTACCCGTGACCCGCTGGGTCACGGTTAACTTGTGACCCGTGGACATGGTTAGTGACATCACTGCCTAGCTCTTGTGAGATCTATGGGGTTCTCGGCGACTAGCCCGTGTTGGTTAGACGGTCGGAGGCATCCGTACCATTCCATGCCGGTAAGTGGGGACCGAGGCGAGATTTGGGAGATTCTTGTGTCAAAAAGAAGTTGAATTAGAACGGGATATGACTTAATAATAATAAAGATAATAAACCGGATTTGTATGCTTTGGAGTATGATGTGTGTATGTGATGAATGATTGTGATTGTTCTTATCACCTTGTTTCTAATGCTTGGAATATGAGCTAACGGTTTTAAACCGTTGTGTAGATGGCCTGAAGGTTAGGGATACCTCCGAGTGAGGTGGAGGAGTGGACAGCCGAGGGTCGCCATACATTATAGGACGGGGGCGTTTTTGGGATCATTTTTATTATGTTTGGTTTTATGGTTTTGGATGTATGGATTCGGATTTATGTTTTGGAGTTGTGTCCTTTTGAGGACTCGACTGAGTTTCCACCTTGTATCTTTACTTTTCAGTTTCTCACATACATTATAAATGATTTGAATTTTTAACTTTATTTGTGCCGTGTTGCAAAGGTCTGGTGAAGTTATTGTCAGGCTAATTGTCGGGACCCATTGTGAGTTCCACCCATAGCATTCCGATATCCTGCGGATTCATGGAGTTACAAAAGTGGTATCAGAGCCCTAGGTTAACAACAATGGCACTCGCAACCTTCTAAAGGCCGAATGAGAAATAAATAGAACCCCCACGAGTTTTGACTTTTTCGTTTTCAAAATTCATATGCATGAGTCGGGATTGAGTTAGAATGTATGGCTCCACCACTCCTCACGCAAATCTCGGTCACATAGATTCCTTGATTTGATGGATTTATATATATATATTATTACATAGTTATATATGTATATGTACGGCCTTAGGATGTTTTTGGACTTGTATGTATCTAGTTATGTATACGACCTTAGGGTGATTGGGCTTATAGGCCTTGGTTGTATATTTGGATTTTGGTTATCATCATGCTTTTGTGAGTTATCATCATATTAAGTTCATAAGTATTACATATGTATTTATATAAATATACGTCATACGCTATCAAATGACACGTACGAGAGCCACCGCTTAGGTAGGACCCGCAACGGGTAGACCCCCTCTTCCTCCTACCGCCCCGAGACGGGGACGAGTAAGGAGACCTCCATGCACGAGAGGTCAGGCATGTATCCCCATTGCGGACCCACCAGTTGTGGATCCGCCAACAACTGAGATTCTTGTAGAGGACGTGGTAGAGAGCGTCATTCCCGAGGTTAGAGATTATCAGTTGTGAGGTCTAGGGCGCATAGTTCCCCATCTGATAGGACCAAGGGACCATCTATAGAAGCTACCATATTTGCAGACTACGTACGACGAGGTGAGGAGGCATTCAGGAAAGGAGTAACACCTCCCCCACCACCGGCACCTGCACCTGCGAGATCAGCTGAGGTCTCACAGAGAGTTACTCCGACTAGGGCCGCACCAGATGTAGTCGCACCAGTAGTAGTTGCACCCGAGACAGTTAATGATGTTGTTAGGCCGAGAGACGAGCTGAGGTCTCCGAGACCTGATTCATGGTTGAAGGATTTATTTAACAACATGTACCCTACTTCGACTGGAAGGTAGGTTTAGAGGTTGAGCACTAGATTGGGCACGTGGAGTCTGCACTAGAGGCAATCCGTTGCCTAGAGGAGAGACAGATGGAGATAGTGTAGACGTTATTCCGAGAGCAGGCCCAATATTTGTGGAGGACGGTTAGAGGAGGTGTGACTAGGATGGATCCACTACTGAGTCTCGTTAGAGAGACATTTTGCCCGGATTCACTACGGAGAGATAGAGTCCAAGATTTCTTAGAGGCAAGATTTGAGGACGTCCGAGTCATTGAGGTGATTAGAGATTTTTGGGCGAGTTAGCTTTGCTGGGACCCGCTGCACCTCCAGCGGACCAACATGTCTACCTCTTTTCTAGGAGACTGAGGGAGTCCACCTGTGCTTACCTTGCGGGATTCGTTGTGCCTCACTAACAAGGACCGAGCTTTGGCCTATGAGAGAGAACGCCCAAGGTCAAGGTAGATGGCACAGTCCGGCGGGCCAGACAAGAGACAGAGGACTTTACCAGCAGGTTTAGGGGCAGGAGCCTCAGGACAGGGACGTAACCACACTCAGAGACGTTTGGGGCCTCAACAATCGATGTAGGCATCAATTCGGGGACCACAGTGCCACGGTTGTGGAGGATATGGGCACCTAAAGAGTACTTGTAGGAAGCCACCTGTGGCGTGTTTTACTTGTGGTCAGAAGGGTCACCGAGCAGCTTTTTGCCGTCAGGGCAAGTCCCAATCACAGTAGGGTTCTTCACCTGCTGGTGTAGCAGGCGGCAGCCAGAGGCCATCACTATTTTGGTCTCCAGGTTTTCAACAGAGGGGTCAGGGTCAGACTCGTACGCAGGGATCAACTCAGGGACAAGGCTGAGGTAGAGGTCGTGGTGGGGATAACTAGGAGACCAGAGGCACTCAAGCAAGGGTGTTTGAGTTGAGGAGTGCGATTGATCCAACAGTGCCAACAGCTACAGGTACTATTCAGATTCATGGCTTTCCGGTTTGAGTTTTATTTGATACGGGTGCCACACACTCTTTTGTATTTGATGATTGTGTAGCTAGGTTGTCCTTAGTTATAGTAGAGTGCACACCTTTTGTTTTGGGGTTATCCGATGGGGGTAGGGTTAGTGGTACCCGAGAGGTACACAGCTGTCCCATACGTTTGGGAAACCGTGATTGGTTAGGCGATTTCTATGTCATGCATTTAGTGCATGAAATATTCATCCTTGGGATGGATTGGATGGACTACCATCGAGCCGTGTTGGACATCAGCCGGAGGACCGTGAGGGTCACTACAGAGACGGGACATGAGGTGATTTTTCGAGGTTGGGACCTATGAAAGACCGGTACAGTCATTAGCACGGTTCGAGCTGCGAGATTTATCGGGCTGGGATGTGAGGCCTTCTGGTTCTATGCCATGAATGAGGAGACGGGACGATCACTGGAGGAGATTCCCGTAGCATGTAAGTTTGAGGATGTTTTCGGGAATCCACCCGGATTACCACCATAGAGGAGCTTTGATTTTTCAATTGAGTTGGAGCCCGGAACGAGGCCAATCTCCAAGGCCCCACACCGCATGGCGCCGATCGAGATGCTGGAGCTGAAGAAGCAGCTCGAGGAGTTATCCGAGAGGGGTTTCATACGCCTGAGCGTTTCCCCTTGGGGTTCACCGGTACTCTTCGTCAAGAAGAAGGACGGATCTTTGAGACTAGACATTGATTACCGGGAGTTGAACAAAGTCTCCATCAAGAAAAAGTACCCTATACCGCGCATTGATGGTTTGCTAGGCAAGTTGCTGGGAGCCTCCGTGTTTTCACGTCTTGATTTGAGATCGGGATATCACCAGCTGAGGGTGAGAGATGAGGACGTGCCGAAGACAGCATTCGGGACGAGATACGGCCATTATGAGCTTGTCGTGATGCCATTCGGGCACACGAATATACGCGCCGTCTTCATGGAGTTGATTAACGGCATATTCATCGACTTCTTGGACCAGTTTGTTGTAGTGTTTATTGATGACATCTTTGTATACTCTCGGAGTAGAAAGGAGCATGAGGGAGACATGAGGACGTTACTTCAAGTCTTTTAGGATAGAGAGCTTTATGCAAAGCTCTCTAAGTGCGAGTTTTGGATGTCCGAGGTGGCATTGCTAGGTCACAAAGTTTCCGCCGAGGGTGTCATGGTTGACCCGGCAATGATAGAGACCGTCTCCTCATGGCTGCCTCCTAGGACGGTCAATGAGGTGCGTAGTTTCTTGGGCTTAGCAGGATACTCCTTGTCAGCGCAACTTTGAGGAGCTGAAGAGGAGGTTGACCTCAGCTCCCGTGTTAGCCCAGCCTGAGGGCGTAGAGGATTTTGTAGTGTATAATGACGACACCAAGCTAGGCTTGGGGTGCATTTTGACGTAGAGGGGTAGGGTTATTGCATACGCTTCTCGGCAGCTGAAGTCGTACGAGGAGAATTATCCTACCCATGATCTTGAGCTAGCGGTACTGATTTATGCCCTCAAGATTTGGCGACACAACTTGTGTAACATTCTAAAATTTTATTCTGGATGGTTAGCAGGCTTCGACTTTTCCGCAGACGCGACTCAGTTTTCCCGTAGGCACGGGATGCTGAGTAACGAGTTTTTATTCCCTCCCGACCCCTTGGTCTCCCTCTTTTGGCTTGGACCCTTCGTTACTGAAGCCTAGGGGACAAGAGGTCAGCTGACCGCTTGTTTCCCACCCACCTTGTCAGCCAAAAGATTGTCTCGCTCTCTCTCTCGTTCACTTTTCATTTCACGCTCATCCACTTCTCCCCTTTTCTCTCTTCTCTCTCTTTCTCTTCTTCCATCTTGGAGCTCTTGCATGTGTGGACTGCATAAGAAAAAGATCAGATTTGTGTGGTAAGTTCTTCCCCTTCCTTCCTTCTGCATCCTTGGTTGTTTGCCTTCTTCTTCCCCTTTCCATCCATAGCAATGGATGAAGCTTTTGAGAAGTTTTTCCATAGATCCTTTGCATGTCCTTGTTCTTAGATCTATTAGGTCGTTGAGAGGAGCCTAAGATCAGAGGATAGTGTTTGGAGAAGACCCAACAAGAAGAGGAGGAGATTGGAGCCAAGGATCCATAGTCGAAGACAAAGAAGACGACGTTCTGCTACTTAAACCGCAGGGGCGGATCTTCACAAACGCGGAGGCGGATCCAGGCCACCGCAGGGGCGGCTCAGTGACCCGCTGGCGGCGGCTCCAGGACGCAGGAAGACGCAGGGGCGGTGCTAGGGTTCCGCTGTGGCGGTGACAGGGGCCACGCAGGGGGCGTCAGCTTGTTCCGCGGCTGCGTTTTCTTCAACAGTAGGTTCCCCTCTCCCTTCCTCTTCATTCCTTCCTTAGCTTTGTAAATGTATCATGATAGTATCATGCCTAGGATGGGCTAGAGTAGCTTGAGAATGCCACCTAGTGGTTGAGAACCTAGGAGCCCTTATGGCTCGATGTAGCTAATGGCTTTGAGTTGGTTGAGCATGTTGTACCTTCTAGCTAGTTTGCCCTTTCTAGGCTGAGGTTATGTTCATATGAGATTAGTAGGTTATTGAGCGATCTCCTCACGCGTTGAATGAGATGTGAGTGTTGCAGATTCTAGGATGCGGTCCTAGAATGAGAGTCAAACGATCTTGCGTTGATCGTTTGTGTGAGATACCTTAGACTTTTTAGTTGAGCGAGTTGTTGATTTATATATCCTCTTGTGAGTAGGTCGTGGGCTTCTTCCCAAGGGAAGCGAGAGTGTTGGGAGTTGAGAGTGAAGACGAGGTAAGTCTTCGGACTTACTTAGCTCGTATTCTTTGTATTAAATTCGATGCGTGCTTAGTGGTGTGTGTTTTAGTATTGTTATTTTATAACCACAAAACCAGAATTAGGACGACCTTTATATATATTGATATTTGGCCCAAGAGTATGATAACGGGCGGTGACAACATTGCCTAGTTCTTGTGGAGAGCTAGGGGGTTTTCGGTAACTAGCCCTGACGGGTAGACAACCAGATGCATTAGTGCCATTCCTTGAAGTTGAGTAGGAACCGAGGCGAGATCATGCGCTGATTCTCGTGTCACAAAATGAAAGATGAATTAGTAACGGGAAATGACGTAATAATAAAAAGATAATGAACCGGACTTATGTGTTGTGCCCATGTTGTGCTTTTGGATCATGTTGAGTGTTTTGTTTATTTATGTGTGTTTGTACCATCACCTTGTTTCTTATTCCTTGAATGTTAGCTAACGGTTTTGAACCGATTGTGTAGATGCCTTGTAGGTTAGGGATGCCGCCGAGTGAGGTAGAGGAGTGGACAACTGGGGTCTCCATACATTATAGGACGTGGACGTTTTTGGGGTTATGTCTTTTGTTAGTTTTCGGTTTAAGTTGTACTTTTCGGATTTTCTTTTTGGAGTTGTGATGCTTTGAGGACTCGGCTGAGTTTGCAAGTTGTACCTTTACTTTCGAATTGGTTGCATTGCATTAAAACGATTTCAATATTTGCCTTTATTTGTGCCATGTTGGAAAAATCCGGTGAAATTGTTGTCAGGCTAAGGGACGGGTCCCATTGTGAGGTCCCAACCCGTAGCGCCCCGAGTCCCGCGGAATCGGGGTGTTACAACTTATATGGGGCCACGTGCCAAATCTTCAAAGACCATAAGAGGCTGAAGTACATATTCACTCAGCGGGAGTTGAATAACCGCCAGAGGAGATGGTTAGAGCTGATTAAGGATTTGATTTGGAGATTTTGTACCATCGGGGAAAGGTGAACGTGGTCGCTGATGCTTTGAGTAGGAGGACTCCTCGAGATGAGGTTATAGCTCGGACGGTTCAGACTCAGTTGTAGAGGGTTCAATGGAGTTAGAGATGGATATCCGGATCCCGGATATGGCTTATCACTGATCCGAGTGAGAGGTATTACCTGACCTGACCGGAGAGATCCGACAGAAGTTGGAGGGATGTGCCAATTTGATGAGGATTCGGGATAGGATGGCCCGAGGAGAGGCGCCGCAGTTTATCACTAGAGCAAACGGGTTGTTGAGACGTCAAGGACGTATTTGTGTACCATCAGACCTAGAGTTGCGAGAGCGGATCTTGCAGGAGGCACATTCTACTCCTTACTCGGTGCATCCAGGCACGAGTAAGATGTACCAGGATATTAGGAGGTCATATTGGTGTGGCGGGCTTAAGCCCAAAGTGGAAGTGGGAGGACGTATCCATGGATTTCGTTACCGGTTTGAGACCTAGTAGGAGCTTTGATGCGATTTGGGTGGTAGTTGATTGGCTGACAAAGACCACACGTTTCATTCCTATTAGGGAAACTTGGCCGGTGAGTTGTTTGGCCGAGGATTTCACCCGACAGATTGTGAGATTACATGGAGTGACGAGGACCATCATCTTGGATAAGGACATGCGTTTTACCTCCAGAATTTGGCAGCAGGTACCCGCCGCCCTAGGTTCGTGACTTCATTTCACGACTTCTTACCATCCACAGACAAGCAGTCAGTATGAGCAGACTATTCAAACCTTGGAGGACATGTTGCGTGCATGTGTGCTATATTGGGGTCAAGTATGGCCCGACCACCTCCCGTTGGTGGAGCTTTCATATAATAACAGCTAACACGTGTCGATCGGGATGTCACCATATGAGGCATTGTATGGAAGAAGATGTCGTACTCCCTTATGTTGGGACGAGCCGGGGAGTTCTAGTGTTGTAGCTCCAGATCAGGTACAGAATGACATGGCTAGGGTGGCTTTGATCCGAGAGAGGATGTTGGTTGGGAAGAGCCGTCAAAGATCGTATGCGGATAGGAGGCGTAGACCCCTAGAGTTCATAGTAGGAGCTCAGATCTGGTTGAGGGTATCACCGACACGAGGGTTTTTGGCATTAAGGGGAAGTAAAGCCCCCGATATGTCTGTCCCTTCGAGATTTTGGAGAGAGTTGGAAATGCGGCATACAGGTTAGCGTTACCACTGAGGTTGGAGGGTAGTCACCCGGTGTTTCATGTATCTCAGGTGAGAGAGTACATACATAATAGCATGTTTTAATTAGGTTTTAGATCATGTTTGTAGGATTAGTTTTAGCATATATTGACACGAGTTTGTATGATTTGTTACTAGTTTTCGTTACATTTCTAGTATGGAGGTCTACGCTCATTTTATCTTTGTTCTCAGGAGGATTGTTGGTGTTTTGGCGCATAATGGAGACGTTAGGATTGATACTTGAAGACTTTGAAGTTGGGGAGATCTTGTCAAAGTTGATCATGTAGAACCATACAATCTGCTCGTGCAAAGGAAGCGCTGAAAGCGCACGTTCTACGCTTTCAAGAAAGAATGTCCTAAAGCCACCGCCGGGTTGCACGATCCCGCAGTCCCAGTGCACGAGCGTGAAACATCCATTTAATGCACGTTTTTAAGAGACTTTTAACTGTTTGGCTGTTTAAAATCCTCTCTATTAAGCCATTTTGGGGGTTATAAAGTGGATATTTAGCGTAGCTTTAGGGGACTATTTGAACTATTGAAATTAAGAGATTTTTGGAGAGAAAAGAAGATTTGAGAAAAGGATTTTGGAGTTCTACCATTCTTCATCTTCTTCCTCGTTGAACCTTGTAAGTGATGATTTTTATTGTTAATTTCAATTCTTATATGATGTCCAGCTAATTCTCTATGTTCTAGGTTTGGAGTGGATCAAACTATGTTGAGATAGACTAGGTTCTTATAATTTCTTGAATATATGTTCCGTGGCTGCGTTTTCTTCAACAATAGGTTTCCCTCTCCCTTCCTCTTCGTTCCTTCCTTAGCTTTGTAGTTGTATCATGATAGTATCATGCCTAGGATGGCCTAGAGTAGCTTGAGAATGCCACCTAGTTGTTGAGAACCTAGGAGCCCTTATGGCTCCATGTAGCTAATGGCTTTGAGTTGGTTGAGCATGTTGTACCTTCTAGGCTAATTTGCCCTTTCTAGGTTGAGGATATGTTCATATGAGAGTAGTAGGTTGTTGAGCAATCTCATAACGCGTTGATTGAGATGTGAGTGTTATAGATTCTAGGATGCGGTCCTAGAATGAGAGTCAACGATCTTGAGTTGATCGTTTGTGTGAGATACCTTAGACTTTTGAGTTGAGCGAGTTGTTGATTTGTATATCCTCTTGTGAGCAGGTCGTGGGCTTCTTCCCAAGGGAAGCGAGAGTGTTAGGAGTTGAGAGTGAAGATGAGGTAAGTCTTCGGACTTACTTAGCTCGTATTCTTTGTATTAGATTCAATGCGTGCTTAGTGGTGTGTGTTTTAGTATTGTTAATTTACAACCACAAAACCGGAATTAGGACGACCTTTATATAGATTGATATTTGGCCAAAGTGTATGATAACGAGCGGTGACAACATTGCCTGGTTCTTGCGGAGAGCTAGGGGGTTTTCGGTAACTAGCCCGGGAGGGTAGACGGCGAGATGCATCAGTGCCATTCCTTGACGGTGAGTAGGAACCGAGGCGAGATCATGCGCTGATTCTCGTGTCACAAAATGAAAGATGAATTAGTAACGGGAAATGACGTAATAATAAAAAGATAATGAACTTGACTTATGTGTTGTGCCCATGTTGTGCTTTTGGATCATGTTGAGTGTTTTGTTTATTTATGTGTGTTTGTGCCATCACCTTGTTTCTAATGCCTTGAATGTTAGCTAACGGTTTTAAACCGATTGTGTAGATGCCTTGCAGGTTAGGGATGCCGCAGAGTGAGGTAGAGGAGTGGACAGCCGCGGTCTCCGTACATTATAGGACGGGGACGTTTTTGGAGTTATGTCTTTAGTTAGTTTTCGGTTTAAGTTCTACGTTTCGGATTTTCTTTTTGAAGTTGTGATGTTTTGAGGACTCGGCTGAGTTTCCAAGTTCTACCTTTACTTTCGAATTGGTTGCATTGCATTAAACGATTTCAAATTTTGCCTTTATTTGTGCCATGTTGGAAAAATCCGGTGAAATTGTTGTCAGGCTAAGGGTCGGGCCCATTGTGAGGTCCCAACACGTAGCGCCCGGAGTCCCTATGAATCGGGGTGTTACAACTTATATGGGCCACGTGCCAAATATTCAGAGACAATAAGAGTCTAAAGTACATATTCACTCAGCGGGAGTTGAATAACCGCCAGATGAGATGGTTAGAGCTGATTAAGGATTTGATTTGGAGATTTTGTACCATCCGGAAAAGGCGCACGTGGTCGCTAATGCTTTGAGTAGGAGGACTCCTCGAGAGGAGGTTATAGATCGGACGTTTCAGACTCAGTTGCAGAGGGATTCGATGGAATTAGAGATGGATATCCGGTTCCCGGATATGGATTATCACTGGTCCGAGTGAGAGGTATTACTTGACCTGGCCGGAGAGATCCGATAGAAGCTGGAGGGATGTGCCGATTTGATGAGGATTCAGGATAGGATGGCCCGAGGAGAGGCGCCGCAGTTTATCATAGCAGCAGACGGGTTGTTGAGACGTCAAGGACGTATTTGTGTACCATCAGACCTAGAGTTGCGAGAGCGGATCTTGCAGGAGGC
The DNA here is from genome assembly GCA_033239045.1 of Fagopyrum esculentum. Classification (NCBI taxonomy): domain Eukaryota; kingdom Viridiplantae; phylum Streptophyta; class Magnoliopsida; order Caryophyllales; family Polygonaceae; genus Fagopyrum; species Fagopyrum esculentum. The sequence continues at coordinate 74,075,666 of BSUD01000007.1, read as the reverse complement.
TCATTCTACTCCTTACTCGGTGCATCCAGGCACGAGTAAGATGTACCAGGATATCAAGAGGTCATATTGGTGTGGCGGGCTTAAGCCCGAAGTGGAAGTGGGAGGACGTATTCATGGATTTCGTTACCGGTTTGAGACCGAGTATGAGCTTTGATGCGATTTGGGTGGTAGTTGATTGGCTGACGAAGACCGCACGTTTCATTCCTATTAGGGAAACTTGGCCGGTGAGTTGTTTGGCCAAGGATTTCACCCGACAGATTGTGAGATTTCATGGAGTACCGAGGACCGTCATCTTGGATAAGGACAAGCGTTTTACCTCCAAAATCTTGCAGCAGGTACACGCCGCCCTAGGTTCGAGTCTTTCTTTCACGACCTCTTACCATCCACAGACAGGCAGTCAGTATGAGCAGACTATCCAAACCTTGGAGGACATCTTGCTTGCATGTGTGCTAGATTGGGGTCAGGTATGGCCCCACCACCTCCCGTTGGTGGAGTTTTCATATAATGACAGCTGGCACGTGTCGATCGGGATGTAACCATATGAGGCATTGTATGGAAGGAGATGTCGTACTCCCTTATGTTGGGACGAGCCGGGGAGTTCTAGTGTTGTAGCTCCAGATCAAGTACAAAATGACATGGCTAGGGTGGCTTTGATCCGAGAGAGGATGTTGTTTGGGAAGAGCCATCAAAGATCGTATGCGGATAGGAGACGTAGGCCCCTAGAGTTCATAGTAGGAGCTCAGATCTGGTTGAGGGTATCACCGACACGGGATGTCAAGGGATTTTGCATTAAGGGGAAGTTAAGCCCCCGATATGTCCGTCCTTTTGAGATTTTGGAGATAGTCGGAAATGTGGCATACAGGTTAGCGTTACCACCGAGGTTGGAGGATAGTCACCCGGTGTTTCATGTATCTCAGGTGAGAGAGTACATACATGATAGTTGTAACACCCCAAATTCTGAGAACTCGGGGAGCTACTGGTTAGGACCTCACAATGGGTCCCGACCTTAGTTTGACAATAATTTAACTTGGATCTTACAACAAGGCACAAAAGTATTTAAAACATTTGAAAACTTTAAACAATATATACATGAAGAATATGTATCAGCCTTACAAAGCAAAGGTACCAAAACGACATATATGAAGAACATAAGACATTCCCGTCCCCAACTAAATGAGTACGTGGACCCGGCCGACCATTCCCTCCGGATCTCTCTACAACTGTTTTAACCTGCAAGACATCTACAAGCGGTATAAAACCGTTAGCTAACATTCTATGCATAAGTATAAAGGTAAAAGCACAAACACACAACATACACAATCAACATGCAACACTCAATCCTTTTATTATCTTTAATTAGGTGATAGGTTATTACTAATGATACTTATTTTGTGACACGAGGGATTCCCAAACCTCGCCCCTGTCCCCGTTTACCAACGCGGAATGGTACTAATGCATTTGACCGTCTACCGGACTGGGCTGGTCGAAGGGAACATCCTAGACTCTCGCAAGAGCTAGGCAGATGATGTCACGACCCGTTATCATACACTTGGGTCAATTACGTAAATAATAAAGTCGGCCTAATCCGGTTTCGTTGTTTATCATAACTAACAAACACCACTCATACACATTACACTCATACAAGACACCAGCTAAGTAAGTCCGTGGACTTACCTGAATCAGATCTCGACTCTCTTAATCACAACTCAATATGTAACTGTATAACTCGGCTGCCTGTCAAAGGAGGCAAGTTTGTCTGCACACTTTCTTGGTAATTAGAAGTCTAAGACTTCTAAGGTAGTAGGTCCTATTAGAACAAAATTTAATACAGTACCAATTTATGGTAAAATGACTATTTTACCCTTGGTCCCGAAATTTCCAAAAACTCGGAATATGTACTTAAATTATAATTTGAGGCTAACTAACCCTATTCTACTCCCTAGGATGATTTTAGGTAACAACTAGAAAAACTACCCATTTTCTATTTCCCGAAAAGTGACTAAAGTCCAACTACAGCTTCAAATATAGAATTCGAATAATCTTATAAAAATTCCGAAATAATTCCCTAGATCATCTATGATATCCCATCTACTCGTAGGAGAAAGAATTTCTTAAAACTGTTAAAACATCGCTTATACAAAAATTTTTAAAGTTGGATACAACACTTAACAAACAGCACACTGTCTTAACTTTGAAAAATCATAACTCCTAAACTACTCGCTGGATTTATCCCAAATTTTGATATGTTCTACTATAAAATCTTATCTCTAATATATCCAAAATTCAGACGCAAAGAAGATCAAAATCCTATTTAAAACTATCTCACAAAACCGAATTTCAGCACAACAGAAAAACTGCTTACGACTCAATTTTGGAAAAATCATAAATCTCAAACCACTAGCTGGATGCCTCTCAAATTTTAATATGTTCTTCAAAAATTTGTCAAATATATCATATCCAAAATTCAAGCCCAACGGAGATCAAGAGCTTATTCAAAACCATCTCACAAAACAGCATCACTTGCTGTTTTCCCCAACACTCAGCACATATATACAAAACACAATAACTCTCAAACCGTAACTCCGATTCTTCCCAAATTTTAGTATGTTATACTATACAATATCGAATAAAACATATCCGGAAATCAACCAGAAAGGAAGAGTCTAGCATACCCAAAAATGGACCCGAAGTTGACTGCTCCACACTTCCGAAAATTCTGGAAAACGCAAGAATTTGTACAACTCTCCTACGGTTGTTCTGAGTAGGTTTAACAGACGAAACAGGTACACGTTAGGCAAGGAAAAGGTGGACTGAAGTGTAGTGTAGCAAGGGTTGAATGAAATTCACTTACACTACTCCGGCTTCTGGCGAGGCTTTGCAGCGAGCAACTCCAAAAGAGATAGACGACTAGCAGTTGTAAGTTCTCTCCTCTACTGGCTCCTTTCCTTGCAATTTCTTGTGGTTGGAATGTTTCTGAATGTGTACAGAAGCCAGCTAGATGCAGCGTGAATGTGGAGCGTGAATGTGGATTGGGAAATGGGACAATGGCGTTGCAACTATCGTCCCTTCTGGCGTGAAAAAATAGGGGCTGTTTCAGATGTTAATTTGCCTCATTTATGCTGCTATTACGTGATATAAGGATGGGGAAGAGCTGGCAATTAAAACGTGGGAGATAGGGTAACGTTGTGCTTCCTGGGCTGCGAAGTAAGGAGCAGGCTGATGGAGTTATGGGCTGCTGTAAGTCTCATTAGGCACCTGAGTGTATGGGTTGTTGAAGGTGTGATTACTGGGCAGCATAAATTCGGTGTGGGCTGGGGCAAGGCACGCAACGAGCTGGCTGGAGGGGGTTGTTAATGGGCTCGTAACCAGCCTCTCCTGGACTGTTGCAGGCTGGGCTCGAAGTCAAGCTGGGCTGAAATTAAGGTAAGAATAGTGGCTGAAACATGCAAGAAAGATGGGCTAAATTGCTTGTCAAAAATCTGTCAAAACCCGTCATGGCCTTGTCAGGCCCATGAGTGAGTTTGTCACAGATTTGTCGGGCTTTGTCATGGCCTCGTCCCAGCTTAGTCCTGAACTCGTCACAGCTTGTCATGATCTCGTCTCAGCTTAGTCATGACCTCGTCACAGCTTGTCATCGATAAGAATGAATTTTAATAACTAGGGTTTGATATAAATCTATCATTTTATGTGAATTAAATTCTACATAAAATAATATATAATTATAAGGATTAGAGTTTGATATAATTTTATCATTTTATGTGAATTAAATTCTACATAAAGTAATGGATATTTCTAAGGATTAGAGTTTGATATAATTTTATCATTTTATGTGAATTAACTTCTACATAAAATAATGAAATTTGTGAAGGAAGAGATACTAGATAGAATGGGAAACCGTCAACGGTGGAATTAGACGGAATGAAAATTCCGGATATTACATCAGTACCCCCTTAAAATAAGTTTCGTCCCGAAACTTAGGACAAGGTACTTAATTAAACGACTTCCATAAATAAACTGATATATCCTAGTCTCACTAAAATGAAATTTCCTTTTCTAAACTTCTCTAACCTTATCAAAGCGTAACGAAAAAAAATGGTCGTTACATCAGATCCCCCTCAAAATAAGTTTCGTCCCGAAACTTAGGGTAAGACAATCCTGATCGGCCTTTAAGGCACCAACTGGGTGTGTTTGATCACTATGCAAAAGTCTCGTCGTTTCCACATCTAATTATCCCGCACATCAAGGTTACCAAAAGAACACATCACTGACTAACACTCAATCATGAAATAAACAAGTAGTCAAACAATATCACACATACAAGGTCAAGCCCTAACTCGTCACTCCCGAGGTTACAACTATCACTACATGGGTCTTTGAAAGGTTAAGTCTCTTACTATCTCTAATCTTAGGTAGCCTTATCGGATTTCATAAAACCACTAAATCTTAAATCTTTTCAGGTACTTAGATCACAAGCGTATGTAACCACGTTCTACAGTGGTTACCGGATATCTCACCGGTATCATCCGGCTCAACTGTTTGATCCTCTAATATGATAACCTAACCCGTGTCTGGTAGGTATCTCCCCCCTGAAATTCACAAACTCAGTTCCGAAACTTAGTCTCCGTGGAAAACTGAAGCTACCCTCTCCAATAGGGTGAGGAAAACGAGTCCATCAGTCACTTTTAAACCGCTTTAAAACTTCCAATGGTTTTCCTTACACAAATCACTTCTAGATCCTTTGATGACCCTACGGAAAAAAATGATCTATTCAACTTTCTTCCCTCTGTTATGACCACTTGCTTCCGGCCTTCTGAAAAGGTTCTGACTACTCAATAATTGTTAACATACCATCAGCAATGCACTCTTTTCTCCACCATGGTTATCAGACCGATAATATCCCTCTGACACAAAAGCAGCTCGGATCCGTTCCGACATAACATTACACAAAAAAAATCTACTCCGAAATTATGCTTTCTTTAAGCACGGTTACTAGGTTGCAAGTATGCTCCCGTCGCTTCTCTTTCTTATGTATCTTCGACTCAGGATGGTAGTTACTCACTTTGAGCTTTCTAGTGCAGTCCATGCACAATACTTTTATTACATCCTTAATTCTTTCCTAATCCATCTAGAAAACTTAGTCTAGAGTATTCCATTAGTATGGAAGTCCAAAACTACTTGTCTAGCAACATGTAGCAAAGCCATCACTCTTCACTCGGATCCCTAATAGGGTACCAGTCTCCTTCTATTACCTCTACATGCCCATAAGTTTCCGTACAACATTTCCAGTCACTCACATAACCTATCTTACGTTTCTTCCAACTAGAATGCATTTCCCCAACTATCGCCAGCTTAAACTCGACACGACATCCATCAGTACCCTTGAGCTTCTTGTTTGTGGGTTATGACCCACCACACTTCCGCTGCGCTACTCTGCTTCTCCTGTTGTCACTTATTAATCCTAAGGACCTTTTCTGTAAGTACAAAATGATTGACCTCAAAACTCTTTCTCCCAATTACACCATGAGTCGTATACGGATGAAGTACCAAGTACCTTCTTTACTTGCCTTAAGAAAATAAAACAACGATTGAAAAGCAACTTCTTCCGCTTACTTTCATAATTCTTCTACCACGGATCCAAACTCTCTGAATTGACCGGAGTTTGATCTTAACTAGCCAAGAGGTAACCCTTAAAACGTTTCTCTTTATACCTTTAATTCATCCAAGAAGGTTGTAGTTGCCTACTTGAGGGAATCCTCTAAGGCGTCGGTAAGCTACTCCATAGATCCACAGTCACAAATATCTCTTCTTTACGGCACATAACTCGTCAATACCCAACAATACTTGCACGTTCTTGGTTGACATCGGTCAGTCTATAATTGACTTATCTCAATCTCATATCTCTACTGGTATTAAACTTTTGGTGCACATCACCTACTAGATTAATACTTTTATCCTTCTTTTGTTTGTCTTATCTTTCACTCTTCTTCTTCCCTTGGGACCACTTTCTTTCTCAAGTCTCACTGTGCCATTCGACTGACGTTAAAAGTTGTTCCTAACACTCCACGATAGATGGTAAGCGTCTTGTAGTTCCGATGACCTTTAACTACCTCCCAATTGTAATCCCTTTACAGGGACCGTCTATGTTGATGACCTATGTTCTGTTATAAATGGGGTTACCTCAGACTCTTTAGTCCACCACACAATTCTCACAAGCACAGGTTCCTTAATCGGCATTGTTTGTAATATTTCCTTCTAATTCTCTATTGACTATGTTACCGGCTTCGATCCTTTCGATACTGGCGTTGTGATTCTTCTTAGAATTCTTATCTTGAAAGAAGACAAAACGTCTCCCGGCTTGTGAAGTCTATCTTTCGCTCTTACATTAAGTTGTAAGTCTCCAGTCCATGTTAATTGTGATCTGTCAAAATTTCCTAAGCTAGTAGGTAAACAGTTGCTCACAACAATCCTTTTATACTTCTTTAGTTCGTTCTACCTCCCACCGTTCCGCTTCTTATAGGTTAACTCCATTTCTCTAGTCCGATTGTGTCATTCATCTGGCATAAATAGTCGTTTCAAGTTTTCACGATAGCTTGCAAGTGTCTTTGAAATTCTTATGGCCGTAATGATCATCCTCTTGCAGTTCCTTTTGCATGAACCATCTGTGTTGATGGCTTAGGTCCCGTGATAATTCGGGTTACCCTGGACTCTCGAGTCTAGAATGGCCGTTCTCCCATACAGATTTCTCCACTAGAGTTAGTTGTAATATCGCCTTCATGAAACTTCGTTGACCCTGCTACAGGCTTCCATTCTTTAGATATTGGCGTCGCGATTTCTTTCAAACTACTTATATCTTTGAGGAGGTCAAACCTCCCCACGCTTGTGGGGTCTGACTTTTCGCTTTTACACTCAATTGTAGGCCTTTATTCCGTGCACCTTAGATTCTCGCACCCGGATTGACACTTTGTCTCTTCTGGTTTCTCATGCCCATAATGGTCTATGGGGCATCCGCCTCGATGGTAATGTCCTTGATTCCGCAATCTTGGTTGTACTCAATTCTACTTGTCTCGTTCCAATATTATTATCTCTACTCCGCACTATTGTAGTCTCTTGTATGGTTCCTATAATTCATCTCTCGGCTTCATACAACCAAGTCCCTTGTATGACCTTCTATTTCTTCTATATGAGTTGACTCAGGAATTTCTTCCTCATCCGATTGTGCTTGTGGTAACAATTATCTTCACAACTTTACTTCCTTGCTCACTTGTTGTTTGGATACTTTTTAAGGATCACCAAGCAGCCTACCCGAGTATAATTCTCAATTCAGGGTTCGATTTCATTGCCTCGTGTTGAAAACTCTTCAAGTCCGCTACCGATTTATAATGAGACGATAATCGCTTCATTATATCACAACTAAAGGATACAAAATATCATTTAGGATACTAACATGCTATACATATACATATATATAATCATACATTAGAACATATCGATATAAGTCTATATACTAACTAACACACCTATCATTCTAAGTTGCAGAGATCCACGGAGAGCGATGGTAGTCCGACGTACTACTAACCCACAACCCGACTATGCTCGTGTAAAAACATAAATCCGTTTTGAAATTTTTAGACCCCTTTCGGGTTCTAGTTATTTTATACAATCAGTCTTTCAGAAGATTTCAAGTGCCATTGTTGCCAACCCAGAGCTCTGATACCACATTGTAACACCCCAAATTCTGAGAACTCGGGGAGCTACTGGTTAGGACCTCACAATGGGTCCCGACCTTAGTTTGCAACAATTTAACTTGGATCTTATAACAAGGCACAAAAGTATTTAAAACATTTGAAAACTTTAAACAATATATACATGAAGAATATGTATCAGCCTTACAAAGCAAAGGTACCAAAACGACATATATGAAGAACATAAGACATTCTCGTCCCCAACTAAATGAGTACGTGGACCCGGCTGACCATTCCCTCCGGATCTCTCTACAACTTTTTTAACCTGCAAGACATCTACAAGCGGTATAAAACCGTTAGCTAACATTTTATGCATAAGTATAAAGGTAAAAGCACAAACACACAACATACACAATCAACATGCAACACTCAATCCCTTTATTATCTTTAATTAGGTGATAGGTTATTACTAATGATACTTATTTTGGGACACGAGGGATTCCCAAACCTCACCCCTGTCCCCGTTTACCAACCCGGAATGGTACTAATGCATTTGACCGTCTACCGGACTGGGCTGGTCGCAGGGAACCTCCTAGACTCTCGCAAGAGCTAGGCAGATGATGTCACGACCCATTATCATACACTTGGGTCAATTACGTAAATAATAAAGTCGGCCTAATCCGGTTTCGTTGTTTATCATAACTAACAAACACCACTCATACACATTACACTGATACAAGAAGCCAGCTAAGTAAGTCCGTCGACTTACCTGAATCAGATCTCGACTCTCTTAATCACAACTCAATCTGTAACTGTATAACTCGGTTTCCTGTCAAAGGAGGCAAGTGTGTCAGCACACTTTCTTGGTAATTAGAAGTCTAAGACTTCTAAGGTAGTAGGTCCTATTAGAATAGAATTTAATACAATACCAATTTATGGTAAAATGACTATTTTACCCTTGGTCCCGAAATTTCCAAAAACTCGGAATATGTACTTAAATTATAATTTGAGGCTAACTAACCCTATTCTACTCCCTAGGATGATTTTAGGTAACAACTAGAAAAACTACCCATTTTCTATTTCCCGAAAAGTCACTAAAGTCCAACTACAGCTTCAAATATAAAATTCGAATAATCTTATAAAAATTCCGAAATAATTCCCTAGATCATCTATGATATCCCATCTACTCGTAGGAGAAAGAATTTCTTAAAACTGTTAAAACATCGCTTCTACAAAAATTTCTAAAGTTGGATACAACACTTAACAAACAACACACTGTCTTAACTTTGAAAAATCATAACTCCTAAACTACTCGCTGGATTTATCCCAAATTTTGATATGTTCTACTATAAAATCTTATCTCTAATATAACCAAAATTCAGACGCAAATGAGGTCAAAATCCTATTTAAAACTATCTCACAAAACCGAATTTCAGCACAACAGAAAAACTGCTTACGACTCAATTTTGGAAAAATCATAAATCCCAAACCACTCGCTGGATGCCTCTCAAATTTAAATATGTTCTACAAAAATATGTCAACTATATCATATCCAAAATTCAAGCCCAACGGAGATCAAGGGCTTATTCAAAACCATCTCACAAAACAGCATCACTTGCTGTTTTCCCCAACACTCAGCACATATATACAAAACACAATAACTCTCAAACCGTAACTCCGATTCTTCCCAAATTTTAGTATGTTATACTATACCATATCGACTAAAACATATCCGAAAATCAACCAGAAAGGAAGAGTCTAGCATACCCAAAAATGGACCCAAAGTTGACTGCTCCACACTTCCGAAAATTCTGGAAAACGCAAGAATTTGTACAGCTCTCCTACGGTTGTTCTGAGTAGGTTTAACAAACGAAAAGGGTACACGTTAGGCAAGGAAAAGGTGGACTGAAGTGTAGTGTAGCAAGGGTTGAATAAAATTCACTTACACTACTCCGGCTTCTGGCGAGGCTTTGTAGCGAGCAACCCCAAAAGAGATAGACGACTAGCTGTTGTAAGTTCTCTCCTCTGCTGGCTCCTTTCCTTGCAATTTCTTGTGGTTGGAATGTTGCTGAATGTGTGCAGAAGCCAGCTAGATGCAGCGTGAATGTGGAGCGTGAATGTGGACTGGGAAATGGGACAATGGCGTTGCAACTATCGTCCCTTCTGGCGTGAAAAAATAGGGGCTGTTTCAGATGTTAATTTGCCTCATTTATGTTGTTGTTACGTGATATAAGGAAGGGGAAGAGCTGGCAATTAAAACGTGGAAGATAGGGTAACGTTGTGCTTCCTGGGCTGCGAAGTAAGGAGCAGGCTGATGGAGTTCTGGGCTGCTGTAAGTCTCATTAGGCAGCTGAGTGTATGGGCTGCTGAAGGTGTGATTACTGGGCAGCATAAATTCGGTGTGGGCTGGGGCAAGGCAAGCAAACGAGCTGGCTGGAGGGGGCTGTTAATGGGCTCGTAACCAGCCTCTCCTGGACTGCTGCAGACTGGGCTCGAAGTCAAGCTGGGCTGAAATTAAGGTAAGAATAGTGGCTGAAACATGCAAGAAAGATGGGCTAAATTGCTTGTCAAAAATCTGTCAAAACTCGTCATGGCCTTGTTAGGCCCATGAATGAGTTTGTCACAGATTTGTCGGGCTTTGTCATGGCCTCGTCTCAGCTTAGTCTTGAACTCGTCACAGCTTGTCATGATCTCGTCTCAACTTAGTCATGACCTCGTCACATCTTGTCATCGATAAGAATGAATTATAATAACTAGGGTTTGATATAAATCTATCATTTTATGTGAATTAAATTCTACATAAAATAATAGATAATTATAAAGATTAGAGTTTGATATAGTTTTATCATTTTATGTGAATTAAATTCTACATAAAATAATGGATATTTCTAAGGATTAGAGTTTGATATAATTTTTTTTATTTTAATTAACTTCTACATAAAATAATGAAATTTGTGAAGGAAGAGATACTAGATAGAATGGGAAACCGTCAACAGTGGAATTAGACGGAATAAAAATTCCGGATATTAGAATAGCATATTTTTATTAGGTTTTAGATCATGTTTTTAGGATTAGTTTTAGCATATTTTGACACGAGTTTGTATGATTTGTTACTAGTTTTCGTTACATTTCTAGTATCGAGGTCTACGCTCATTTTGTCTTTGTTCTCAGGAGGATTGTTGGTGTTTTGGCGCATTATGGAGACGTTAGGATTGATCCTTGAAGACTTTTGTTACGCTAAGATTAGTAGCACAAAAAGCTTTAAATTTATAACTCGAACTAAATCCTAAACTACCTATCGAAACCCGCAGTGTACGGGTCGTTTGTAGTAGGGATAGTACTCCGAGGTCGAACACAAAGACTAAGGTGAAATTTATTTGGTTTGTGATTGAGTTTAGTGAAGACCTAGGCTGTAAGGGAAGAAAGAAATAAAGAAATGAAAATCTCAAATGTTTTTGTGTTGGTTTTTGGTGATCAAGCAAAGATCACAATTCATGCAAAGTAATAAATCAACTAAACAATGAATCAACACCAATAAACAAACTAAACAAGATATAGATCAAAGAAAGAAAAGACGGATTCTAGGGGTTGAAAGTTCCGGTTATGGCATAGTACTCAAGTTATCTTGTTCATTCCTTGGATTAACTATGTTGGGGTTAAGTGTTTCTAGATTGGGATCGATCACCGGGTAGGTCTCATGAACTACTAGTCCATTCCCTAGGTCTCATTACCGGGTAAGTCTCTAAGAACCTAAGGGACGGAATTCTACTCAAACCGGATTGTTATCTAAAGATCTAACTTATCCTCACCGGGTAAGTCTCAGAAGGGTTAGTCTTAAACTACCATCCAGCACACTTAATCCAATAGCGGCTTATTAGGCTCACCACTACCTAAGGTTTGTTATCTTTGGAATCTAAGAGTAAGGATTACCGGGTAAGTCTCTCCTAACACTTAGTTGCTAACACTAGGTCACCCTAGGATAGATTTAACTTGACAAACACTTAGGATTTCAACATTTTAACAATCTAAAACTAGATCCACCGAATTAGGGAAAATCACGGGTTGTTCTACCTAAACCACGGCCGTGGTTTGGCAAGATATGGCCGTGATTCCTAACAGAGGATACATTCAAACACACAAGTCATCCAAGGGTAAAACTAAGTTCATCCTATCATAGCCTTAGCCATAACCATCCTTTCCTTACCCTAGAACCACATCTATTTAGCCTACAACATTCATAATCGAAATCGAAACAAGCAAACACAAATCATATCATTCATTTGCAAGATAATGAAGAAAAGAGGTGAACAAGTGGACTAGAATCAAACCAAGCTGAAAATAGAAATTGGGTGACTTACAATCCTTCCAAAAGAAGGTTCAAGGTTCATACAACTCTAGAATTAGAATCCGGAATTCTTCACTACAAAAACTAGCAAGTGTGGCAATGGTGTGTGTGCTTCTTCTCCTCTTCAATGGAGCTCTTCCTCTTCCTTTTTGACACTTTCCTTCCTAGAAAAACTTCTTGTTGAGAGAATATTTTTTGTTAGAGGAAATGGATAATGGATGAGCTGCTCCAAGATTGCTCCCAACTGCCTCTCACAGCCCATGAAGGACCACTTTTATAACAAACTTGCATGAGCTGGCCATGAGAGTCGTGGCACAGTTGTCACAAGAATCTGGCAAAATCCACGGTTGATTCCACGGCCGTGGAGTGTCAGAGAACCGTGATTCTGTGCAGAAACTTCACCTTGGATCATTAAGTTGTGATTTGGTGCATGGCTAGTGTTGGCAAGGTTCCATGAGTCCTCCTTAGCCCTTAATTTGTGTCCTAATGAGTCCGAGGGTGTGTCATCTAGATGAACGATCCTCAAACGCATCGTTTTAGCTCCTAAATTTCCCGAAATACCTATAAAACACGCACAAGTCCGTGTAGACGTCTATCTCGACAAAATACATGAATTGAGTGCAAAACGTCTTGAACTAATGCTAGACCATGCATGAATGAGTGAGAAATCTATCTAAATGATTACCTAAAACTAAGTCATAAATCGTGTTATCAAATTACCCCATACTTAAGGTTTGCTCGTCCCCGAGCAAATGCTCAACTGTAAAATACGAGATAGCATGATTTATGTATGCAGAAAAATGGTAAAATCTTTTTGGGTTTGTGCTTCTACTATTGGATCACCTTCATAGTCATGTTCAATGGCAATTGGACAAGCAATTATGTATCAAACAAATAAAGGCATGGAAAGACAATTTTACTTAACTCAAAAGCATGCATGAGATGTAAGGATGAAGAAGTCAAGAAGATCAAGAGTATATCCAATCTAGATTACTAAGTCTTACAAACATGCAAGTAGGTCATAAGGTTTTGTGACATAAAAGGCCAAGAAACGTTGTGATTGGGTGGGGAATTCTCTAGGTTATGTGATGCTAATCCGGGAATGGAACTAACTCCACATCCTTGTCCTCGATCAACTCCCCTCAAGTGTATATTCTTCCCTATCTTGCTTTCTTTTCTTTTTCTTTGACTTATTTTTGAGACCATGGCATTGGTGTACAATAGCCGAAACCTCGGTGATTAGCCATCCTCGGGCTTTTTCTATTTTTTCGAGGTGCATCCACACCGGGCACACATACCAAAGCTCGTTAGGGCTATTAGTTCACTTGACTTTGGCAAGGCCCCAACACCCAATTATGTGAAGTGTACCGAGTTACTTGTCATTTGAACCAACGCCCCCAAACCTATATTGTTGGCTACACTTCCACAATAATTTCAGCATTTTCATTCATGACATTCTTTTCATCAACAACTTTACTCCACACTTTCTTTTCACACACTTCAACACACTAGCATGCTCCTATTCCCGGATGGGTTAAAAAAGGTCAATTTTATATCAATTGAGGTGCTCAAGCAATCATGATCAAGATGAGAAGTAGAGAAAGATGAAATGCCTCATTCATTCCTAGATGGTATGCAAGAACTATCATGTAATTTCGACTTTCAATACTTAATCCATTCTAGGCAACATCATGATCACAAATCATTCATAGAATTTAAGAGAAGTAGTTCAAGTCCACATATGCATTTATCAATTCAACACATAAGGCCATCCATAGCCAATTCACAAGACAAGATTCATCATTAGGATCATATCCAAGCCTAGAGAGCACAAATTTTTTTTAAATTTTCTGATTTTTATGGGATTTTCGATTTAAGTATGTACAATGCAAGACATGTGAAGATTTTAAACTATCCTAGATGCTCATCATGCAAAGGATCATGCAAACCCCACCCCATACTTAGAAACACATTGTCCCCAATGTGCAAATGAAGTAAAGAGAGTGAAAGAGGTTCTCACAATGTAAAAGTGTTTTGCTATGGTATTTTGGGATTTCTCAAGTGAATTGATGTTGGATGATCCTATCAACCATGGTAGAGAGCTCTAAGCATCCATCAAGGCTTCGGGACCCGCGCTAGGCACCGCTAGCCGTCCAAGTTCCGCGTCCGCTCCACCCATAATTGGTCAGGGGTTCATCATCATCATTCACATGCCAAGAAAGGCTTCCAATGCTACTAATGTTCTAGCACACATACGAAGTAGACAAAACACACACAAAGATAGAGAAATCTAAAAACAAAAACAAAACAAAAAGGAAAAACGTTACCAATGGGTTGCCTCCCACCAAGTGCTTCTTTAAGGTCATTAGCTTGACCAAACTCGGGAGTGTCTATTCAAGGTGAAGCGGGGCAATCATGTCTACCGGGGCTCCCGGAATATACTTCTTCAAGCGATGCCCATTCACTTTAAAATTCCCACAATGCTCCCCTCCTATCTCAATAGCTCCATGGGGAAAGATCTTCTTCACCACATATGGCCCGGTCCATCTTGATTTGAGCTTTCCGGGAAAGAGCCTTAGCCTTGAGTTGAAGAGAAGGACAAGATCTCCTTCACTCAACTCCTTGGGGATGATTCTCTTGTCATGCCATCTTTTGGTTCTCTCCTTGTAGATCCGGGCATTCTCATAGGCTTCCAACCGGATCTCCTACAGGGCGTTTATATCAAGCAACCTCTTCTCTCCCGCCTCCTTGAGGTCAAAATTTAGCCACTTAATGGCCCAATAAGCTCTATCCTCCATTTCCACCGGAAGATGGCAAGACTTGCCATAGACTAACTTGTAAGGATTGGTTCCAATTGGTGTCTTGAAGGCGGTTCTATATGCCCACAATGCGTCATTGAGCTTCATAGCCCAATCCTTTCTAGTTCTAGACACCGTCTTCTCAAGGATGGCCTTTATCTCTCGGTTGGAGATCTCCACTTGGCCACTAGTTTGGGGATGGTAAGGTGTTGCCACCTTGTGAGTCACCCCATACTTGACCAAAAGCGCCCCAAAATTCCTATTTGTGAAGTGCTTTCCTCCATCACTAATGATCACCCTTGGTGTTCCAAACCTAGGGAAGATCACTCGGTTGAAGAACCGCACCACCACCTTGGCATCATTTGTAGGAGAGGCGATTGCCTCCACCCATCTTGACACATAGTCCACCGCCAATAGGATATAGAGATTGCCACATGAAGAAGGGAATGGTCCCATGAAGTCCACACCCCACACATCAAAAATCTCCACTTCTTGAATGTTGTTCAAGGGCATCTCATTCCTCCTTGAGATGTTGCCCGTCCTTTGGCAAGCATCACACGCCGCTACAAAACCTTGCACATCTCTAAACAAGTTAGGCCAATAAAAACCGGATTGCAATACCTTTGCACACGTCTTGTGTGAGCTAGCATGGCCTCCACATGGTAAGAAGTGACAATGCCGGATCACACTCTCCACTTCATCTTCCGGTATGCATCTTCTAAACATCCCATCCGGCCCTCTCTTGAATAGAAGTGGTTCACTCCAATAGTAGTGCCTCACATCGTTGAAGAACTTCTTCCTCTGTGCATATGTTAATCCGGGAGGCACTTCCTCACATACTAAGTAGTTCACGATGTCGGCATACCATGGCATATTTCCTCTAGACACTTGGAACAAGTATTCCTCCACCATTTGCAATTGCTCATCCCGGAATGAGTCATCTATCGGGATGTTGTCTTTTTCAAGCTCCAATGGTGGGAGTCTACTAAGGTGATCCGCCGCGGAGTTCTCGGATCCCTTCTTGTCCCGTATTTCTAAATCAAACTCTTGAAAAAGAAGGATCCACCGAATCAACCTTGGTTTGGCATCCTTCTTTGTAAGTAGATAACGGATCGCAGCATGATCCGTATAAACTATGACCTTCGCTCCAACAAAGTATGAGCGGAACTTCTCAAATGCATACACCACCTCTAGCAACTCCTTCTCGGTGGTAGCATAATTGAGTTGGGCATCATCTAGCGTCTTGCTAGCATAATAAATAGCATGAGTACGCCCTTCTTTCCTTTGCCCTAAAACGGCTCCAACGGCTACATCGCTTGCATCACACATGATCTCAAATGGTAGATTCCAATCCGGAGGCTGCATGATAGGTGCGGAGATCAAGGCGTTCTTCAACCTACAAAAAGCCTCAAGACAATCTTTGGAAAAGACAAAATCAACATCTTTCATTAGTAGGTTAGTGAGGGGCTTAGAAATTTTTGAGAAATCCTGAATAAACCTCCGGTAGAAACCGGCATGCCCTAAGACACTCCTTACCCCCTTCACCGAGGTCGGTGGTGGCAACTTCTCTATCGTCTCAATCTTGGCCCTATCAACCTCTATGCCACGGTTAGACACCAAGTGTCCTAACACAATCCCTTCACTTACCATGAGGTGGCATTTTTCCCAATTTAAGACAAGATTTGTCTCCTCACATCTTTGCAACACTAATGACAAGTTAGCCAAGCAATCATCGAAAGAAGAACCATAAACAGAGAAATCATCCATAAACACTTCCATGATATTTTCTATGTATTCCGAAAAGATAGCCATCATACACCTTTGGAAGGTGGCGGGTGCATTACGCAGCCCAAATGGCATTCTCCTATATGCAAAAGTACCCCATGGACATGTAAAGGTTGTTTTCTCTTGGTCATCGGGGTGGATAGGGATTTGGAAGAATCCACTATAGCCATCTAGATAACAAAAATAAGAGTGTTGAGCTAACCTTTCTAGCATTTGGTCAATTAAGGGAAGAGGGAAATGATCTTTCCTAGAGGTCATGTTCAATTTCCTATAATCAATGCACATCCTCCACCCCGTAACCGTCCTAGTCGGGATTAGTTCATTGTTCTCATTAGTCACTACGGTCATCCCACCCTTCTTAGGTACTACATGAACGGGGCTAACCCACTTACTATCCGAGATAGGGTAGATAATTCCCGCATCTAGCAACTTAATGATTTCCTTTTTGACTACCTCTTTCATTATGGGATTTAATCTCCTTTGATGTTCAATAGAGGGTTTGTGGTTATCTTCCATCATTATCTTATGCATGCACAAAGAAGGCTTAATGCCAACCAAATCATCAATAGTATAACCAATGGCTTTTCTATGCAATCTTAGTTCATGCAACAACTTAGCATGTTCATCATCACTTAAGCATGCATTAACAATCACCGGATATGAAGAATTTTCACCAAGAAAAGCATACTTCAAATGAGAGGGGAGGGGTTTAAGTTCAAGTGAAGGAGGACCTTTATCAGTTGAAGACGATCCAAATAAGGTTGGATGAGATGAATCCAAAGCAAATGAAGACTCCCCATGGCTCCTAGAAGCTTGATCATCATCAAGAGCTGATCCAGGGAAAACCACGGCTGGAATCACTGTTTGCTCAACTTCCACGGCCGTGGTTCTTGCCAAGCTTGCTTCCCGGAGTTGTCTAGAAAGTTTGACGGCCGTGGAACATAAATCTCGACCGTGGAACTTGCAGCTGTTCAACACCTCTTCGTGTCCTTCAAATCCAACTCTTGGTTCCTCTTCCAATGCTTCCGAGGCTTTGATCTCTTCATTGCAAGCCTCCTCAACACCTTCTTCCATCATACTTAAGGTAAGAACCTTTTCCAAGGGATCCTTGATCAAGATCGAGCTCACAACTTCTCTAGATTCTTCATGCTCGATTATGTTGAAGAGATCCTCATCAAGGGTTGGCCCTTTCATCATTATGGACAACTTGAACTTGATGTTCTCTTCTCCAATGTTGAAGGAGAGATTCCCGTTCTTGCAATCCACTAGGCATCCGGAAGTGGCTAGGAAAGGTCTTCCTAAGATGATAGGAACCGGATAATCCGCCGGAATGTCCAAGACGACAAAGTCAATTGGCACATAGAATCCTCCTAGTTGCACCGGGATGTCCTCTAAAATCCCAACCGGATGAGTGATAGAACGATCCGCCATATAGAGGGTCATCTTGACCGGCTTTGGCTCTCCTAGCCCGACTTTGTTGCAAAGTGCAAGCGGTATGATGCTTACACTCGCCCCAAGATCACAAAGGGCCTCGTACTTCGCATCTCCCACTCCAATTGGGACACAAAAAGAGCCCGGATCTCTTAGCTAGGGAGGCATCTCTTCTTTCATCGTTTGGATCAATTCCGAGGATATCTTGGTCATTCTTATCTCCCCATACTCCTCCAACTTCCTTTTGTTGGAGAGTATTTCCTTCAAAAACTTGCCATATGCCGGCATTCCTAAAATAGCTTCCATGAACGGAATATTAATATGCAATTTAGACATTAGTTCAAGGAACTTACCAAAGTGATTGTCCAAACGAGCTCTTGATTGTGGGAACGGTAGTGGTGGCTTCTATGGAGGCGGTGCCACATAGGTTGGCTCCACATCCTTGCTCTTGCCTCCATTTTCTTGCAATCTTCCCTCTTCTACCACTACTTGCTTTCCCTTAGCATTGTCCTTGGGCAAAGGACCTTTCATACTCAACCCACTCCTTGTCGTGATAGCCAACACTTGGCCTCTTGGGTTGTCTTCGGTTCTTCCGGGAAGCTTCCCCGGGTCTCTATGGGCTTCACCCGCCTTTTGGAACACTTGTGCTTCCAAAACCTTTTGAGCTTTAGAGATTGAGGTCACGGTGCTCTCAAGACCACTCAACCTTCCTAGTAATTGCTCAAACATTATTTCGGTTGTATCCTTGGGAGGTTGAGTAAATCCGGGTGGAGGTTCTTGTGAAGCTCTTGGTGGTGGAGTTGCGCTTGTGGAAGCGGGAGGGTTCAAGGCTCCATCCGGGTTAGAGTAAGAAAATCCGGGATGGTTGTGGTTGGGCCGGTAATTGTTGAATTGCCGGTTGTTGTTGAAACTCCTTGGGCCTTGGTAATTGTTGAAGTTGCCCCTTCCCATGTAATTCACATCCTCCTCCTTGGAAGACAAGTTGGCTTGTGGAAGCACTTGAGGAGTTGCTTGGTTCTTCAAAGTTGTGGCACACAACTCCCTCAAGGACTTCAACTCCTTGTTGATGGCGTCAAGCTTGAAATTGCTCATGGTGACTTCACTCACCTCATATGCTCCCGCCTTTCTTCCTTCACTCTTCCTATGGGAGTACTTCTCAATCACTAGAGCTTGCTTCTCCACAAACTCCCAAGCTTCATCTACATGCTTCTCCATAAAAGTCCCACCGGAAAGAGATTGGAGCTTGAATTGGCTATCTTCATCAAGTCCCTTGAAGTAGATCTCCAATAGCTCAATTTTCGGTATGCCATGGTGTGGACAATCAAGGAGAAGATCTTTGAACCTCTCCCAAGACTTGAATAAACTTTCTCTATCCTTCATCACGAAGGCATTGATCTTCCCTCTTAATTCGGTAGTCTTGGAAGGTGGGAAGAACTTAGTCAAAAACTCGGTTGTCATCTCCTCCCAATTACCAACTCGCCCTTGTGGAATAGATTGATACCAAGCCAAGCCTTTATCCTTAAGAGAGAAGGAAAAAGCCCTAAGCTTATGGTTGTTGCTTTCCAATCTTGGCGGTCTAAGAGTCTCCATCAAGATCTCATAGTTCATCAAGTGTTGATGAGGAGACTCTCCTTCCATCCCTCCAAATTGATTATGCCGGATCATTTGTAGAACTTGAGGGCGGAGCTCATAGTTGTGAGTAGCGGGATCTCCTAAGTTCACACCCGGACGGTGTGCTCTTTGTGCCGGATCCATACGTCTCCCTAGGGTTTGTGGCTCCTCAATAGCAATGGGTACAACCCTAACATTAGCCGCCGGCTGCGGTTGTGGTGGAGGAGGTGGAGATTGTTGACGATTAAGATCCCCTCGTACAAGGGTTTTCCTAATCTCGTCAATCTCCCTCCTAGTTGCTTCTTGCCTCTCATTGGCAAGTTTCCTTTCTTCTTCCAAGAGCTCATCTCTTAGCCTTATTTGCTCTAAGGCTTCATCCAATTCAGCTTGGAGATCTCTCCCGGCCATCTCCTTTCCCTTCTTAATACTCTTGGATCTAGATCTAAGGGTTTTCTCCGGTTCGGGATCGAATGGAGCTAAATCCTTGCCACGAGATCTTCGCATACACCTAGAGAATAAGAGATGTCCTGAAAAGCAAAGACATACACCAAAGAGAGATCGAAAGCAACAAGAAAGATCTACACTAATAAACAATCACAAAATAAACTCAATCTAGACCTAGTCCCCGACAACGGCGCCAAAAACTTGTTACGCTAAGATTAGTAGCACAAAAAGCTTTAAATTTATAACTCGAACTAAATCCTAAACTACCTAGCGAAACCCGCAGTGTACGGGTCGTTTGTAGTAGGGATAGTACTCCGAGGTCGAACACAAAGACTAAGGTGAAATTGATTTGGTTTGTGATTGAGTTTAGTGAAGACCTAGGCTGTAAGGGAAGAAAGAAATAAAGAAATGAAAATCTCAAATGTTTTTGGTTGGTTTTTGGTGATCAAGCAAAGATCACAATTCATGCAAAGTAATAAATCAACTGAACTATGAATCAACACCAATAAACAAACTAAACAAGATATAGATCAAAGAAAGAAAAGACGGATTCTAGGGGTTGGAAGTTCCGGTTATGGCATAGGACTCAAGTTATCTTGTTCATTCCTTGGATTAACTATGTTGGGGTTAACTGTTTCTAGATTGGGATCAATCACCGGGTAGGTCTCATGATCTACTAGTCCATTCCCTAGGTCTCATTACCGGGTAACTCTCTAAGAACCTAAGGGACGGAATTCTACTCAAACCGGATTGTTATCTAAAGATCTAACCTATCCTCACCGGGTAAGTCTCGGAAGGGTTAGTCTTAAACTACCATCCAGCACACTTAATCCAATAGCGGCTTATTAGGCTCACCACTACCTAAGGTTTGTTATCTTTGGAATCTAAGAGTAAGGATTACCGGGTAAGTCTCTCCTAACACTCAGTTGCTAACAATAGGTCACCCTAGGATAGATTTAACTTGACAAACACTTAGGATTTCAACATTTTAACAATCTAAAACAAGATCCACCGAATTAGGGAAAATCACGGGTTATTCTACCTAAACCACGGCCGTGGTTTGGCAAGATCTGGCCGTGATTCTTAATAGAGGATACGTTCAAACACACAAGTCATCCAAGGGTAAAACTAAGTTCATCCTATCATAGCCTTACCCATAACCATCCTTTCCTTACCCTAGAACCACATCTATTTAGCCTACAACATTCATAATCGAAATCGAAACAAGCAAACACAAATCATATCATTCATTTGCAAGATAATGAAGAAAAGAGGTGAACAAGTGGACTAGAATCAAACCAAGCTGAAAATAGAAATTGGGTGACTTACAATCCTTCCAAAAGAAGGTTCAAGGTTCATACAACTCTAGAATTAGAATCCGGAATTCTTCACTACAAAAACTAGCAAGTGTGGCAATGGTGTGTGTGCTTCTTCTCCTCTTCAATGGAGCTCTTCCTCTTCCTTTTTGACACTTTCCTTCCTAGAAAAACTTCTTGTTGAGAGAATATTTTTTGTTAGAGGAAATGGATAATGGATGAGCTGCTCCAAGATTGCTCCCAGCTGCCTCTCACAGCCCATGAAGGACCACTTTTATAACAAACTTGCATGAGCTGGCCATGAGAGTCGTGGCACAGCTGTCACAAGAATCTGGCAAAATCCACGGTTGATTCCACGGCCATGGAGTGTCAGAGAACCGTGATTCTGTGCAGAAACTTCGCCTTGGATCATTAAGCTGTGATTTGGTGCATGGCTAGTGTTGGCAAGGTTCCATGAGTCCTCCTTAGCCCTTAATTTGTGTCCTAATGAGTCCGAGGGTGTGTCATCTAGATGAATGATCCTCAAACGCATCGTTTTAGCTCCTAAATTTCCCGAAATACCTATAAAACACGCACAAGTCCGTGTAGACGTCTATCTCGACAAAATACATGAATTGAGTGCAAAACGTCTTGCACTAATGCTAGACCATGCATGAATGAGTGAGAAATCTATCTAAATGATTACCTAAAACTAAGTCATAAATCGTGTTATCAACTTTGAGGTTGGGGAGTTCTTGTCAAAGTTGATCATGTAGAACCATACAATCTGCTCTTGCAAAGGAAGCGCTAAAAGCGCACGTTCTGCGCTTTCAAGAAAGTATGTCCTGAAGCCGCCGCCGGGTTGCACGATCCCGCAGTCCTAGTGCACGAGTGTGAAACATCCATTTAATGCACGTTTTTAAGAGACTTTTAACTCTTTGGCTGTTTAAAATCCTCTCTATTAAGACATTTTGGGGGTTATAAAGTGGATATTTAGCATAGGTTTAGGGGACTATTTGAACGATTGAAATTAAGAGATTTTTGGAGAGAAAAGAAGATTTGAGAAAGGGATTTTGGAGTTCTACCATTCTTCATCTTCTTCCTCGTTGAACCTTGTAAGTGATGATTTTTATTGTTAATTTCAATTCTTATATCATGTCCAGCTAATTCTCTAAGTTCTAGGTTTGGAGTGGATCAAACTATGTTGAGATAGACTAGGTTCTTATAATTTCTTGAATATATGTTCCGTGGCTGCGTTTTCTTCAATAGTAGGTTTCCCTCTCCCTTCCTCTTCGTTCCTTCCTTAGCTTTGTAGTTGTATCATGATAGTATCATGCCTAGGATGGCCTAGATGCGCGACTTACAAGACGTCAAGATTGAGCACCAAAGAGCCGGAGGAGAGCTCCACCCACTAGCTATGCCGCAGTGGATGTGGGAGGACGTATCCATGGATTTCGTTACCGGTTTGAGACCGAGTAGGAGCTTTGATGTGATTTGGGTGGTAGTTGATTGGCTGACTAACTAAAGGTATTTCTATGGTCGTCTATACCCAATCAAAAGTAAATCCCGACTTAGCACTAAAAACAAGTATAGTGGTTAAGTAAGGGTCGAACCCAAGAGAGTTAAGGTGTTTTAGATACGATTATCGATTATAGTAACAAGTAACAAAGGGGGGTTTTGGTTGAATTGATGGACACAAAAAACATATGAAAACGATTAATGCGACAAGTAAGACAATGATGGGTGAATCTACACTAGGTTGATTCTAAGCATGCAATTGCTACTTTGTTGAGTTCCTTTGACAAGTTTTCAAGTAATCTCCCGTCTCGATCATATATATGTGTTGAGTCAACCGGCATCAACACAACTTAACAGGTTAGTGTTCCGTAAACCTTTAAGAACAAATAACAAGTTAGCTTTCAAACAAAGACTATGGGATATAAAGAGAAGATTAAAACCGTTAAACTTATCTTTATATTTGTGTTCTTTTTCTTTAAGTAATTACAACCCGTTATTACTTAAAGTTACTAGTAGATTAAAGACCCGAACACGGAACCTATTAATCCTAGTTATTTGCATGTACTTTAGAACCTAAGGTGATCAATCTCAAGCAATAGTAAACATGCACTTACACAATGGAGATCAAGGAAACACAAAGCATTACTGAATAAAAACTTATATTAAAGATAACTTACAACCAAAGTAACAACGCAACTTCAAACCAACCCAATGTTGCAAAGGAGTTAGCAACTCATTACAAAGGTAGCAAGATAATCTAAGTGGATAATTTGTTGGCTAACAAGGTCGTTTTTTTCTAGAAATTAACCAAGGACTATTTATACTACAAAAGACACTAAATGGGAGTAAATGGCCGGCCTAAAACAACCACCTTTACTGCCATAAAGGTGGTGTAAACAGTCGGAGTAAAGCTTCTGACGTTAAACCGCAGGGGCGGTCTTCAGTTCCGCATGGGCGGTGAACGCAAAATCGCTCGATCTTCTTCATGGCGACAAGAGCGGCTAGGCAATTCCGCTGGGGCGGATCTTCAATGTTCTTCAAACGTCCAACCCTTCGATTTCCTGACGTTTCTGATGCCAAGCCGCCGGGGCGTCCCTATGTCAACGCAGGGGCGGTGACATAGCCTCTTCGTCTTCCAGCTCCTAGGTGGAGGTGCAGGCAGGGGCGCAGGGGAAGGCGCAGGGGAGCTGGTCTTCGTTTCTTCAGGGCAAGTCACCGTAGGGGCGCCAAGGAGTGGCGTAGGGACGGTGACATACTTCATGGCTGGCGCTGGCGAAGACGCAGGGAGCGCTCCGGAGTAAGGCGTCACCTGCAGGGGCGGGGACAAGGCTCCGTTGGAGCGGTGAGGCAACAGAAGCTTTGCTTCGTGAACGATCTTCACTTCTAAGTGCTTATCACTCCTTCCTTAGCTTCTTTTAGTCATCTTCTTCTGGACTAAGGAGTTAGTAGCTTAAACCAACACAAATGCAATAAAAATGCTCTAAAAACTATCCTAAATGATAGTGATTCCATCACCTATCAAACTCCCCCATACTTAGACCTTTTACTCGTCCCGAGTAAAACAAATGACAACCTCCTTATGACTCCCCTTCTTATGTCGCCAAACGCCGGAAGGGAAACCTACACTCGGTGTCGCTCATTTTGCCAAGGCGCAGGGGAGCTGGTCTTCGTTTCTTCTGTGCAAGTCACCGCAGGGGCGCCAAGGAGTGGCACAGGGAGCGCTCCGGAGTAAGGCGTCACCCGCAGGGGCGGGGACAAGGCTCCGCTGGGGCGGTGAGGCAATAAAAGCTTTGCTTCGTGAACGATCTTCACTCCTAAGTGCTTATAACTCCTTCCTTAGCTACTTTTAGTCTTCTTCTTCTAGACCAAGGAGTTAGTAGTATAAACCGACACAAATGCAATAAAAAGACTCTAAAAACTATCCTAAATAATAGTGATTCCATCACCTATCACTGACGAAGACCGCACGTTTCATTCCTATTAGAAAAACTTGGCCGGTGAATCGTTTGGCCGAGGATTTCACCCGACATATTGTGAGATTACATGGAGTGCCGGGGACCATCATCTTGGTTAAGGACAGGCGTTTTACCTTCAGAATCTTGTAGCAGGTACACGCCGCCCTAAGTTCGAGTCTTCAGTTTACGACCTCTTACCATCCACAGACAGACAGTCAGTATGAGCAGACTATCCAAACCTTGGAGAAGGTGTTGCATGCATGTGTGCTAGATTGGGGTCAGGTATGGCCCAACCACCTCCCGTTGGTGGAGCTTTAATATAATAACAGCTGGCACGTGTCGTACTCCCTTATGTTGGGATGAGCCGGGCAGTTCTAGTGTTGTAGCTCCATATCAGGTATAGGATGACATGGCTAGGGTGGCTTTGATCCGATGGAGGATGTTGGGTGGGAAGAGTTGTCAAAGATCGTATGCTGATAGGAGGCGTAGGCCCCTAGAGTTCATAGTAGGAGCTCAAATCTGGTTGAGGGTATCACCGACACGGGGTGTCAAGGGATTTGGCATTAAGGGGAAGTTAAGCCCCCGATATGTCCGTCCATTTGAGATTTTGGAGAGAGTCGGAAATGTGGCATACAGGTTAGCGTTACCACAGAGGTTGGAGGGTAGTCACCCGGTGTTTCATGTATCACAGCTGAGAGAGTACATATATGATAGCATGTTTTTATTAGGTTTTAGATCATGTTTTTAGGATTAGTTTTAGCATATTTTGACACGAGTTTGTATGATTTGTTACTAGTTTTCGTTACATTTCTAGTATGGAGGTCTACGCTCATTTTGTCTTTGTTCTCAGGAGGATTGTTGGTGTTTTAGCGCATGATGGAGACGTTAGTATGTCCTTAAGCCGTTGTTGGGTTGCACGATCCCGATGTCCCAGTGCACAAGCGTTAAACATCCATTAAATGCACGTTTTTAAGAGACTTTTAGCTGTTTGGTTGTATAAAATCCTCTCTATTAAGACATTTTGGGGGTTATAAAGTGGATATTCAGCCAAGGTTTAGGGGACTATTTGAACGATTGAAATTAAGAGATTTTTGGAGAGAAAAGAAGATTTGAGAAAGGGATTTTGGAGTTCTACCATTCTTCTTCTTCTTCCTCATTTAACCTTGTAAGTGATGATCTTTATTGTTAATTTCATTTCTTATATCATGTCCAGCTAATTCTCTAAGTTCTAGGTTTGGAGTGGATCAAACTATGTTGAGATAGACTAGGTTCTTATAATTTCTTGAATATATATTCGATTGTTTTGATTAATTTATACCTTAAGTGCTTAGATCTATACCAAGATGATTGCTAGAGACCAAAAGGTGATAGGATTTGTTGAAAAATAAGGTATAAACTTGAGATTTATTTGTTCGAAAGTGACTTAGATCTCTTGAGGAGAAATAGGCTGCCATAGATGCATGTCTTATTTGATAAAATTGAGACCGAAAGGAGATGTTGGAATCGAATAGGTTTGTTGTATCTAAGAGATTAAAGGGTTTTGATTTATTTAACTTTGTGCAAAAGTGAATGTTATAAATTGTTAAGGAACTTTACTTTGAGCCCGAAAGGGGATTAGTGATACTTACGCAACCTACCTTCATGATTATAGTCGAATTTGTTTAAGAAAAGAAAATATTTTAGGTCTATCGATGAGTCATAGTTGATAAAATCTCCAACCCTAGAATATAAATCTCATATAGTTTAAATTGATTTTATTTTATTATTTTAACCACTTTGGATATTAAAAACAAACAAACATTTCCCATTTCTATTTTATCACTTTTGGCTTTGAAAACCGGTTTAAGGTTGAGATCTATACTCCTAAAGTCCTTGAGATTCGACACTCGTTTATACACACATCAAATTTTCGCGCGGTTGCCGGGGACTTAAGCTAGTATTAGTCATTTCTAATTACTAGTTCTCAAAGTCTTTTAGTCGCTTTTCTTTTTCTTTATTTTTTTTTGTAAGAATGATCAATAGCCTAGCTGACTTATGGGCTTCAAGAGAAAAGGCACACCGAAGGCAAACTGTATTTGATCAATGGTATGCCCAAGAAGAAGAGTATCCTATGGGGGATAATATGGAAGCTCTAAGGGTTGAGTTGAGAGCTGTAAAAGAGAGAGAAGCGGTTGCAAAAGAGAGAGAAGCGGCTCACGTAACTGAACTAAGAGCTACAGGAGAAAGGATAGCAAGCTCAACAAAGAAAAATTGATGAGATGCAAGCGCAATTGCGAAACCTCATGTAAAATGTGCAAAACCAAAATGATAATTCTATTGTGACACCTATTCCGGTTGGACCACAAACACTTGAAGAGCGTATGGATCCATGTCAATTTATTCCTCGTCCAAGAGTTAAGGAGCTAAGTGAAGAAGAGCCTCTTAAGCAGGAAATCGCCCAAGAAGAGGCATGGCGAAGAGATTTGGAAGTGGAGAATGAGATTGAGAACATGGTTATCATGATTAACCTCATTGGAAAGCTCCATGACGATCCCCCAATACCTGATGAAGATCATTGTTCTACGAAGGAATGGGTTAAGAAAATGGTGAATGCTCTCAATCAACTCACCCCCATGGGATCATTTCTTGCTAAGGAATTACAAGTCATGTACGAGGAAGAGGTCTTGTGTGAAAGAATACCTAAAGAGGATGGACCAACAATGCTTGGTGGAAATGTGTCCAAGTCGAAAGTTCAAAAGACGCTCCAACAAGTTCCTCCCACTATGTTTTTGAAGGGAAAGATCACATGGTGGATAAGAGCTCGCTCGATGAGAAAGAGCTTGCCCGAAGATGTGATGAAGTTACCAAATAGAAGATATTAAGGGTCGGGCTAAGACCTTAAAATAGCGTTTCCCAGGAGGCAACCCGAGGTAATAAGCATTTTACTTTTCAATAAATGAATCTTATTTTTTATGTTTTGTGTTTTATAGGGTTAAAGGCAAATGTAAGGAAGGATAAAAAAAAGAGTCTCGGGTAAATTACGTGCATTATTTCAAATTGAGGTCCTTCAAAGGTCATAGGGATGTTTCCGGCACCCATGATACTTCTTTGGAGATACCCTTAACACAACAACTCCATTCCAATTCGAAGAAACCCCTTTGGGATCCCAACTAGTCTCCGGATCTTATTTGAATCCGATTTGTAAGTACATCTACCCTTCTCTTAATCCTAATAATCATACTTATGGCTTGTTCGTTTAAATTAAATACATGATCATGTTAAGATGCTTTGTAGTTGATGTTGCTTCTAAAATGCCACTTTGAAAATATGGGATTTTGAATAAGTATGGGGTATTACTTCAGTGTTGACATATCATATGTAGTTGGAATTGTTGTTGTTTAGTGTTGTTCGGCTGTTTTTGTTGCTTGCCTTGGATAGGGTCAATTTACAAAGGAAACTCCGGTGAAATTTTGCTAAATCTCTTGGAGTTCTTCTCAAATCTCCGCAATCTCCGCAATCTCCTCCTTAGTACTTCTCAAATATGATTGTGAGTTTTCTTTTACCTCTTCTTTTTGGTACATCGGGGACAATGTAGGGTTTAAGTGTGGGGTTAGAATATTTGCATCTTAGTTGCGTTGCATGGAGTTTTAGTTTGTGTTCGTTTTTGTTTGTTTTTATAATTTTATCTCATAAAAACAAAAGCCTAAGAATAAAAAAAATAAAAATGGTGCGATTTTTATACTTTGTTATAAACTCATGAAATGATGAAAAGTATTTTTTGTCTTATGCTTGCTTAAATGACTCTATTCAAATCACATAGCATAGCTCTTGTGCATTGCATGAAGATAATTGAGGCATTTCACTAATTGTATTTCATTCTTCCATGATCATGTATTTGCTCCTCCAAATTGTTTACTAATGTCCTCCCTGTTACCCATCCGGGAAATTGGAATTGATGTTCTAAAGGAGTTGCTTGAAAATAAGTGTGGGATGATTTGCTTGAAGTTATTAATAAAAAGAGAAAAAATAAAAAAAATAAAAAAGATTTTTGGGTCATGGATTGAGTCGTTGAGTAACCGGGTGCATTCATCATAAATGAGTTGTATTCGCGTCAAAAGGCGGCTTGAACGTGAAAGATGGAGATTTGAGTATGTGCATGTGATGTGAGGCATCTTAGGACACTAAGATTTGCTAATCCTTGAGGTTTCGGCTATTGTGTACCAATGCTCAATCTCCCAATTAGAAGTTTATAAAAGAAAATAAAAAGGTGTGGATGCATTGGTTGAAAGTTTGTGTAATGTTGGGTTAAAAATTCTTTTTCCCAGATTAGTACCACAAAGAAAAAAATTTCCCCACCTTAACATCTCTTCTTGGCCTCATCTTCTAAAGTCCTCATGATTTATGTACATATGTGCTTGGCTAAGTGATGGAGATTTGGTTGTTTTTTGCAAGCTGTGACATCTTGAAATTGATTTGATAACATGAGGATATTTGCAATGTATAATCATTTTTCTTGTATGCCTTGCTTGAAATGCTTTTGTCCCTATGTGCTATAACAATCATATTGAGAGTGATAATACTTGATGCATTATTATGAGGTTTTTAATTTCGATTTTTCTTTATATTTTTATGTTGTCAATTTATTTTGGATTTGGTTCTTGCTTGAGGACAAACAAGGTCAAGTATGGGGTATTTTGATAGCATGTTTTTATTAGGTTTTAGAACATGTTTTTAGGATTAGTTTTAGCATATTTTGACACGAGTTTGTATGCTTTGTTACTAGTTTTCGTTACATTTCTAGTATGGAGGTCTACGCTCGTTTGGTCTTTGTTCTCAAGATGATTGTTGGTGTTTTGGTGCATGATGAAGACGTTAAGATTGATGCTTGAAGACATGAGGAAGAGGCTTTGAAGTTGGGGAGATCTTGTCAAAGTTGATAATGTAGAACCATACTATCTGTTCGTGCAAAGGAAGCGCTGATAGTGCACGTTCCTGTGCTGCCAGCGCACGTTCTTGCGCTTTCAAGAAAGTCTGTCCCGAAGCCGCTGCCGGGCCGCACGATCCCGCAGTCCCAGTGCACGAGCGTGCATCATCCATTTAATGCACATTTTTAAGAGACTTTTAAATGTTTGGCTTTTTAAAATCCTCTCTATTAAGACATTTTTGAGGGTTATAAAGTGGATATTAAGCCTAGATTTAGGGGACTTTTTGAACCATTAAAATTAGAGAGATTTTTGAAGAGAAACAAAGACTTGAGAAAGGGATTTGGGAGTTCTACCATTCTTCTTCTTCTTCTTCCTCATTGAACCTTGTAAGTGATGATTTTTATTGTTAATTTCATTTCTTATATCATGTCCAGCTAATTCTCTAAGTTCTAGGTTTGGAGTGAATCAAACTATGTTGAGATAGACTAGGTTCTTATAATTTATTGAATATATATTCGATTGTTTTGATTGATTTATACCTTAAGTGTTCAGATCTATACCTAGATGATTGCTAGAGACTGAAAGGTGAAAGGAATTGTTGGAAAATAAGGGATAAACTTGAGATTTATTTGTGCGAAAGTGACTTAGATCTCTTGAGGAGAAATAGGTTGCCAAAGATGCATGTCTTATTTGATATATCTTAGACCGAAAGGAGATGTTGGAATCGAATAGGTTTGTTGTATCTAAGAGCTTAAAGGGTTTTGATTTATTTAACTTTGTGCGAAAGTGAATGTTATAAATTGTTAAGGCACTTTACTTTGAAGCCGAAAGGGGATTAGTAATACTAAGGCAACCTACCTTCATGATTATAGTCGAATTTGTTTGAGAAAAGAAAATGTTTTAGGTCAATCGATGATTCATAGTTGATAAAATCTCCAACCCTAGAATATAAATCTCATATAGTGTAAATCGATTTTATTTTATTATTTTAACCACTTTGGATATTAAAAACAAACAAACATTTCCCATTTTTATTTTATCACTTTTGGCTTTGAGAACCGGTTTAAGGTTTTGATCTATACTCCTAAAGTCCATGAAATTCGACACTCGTATATACTCACATCAATAATGACCCGAGGCACGTCA
Organism: Fagopyrum esculentum; assembly: GCA_033239045.1. NCBI lineage: Eukaryota > Viridiplantae > Streptophyta > Magnoliopsida > Caryophyllales > Polygonaceae > Fagopyrum > Fagopyrum esculentum. Next base: position 74,044,752 of record BSUD01000007.1, on the reverse strand, counting down.
TTAGCCACGAGGACCTAGTGGTCGAGCCGCACCATACTTTCGCGGAGCATCCGATAGCATTCTCAGAGCGGAGTAGGAGGCGCCTTAGATCGAAGGAGATAACGATGTTGAGAGTGCAGTGGTTGAGACGATGAACCGATGAGGCTACTTGGGAGACGGAGGATAGGATCCAGAGGAACTATCCCGAGTTTTACGCAGATTTAGAGATATATATAGGACAATCGAGTTAGCCCGAGATCTTTCCTTGGTTGTACTTATGTGTTTTGTGACATGATATGATGTATGTATTTATGATGAGTATGTCTTGCAACTCTTGAGGTGGTTGTGCGAATAGACTTTGGATTAGATGGCCATAGTTACCACGTTATAGTGTTCCGAGAGGATATCGAGACGAGTTTGTTTGAGAGTTTTGCGATTAGCAAGTTTCGGGACAAAACTTTTCTTTAGGAGGACCTGATGTAACGCCCCAATTATTTGGGTGCTTTCTGACTTTATATTTCTCCATTCTATTGATTCGTTAGTAGCTCGAGTTATTATTTAAAGTATTTTTATATTTAAAAATATATTTCCGGGTATTTATTTGTTTTGGTGTGCATATACGTATTTACCGTATTTTATTCGGAAAAGACGGAAATTCCCGATTCGGGGATCACGTTCCGGATGTTTAATCAAGTTGACCTTTTTTTTAACAAAAAGATCACTCCTCTTTACTTATTTATTCCCTTTTCCTTTTTCTCCTTTTTCCATTTTTCTTTTCTATCCCTTCCTTCGTGCGTTGGCGTGTTGTGTGCAGCAGAGGAAGGCCGCCCCACGCCACAACTTGCACACCCGCCTCCTCGTTTCTCCCCTCTACAGCCTGCGAGCCGGCCGTTCCCCTACCTTAGCCTGTAGGTCGACCCTTCGATCCTCCCTCCCTCTGCCTCTTAGTGCTTCCCTTCCTATCTCACTCTGCACTCAATCTCTTGCCAGAATCGCAGAAGACAGCTGCCCATCTCGCCATTATCACAACTCACCTCTGTGCCTCTATTCTCTTCTCGTTCGGGGCAGCAGCCGGCCGCAACACCGCCAAGAGGTCCGCCTGGAAGAGCAGAAACCGCCGCCTCCGCCTCGAGCCGCCGGCACTGTGAGTTGCCGCCTCTCTCTCTCCCTTCTTGTTTCTTTCTTTCTCCTCTGTGTGACAACCTGTTGCCCTGGTTTGGGTAGCAACCGCCGGAAGAAGGGGGAGCCATCTCAACCCCGAGCCTCAGCAGATCCACACCATGCCTCGTCACCTCCACTTGGGCAGCTGCCGGATCCCTTTTTTCATTTCTCTCCGTTGTCGATTCCAACAGTAGGGTGAAGGGAGTATTTGGAAAATTGTAAATGTGACCCCTTCTTTTGTGTTTATTGCGATTTTGGCCCCATTTTGTTAATAATCATAGTTGTGACCCAAGAACTTTGAAAATGAACTATTATGCACCTGCAGTAAATTATTACATTATTGGACCTTTAATTTTTGTTGTAATTTGTGACCCAACTCCCTTACAAATTAACTATGGTGCCTTTGATGGTTTAAAACCGATTGATGGCTAATTTCGAATTGCGGTTTTACAAGCAACTTTACATTTTGGATATTGTGCCCATAAATAAGTTTTAACTAGTTTAACCTCGGTTTTTTAAAGTGGAGTTTTCATTGGAATATCTTTATGCGCTAAACCTTCCTTTCAAAATTAGCTTATAAGCTAATTTTGCTTAGCTTTAGTCTTAGGTCCGGAAGCGCCCCGATAAAGGCCATCGAACCCGTTCTCGACGTCCGTAGATCGTCTTTCACCTTGCACCGTGTGTGAGTACCTTCTCCCTCGTTAGTTATGTTGATGGTAGTATATCATGCTAGGTGATTTTAGTATAACCCAAATGCCATGTAGTGGCTTCGAACCATATTTATTAGTATTTGGATTTTGAACTTGTTGAATTATCTTCTTTACGATCTTAGGATGATATTCGAGATAAGAGGTTGGATGCTAGATTTAGGACCTAATATATATGTTGGAGACTAGAAGTCCGAGGATTTCTAGCTTTTTAGTTAGTTATTGATAGTGTGCCTCGTTTGACCAAGCTTTGAGCGTTTTTCTGCGGGAAGTTGAGACTGGTTTATTCGAGTTACCTTGAGAGAGGTAAGTCCCCGGACTTACTCAACTTGTATTTTTCGTATTAGCATTGGTGTGTGTTAGGTGGTGTGTGTGTAATTGTTTATTGTTTTTAAACAACTAAACCGGTAATAGGACCACCGACTTTATATTACTTGGCCCAAGTGTATGATAACGGGCGGTGACATCACGGCCTAGCACTTGTGAGAGCTAGGGGGTTCTCGGCGACCAACCCGTGCTGGTTTGACGGTCGGAGGCATCCGCACCGTTCCATGCCGGTAAGTGGGGACAGAGGCGAGATTCAGGAGATTCTCGTGTCACAAAAGAAATTGAATTAGAATTGGATATGAGTTAATAATAATAAAGATAATAAACCGGATTTGTATGCTTTCGAGTATGATGTGTGTTTATGATGATTGATTATGATTGTGCTTCTCGCCCCATTTCTAATGCTTAGAATATGAGCTAACGGTTTTAAACCGTTGTGTAGATGCCTTGTAGGTTAGGGAGGCTGCCGAATGAGGTGGAGGGAGTGGACAACAAAGGGTCACCGTACATTATAGGATGAGGGCGTTTTTGGGATCATTTTGATTATGCTTGGTTTCTAGCATACATTATAAACTATTTGAATTTTTTCTTTTAATTGTGCCATGTAGGAAAGGTCAGGTGAAGTTGTTGTCAGGCTAAGGGTCGGGACCCTTTGTGAGGTCCCACCCGTAGTATTCCGATATCCCGCGTATTCGGGGTGTTACAACTAGAAGTTATAGACTTCTAGCAATTGTTTCGTTCTTGATTTGTTATGCCTTTTGAGCAGGCTTTCCGTCCTTCTTTCTGACGGGAAACAGAGTTGTTTGCTGACTTTTGAGTTACCTTCGAGTGAGGTAAGTCCTCTAGACTTACTTAGCCGCATTTTGTGTATTGGTTCGAGAGTATATTGGCTTGATTGTGTTGTTTATTGTTATTACGGATAACCGGACTAGGATTGGCTTTTATAACCGTAATTGGCCCAAGTGTATGATAACCAGGCGGTGACCACATGTCTAGTTCTATAGGAGACTAGGAGGTGATCTTGCAACCCATGTCTGCAGTTAACAGATAGTAATGATCTATTCGTGTTGGTAGACGGAAGCAGAGGCGAGTTTCGGGAGGATCTCGCGTGACAAAAGTAGTTGAATTAGTAATGGATAACTTATTGAAAGATAATAGCCGGTTGAGTACGAGCATGCTATATGTTTATTTTAACCTTATGTGTGCTTGTGCCTTTACTATCTTTCTGATATCTGGAATGTAACGCCCCAAATTTTTGGCGCGTTTTCGATATTTATTTTTTTCCGACTTCTATCGGTATTTTATTAGATTAAATACTTTATTAACATTATTTAACGGCATTAAATACTTTATGATTTTGGATACGTTCACGTATATCCGCGTTATTATCTTCGGAAAAGTTGGGAAAGATTTCCGATTTGAAAATCCCAATCCGAGTATTTCCAATCGAGTTATTTTATTTTATTTTAATTTAATTATTTTTCATTTTTTTCGTGTGGTTTGGCTTTTGTTTTGAGTGATTGCCGCCCAACTACCTTCCTAGCCTCAACAGCAGCAACACGCTACCAAAAACCGTCAACACTCACGCTAACCTCTCCCTCTGTAGCTCAGACTTGATGCTCCTCCCTCATTTTGCTTCACCCTCAACCTCTCCATCCTACCTTACATGCAGAGACTGCCGGGCCAGGGGCTGCAACAACCACCTTCCCCGCCTTTGTTATTCCTTCATCTCCCCTAAGCAAGAAGGGCCGCTACCCCTACGACCCCTATAATCGGCACCCTGGTCCTCATATCCTCTCCATCGACGCCACCTGCAGGCCCAAATTCGTCGGAGAAGGAGAGCCCAACAGCCACAGGAAACGCCGGCGCCTCGCCTTGCCGGAGATCGAAGCCGGATCTACAACCCTCCATCCTCCTGTTTCCACCATTTCTCCTTTGCGGTCTTCCTTGGAGTGGAGGTTCCCTGCCAGCGTCGTAGCCGACGAAGCCCACCGGAGGGCCGCCTCAGCGCCGCCAGGAAGGAAGCCCTCCTCTTCCTCCGCCTTCGCCGTCGATTCCTTGTGCCGTGCCGTCCTGGAGCGCGCCGCCCTCCTCTCCTCTATAGCGTGTTGCAAGGTTAGATAAGACCTTCTTGGACAATTGTTAGTTGACGCCGATATTTTAGCATTATTATAATCTGGACCCCCCTCCTTTATGTAGTCCAGTTTTGACTCACTCTTTTGGAGATTTAACTTCACACCCTGCTGAATTGTGTTTTTGCAGTCTATGCCCTATGTTCTTGAAATGCGCAGTTTTTGCCGTTGTGTGTAAATCAAAGTTTTGACCCAAAGCTTATTTCCGGAAAATGTTTTTATGAGTTGTACCTTGGGTTTATGATATTGTATATATTGCCCGGGAAAATGTTTTTTACGACATTGAACTTGGACTTTACTTCAAGATATATTCTTAATAATTAATACCGTATATATTATGTCCTTGTTGGATTAATTACGGGTTATGGCTCAAAGATTTAACTACGGGATTTTTAACGTTGACTTTGAAAACGAGTTTAACCTTGGGTTATGATGTTATACTATTTGTCCGGAATATATATTTACGGTTTGTAACTTGGGTTTTAAAAGTGGGTTTTAAAAGTGCTTATAACTCCTTCCTTAGCTTCTTTTAGTCTTCTTGTTCTGGACCAATGAGTTAGTAGCATAAACCGACACAAATGCAATAAAAAGACTCTAAAAACTATCCTAAATGATAGTGATTCCATCACCTATCAGTCAACATAGGAGATCCAGCTGAGAATGATTATGAACTTCGACCGCAATTTCTAACCATGATTCGACAATGTCAATTTGGAGGTTTGGAGAGACAATCTCCACACCAACATTTGCAAATCTATTAGATTCTAATGAAGACTTTAAGACCATCAAGAGTAGAGAACAACTACTACAAGTTGAGGCCTTTTTATTTCTCTTTGAAAGACAATGTGCTTGCTTGGTATCAAGCTCTACCCGCTGGAAAAATCAACACTTGGGAAGAGATGACGACGGAGTTTCTTACTAAGTTCTTTCCCCCTTCTAAGACCACGGAATTAAGGGGAGAGATCAACGCTTTTATTATGAAGGACAAAGAGAGTTTGTCTATGTCATGGGAGAGATTCAAGGATCTTTTGGTGGATTTCCCACATCATGGGATTCCAAAGATCGAGTTTCTGGCAATTTACTTCAATGGATTTGATGGAGATACTCAATTCAAGCTCCAATTACTTTCCGCCGGCACCTTCATGGATATGCCGATATATGAAGCTTGAGATATCATTGAAAAGCAAGCTTTACACATGGAGAACTACTCCCATCAAAGAGTTGAGGATGGAGCAAGGAGAGTTAGCTTCCAAGACACATCATCAAATGGAGCTCAACTCACCTGGCTTAGCAATGAAGTAAAGGCATTAAAGGAGCTTTTAGTAGCTCAAACGAAGAAGGAGCAAGACAGTGGCTACCAAGGAAGAAACAACTATCAAGGGCCGCGGAACAACAATTACAACAATAACAACAAAAAAACTCCAACAACAACAATTGGAGATCTAATCAACAAAATTCCGGTAACCCTTATTCTCATGCTGAAAATACTCTTAATGCCCCCTCTTCTTCTTCTACTTCATTGAGAAGCCAAGAGCCTGCACCAAGTTCGTCCCAGCCACCAAAGAAAGATGATGTCCTGGAGGAAATTTTGATCAAGCTCAATGCTATGGAGACGTCGATGAACTCATTTTCGAAGTCACAAAAAGCCTTAGAGCAACAATTTTTCAACAAGGCGAATAAAGCGCCAAGAGATCTAGGGAAGCTCGCAACAAGGACAAAAAGCAACCCTAAAGGACAAATCATGGCATTTACAACACGTAGTGGATTGAAGACTGTAGATCCAGTACTCGTTCAAGCCACAACCAGTTTAGGAACACCTCGGACCAAGACTAGACGAGGAACACCTCGGTCGAGGTGCCAACCGAGATGGAGCCCCAGAAAGCGAAAGATAAATCTGAAGTTTATGTTCCACCTCCTACTTATAAACCACCACTTCCATTCCCTCAGTCAAGGGCAAGGGCACATCTAGACAAGCACTTTGGTAAGTTTCTAGACCTTATGAATAAGCTACATATTAACATTCCTTTCCTTGATGCCATTCTAGGGATGCCCGCCTATGGGAAGTTTCTGAAAGAGATTCTATCAAGGAAGAGAAAGCTAGAGGATTTTGGTGAAGTAAGGATGACATCTAGGTCTTCGGAGCTCATTCATATCATGAAGGAGAAGATGCCACCTAAATTGAGGGATCCTGTTTCATTTGGCATTTCCATTCAAGTTGGGGATGTGACTTATGATGCATTATGTTATCTAGGAGCCAGCGTGAGCATCATCCTGCTAGAGTTATGTGAGAAAGTCGGACTTGGAGAGCCCAAGCCGGTGAAGATGACGTTATACATGGCGGATCGCTCCATTACCTATCCCGTCGGTATTTTGGAGGACGTTCTCATCAAGTTAGGTAAGTTCTACATACCTATAGACTTTATTGTACCTGATATTCCCGCAGATTATCCCATCCCTATCATTCTCGGGAGGCCATTTCTAGCAACTTCGGATTGCAATGTCCATTGTAAGAACACCAAGTTGAAATTCAATATTGGTGGAGATCATGTTGAGATTGCATTGCTTGCTGCAATGAAGGGAGAGCCGCTGGAGGATGAAATCGTCAACATCTATGATAAAGAAGATTCTCGAGAATTGGTGAGCTCTATCCTTATTAATGATCCTTTTGAAAATGTTCTTAGTTTTAGTTTAATGGAGGAAGATATAGATGTCTTTTGTGATGCAGATTTGCGAAGGTTAAAAGCATTGGAAGAAGATCCATAAGCTAGATTTGATAAACTGATTCAGGAGAAGAAAGGCACATTAGGTTTTGGTCCTAGTTCCAATAACTCGACCGAGACACTTTCTAGAGCAAGCGAGGTGTTCTTATCTGAAGAACATTTCGGTCAACCACCTCGGACCTCGACCGAGGTAGCAAGCGAGATGATGTCAACTGAGACTTCTAAAAGTTCAGTTCTTCGATCTAAGCCCACTTCACTGGAAGGAGAAGGCACATATCCACCTCAGAAAGCAACCCCAGTCATGGAGCTTAAACCACTTCCGAGTCACTTGAGGTATGCTTTCCTTGGCCCGGATTCTACTTATCCCGTTATCGTTGGTGCTTCCCCTTCTGAAACTTAATTATCTAAACTGATGCATGTTTTGAGGAAACATCGAAAGGCTTTAGGTTATACTATTGATGATTTTGTTGGTATTAAGCCTTCCTTTTGCATTCATAAGATACTAATGGAGGAAGATCATAAGACTTCACGGGAACCTCAAAGACGGTTAAATCCGATCATGAAAGAGGTTGTGAAGAAGGAGATTCTTAAGTTATTGGATGCAGGTATCAAATTTCCCATATCGGAGAGCAAATGGGTGAGCCTGGTGGATGTAGTTCCCAACAAAGGAGGGATGACCGTTGTGAGGAATAAGAACAACGAGTTGATTCCAACTAGGACCGTTACGGGTTGGAGGATGTGCATTGATTATAGGAAGTTGAATGTGGTCACTCGGAAGGACCATTTTCCGTTCCCCTTCATCGACCAAATGCTCGAAAGGTTATATCAACATTCCCATTTTTTTCTATTTAGATGATTATAGTGGCTTCTTTCAGATTCCAATCCATCTGGATGATCAAGAGAAGACCACTTTCACTTATCCATGGTGGACATTAGCTTATCGGAGGATGTCATACGGATTGTGTAACGCACCAGCTACCTTTCAGCGTTGTATGATGGTTATCTTTTCCGAGTACATTGAGGAGATCATGGAGGTATTCATGGAAGACTTTTCGGTATATGGTTTCTCTTTTGATAATTATTTGGCTAACCTTTCTCTAGTGCTACAACGTTGTGAAGACACTAATCTTGTTTTGAATTGGGAGAAGTGTCACTTTATTGTTAGCGAAGGATTTTTTCTAGGACACCTCGTTTCCAACCGAGGTATTAAGGGCGATCGAGCTATGATCGAGACTATTGAGAAATTTCTTCCCCCTTGTTCGGTTAAGGGTGTGCGGAGTTTTCTCGGGCATGCAGGTTTCTACAGGAGGTTCATCAAGGATTTCTCTAAAATCTCTAAACCACTCACTAATCTCTTGAATAAGGATGTTGTTTTTGAGTTTTCACAAGAATGCCTTGATGCTTTTTATAGGATAAAGGAAGCGTTGATTACCGCTCCCATCATTCAACATCCCGATTGGAACTTGCCCTTTGAGATCATGTGTGATGCTAGTGATGTGGCCGTAGGAGTGGTACTAGGACAAAAGAAGGATGGCCGGACCTATGCCATTTACTATGCTAGCAAGACACTAGATGAAGATCAACTGAACTACGCCACCACCGAAAAGGAGCTTTTTGCAGTTGTTTATGCTTTTCAGATGTTTCGCTCCTACTTAGTGGGAGTGAATGTTATTGTTTACACTGACCATGCAGCTATTCGATACTTGCTTGCTAATAAACATGTAAAGCCGCGCCTTATTCGTTGGATTCTCTTGCTTCAAGAGTTTGACTTAGAGATTAGCAACAATAAGGGATCCGAGAATTCTGTTACGGATCACCTCAGCCGGCTACCTCCCTCCTCGCTTGAGAAGGATGACCTACCATTGATGACATGTTTCCCGATAAGCACTTGCATTTGTTCGAACATTGGATAAAATCCTTTGTTTCGTGATAGCATGAACTATAGTCTATATTTTGGGACCTGTTTAGACGGTTTATCTTCAATAATTTGCATGTTTGAATGTATATTATGTGATTATATTGTCGTTTCATCTACCTTTTCTGGAATCGAGGTCTACACCAAGTTTCGTTGTAATCGTAGGTAAAATGGCACGTTTTGCATCAAAATGGAGCTAAAGGAGCTAAGGAGTCATTGAAGCTACATTCAGGAGCTTAAGGAAGAATCCAGGAAGAATGGAATTGAATTAAAGATTTATTTTGGACTAGATTTTAGAGATTTCACCTTCGGCTGAGAGTCACCTCGGTTGACCACAGAGTCACCTCGACCGATGTGATCTAAAGGAGCGTCTCGACCGAGGCGAATATCCTGACGCGGCGAGATATATTTTATTTGGCTGAGATCTTTTATTTTTGGAAGGAGAGATCTTATATTTTTGGGCTGGATTTCTGGAAGGAAGATCATATATTTAGAAGATTTATTTTAGGAGATAAGATATATTTTAATAGGAAATTATCCTTTTAAGATATTTTATCTTTGGAAGATAATTCTCCTATGTAAAGGGTTGGATTTTCCACAAGTTCATCCATGCTTAGAGGGCTGATAGCATCCAGCAATTAAGGGATTTTCTCCAGAGTTTTCAAGGAAGGAAGATTGAAGATCAATCTAGGAAGGATTGATAGCTTTTTATAGCTTTTGTGAAGGGTTTTGTAAGACTTTCTTAGATTCCCTTCTAGTTGATTTGTCTTCTTGGATTTGTGATCAAAGGAACGCTTATTTGTTTGATATTTGATTCAGTTATTAAAGCCTTGTTCTTAAGGTTTTTGTGTTCAAATATTCATTCTCATCCCATATATTTGATTATCGCTTTCATGATGATGAGTGGCTAATTTATTTGTGCGATTCTAGGGTGACTTGATGAAGGTTGTGGGAAAAACAATGATAGAATAATCTTAAATTCCAGTTGGACCCTAAAGGCTCGAGTCTTTATCCTTAACCTTAGAGCATCTCGTTCAGTCGATGAACATCTCGGCCGGGGTGGAATTTGACTGACCGAGGTGACCTTTCTGATCCGTAACTGAGAGTTAAGTGTTAGAGTTTGCAAAATCCTATTCTTATTACACCTTTCCTGGTTCAATGCAAGCCTAGGATGAGACTTACCCGGTAATTCCTTAGTTTGTTTACCCATGATCATAAGTATAGGTAACAAAGGTTCATCCTTTATTGGGGTTTGAGTGTGCATTCATCCCATCTTTGTGAGTTAGCCTGAGACTTACCCGGTAAAGTATGATTCTATTTCCTCAGTTGGAGTGTTGGTTTGAGATTATAATTCTTTTCCTTAGTACCTTGATACTTACCCGGTAATAGGAGCTTCGCTTTGTCCACTTATTCTGAGGTCTTGAGTTGGAACCACAACTAGATGCTTTAATCCCTATAATTTGCATATTTCCTTAATTTACTATATTATCATCTTTGATTGCTTTAATTGTTTTTGTGGTTAGTTGTAATATTGACAACCTATACTTGCTTGTGTTTCACCTAAGTCCCTGAGATCGACACCCCGGAATTCTTGCTTTTACTACGATTGACCCGTACACTGCGGGTTCGCATCCTTGTTTTAAGCATACTTCTAGGGTTATAAATTTAAAGCGTGCACACACCATTTGGAGCGAACATTTTACCCCATAATGAAGATGAAGTATGTGATGAGGACACCTTCAAGCATGTTTGAGGATGACGTACGGTCCAGCTAGCGACCTTAAATCAAGCGCTTGTTGGGAGGCAACCCAAGGTATTGCTTTCTTTTCCCTTTTCTACATTAGTTGTAAATAGTTTGCTTCGTTTTGTTTTTGCGTCCTTTAGACAGGAACCAAGTACTTTCTAAGGAAGGATTACAGCTCAGGAGCTAAAATGAAAGGACAGAAGTTCGAGAAATTGAGAAGACGGAGCTTGACTAAGACACATCTCGGTTGCTGTCATAACACCTCGACCGAGATGTTCTCGGTCAACCGAGGCGACTAGGTCTGACATCCAGTTTGACATCTCGGTCCGCTCGGGACCAACTCGACCGAGGTGTAATCAATATCATCGAGGGGTATAAAAGGAGCGACGACTTCTCACTCTTCCACTTTTCCTCTCTCTACTCTCACCTCAACGACGGCGGCACTTCACCCTCAACTTCTCGATTCTTACTCGTTTTTCAAGTTTCTTGGCTCGATTTCACCGGAGGAAGCAAGAGATTCAGTTTCCAAGCATCAAACAACAAGGAAAACGCCTCAATCTGCAGAATCTGGGGTATTTTGTTCCAAACCTTAACCCCTTCTTTCTTTTGTCGATTTTGAGCAGATCTGGCTTTGCATGCCACTAATTGTTGTTGAAAAAGATATAAGTACCCCTTAAGAAGCTTTTGGTAGTGATTTGGGTGGAAAAGCTTACAAATTCAATGAGTGCGTTCGAACAACAGTTCACCTCAGTCAGTCAACTGTGTCTCAGCCGAGGTGTTCTTCGGCAACCGAGGTGTTCTTTATCCAGAAACATGAGCAACATATCTAATCGTTAGTTAACCTTGAGGGACAGGCCTAGCAGTTCACACCATTCTGCTCCTTCCTCTGCTTCTCAGTTCTCCATTCCGGTGATCCACGATCGACAACAGAAGGATTATGATCGCATTTGCGGGCGTCTGATAGTTGCCCCGCGGTTTCTTCATGTCAATGCCTTCGAGTTCCTCCATGTGGTGGAGCATTTGAAGAAGATGATCTCCATGGTTGGTTTGGAGGAGTTCATGGATATCAGAGCGCCAGCTTATCTGGAGCCGACGATGGAGTTTGTCAGTTTTGTGACATACGTGCTGGAGCATAATAAAATCAAGTACCGGTTGTTGAACAGGAACTATGTAGCTCCTATGGATCAGTTTAGGGAGATTTTTGGTTTCCCTACACCGACTGTGACTGATTTTCCTTCCCGAGCGGTGGCTCGGAGTTTTTGGGGCGAGATAGCCCATGTGGCCGACCATAGTGACAGGTGGAGGCCCGGAGACTCCCTGGAGCATATTATCTTTAATCGTGCTTTCCGCCTTGCTCACGGGATCTTTAGTGAGACACTTATGGCGCGTACTGAGACGCCCCAAAAGATCCATCAAGGGGAGCTGCTGAGTTTGTTTTGTATGGTGATTGGAGGAGTGCTTTACTTTGCTGCCATGCTGGCAAATGATTTGCAAAGGATCAAGGGCAAGTCCAGAAGCGATATCTGCTGTAGTGGGTTGGTGACCCACATCGCCACTTCTATGGGTTTAGATCTTTCAACTTGTACACTTGTCGTGGATGCGAAGCCGTTGGGACCACAGGAGATGATCACCAAACGCATTCTGGTTCCTCGTGGCCTTGGCACGCCCTACGTTATCATGCCATGGGAGACGATAGCTCCACAGGGCATTATGTGGTCATCCCAGTTTTCTATTTTTGATCATCAGTATTGGTCCGCTGCTTGGTTCCCTTGCTTGAAAGATGCTAGAGACGTAGATGATGATGATGATGATGATGATGATGATGATGATGATGATGATGATGATGAGGGGTATGATGGAGGAACTTCCATGGAGACCGGTACTGATACCGGTGGCCCTAGTGTTCCTGTTGTCGATCTTGATGATGAGGCAACGGAGGATGAGAGGGTAGCAACACCACCACCACCACCTCAGTGCAGATCCCGCCGCTGATTCAGAGATTCTGAGGCACACCAGAAGATTGATGATCTCACTGAATAGATGATTGATGCCTACGCAGCCTTGACAGTTCACATTCATGAGCGCTTCGCTGAGGAGCACAGACATATTGAGGGATGGACGCATCAGATTATGGAGAACCAACACTTCACTAGACGGATGATGGAGATCCAGCATCAGCTGATTATGTGTTACACATTCAACCCATCCCAACATCCCTACAATCCACATCCATCACCGCTAGCTGACGAGGATTAAAGCTTAATATATTTCTTATTTATATATTATGTAGTTCAGCTAGGTTCTTGAGTTTTTTTTTATTCCTTAGACTTATATTTGACCCATTGGGACAATGTGTCCCAAGTATGGGGAATTAGGATGTATTCACTTGACTTATTTGCTTCGATGGTTGTATGACTCTTATGGATATTATTGCTTGTTTATCTGTCATTACATGCATACATACATGTTTCTGTTTGAGTAAAACGGCGACCGAGACGTTCATGGCCAATCGAGGATGAACACCTCGGATGACGCTAGAACACCTCGACAAAGATGGCTTAACTGAAAGGTTTTAAAAACGTTTTTGTGCTTCTTCTCTAGATATGACCTCAATGATGATTCTGTTTGTATATTGATTTTAAAATCTTTATATGCTCGAAAGGTTTTATAATATATTTAAGTTGCAAAATGCTTTGTTTGATGTTTTAGCATGTTTATACTTTGTTTTTATCCAAATTATTTTTGATTTTAAGGTTGACACCACATGATGAGTTCTATCAGATTCTTCCTGGGATGACTAAGGCAATTCATTCTCTCATCTTCTTCTTCTTCTTTTTCTTGACCATGCTTTAGCCCCTCATATACATTTTTGCCTCCCTTTACCTATCCGGGAATTTGGAAGCAAGGGAAGAAAAGCAAGTGAAGTGAAGTTGAGATGTTGGCTGAAAGTGTTAGAAAGAAACAATTAGGTTTGGGGAAGTCAATCATGATGATGAGTAACTCGGCACCATTCACATAGAAGGTGTTTGTGTCTTGCCAAAGTTGGATTGAGCGATATTCCTAACGGGTCATGGTATGTGCATCAAGGGTTTGAGGCATCCCTAGAAATTGATGATTGTTGATCTCCTAGGGTTCGGTTATTGTGCACCTCTGTCCATGCATCCCAAAAAGTAAAGTAAATAAGAAAAACATATTGGTGGAAGATGTTGTGATTCAAAGAAAGTGAAGTAAGATCCAATTCCCCGATTCTAGCACCACATTATCTTATATACATCCCATCATGACACGTTTCTTGACCTCTTTTGGAAACCCTTGAGACCTCGAGCTTGTTGATTCACTTGGTAGTTTAAACTGGATTATACATGATTGATTTCGATAAATATGCCTTATTATTATGCATTATGTGATTTTATGCAAAGATGAACAAATTTCTTATATTTATAAAATGTTTTGATCATATCTTGATTTTATTTGCCATGCACCATTCTCTTAGGGTGGTCTTTGAGTGGAGCTCATAACAAAAGGTTTTGAAATGTTTTTCATTGATCTTTCTGACTTATAATCCATTATATCTTGTATCTAAAATTTGGAACTTGCTTGGGGACAAGCAAGGGACAAGTATGAGGTATTTTGATAGCATGTAATATAGTCTATATTTTGGAATTTGTTTAGACGTTTTATCTTAATAAATCTGCATGTATGGATGTATGTTCTTTGATTATATTGTTGTTTTGTCTACCTTTGCGGGAATCGAGGTGTACACCTAGTTTCGTTGTAATTGTAGGTAAAATGGAACGTTTTGGATCGAAATGGAGCTAAGGAAGCTAAGGAGTCATTGGAGCTACATTCTGGAGCATTGAGTTTCTATAAGAAGATCTTAGGAAGTATGGAAATGATTTAGAAGATTGATTTTGGATCAGATTAGAGAGTTACACTTTCAACTGAGACTCACCTCGGTCAGCTACAATACCACCTCGACGGAGGTGATCTTGAGGAGCGTCTGACCGAAGCGAACTGATGACGGGACAACTAGATCTTTATGTTTGGCTAAGATCTTCTATTTTTGCAAAGTGAATATCACATATTTTTGGCTTGATTTCTGGAAGGAAGATATCTTTTTGCAAAGTGAATATCACATATTTTTGGCTTGATTTCTGGAAGCTAAGGAGTCTTTTTAAGATATTTTATCTTTGGAAGATAATTCTCCTATATAATGGGTTGGATTTTCTGCAATTCAACCATCTTCGGATCATTGATTATCTGAAGGATTTTCTGAAGGAAGTTTGAAGAGTTTTGAAGGAATTTTTGAATGTTGAACTTCAAGGAAGGAAGAAATCAAGTTGAAGTTGGCTTTGAAGGAAGTTTGTAAGACTTTTGTTAGTTAGTTTTATTTTGTTTTGTTTTCTGATTTGTGATTAAGGAACGATGTTTGTTGTTTGTTTGATTCCTACAATTATTGAGACCTTTGTGTTAAGGTTTTCTTTTTTTAATATTGATTCCTTTCTCATATATTTGATTATTATTATCATGATGATTCTTGGCTAAGTGCTTTATGCGATTCTAGGGTGATTGGCTGAAGGTTGTGGGAAAGACGATGATAGAATGATTCTAGGGTGATTGACTTACCCGGTGATTCCTTTGCTTGTTTACCTAAGATCATGAGTGTAGGTAATAAAGGTTTATCCTTTATTTGGGTTTGAGTGTGCCTTCATCCAATCCTTGAGAGTTAGCCTGAGACTTACCCGGTAAAGGTTGATTCTATCCCCTTGGGTGGTATGTTGGTTTGAGATTATAGTTCTTTTCCTCAGTACCTTGAGACTTACCCGGTGAGAGGTTCTTTGGTTTGGGATAGTGAGTAGTGAGACTTACCCGGTGAACTATTCCCACTTTAGAAACACCTTCCCTTTGCAAACCTCAGCTTTGTCCACGTTATCTTTTGAGATCTTGAATCAGAACCACAATTGAATGCTTTAATCTCTAGAATCCGCATTCCCTTTTTCTTGACTTTTACATCATCTTTGATAGCTTTAATTTGTTACTTGTGGTTATTTGACAACCTTATTTACCCAACTTTGTTTCACCATAGTCCCTGTGATCAATCCCTGGAATATTTGCTTTTATTACAATTGATCCGTACATTGCGGGTCCGCATATTGTTCAGGCATATATCTTGGGTTATAAATATTAAAGCTTGCTCACACCTTTTAGAGCGAACAGGCGGGACTACGGTGGTCTCGTGTCACTTTTGGAGTTATGTTTAATTAGAACAAGATACAAACAAATAATAACAAAGATGATAAACCGGATTTGTGTGCTTTATGTATGTCGTATGATTGTGATGCGATTACTTGTGTATGTGCATTTCCCATTGATTCTAATGATTCGAATATGAGCTAACGGTTTTATACCGACTGTTGTAGTTTGCCTTGCAGGTTAGGAATGTGGCCGAAAGATCTAGAAGCGTGGGCAGCCGGGGTCCGTAAATTTTAGGAAGGGTTTTTGGATAGAGTTGAGTTGTGTTTTGTCCTTGGATAATCGTGTTTTGTATGTCGTGTATTTTTCGTCCAGGTTTTGTGTTATATCTCGGCCGAAGTCTTTTGTTTGTATAGTTTAGGGTTTCATTGCATTGCATAAAAATGTATTTCGTTGTGGACTTTATTTGTGCCATGTTGGAAGTTCCGGTGAAATTGTTATCAAGCTAAGGGTCGGGGCCCATTGTGAGGTCCAAACCCGTGGCATCCTGAGTTTAACATACAGAATATCTATTCCGGGTGTCGAGGTGTCACAAATGAAAAAGACGAGTTTCTGTTTTTCAAAGCGCATGGGTGGATCTTCAGAGGCGTGGGGGTGGACCAGGGCCACCACAAGGGCGGCTAGAACCACCGCAAGGGTGGCCACCAAGAGCAGGGGAGGCTCCAGGGTGCCGTTGGGGGCGGTGATAGCTTCCGCCGGGGCGCTAGCTTACTTCCGCGGCTGCGTTTTCTTCACCAGTAGGTTCCTCCCTCCCTTCCTCTTCGTTCCTTCCTTAGCCTTGTAGTTATACCTTGTTAGAAGCATGCTTAGGTTGGACCTAGGACTCATTAGAATGCCATCTAGCGGTTGCTATCCTTTGAGCCCTTATGGCTTGGTGTGAGTGTTGCTCTTAAGTTGTGTAAGCATGTTGGATCTTTCTAGGCTAGATTGGCTCTCCTAGGCTGTTGTTGAGGATCATGTGAGCTATAGGCTGTTGTGAGTTTGCTTTTCTTGTTGAGGGTGTCATGGGTACCATGGATCCTAGGATGCTTTCCTAGTTTGAGAGTTGATTGATCTTGCTTAGATCATTAGAGTGAAGGCTAAGACTTCTTGAGTGTGAGCTTGTGTTGATGAGTGTATTCATGTATGAGCAGGTTAGCTAGAGTGTTGTGAGTTGAGAGACGAGGTATGTCTCGGGACTTACTTAGCCGTATTCGATGTATTAGATTCAATGTGTGCTTGGTGGTGTGTGTTTTACCACTTTCGTTATAACATATAAACCGGTAATAGGACCACCGACCCTTATATATTATTTTGGCCCAAGTGTATGATAACGGGCGGTGTCATCATTTTCCTAGCTCTTGCGAGAGTCTAGGAGGTTCTCGGCGACTAGCCCGTGCTGGTTAGACGGTCGGAGGCATCCGTACCGTTCCATGCCGGTAAGTAGGGACCAAGGAGGGATCACGGTGGTCCTATGTCACAAAACTAAGTTGAATTAAAACATATTCGACCTAATAAATAAAGATAATTAACCATACTTGTTTGTTGAGCATGATTATGTGATGTTATGTTGTATGAGTGTGTATGTAACTTCACCTTGTCTTTAATGCTTCGAATTAAGCTAACGGTTTTCAACCGCTTGTGTAGATGCCTTGCACGTTAGGGATGCCGCTGAGTGAGGTGGAGGAGTGGACAACCAATGGTCGCCGTACATTGTAGGACGGGGGCATTTTTTTGGGATTATGATCATTATTGTTGTTATGTTTGATTATGGATTGATGTACGGTTTTCGGATTTATGTTTTCGGAGTTTTTGTGTTGTTTTGAGGACTCGGCTGAGTTTCCACACTATACCCTTTACTTTTTAGTCTTGCATACATTACAAACATTTTAAGTTTTACGCCTTTATTTGTGCCATGTTGGAAAGGTTCGGTGAGATTGTTGTCAGGATAAGGGTCGGGACCCATTGTGAGGTCTCGCCCGTAGCATCCCGATATCCCGCATATTCGGGGTGTTACAAAAGTGGTATCAGAGCCCTAGGTTGAAAACAATGGCACTCGCAACCTTCTAAAGGCCGAATGAGGAATAAACAGAACTCACGGGTTTTGACGTTTTCATTTTTAAAATTCATATTCATGAGTCGGGATTGGGTTAGAATATACGGGACCACCACTACTCATGCAAACCTCGGCGACTTCGATTTCTGGATTTGATGTATGTAAGTATATATATTTAACTAGTCATCAATATATATGTGTATGACCTTAGGACTGTTTTTGGACTTGTATATACCTAGTTATGCATGTGACCTTAGGATGATTGGGCTTTTATGCCTTGGTTGTATTTTGGATTTCGGCTCCTTTCTTTTAAGCTTTATAAGTTCCTTTAATATTAAATATCACGAGTACAATATATATATATATATATATATATATATATATATATATATATATATATATATATATATATATATATATATATATATATATATATATATACTGTTTTAAATAAACATAAACAAACGCGAACGATATCGATGGCACGTACGAAAGGTACCGCATACGTAGGACCCGCTAGGGGTAGACCACCTCTACCTCCTACCGTCCCGAGACGGGGACGAGTAGGAAGACCTCCAAGCACAAGAGGTCAGAGATGTATCCCCATTGCGGACCCACCAGTTGTGGAACCGCCATCAGCTGAGCATCCCGTTTAGGACTAGGCTACCCAAATTAGCGTAGCACCAGAGGTAGTTGCACCGGCGATAGTTGCACCCGAGCCGACTATGGAGATTGCTAGGCCTAGAGACGAGTTGAGATCTCCTAGACCTGATTACTTGTTGAATACTTTCAACCAGTAGCTTGTATACTACTTCGACGGGAAGGTTGGGTTAGAGGTGGAGCATTTGATTGGGCACGTGGAGTCGGCTTTAGAGGCGATCCGTTGCCCGGCGGAGAGGCAGGTGAAGATAGTCAAAACATTGTTAAGAGAGGAGGCCCAGTATTGGTGGAGGTTGGTGAGAGGAGGAGTGACTAGGATGGACCAGCTATTACGTCTTGTGAGAGAGACATTCTGCCCGGATTCACTATGGAGAGATAGAGTACAAGATTTCTTAGAGGCAGGTTTTGAGGATGTCCCCATCATTGAGGCGATCAGACGTTTTCGAGCGGAGTTAGCATTGCTGGGGCCCTTTACACCTCCAGTGGACCAGCATGTCTATCTCTTTTCCAAGAGACTCACGGAGTCCACCCGTGCTTACTTGGCGGGATTTTGCTGCATTTCATTAGCGGAGTACCAGGATCGAGCTTCGGCCTACGAGAGGGACTGCCCCGGGATGAGGAGGGCAGCATAATCCGGAGGACGGGACAAGAGACAATGGACCGTACCAGCTAGTTCAGGGGCAGAAGTGGCAGGGCAGGGACGAAATTAGGCTCCAGGACGTCCCGGTTAACATACATCGAGGAAAACACCAGATGGGGTACGTCTGTACTATAGTTGTGGAGAGTTTGGGTACACGAGGAACACATGTAGGAGACCACCCGTGGCTTATTTCTCTTGTGGTCAGATGGGTCACCGAGCCGCTTTTTGCCGTCAGGGCAAGTCACAGTCTCAACAGGGTTCTTTACTTGTTAGGGTAGCAGAAGGTAGTCAGAGGCCGCCACAGTTTCAGCCACAAGGCTCTCAGTAGGGGGTTCAGGGTCAAACTCGTACACAGGGATCAGCCTAGGGGCTGGGCCGAGGTAGAGACCGAGGTGGGGGTACCCCGGAGACCAAAGGCACTCAGGCCAGGGTGTTCGAGTTGAGGAGTGTTGTTGATCCAACAACACCGGCAACTAGAATTACTATTTGGATTCATGGACTTCTGGTCCGAGTCTAATTTGATACGGGTGCTACACACTCTTTTATATCCGATGATTGTGTAGCTAGGTTGTCCTTAGTTACGGTAGAGTGGAGACCCTTCGTTGTGGGGTTACCCGATGGGGGTAGGGTTAGTGGTACTGGAGAGGTACACGGTTGTCCCATACGTTTGGGAAACTGTGATTTGTTAGCCGACTTCTATGTCATGCACTTGTTGCATGAAGAATTCATCCTTGGGATGGATTGGATGGACCGCCATCGAGTCGTGTTAGACATTAGCCAGAGAACCGTGACTGTTACCACAAAGGCGGGTAATGAGGAATTTTCTGAGGTTGGGACCTTGGGAAGGCCGATACAGTCATTAGCGCGGTTAGAGCCGCGAGACTTATCGGACAGGGATTCGAGGCCTTCTGGTGCTATGCCATGAAGGAGGAGATAGAACCATCACTGGAGGAGATTCCCGTGGCATGTGAGTTCGAGGATGTATTCGGGGAGCCACCCGGATTACCACCGCAGAGGAGCGTGGATTTTGCTATTGAGTTGTAGCCCAGCACGAGGCCGAACTCCAAGCCTCCATACCACATGGCGCCGATTGAGATGCTGGAGCTTAAGAAGCAGCTCGAGGAGTTAGCCGAGAGGGGTTTCATACGCCCGAGTGTTTCCCCTTGGGGTGCACTGCTCCTCTTTTTCAAGAAGAAGGACGGATCTTTAAGGCTATGCATTGATTACCGGGAGTTGAACAAAGTCACCATCAAGAACAAGTACCCCCTACCGCCCATTGATGATTTGTTGGACGAGTTGCAGGGAGCCTCCGTGTTTTAGCGTATCGACTTGAGGTCAAGATACCACTAGCTGAGGGTGAGGGAGGAGGACTAGTTGAAGACGGCATTCAAGACGAGATATGGCCATTATGAGTTTGTCGTGATGCCGTTCGGGCTCACGAATGCACCCGCCGTCTTCATGGAGTTGATGAACGGCATATTCATCGACTTCTTGGACCAGTTTTCCGTAGTGTTTATAGATGATATCTTAGTATACTCCCGGAGTAGGGAGGAGCATACGGGACACCTGAGGACGGTTCTTCGGGTCCTTCAGGATAGAGAGCTTTATGCAAAGCTCTTTAAGTGCGAGTTTTGGATGTCCAAGGTGGCATTCCGCCGAGGGTGTCATGGTTGACCCGGCGAAGATAGACTCCGTTTCTTCATGGCCGCCTCCTAGGATGGTCAAGGAGGTGCAAAATTTCTTAGTCTTAGCGGGATACTACCGTCGATCTGTTAAGGGTTTCTCCGTGATTGCACAGCCACTTACTTCGTTGCTGAGGAAGTCGACCTGGTTCGTCTGGTCTGAGCCTTGTCAGCGCAGCATTGAGGAGGCTAAGAGGAGGTTGACCTCCGCTCCTGTGTACGCCCAACCTGAGGGCGTAGATGATTTTGTTGTATATAGTGACGCCTCCAAGCTAGGCTTGGGGTGCGTTTTGATGTAGAGGGGTAGAGTTATTGCGTACGCTTATCGGTAGCTGAAGCCGTACGAGGAGAATTATCCCACCCATGATCTTGAGCTAGCGGTAGTGATTCATGCCCTGAAGATTTGGAGACACCACTGTTCGCCCCTAAACGTGCGTGAAAATAAGCTTTAAATTTATAAAACTAGAATCAAGCAAGCGAACCCGCAGTGTACGGATCGATATAGTTAAGCAAGAATTTCAGAGTATCGAA
This sequence comes from Fagopyrum esculentum, assembly GCA_033239045.1. NCBI lineage: Eukaryota > Viridiplantae > Streptophyta > Magnoliopsida > Caryophyllales > Polygonaceae > Fagopyrum > Fagopyrum esculentum. The sequence goes on along the minus strand of BSUD01000007.1, from coordinate 74,023,266 downwards.
CACAGGGATTTGGGTGGGAACAAATTCAATTGCAGATTATCAAGCGAGTAAATGTGAGAGGTTTTGCAAATATTGGGAAAACAACAATCCTAAAGATCTAAGTATCCAGTTGTGGCAATCGATTCAAGATTTACTATTGATATAAAGACTGAGTTGAGATATGCAAAGGTATGCTAATGTAAGGTAATCGTACGGTGAAGTTCCAAAAACCTTATATGACTCACCTACAAGACACTCCCTATACAGGTTGTTGAGGCTTCAATACAGAAAGGTTCTAAAGATAAGAATTAATGTCAAATACCCAAACTTGTAATTGAAGGATCAAAACTAACTTAACCGATTGAGGTTGTGACACTCACAATCGAGGTAGAGGTTGTTGAGGCTTCACTACCACCTAGAAAAGGCAAGCCAAGACTAAGTTAAAGCTAATCTTTAACTTTGGATTAAAGTAAAAGCAGGTTCGTAAACTTAAGGGAAATTACGGGTGGATCTTGAGATTCCACGGTCGTGGAACTCAAGAACAAACCGTGATTTAGGGTTCGTCGAGGATTTTCTCTAACTCTCAGGGTCTAATCTGTTTACGATCGATCTATCATCATCTTAGCCACAACTATCAACCCTTCACCTTAGAATTGTTAAGGGTTTTTAGCCAATAACAGTCATTTTGATATCAAATTCAAGAATTATAAGATTGAAAGATGAAAACTTCCGAAAACTTTCAATAAACTCCAAACCAACCTCAAAGTCACAATCAAGATCAAATAATATCACTAATTCCAGGATAGAACAATCAACACAATCTTAGATAAGAAGGAAGAACGGGATGTCAATCCGTCTTCTAAATCAAACCTAAATAAGAAGAGAAATCTTCTTGCACAATTTTCCGAATCTTCTATTAATCCAGGAGTCTCAATCGCAATCTCCACCAAAGTGAGAGATTAGGGCAACTCCAAAGGATAAGCGCAAATTACGTCTTTTGCAAAAATTGCAGAAATCTCCAAGTCGCGGCGTAGGCGGAAGTCTCTAAGCGATGGTGCAAACAAGCACGTAAGCGGGGGTGTAAGCGAGGATGACGGAATCTCCCTTCGTCCGTCTTTTTATAGGGCAAGATAAAATGTCGGCCCGGCCCAAATCTTCAAAAGATCGTGGCTTCAAAACGTGGCGAAAAAGATCGCCAAGATCAAGGTCGTGGAACCTTCCACGACCATAATTTAGAGCGTGGAAATCAACACGGTTTGGACCATGGATTCCACGACCGTAAAAGCTCCTGGAATGAACCACGCTTCTCCTGTAGGATTCCACGGCCGTGGAACTGAACGTGGTTCATAGTACGGCCGTATTTTAGAGCGTGGTTTAGGGCAAGAACGTGATTCTTCCCTAGCCTCGTGCATTCCTGAAGTTGACATCCATTTTGCTCCTAATAATGCCCTCAATCCATGGACATACTCAATCAACTCGTCCTTGCTCGATTCCGTTCGGAAATGGCTCTCAATCACCTATAATCAACATAAAGCTAGTGTAGACATCCATATCGACAATATAGGCAAACTAGCTCACAAATGTAACAATGCTCAATCGAAGACCATCAATATGAATCAAATATACTTAGAAAACGTGCCTAAAGTATCACAATATTTCATGCTAACAAATAACCCCATACTTGCAACTTGCTTGTCCCTAAGCAAGGTCTCTCAAAAAGCTTTTAGAACAAGAGCTAGGATGAAATATGTTTACCTTCTCAAAGCAATACTTCTTTTGGATGAATGTGCCTTCTAAAGAATAGATCATTCTCAAATCTTGCTTCAATCGTTTATAAGACTTTCATACACTTAATCAAAGAGTAAAAAGCAAATAAAACTCATGAATCAATTAAACTTCTAAACAAGCATCATAACCTTTAAACATTATCAAAATCAATCATAAGAAACTTCAATTTAGACCACAAAGTTATATAACATACTTTTGATCTTAAGGACTTTCAAAGAGAAGGTCTAGAATGTGGAAGGTAAGGAAGCTTTTAGGAAATGTGGTGCATGAATCCGGGAAAGTGGACAACTACTCCTTCTTCTTCTTTTGCGGTTTCCGCACACTTTCAACTTAGAGCTTCGCTCTCTTCTTTTCATTTTTTTCGACTTTACTTTTGGAGTTATGGATAGAGGTGCACAAAAACCGAAGGCTAGGAGATTGGCGTTTCTCTATTTTCATGAGATGCCTCAAACCGTTGGCGCACATACCATAATCCGCTAGGAATATCGCTCAATCCGACTTTTGCAAGACACAAACACCCGGCTATATGAATGGTGCCGAGTTACTCATCGTCATGATTGACTTCCCCAAACCTATAATTTCTTTCTATTCTTTTGACTGCAAATAATTGCTCTCATGGCCCTCCCACATCAAACATGCCTTTTTCATTCATTTCTCCAAATTCCCGGATAGGTAAGGGAGGTCAATATTTCAATGAGGAGCAAAATGGTCAAAGAAAGAAGAAAGAAAAATCGAATTGCCTTAATCATCTCAACAAGAAGTATAAGAACTTATAGTCTGATTTCAACTTCAATTTCTCAACATGATTTAGGTAATATTTATCACATTATGAAACTTGCAAAAGAGGTACAATCCATTCATTCAAATTCTTTCCAATTCACTATTCTTTTAAGCATGCAATTGTCATCAAACTCAATTCACAAGTAGCGATTATCATGGAAATCATCTCAAATCATTAGAAGCACAAAATTTTCAAAATTTTTCAATTTTTATGGGTTTTTCAAGTTCTTTTTCATGCTATGCAATAATGAAACGTGCAACAATATAATGAACATGCAATGATAGTCTCGAATAGAAGCAACATAGTGAGTAAGAGTTATTACAAACTTTTAGTACATCCCATTCCATACTTAGGACGAACATTGTCCCTAATGTTCAAAAGAAAGAAAGAAAAGAAAGAAAAGAAAAAAAGAAACTCACAAAGTGGTGGTGGAATGGCTAAAGCAACGGTCATGAATCATCATCATTGCGGCGCTAGTGGAGGCGGGAATGGAGAGAAGTTGGAGTCGTAGGGCCGCCCAAATTGCTGGCGGTAGACGTCCCTCATCATGTGATCAAGATCATCCATGCGACCGTCTCTAGCATCGACTCGGATCTCCAATGCTCGTACTCTCTCCGAAAGGCCAGTAGCCCAATCCGGCATCTGCTCATACCATCCCGGAGCGTGACTATACCATGCTGGAGCGTCGGATGGAGCTAGTGCTGGTGCTGTTGTCTGCTCTGTGGACCAGGGAGGTGGAACTCCATACCATGTAGGAGGTGTGGTCATCCATGTAGGTCTCTCACTCACGCTAGCGCGGCGAGAAGACGAGCCTGAAGCTCTAGCTGGAGGTGGAGAACGTCTAGGTGCATCGGGGGCCGCCTCCGGCTGATCCGGAAACGTGCCAATGTCCTGCTCTGCTCCTCCTACACCCTCAAAATGATCTCTCATATCCTCCTCAACAACTGGTAGTGGGACATATGGGGGAGCTACAATCCTGTTCGCATGCATAGCAGCGAACGTCTCCTTCCAATTATGGAGTCCTGCCATAATAGAGTACTCCGATAACCACTCTATACCCCTACCTGTCATGCTCTCCCAAGGCATGCCCGCATAAGGCGGACCTCTATGTGTGGGAAAAATGAGACCCCTAGTCATGAAAGCATGTAGCCCTAAAGGTACGGCTAGTATCCGGGTGCATGCAGAGAAATCAACACCCAAGCTCCTAGCAAGGTGGGTAACTATCCCACCATATCCTATGTTGCCCTTCCTCTTGTTCTTGAGCTTGCTCATGGTAGCAGCCAAGAGGGTGGCACAGTCAGCTCGGCGCCTGTACAGCATGGAATACAGCAAAAAGAGCTCATCCGTCTTGATCTTTTGGGGCGTCTCCGTCCTAGGAAAGAGACACTCCGAAAGAACGCGGTGAGCAATCTTCAAGGCTTGATGGTACATCAATCTAGCCTTAGTATCAGCAGGTTGCTAACGGTCCTCGTCGGCGTAAATCATCGCTACCTCCTCCCAAAATTCCTTGGCGTAAACGCCACTAGGAAATCGACCGTTAAAGGTCTCCTGGAACCCGATAAAGGTCCCGAACTCACAGATGCTAAAATGATAGTCTCTTTCCATAAGACGGAAAGAGACGGTCCTGTCGACATGGCTGTGCTCGAAAGACGTCACAACCTCCCGTGTAATCTCCTCATAAGCGTCTTCTCGGATAGCCGAGAAGACAACTAGTCTGGCTCTTTCCAAGAGCCAAGTAAGGTCATCTATAATGTTGAGAGGAGCTAGATCCTCCAACAATAGGTACCTAGGACCAATCACATACCTCTCCTTGATCCTCTCGAGTGCATCGAGGTGATCCTCATGTATGGTCGGGATTCTAGGGCTATGAGGTGAGGGTGACGAAGGTGATGATGGAGGTGAAGGGGAAGAGGGTGGTGGTGCTCTAGAGGATGAGGAAGAAGAGGGATTACCCTTCCTCTCCTTGTTCTGGTTATTCTTCTTCTCCTTAATCCTCCCGGAAACTCTCCTCACAAAGTCCATTCTGTCAGAAATTACGGCCTGTTCTACAGATTCCACGGCCGTGGTTCTCCCAGAGACCGTGATTCGTCTCAGAAATTCGCAAATCTCAGCAAATCAACACTCAATCTCCACAAACAGGCAGTCCTAATCTAATTTCTTCCAATCTCAACCAGTTCTTCCTAAAATCTCTAACAAAAACAAACCAAATCGACAAAGATCAAGAAAAGAGGAAAAACCTATTTTCGGATTTAAAATCCGAATTGCGCGTTCCTTGATGAATTTCCGCTCGATTCGTCGCTTGGATCTTGTTGGTGGTCGAATTTGCTTCAGTTTAGGAAGAACAATCGTTAAAAACGATTAAGAAACAAGGAATTGGAGGAGGAGGCGTGGAATCGGCATTTAGGTCGTGGAAGAGGGGTTTTGTTGGTGATTTTTGTGAAGAACGTGGTTTATATAGTCACAGGCAAAATTTTGAAAATCACGGTCTATCGGGGTGTTCCACGGCTGTGGAAATGTACGGAACCGTGGTTTTGGTGATTTTTCGAAGGCTTTTGGAAATTATGGGTATTGTAGCTGTCACGACCGTGGTTTAGGCCGTGGAACTCTATGTAAAGCTCCAAAGTCCAAATTTCGTCACTTTTCTTCAACATTATCTTCCCTTTTCCTTTTCCATCGTTCCTACATCCAAAAACACGAACATACCGGAGGAAATCTAGGCAAAATAAAGCGAAAAACGTCTAAACTAAGCTAAACTATGAATCGAAAGAAAAAACAAAAAATGTAATACCTTGGGTTGCCTCCCAAGAAGCGTTTTGTTTAAGGTCCGTAGCTAGACCAATCTCGCACTTATTCGAGTGCTGTAGGCGCGAACTCTTCAGCTTGGAGTTCCGGCGTATACTTCTTGAGTCGTTGGTCGTTCACCTTAAAGCTTCCGCCCGTTTCACCCCATACTTCAACTGCACCATGGGGGAAAATACGCTTAATTAGAAAAGGTCCCGTCCAACGAGATTTAAGCTTACCTGGAAAGAGACGAAGCCTTGAATTGAAGAGGAGTACTTGATCTCCTTCTTTGAAGTCCTTTGGAATGATGTGCTTATCATGCCAACGCTTTGCTCTCTCCTTATATATCTTAGCGTTTTCATAAGCGTTTAAGCGGAGTTCGTCCAGCTCGTTAAGGTCTAGGAGACGCTTCTCTCCCGCTTCCTTCATGCTGAAATTCAGCCACTTGATAGGCCAAAACGCCTTGTGCTCCAACTCCACCGGCAAGTGACAAGACTTCCCATACACAAGGTTGTAAGGTGTGGTTCCTATGGGAGTCTTGTACGCAGTCCGGTACGCCCAAAATGCATCGTCAAGCTTCAAGGACCAATCCTTTCTAGTCCTTGAAACCGTCTTCTCTAGAATTCCTTTGATCTCCCTATTTGAGATCTCAACTTGTCCACTTGTTTGTGGATGATAAGGGGTAGCGACCTTGTGAGTAACCCCATACTTAGCTAGAAGAGCTTCAAAGCGACGGGCTATGAAGTGAGAACCTCCATCACTAATGATAGTCCTCGGCGTCCCAAATCGCGGGAAGATGGTCTTGTTAAAGAACTTGACCACCACCATGGCATCATTTGTGGGAGAGGCAATTGCTTCCACCCATCTAGAAACGTAATCCACCGCCAATAGTATGTATTGGTTTCCACAAGAGGATGGGAATGGTCCCATGAAATCAACTCCCCAAACGTCGAAAATCTCCACCTCTTGGATGTTGTTGAGGGGCATCTCATTCCTTCTAGATATATTGCCTGTTCTTTGACAAGCATCGCAGCAAGAAACAAAGGATTGCACATCTCTAAACAAGGTAGGCCAAAAGAATCCAGATTGCAATACCTTTGCCCTAGTCTTGTTCGAACTAGCGTGTCCTCCACAAGGTAGTGAATGACAATGGCGGATGACACTTTGCATCTCATCTTCCGGCACACATCACCGTATGATGCCATCCGGACCTCTCTTAAAGAGGAGAGGCTCGTTCCAATAGTATTCCCGGACGTCCCTAAAGAACTTCTTCCTTTGTGTGTAGGATAGTCCGGGTGGTATCTCCTGGCAAACCAAATAGTTAACAAAATCAGCAAACCATGGTTCGTTACCTTTGGAGATCACATCGATGCACTCTTCAATAAGGTGTAGGTGTTCGTCCGGGAAGGAGTCATCGATGGGTAAATGGTCGTCCTCTAGATGTGTTAGGCGACTCAAATGATCCGCAACAGAATTTTCTGAACCTTTCTTGTCGCGGATCTCTAGATCGAATTCTTGTAGGAGAAGAATCCATCTAATTAGCCTTGGCTTCGCTTCTTTCTTCGCAAGGAGATACCGGATCGCAACATGATCCGTGTAGACAATCACCTTCGCACCTACAAGATAAGAGCGAAACTTGTCAATAGCATAGACAATGGCTAAAAACTCTTTCTCGGTAGTGGCGTAGTTGAGCTGCGCTTCATCTAGCATCTTGCTAGCATAATATATGGCATGGGTTCGCCCTTCCTTTCGTTGTCCAAGAACAGCTCCAATAGCTACGTCACTAGCATCGCACATAACCTCAAAGGGGAGAGTCCAATCCGGAGGTTGGATAATAGGTGCTGAAATTAGAGCTTGCCGAATTGTGTTAAACGCATCCAAACATTCTTGCGAAAACTCAAAAACTGCATCCTTCATCAATAGATTAGTGAGCGGTTTTGATATCTTAGAAAAGTCCTTAATGAAACGTCTATAAAATCCAGCATGTCCTAGGAAACTTCTTATCCCTTTCACCGAAGTTGGGGGAGGAAGTTTCTCTATGGTCTCTATCTTAGCTTTATCTACTTCTATCCCTCTACTAGAGATTAAGTGACCTAATATGATTCCTTCCTTAACCATGAATTGACACTTCTCCCAATTAAGAACTAGGTTAGTGTCTTCACATCTTTGCAAGACAAGAGAAAGGTTAGAAAGGCAATCGTTAAAAGAGGAACCATATACGGAGAAGTCGTCCATGAAGACCTTCATGATTTCCTATATGTATTCGGAGAAGATGGCCATCATGCACCGTTGGAAGGTGGCTGGGGCGTTGCAAAGCCCGAACGGCATTCTCCTATAGGCGAACGTACCCCACGGGCACGTGAATGTGGTCTTCTCTTGATCATCCGGATGTATCGGAATCTGAAAGAAACCACTATAACCGTCAAGGTAGCAAAAATGTGAATGTTGCGCTAACCTTTCAAGCATTTGATCAATGAATGGCAATGGGAAGTGATCCTTCCGCGTTGCATTGTTGAGCTTGCGGTAGTCTATGAACATCCGCCATCCCGTCACGGTTCGGGTAGGAATGAGTTTGTTGTTCTTGTTGGTGATGACCGTCATTCCTCCCTTCTTCGGAACTACTTGAACCGGACTCACCCACTTACTATCGGAGATAGGGTAGATGATACCTGCATCAAGAAGTTTAAGAATTTCCTTCTTGACAACCTCCTTCATGGTCGGATTTAACCGCCTTTGAGGTTGTCTTGAAGTTCTAAAATCTTCCTCCATTAGTATCTTATGCATGCATAGGTAGGGTTTAATTCCTACTAAGTCCTCTATAGTGTAGCCTAAGGCTTTCCTATGTTTCCTAAGGACAATCATGAGCTGATTATGTTCATCTATGCTTAGTTCGGAACTAACAATAACTAGAAAGGTAGAATTAGGTCCTAGAAAAGCGTACCTTAGATGAGTAGGAAGTGGTTTTAGTTCCATCGCTTTCGGAGCTTCCAATGATCCTTGAGGAGCATCCGATGTCTCCTTAGAAGTTTCTAAGGGTGTTGAGTGTGTGGGAGAAGAATTTGAAGAAGTTGAAGAAGTGTCTCGATCACCCCTTTCCACTGCCAAAATTACGGGTGGATCATGTCCTCCACGGCCGTGGTTTAGGGTGTGGAAGGGAAATACGGTTGTCACATCTTCTCCACGACCGTATAACTCCCTGGAGTGGGACACGGTTTTGGTCGTGAAATCCACGGCCGTGGAATATAATGTATAACCGTGTATTCTCACGTTTTCAGCCTCATCGTGGAGTTTCTCAAACTCCTCTTCATGCATCTCTTCTTGTGCTTCTAAGGCTTTAATTGCCTCATTGCACTCTTCCTCTTCCCCTACATTAGTTAGACTCATAGTGATAACTTTTTGTAAAGGATCGTTAAAGAGAATCACACTTACCTCCTCCCTAGACAAACCTTCTTCATCTTGGATATCGAAAATATCCTCATCAAAGATTGGCTCCTTCACTAGAGTGGAAAGAACGAACTCTACTTTCTCTTCCCCTATATAAAAAGCGAGTCTACCATTCTTGCAATCGGCTATGCAGCCGGAAGTTGCAAGAAACGGTCTTCCGAGTATGATCGGGACCGGACTATCTGCAGGAATGTCAAGCACGACAAAATCAATGGGAACAAAGAATTTACCTAGCTTGACCGGAACGTCTTATACAATACCGACGGGGCGAGTGATTGATCGATCCGCCATATATAACGTCATCTTCACCGGTTTAGGATTGCCTAAACCGATCTTCCTGCACAATGCAAGTGGTATGATCGTCACACTTGCTCCTAAGTCACATAAAGAGTCATATGTGACATCTCCCACTCCTATGGGAATGCAAAATGACACCGGATCCTTCAACTTTGGGGGCATTTTCTCCTTCATGGTCTTGATGAGATCCGAAGAATCCGAACTCATCTTGACCTCACCGAAGTCTTCTAGCTTCCTGTTGTTGGAGAGGAGCTACTTCAAGAACTTGCCATAAGCTGGCATACCTATAATAGCATCAATGAAGGGTATATTAATATGCACCTTACTCATGAGTTCTATGAACTTACCGAATTGTTTATCTAGGCGCGCTCGCGCTCTAGATTGAGGGAATGGTAGGGGAGGTTTGTAAGCCGGAGGAGGAATGTAGACGTCTTCCTTCTCCTTCCCCTTCTCTTTGTCTTTCTCTACGGGGACTTCAACGAACTTAGGCTGCGGATCGGTGGTAGTCACTCCGCTCCTAGTTGTGATTACCATAACCCTTCCCTTAGGGTTGTCCTCCGTCTTTCCTGGAAGCTTCCCTTGATTCCTAGGAACATCCTCCGCTTGGTTGAACATTCTGTTTTCTAAAACCTTTTGAGCTTTATCAACCTTGGAAATTTGATCATCAACCTTAATGATGCGGTTCTCCAACCCTTGAAGCTTTCCCAAAATCGTTTCCAACATGGGATCGGGCTTCTCCTTTCCCGAAGTGTTCCCTCCATTTGATGTTTGCCCCTGGCTTCTCAAAGGAGTAGAGGAAGAGGAAGGTGGAGTTAGTGAATTAGAATTGGAAGGATAAGAGTTACCAGAATTTTGTTGATTGGAGCGCCAATTGTTGTTGTTGGAACCCCTATTGTTGTTCCAATTGTTGTTCCGGTTGTTGTTATTGTTGTTGTTGCCATTCCAATTGTTCCGGTTATTGTTCCGGTTATTGTTGTTGTTGTTGCGGTTTGTGTTGTCACCACCATTGTTGTTGCCCAAATAACCAACATCCTTCCCTTGTTGTTTTGGAAAGTTGGTCTTGATAGCCTCCTTTAACTCTTTGATCTCATTGTTGAGGGAGAAAATCTGGTTTTGAGCTTCATGTGTGAGCTTTGCTCCTTGCTCCACACGATTTCCCTCCACTTTCCGGTGGGAATACTTCTCTATGACCCTTGCTTGCTTCTCAATGAAGTCCCAAGCGTCATCTTCTCTCATGTCCATGAACGTTCCACATGAGAGGGATTGGAGGTTGAATTGCGTTCCCGCATCCAGCCCCTTATAGTAAATTTCCAGCAAGACAAGTTTGGATATGCCATGATGAGGGCAATCTAAGAGCAAATCCTGAAACCTTTCGCAAGATTGAAACAAACTTTCGTTAGGTCTCATGGAAAAAGCATTAATCTTACCTCTAAGTTCCGCCGTTTTGGATGGCGGAAAAAATTTGGTGAGGAACTCCGCGGAAAGGTTTTCCCACGTGTCTAGTTTCCCACTAGGAAGAGCTTGGTACCAAGACAACGCTTTCCCCTTCAAGGAGAAGAAGAAAGGCTTGAGCTTATAGTTGTTGGTAGTAGCATTCTTCGGTCTCATTGTCTCCATCATACACTCTAAGTTTTGCAAGTTGTGGTGTGGAGATTCAGCGCTTGTTCCGCCGAATTGGCTTTGGCGAACAAGAGTGATAACTTGAGGGTTGAAGCTAAACCCTTGTACATCTTCAGCATCAAAATTCACGCCCAAGCGGCGTGGTTGTTGTGTTGGATCCATCCGCTGGCCAAGAGTTCTTGGCTCATCATCCACACGCTCGATCCTTGCGTTCCTAGGTGGAACACGGCGATTAGCAACTCCTCGTGGATGGAAAGGATTTACATTGATCGTGGGATCAATTTCTTCTAGCGGTGGCATGGAAGAGTCACTATCATCAGCGGATGAATGACTTCTTCTTCTAGATCTTGATGTCCTTCTTGAGGATTTCTTGCTTCCCTTATTCTTAAGGTCGCTTAGCTCTATCCTCATTTGGAACATCATATCCTTTAGATCGTTAACTTCAGATTGATGACGATCCATTTCATCCCGGCGGATGTTCTCATTCCATTCGAGTTGAGCTTCTTTCTCCGCTAACTCCGCTTGAAGATCGCGTTCGTGTTCTTCAGCCATCTTCTTTTCCTTGCGCTTTTGTCTTAGAGTCCTCTCAAGCTCTTTATCAAGAGGTAAGAGGTCTTCGGTGTTCCTATACCTGCGCATGCACTTAGAACAATATCAAATAACGAGAGCAAGCTCCCAAGCTTGACAACCGGCAACCGAATTCGGCCAAAACCAAATCCCCGGCAACGGCGCCAAAAACTTGTTCGCGCCTAAACGTCCGTGCAAATAAGCTTTAAATTTATAAAACTAGAATCAAGCAAGCGAACCCGCAGTGTACGGATCGATATAGTTAAGCAAGAATTCCAGAGTATCGAACACAGGGATTTGGGTGGGAACAAATTCAATTGCAGATTATCAAGCGAGTAAATGTGAGAGGTTTTGCAAATATTGGGAAAACAACAATCCTAAAGATCCAAGTATCCAACTGTGGCAATCGATTCAAGATTTACTATTGATATATAGACAGAGTTGAGATATGCATAGGTATGCTAATGTAAGGTAATCGTACGGTGAAGTTCCGAAAACCTTATATGACTCACCTACAAGACACTCCCTATACAGGTTGTTGAGGCTTCAATACAGAAAGGTTCTAAAGATAAGAATTAATGTCAAATACCCAAACTTGTAATTGAAGGATCAAAACTAACTTAACCGATTGAGGTTGTGACACTCACAATCGAGGTAGAGGTTGTTGAGGCTTCACTACCACCTAGAAAAGGCAAGCCAAGACTAAGTTAAAGCTAATCTTTAACTTTGGATTAAAGTAAAAGCAGGTTCGTAAACTTAAGGGAAATTACGGGTGGATCTTGAGATTCCACGTTCGTGGAACTCAAGAACAAACCGTGATTTAGGGTTCGTCGAGGATTTTCTCTAACTCTCAGGGTCTAATCTGTTTACGATCGATCTATCATCATCTTAGCCACAACTATCAACCCTTCACCTTAGAATTGTTAAGGGTTTTTAGCCAATAACAGTCATTTTGATATCAAATTCAAGAATTATAAGATTGAAAGATGAAAACTTCCGAAAACTTTCAATAAACTCCAAACCAACCTCAAAGTCACAATCAAGATCAAATAATATCACTAATTCCAGGATAGAACAATCAACACAATCTTAGATAAGAAGGAAGAACGGGATGTCAATCCGTCTTCTAAATCAAACCTAAACAAGAAGAGAAATCTTCTTGCACAATTTTCCGAATCTTCTATTAATCCGGGAGTCTCAATTGCAATCTCCACCAAAGTGCGAGATTAGGGCAACTCCAAAGGATAAGCGCAAATTACGTCTTTTGCAAAAATCGCAGAAATCTCCAAGTCGCGGCGTAGGCGGAAGTCTCTAAGCGATGGTGCAAACAAGCACGTAAGCGGGGGTGTAAGCGAGGATGACGGAATCTCCCTTCGTCCGTCTTTTTATATGGCAAGATAAAATGTCGGCCCGGCCCAAATCTTCAAAAGATCGTGGCTTCAAAACGTGGCGAAAAAGATCGCCAAGATCAAGGTCGTGGAACCTTCCACGACCATAATTTAGAGCGTGGAAATCAACACGGTTTGGACCATGGATTCCACGACCGTAAAAGCTCCTGGAATGAACCACGCTTCTCCTGTAGGGTTCCACGGCCGTGGAACTGAACGTGGTTCATAGTACGGCCGTATTTTAGAGCGTGGTTTAGGGCAAGAACGTGATTCTTCCCTAGCCTCGTGCATTCCTGAAGTTGACATCCATTTTGCTCCTAATAATGCCCTCAATCCATGGACATACTCAATCAACTCGTCCTTGCTCGATTCCGTTCGGAAATGGCTCTCAATCACCTATAATCAACATAAAGCTAGTGTAGACATCCATATCGACAATATAGGCAAACTAGCTCACAAATGTAACAATGCTCAATCGAAGACCATCAATATGAATCAAATATACTTAGAAAACGTGCCTAAAGTATCACAATATTTCATGCTAACAAATAACCCCATACTTGCAACTTGCTTGTCACTAAGCAAGGTCTCTCAAAAAGCTTTTAGAACAAGAGCTAGGATGAAATATGTTTACCTTCTCAAAGCAATACTTCTTTTGGATGAATGTGCCTTCTAAAGAATAGATCATTCTCAAATCTTGCTTCAATCGTTTATAAGACTTTCATACACTTAATCAAAGAGTAAAAAGCAAATAAAACTCATGAATCAATTAAACTTCTAAACAAGCATCATAACCTTTAAACATTATCAAAATCAATCATAAGAAACTTCAATTTAGACCACAAAGTTATATAACATACTTTTGATCTTAAGGACTTTCAAAGAGAAGGTCTAGAATGTGGAAGGTAAGGAAGCTTTTAGGAAATGTGGTGCATGAATCCGGGAAAGTGGACAACTACTCCTTCTTCTTCTTTTGCGGTTTCCGCACACTTTCAACTTAGAGCTTCGCTCTCTTCTTTTCATTTTTTTCGACTTTACTTTTGGAGTTATGGATAGAGGTGCACAAAAACCGAAGGCTAGGAGATTGGCGTTTCTCTATTTTCATGAGATGCCTCAAACCGTTGGCGCACATACCATAATCCGCTAGGAATATCGCTCAATCCGACTTTTGCAAGACACAAACACCCGGCTATATGAATGGTGCCGAGTTACTCATCGTCATGATTGACTTCCCCAAACCTATAATTTCTTTCTATTCTTTTGACTGCAAATAATTGCTCTCATGGCCCTCCCACATCAAACATGCCTTTTTCATTCATTTCTCCAAATTCCCGGATAGGTAAGGGAGGTCAATATTTCAATGAGGAGCAAAATGGTCAAAGAAAGAAGAAAGAAAAATCGAATTGCCTTAATCATCTCAACAAGAAGTATAAGAACTTATAGTCTGATTTCAACTTCAATTTCTCAACATGATTTAGGTAATATTTATCACATTATGAAACTTGCAAAAGAGGTACAATCCATTCATTCAAATTCTTTCCAATTCACTATTCTTTTAAGCATGCAATTGTCATCAAACTCAATTCACAAGTAGCGATTATCATGGAAATCATCTCAAATCATTAGAAGCACAAAATTTTCAAAATTTTTCAATTTTTATGGGTTTTTCAAGTTCTTTTTCATGCTATGCAATAATGAAACGTGCAACAATATAATGAACATGCAATGATAGTCTCGAATAGAAGCAACATAGTGAGTAAGAGTTATTACAAACTTTTAGTACATCCCATTCCATACTTAGGACGAACATTGTCCCTAATGTTCAAAAGAAAGAAAGAAAAGAAAGAAAAGAAAAAAAGAAACTCACAAAGTGGTGGTGGAATGGCTAAAGCAACGGTCATGAATCATCATCATTGCGGCGCTAGTGGAGGCGGGAATGGAGAGAAGTTGGAGTCGTAGGGCCGCCCAAATTGCTGGCGGTAGACGTCCCTCATCATGTGATCAAGATCATCCATGCGACCGTCTCTAGCATCGACTCGGATCTCCAATGCTCGTACTCTCTCCGAAAGGCCAGTAGCCCAATCCGGCATCTGCTCATACCATCCCAGAGCGTGACTATACCATGCTGGAGCGTCGGATGGAGCTAGTGCTGGTGCTGTTGTCTGCTCTGTGGACCAGGGAGGTGGAACTCCATACCATGTAGGAGGTGTGGTCATCCATGTAGGTCTCTCACTCACGCTAGCGCGGCGAGAAGACGAGCCTGAAGCTCTAGCTGGAGGTGGAGAACGTCTAGGTGCATCGGGGGCCGCCTCCGGCTGATCCGGAAACGTGCCAATGTCCTGCTCTGCTCCTCCTACACCCTCAAAATGATCTCTCATATCCTCCTCAACAACTGGTAGTGGGACATATGGGGGAGCTACAATCCTGTTCGCATGCATAGCAGCGAACGTCACCTTCCAATTATGGAGTCCTGCCATAATAGAGTACTCCGATAACCACTCTATACCCCTACCTGTCATGCTCTCCCAAGGCATGCCCGCATAAGGCGGACCTCTATGTGTGGGAAAAATGAGACCCCTAGTCATGAAAGCATGTAGCCCTAAAGGTACGGCTAGTATCCGGGTGCATGCAGAGAAATCAACACCCAAGCTCCTAGCAAGGTGGGTAACTATCCCACCATATCCTATGTTGCCCTTCCTCTTGTTCTTGAGCTTGCTCATGGTAGCAGCCAAGAGGGTGGCACAGTCAGCTCGGCGCCTGTACAGCATGGAATACAGCAAAAAGAGCTCATCCGTCTTGATCTTTTGGGGCGTCTCTGTCCTAGGAAAGAGACACTCCGAAAGAACGCGGTGAGCAATCTTCAAGGCTTGATGGTACATCAATCTAGCCTTAGTATCAGCAGGTTGCCAACGGTCCTCGTCGGCGTAAATCATCGCTACCTCCTCCCAAAATTCCTTGGCGTAAACGCCACTAGGAAATCGACCGTTAAAGGTCTCCTGGAACCCGATAAAGGTCCCGAACTCACGGATGCTAAAATGATAGTCTCTTTCCATAAGACGGAAAGAGACGGTCCTGTCGACATGGCTGTGCTCGAAAGACGTCACAACCTCCCGTGTAATCTCCTCATAAGCGTCTTCTCGGATAGCCGAGAAGACAACTAGTCTGGCTCTTTCCAAGAGCCAAGTAAGGTCATCTATAATGTTGAGAGGAGCTAGATCCTCCAACAATAGGTACCTAGGACCAATCACATACCTCTCCTTGATCCTCTCGAGTGCATCGAGGTGATCCTCATGTATGGTCGGGATTCTAGGGCTAGGAGGTGAGGGTGACGAAGGTGATGATGGAGGTGAAGGGGAAGAGGGTGGTGGTGCTCTAGAGGATGAGGAAGAAGAGGGATTACCCTTCCTCTCCTTGTTCTGGTTATTCTTCTTCTCCTTAATCCTCCCCGAAACTCTCCTCACAAAGTCCATTCTGTCAGAAATTACGGCCTGTTCTACAGATTCCACGGCCGTGGTTCTCCCAGAGACCGTGATTCGTCTCAGAAATTCGCAAATCTCAGCAAATCAACACTCAATCTCCACAAACAGGCAGTCCTAATCTAATTTCTTCCAATCTCAACCAGTTCTTCCTAAAATCTCTAACAAAAACAAACCAAATCGACAAAGATCAAGAAAAGAGGAAAAACCTATTTTCGGATTTAAAATCCGAATTGCGCGTTCCTTGATGAATTTCCGCTCGATTCGTCGCTTGGATCTTGTTGGTGGTCGAATTTGCTTCAGTTTAGGAAGAACAATCGTTAAAAACGATTAAGAAACAAGGAATTGGAGGAGGAGGCGTGGAATCGGCATTTAGGTCGTGGAAGAGGGGTTTTGTTGGTGATTTTTGTGAAGAACGTGGTTTATATAGTCACAGGCAAAATTTTGAAAATCACGGTCTATCGGGGTGTTCCACGGCCGTGGAAATGTACGGAACCGTGGTTTTGGTGATTTTTCGAAGGCTTTTGGAAATTATGGGTATTGTAGCTGTCACGACCGTGGTTTAGGCCGTGGAACTCTATGTAAAGCTCCAAAGTCCAAATTTCGTCACTTTTCTTCAACATTATCTTCCCTTTTCCTTTTCCATCGTTCCTACATCCAAAAACACGAACATACCGGAGGAAATCTAGGCAAAATAAAGCGAAAAACGTCTAAACTAAGCTAAACTATGAATCGAAAGAAAAAACAAAAAATGTAATACCTTGGGTTGCCTCCCAAGAAGCGTTTTGTTTAAGGTCCGTAGCTAGACCAATCTCGCACTTATTCGAGTGCTGTAGGCGCGAACTCTTCAGCTTGGAGTTCCGGCGTATACTTCTTGAGTCGTTGGTCGTTCACCTTAAAGCTTCCGCCCGTTTCACCCCATACTTCAACTGCACCATGGGGGAAAATACGCTTAATTAGAAAAGGTCCCGTCCAACGAGATTTAAGCTTACCTGGAAAGAGACGAAGCCTTGAATTGAAGAGGAGTACTTGATCTCCTTCTTTGAAGTCCTTTGGAATGATGTGCTTATCATGCCAACGCTTTGCTCTCTCCTTATATATCTTAGCGTTTTCATAAGCGTTTAAGCGGAGTTCGTCCAGCTCGTTAAGGTCTAGGAGACGCTTCTCTCCCGCTTCCTTCATGCTGAAATTCAGCCACTTGATAGCCCAAAACGCCTTGTGCTCCAACTCCACCGGCAAGTGACAAGACTTCCCATACACAAGGTTGTAAGGTGTGGTTCCTATGGGAGTCTTGTACGCAGTCCGGTACACCCAAAATGCATCGTCAAGCTTCAAGGACCAATCCTTTCTAGTCCTTGAAACCGTCTTCTCTAGAATTCCTTTGATCTCCCTATTTGAGATCTCAACTTGTCCACTTGTTTGTGGATGATAAGGGGTAGCGACCTTGTGAGTAACCCCATACTTAGCTAGAAGAGCTTCAAAGCGACGGGCTATGAAGTGAGAACCTCCATCACTAATGATAGTCCTCGGCGTCCCAAATCGCGGGAAGATGGTCTTGTTAAAGAACTTGACCACCACCATGGCATCATTTGTGGGAGAGGCAATTGCTTCCACCCATCTAGAAACGTAATCCACCGCCAATAGTATGTATTGGTTTCCACAAGAGGATGGGAATGGTCCCATGAAATCAACTCCCCAAACGTCGAAAATCTCCACCTCTTGGATGTTGTTGAGGGGCATCTCATTCCTTCTAGATATATTGCCTGTTCTTTGACAAGCATCGCAGCAAGAAACAAAGGATTGCACATCTCTAAACAAGGTAGGCCAAAAGAATCCAGATTGCAATACCTTTGCCCTAGTCTTGTTCGAGCTTGCGAAAACTCAAAAACTGCATCCTTCATCAATAGATTAGTGAGCGGTTTTGATATCTTAGAAAAGTCCTTAATGAAACGTCTATAAAATCCAGCATGTCCTAGGAAACTTCTTATCCCTTTCACCGAAGTTGGGGGAAGAAGTTTCTCTATGGTCTCTATCTTAGCTTTATCTACTTCTATCCCTCTACTAGAGATTAAGTGACCTAATATGATTCCTTCCTTAACCATGAATTGACACTTCTCCCAATTAAGAACTAGGTTAGTGTCTTCACATCTTTGCAAGACAAGAGAAAGGTTAGAAAGGCAATCGTTAAAAGAGGAACCATATACGGAGAAGTCGTCCATGAAGACCTTCATGATTTCCTATATGTATTCGGAGAAGATGGCCATCATGCACCGTTGGAAGGTGGCTGGGGCGTTGCAAAGCCCGAACGGCATTCTCCTATAGGCGAACGTACCCCACGGGCACGTGAATGTGGTCTTCTCTTGATCATCCGGATGTATCGGAATCTGAAAGAAACCACTATAACCGTCAAGGTAGCAAAAATGTGAATGTTGCGCTAACCTTTCAAGCATTTGATCAATGAATGGCAATGGGAAGTGATCCTTCCGCGTTGCATTGTTGAGCTTGCGGTAGTCTATGAACATCCGCCATCCCGTCACGGTTCGGGTAGGAATGAGTTTGTTGTTCTTGTTGGTGATGACCGTCATTCCTCCCTTCTTCGGAACTACTTGAACCGGACTCACCCACTTACTATCGGAGATAGGGTAGATGATACCTGCATCAAGAAGTTTAAGAATTTCCTTCTTGACAACCTCCTTCATGGTCGGATTTAACCGCCTTTGAGGTTGTCTTGAAGTTCTAAAATCTTCCTCCATTAGTATCTTATGCATGCATAGGTAGGGTTTAATTCCTACTAAGTCCTCTATAGTGTAGCCTAAGGCTTTCCTATGTTTCCTAAGGACAATCATGAGCTGATTATGTTCATCTATGCTTAGTTCGGAACTAACAATAACTAGAAAGGTAGAATTAGGTCCTAGAAAAGCGTACCTTAGATGAGTAGGAAGTGGTTTTAGTTCCATCGCTTTCGGAGCTTCCAATGATCCTTGAGGAGCATCCGATGTCTCCTTAGAAGTTTCTAAGGGTGTTGAGTGTGTGGGAGAAGAATTTGAAGAAGTTGAAGAAGTGTCTCGATCACCCCTTTCCACTGCCAAAATTACGGGTGGATCATGTCCTCCACGGCCGTGGTTTAGGGTGTGGAAGGGAAATACGGTTGTCACATCTTCTCCACGACCGTATAACTCCCTGGAGTGGGACACGGTTTTGGTCGTGAAATCCACGGCCGTGGAATATAATGTATAACCGTGTATTCTCACGTTTTCAGCCTCATCGTGGAGTTTCTCAAACTCCTCTTCATGCATCTCTTCATTTGCTTCTAAGGCTTTAATTGCCTCATTGCACTCTTCCTCTTCCCCTACATTAGTTAGACTCATAGTGATAACTTTTTGTAAAGGATCGTTAAAGAGAATCACACTTACCTCCTCCCTAGACAAACCTTCTTCATCTTGGATATCGAAAATATCCTCATCAAAGATTGGCTCCTTCACTAGAGTGGAAAGAACGAACTCTACTTTCTCTTCCCCTATATAAAAAGCGAGTCTACCATTCTTGCAATCGGCTATGCAGCCGGAAGTTGCAAGAAACGGTCTTCCGAGTATGATCGGGACCGGACTATCTGCAGGAATGTCAAGCACGACAAAATCAATGGGAACAAAGAATTTACCTAGCTTGACCGGAACGTCTTATACAATACCGACGGGGCGAGTGATTGATCGATCCGCCATATATAACGTCATCTTCACCGGTTTAGGATTGCCTAAACCGATCTTCCTGCACAATGCAAGTGGTATGATCGTCACACTTGCTCCTAAGTCACATAAAGCGTCATATGTGACATCTCCCACTCCTATGGGAATGCAAAATGACACCGGATCCTTCAACTTTGGGGGCATTTTCTCCTTCATGGTCTTGATGAGATCCGAAGAATCCGAACTCATCTTGACCTCACCGAAGTCTTCTAGCTTCCTGTTGTTGGAGAGGAGCTACTTCAAGAACTTGCCATAAGCTGGCATACCTATAATAGCATCAATGAAGGGTATATTAATATGCAGCTTACTCATGAGTTCTATGAACTTACCGAATTGTTTATCTAGGCGCGCTCGCGCTCTAGATTGAGGGAATGGTAGGGGAGGTTTGTAAGCCGGAGGAGGAATGTAGACGTCTTCCTTCTCCTTCCCCTTCTCTTTGTCTTTCTCTACGGGGACTTCAACGAACTTAGGCTGCGGATCGGTGGTAGTCACTCCGCTCCTAGTTGTGATTACCATAACCCTTCCCTTAGGGTTGTCCTCCGTCTTTCCTGGAAGCTTCCCTTGATTCCTAGGAACATCCTCCGCTTGGTTGAACATTCTGTTTTCTAAAACCTTTTGAGCTTTATCAACCTTGGAAATTTGATCATCAACCTTAATGATGCGGTTCTCCAACCCTTGAAGCTTTCCCAAAATCGTTTCCAACATGGGATCGGGCTTCTCCTTTCCCGAAGTGTTCCCTCCATTTGATGTTTGCCCCTGGCTTCTCAAAGGAGTAGAGGAAGAGGAAGGTGGAGTTAGTGAATTAGAATTGGAAGGATAAGAGTTACCAGAATTTTGTTGATTGGAGCGCCAATTGTTGTTGTTGGAACCCCTATTGTTGTTCCAATTGTTGTTCCGGTTGTTGTTATTGTTGTTGTTGCCATTCCAATTGTTCCGGTTATTGTTCCGGTTATTGTTGTTGTTGTTGCGGTTTGTGTTGTCACCACCATTGTTGTTGCCCAAATAACCAACATCCTTCCCTTGTTGTTTTGGAAAGTTGGTCTTGATAGCCTCCTTTAACTCTTTGATCTCATTGTTGAGGGAGAAAATCTGGTTTTGAGCTTCATGTGTGAGCTTTGCTCCTTGCTCCACACGATTTCCCTCCACTTTCCGGTGGGAATACTTCTCTATGACCCTTGCTTGCTTCTCAATGAAGTCCCAAGCGTCATCTTCTCTCATGTCCATGAACGTTCCACATGAGAGGGATTGGAGGTTGAATTGCGTTCCCGCATCCAGCCCCTTATAGTAAATTTCCAGCAAGACAAGTTTGGATATGCCATGATGAGGGCAATCTAAGAGCAAATCCTGAAACCTTTCGCAAGATTGAAACAAACTTTCGTTAGGTCTCATGGAAAAAGCATTAATCTTACCTCTAAGTTCCGCCGTTTTGGATGGCGGAAAAAATTTGGTGAGGAACTCCGCGGAAAGGTTTTCCCACGTGTCTAGTTTCCCACTAGGAAGAGCTTGGTACCAAGACAACGCTTTCCCCTTCAAGGAGAAGAAGAAAGGCTTGAGCTTATAGTTGTTGGTAGTAGCATTCTTCGGTCTCATTGTCTCCATCATACACTCTAAGTTTTGCAAGTTGTGGTGTGGAGATTCAGCGCTTGTTCCGCCGAATTGGCTTTGGCGAACAAGAGTGATAACTTGAGGGTTGAAGCTAAACCCTTGTACATCTTCAGCATCAAAATTCACGCCCAAGCGGCGTGGTTGTTGTGTTGGATCCATCCGCTGGCCAAGAGTTCTTGGCTCATCATCCACACGCTCGATCCTTGCGTTCCTAGGTGGAACACGGCGATTAGCAACTCCTCGTGGATGGAAAGGATTTACATTGATCGTGGGATCAATTTCTTCTAGCGGTGGCATGGAAGAGTCACTATCATCAGCGGATGAATGACTTCTTCTTCTAGATCTTGATGTCCTTCTTGAGGATTTCTTGCTTCCCTTATTCTTAAGGTCGCTTAGCTCTATCCTCATTTGGAACATCATATCCTTTAGATCGTTAACTTCAGATTGATGACGATCCATTTCATCCCGGCGGATGTTCTCATTCCATTCGAGTTGAGCTTCTTTCTCCGCTAACTCCGCTTGAAGATCGCGTTCGTGTTCTTCAGCCATCTTCTTTTCCTTGCGCTTTTGTCTTAGAGTCCTCTCAAGCTCTTTATCAAGAGGTAAGAGGTCTTCGGTGTTCCTAGACCTGCGCATGCACTTAGAACAATATCAAATAACGAGAGCAAGCTCCCAAGCTTGACAACCGGCAACCGAATTCGGCCGAAACCAAATCCCCGGCAACGGCGCCAAAAACTTGTTCGTGCCTAAACGTCCGTGCAAATAAGCTTTAAATTTATAAAACTAGAATCAAGCAAGCGAACCCGCAGTGTACGGATCGATATAGTTAAGCAAGAATTCCAGAGTATCGAACACAGGGATTTGGGTGGGAACAAATTCAATTGCAGATTATCAAGCGAGTAAATGTGAGAGGTTTTGCAAATATTGGGAAAATAACAATCCTAAAGATCCAAGTATCCAACTGTGGCAATCGATTCAAGATTTACTATTGATATATAGACAGAGTTGAGATATGCATAGGTATGCTAATGTAAGGTAATCGTACGGTGAAGTTCCGAAAACCTTATATGACTCACCTACAAGACACTCCCTATACAGGTTGTTGAGGCTTCAATACAGAAAGGTTCTAAAGATAAGAATTAATGTCAAATACCCAAACTTGTAATTGAAGGATCAAAACTAACTTAACCGATTGAGGTTGTGACACTCACAATCGAGGTAGAGGTTGTTGAGGCTTCACTACCACCTAGAAAAGGCAAGCCAAGACTAAGTTAAAGCTAATCTTTAACTTTGGATTAAAGTAAAAGCAGGTTCGTAAACTTAAGGGAAATTACGGGTGGATCTTGAGATTCCACGTTCGTGGAACTCAAGAACAAACCGTGATTTAGGGTTCGTCGAGGATTTTCTCTAACTCTCAGGGTCTAATCTGTTTACGATCGATCTATCATCATCTTAGCCACAACTATCAACCCTTCACCTTAGAATTGTTAAGGGTTTTTAGCCAATAACAGTCATTTTGATATCAAATTCAAGAATTATAAGATTGAAAGATGAAAACTTCCGAAAACTTTCAATAAACTCCAAACCAACCTCAAAGTCACAATCAAGATCAAATAATATCACTAATTCCAGGATAGAACAATCAACACAATCTTAGATAAGAAGGAAGAACGGGATGTCAATCCGTCTTCTAAATCAAACCTAAACAAGAAGAGAAATCTTCTTGCACAATTTTCCGAATCTTCTATTAATCCGGGAGTCTCAATCGCAATCTCCACCAAAGTGCGAGATTAGGGCAACTCCAAAGGATAAGCGCAAATTACGTCTTTTGCAAAAATCGCAGAAATCTCCAAGTCGCGGCGTAGGCGGAAGTCTCTAAGCGATGGTGCAAACAAGCACGTAAGCGGGGGTGTAAGCGAGGATGACGGAATCTCCCTTCGTCCGTCTTTTTATATGGCAAGATAAAATGTCGGCCCGGCCCAAATCTTCAAAAGATCGTGGCTTCAAAACGTGGCGAAAAAGATCGCCAAGATCAAGGTCGTGGAACCTTCCACGACCATAATTTAGAGCGTGGAAATCAACACGGTTTGGACCATGGATTCCACGACCGTAAAAGCTCCTGGAATGAACCACGCTTCTCCTGTAGGGTTCCACGGCCGTGGAACTGAACGTGGTTCATAGTACGGCCGTATTTTAGAGCGTGGTTTAGGGCAAGAACGTGATTCTTCCCTAGCCTCGTGCATTCCTGAAGTTGACATCCATTTTGCTCCTAATAATGCCCTCAATCCATGGACATACTCAATCAACTCGTCCTTGCTCGTTTCCGTTCGGAAATGGCTCTCAATCACCTATAATCAACATAAAGCTAGTGTAGACATCCATATCGACAATATAGGCAAACTAGCTCACAAATGTAACAATGCTCAATCGAAGACCATCAATATGAATCAAATATACTTAGAAAACGTGCCTAAAGTATCACAATATTTCATGCTAACAAATAACCCCATACTTGCAACTTGCTTGTCCCTAAGCAAGGTCTCTCAAAAAGCTTTTAGAACAAGAGCTAGGATGAAATATGTTTACCTTCTCAAAGCAATACTTCTTTTGGATGAATGTGCCTTCTAAAGAATAGATCATTCTCAAATCTTGCTTCAATCGTTTATAAGACTTTCATACACTTAATCAAAGAGTAAAAAGCAAATAAAACTCATGAATCAATTAAACTTCTAAACAAGCATCATAACCTTTAAACATTATCAAAATCAATCATAAGAAACTTCATATTAGACCACAAAGTTATATAACATACTTTTGATCTTAAGGACTTTCAAAGAGAAGGTCTAGAATGTGGAAGGTAAGGAAGCTTTTAGGAAATGTGGTGCATGAATCCGGGAAAGTGGACAACTACTCCTTCTTCTTCTTTTGCGGTTTCCGCACACTTTCAACTTAGAGCTTCGCTCTCTTCTTTTCATTTTTTTCGACTTTACTTTTGGAGTTATGGATAGAGGTGCACAAAAACCGAAGGCTAGGAGATTGGCGTTTCTCAATTTTCATGAGATGCCTCAAACCGTTGGCGCACATACCATAATCCGCTAGGAATATCGCTCAATCCGACTTTTGCAAGACACAAACACCCGGCTATATGAATGGTGCCGAGTTACTCATCGTCATGATTGACTTCCCCAAACCTATAATTTCTTTCTATTCTTTTGATTGCAAATAATTGCTCTCATGGCCCTCCCACATCAAACATGCCTTTTTCATTCATTTCTCCAAATTCCCGGATAGGTAAGGGAGGTCAATATTTCAATGAGGAGCAAAATGGTCAAAGAAAGAAGAAAGAAAAATCGAATTGCCTTAATCATCTCAACAAGAAGTATAAGAACTTATAGTCTGATTTCAACTTCAATTTCTCAACATGATTTAGGTAATATTCATCACATTATGAAACTTGCAAAAGAGGTACAATCCATTCATTCAAATTCTTTCCAATTCACTATTCTGTTAAGCATGCAATTGTCATCAAACTCAATTCACAAGTAGCGATTATCATGGAAATCATCTCAAATCATTAGAAGAACAAAATTTTCAAAATTTTTCAATTTTTATGGGTTTTTCAAGTTCTTTTTCATGCTATGCAATAATGAAACGTGCAACAATATAATGAACATGCAATGATAGTCTCGAATAGAAGCAACATAGTGAGTAAGAGTTATTACAAACTTTTAGTACATCCCACCCCATACTTAGGACGAACATTGTCCCTAATGTTCAAAAGAAAGAAAGAAAAGAAAGAAAAGAAAAAACGAAACTCACAAAGTGGTGGTGGAATGGCTAAAGCAACGGTCATGAATCATCATCATTGCGGCGCTAGTGGAGGCGGGAATGGAGAGAAGTTGGAGTCGTAGGGCCGCCCAAATTGCTGGCGGTAGACGTCCCTCATCATGTGATCAAGATCATCCATGCGACCGTCTCTAGCATCGACTCGGATCTCCAATGCTCGTACTCTCTCCGAAAGGCCAGTAGCCCAATCCGACATCTGCTCATACCATCCCAGAGCGTGACTATACCATGCTGGAGCGTCGGATGGAGCTAGTGCTGGTGCTGTTGTCTGCTCTGTGGACCAGGGAGGTGGAACTCCATACCATGTAGGAGGTGTGGTCATCCATGTAGGTCTCTCACTCACGCTAGCGCGGCGAGAAGACGAGCCTGAAGCTCTAGCTGGAGGTGGAGAACGTCTAGGTGCATCGGGGGCCGCCTCCGGCTGATCCGGAAACGTGCCAATGTCCTGCTCTGCTCCTCCTACACCCTCAAAATGATCTCTCATATCCTCCTCAACAACTGGTAGTGGGACATATGGGGGAGCTACAATCCTGTTCGCATGCATAGCAGCGAACGTCTCCTTCCAATTATGGAGTCCTGCCATAATAGAGTACTCCGATAACCACTCTATACCCCTACCTGTCATGCTCTCCCAAGGCATGCCCGCATAAGGCGGACCTCTATGTGTGGGGAAAATGAGACCCCTAGTCATGAAAGCATGTAGCCCTAAAGGTACGGCTAGTATCCGGGTGCATGCAGAGAAATCAACACCCAAGCTCCTAGCAAGGTGGGTAACTATCCCACCATATCCTATGTTGCCCTTCCTCTTGTTCTTGAGCTTGCTCATGGTAGCAGCCAAGAGGGTGGCACAGTCAGCTCGGCGCCTGTACAGCATGGAATACAGCAAAAAGAGCTCATCCGTCTTGATCTTTTGGGGCGTCTCTGTCCTAGGAAAGAGACACTCCGAAAGAACGCGGTGAGCAATCTTCAAGGCTTGATGGTACATCAATCTAGCCTTAGTATCAGCAGGTTGCCAACGGTCCTCGTCGGCGTAAATCATCGCTACCTCCTCCCAAAATTCCTTGGCGTAAACGCCACTAGGAAATCGACCGTTAAAGGTCTCCTGGAACCCGATAAAGGTCCCGAACTCACGGATGCTAAAATGATAGTCTCTTTCCATAAGACGGAAAGAGACGGTCCTGTCGACATGGCTGTGCTCGAAAGACGTCACAACCTCCCGTGTAATCTCCTCATAAGCGTCTTCTCGGATAGCCGAGAAGACAACTAGTCTGGCTCTTTCCAAGAGCCAAGTAAGGTCATCTATAATGTTGAGAGGAGCTAGATCCTCCAACAATAGGTACCTAGGACCAATCACATACCTCTCCTTGATCCTCTCGAGTGCATCGAGGTGATCCTCATGTATGGTCGGGATTCTAGGGCTAGGAGGTGAGGGTGACGAAGGTGATGATGGAGGTGAAGGGGAAGAGGGTGGTGGTGCTCTAGAGGATGAGGAAGAAGAGGGATTACCCTTCCTCTCCTTGTTCTGGTTATTCTTCTTCTCCTTAATCCTCCCCGAAACTCTCCTCACAAAGTCCATTCTGTCAGAAATTACGGCCTGTTCTACAGATTTCACGGCCGTGGTTCTCCCAGAGACCGTGATTCGTCTCAGAAATTCGCAAATCTCAGCAAATCAACACTCAATCTCCACAAACAGGCAGTCCTAATCTAATTTCTTCCAATCTCAACCAGTTCTTCCTAAAATCTCTAACAAAAACAAACCAAATCGACAAAGATCAAGAAAAGAGGAAAAACCTATTTTCGGATTTAAAATCCGAATTGCGCGTTCCTTGAGGAATTTCCGCTCGATTCGTCGCTTGGATCTTGTTGGTGGTCGAATTTGCTTCAGTTTAGGAAGAACAATCGTTAAAAACGATTAAGAAACGAGGAATTGGAGGAGGAGGCGTGGAATCGGCATTTAGGTCGTGGAAGAGGGGTTTTGTTGGTGATTTTTGTGAAGAACGTGGTTTATATAGTCACAGGCAAAATTTTGAAAATCACGGTCTATCGGGGTGTTCCACGGCCGTGGAAATGTACGGAACCGTGGTTTTGGTGATTTTTCGAAGGCTTTTGGAAATTATGGGTATTGTAGCTGTCACGACCGTGGTTTAGGCCGTGGAACTCTATGTAAAGCTCCAAAGTCCAAATTTCGTCACTTTTCTTCAACATTATCTTCCCTTTTCCTTTTCCATCGTTCCTACATCCAAAAACACGAACATACCGGAGGAAATCTAGGCAAAATAAAGCGAAAAACGTCTAAACTAAGCTAAACTATGAATCGAAAGAAAAAACAAAAAATGTAATACCTTGGGTTGCCTCCCAAGAAGCGTTTTGTTTAAGGTCCGTAGCTAGACCAATCTCGCACTTATTCGAGTGCTGTAGGCGCGAACTCTTCAGCTTGGAGTTCCGGCGTATACTTTTTGAGTCGTTGGTCGTTCACCTTAAAGCTTCCGCCCGTTTCACCCCATACTTCAACTGCACCATGGGGGAAAATACGCTTAATTAGAAAAGGTCCCGTCCAACGAGATTTAAGCTTACCTGGAAAGAGACGAAGCCTTGAATTGAAGAGGAGTACTTGATCTCCTTCTTTGAAGTCCTTTGGAATGATGTGCTTATCATGCCAACGCTTTGCTCTCTCCTTATAGATCTTAGCGTTTTCATAAGCGTTTAAGCGGAGTTCGTCCAGCTCGTTAAGGTCTAGGAGACGCTTCTCTCCCGCTTCCTTCATGCTGAAATTCAGCCACTTGATAGCCCAAAACGCCTTGTGATCCAACTCCACCGGCAAGTGACAAGACTTCCCATACACAAGGTTGTAAGGTGTTGTTCCTATGGGAGTCTTGTACGCAGTCCGGTACGCCCAAAATGCATCGTCAAGCTTCAAGGACCAATCCTTTCTAGTCCTTGAAACCGTCTTCTCTAGAATTCCTTTGATCTCCCTATTTGAGATCTCAACTTGTCCACTTGTTTGTGGATGATAAGGGGTAGCGACCTTGTGAGTAACCCCATACTTAGCTAGAAGAGCTTCAAAGCGACGGGCTATGAAGTGAGAACCTCCATCACTAATGATAGTCCTCGGCGTCCCAAATCGCGGGAAGATGGTCTTGTTAAAGAACTTGACCACCACCATGACATCATTTGTGGGAGAGGCAATTGCTTCCACCCATCTAGAAACGTAATCCACCGCCAATAGTATGTATTGGTTTCCACAAGAGGATGGGAATGGTCCCATGAAATCAACTCCCCAAACGTCGAAAATCTCCACCTCTTGGATGTTGTTGAGGGGCATCTCATTCCTTCTAGATATATTGCCTGTTCTTTGACAAGCATCGCAGCAAGAAACAAATGATTGCACATCTCTAAACAAGGTAGGCCAAAAGAATCCAGATTGCAATACCTTTGCCCTAGTCTTGTTCGAACTAGCGTGTCCTCCACAAGGTAGTGAATGACAATGGCGGATGACACTTTGCATCTCATCTTCCGGCACACATCACCGTATGATGCCATCCGGACCTCTCTTAAAGAGGAGAGGCTCGTTCCAATAGTATTCCCGGACGTCCCTAAAGAACTTCTTCCTTTGTGTGTAGGATAGTCCGGGTGGTATCTCCTGGCAAACCAAATAGTTAACAAAATCAGCAAACCATGGTTCGTTACCTTTGGAGATCAAATCGATGCACTCTTCAATAAGGTGTAGGTGTTCGTCCGGGAAGGAGTCATCGATGGGTAAATGGTCGTCCTCTAGATGTGTTAGGCGACTCAAATGATCCGCAACAGAATTTTCTGAACCTTTCTTGTCGCGGATCTCTAGATCGAATTCTTGTAGGAGAAGAATCCATCTAATTAGCCTTGGCTTCGCTTCTTTCTTCGCAAGGAGATACCGGATCGCAACATGATCCGTGTAGACAATCACCTTCGCACCTACAAGATAAGAGCGAAACTTGTCAATAGCATAGACAATGGCTAAAAACTCTTTCTCGGTAGTGGCGTAGTTGAGCTGCGCTTCATCTAGCATCTTGCTAGCATAATATATGGCATGGGTTCGCCCTTCCTTTCGTTGTCCAAGAACAGCTCCAATAGCTACGTCACTAGCATCGCACATAACCTCAAAGGGGAGAGTCCAATCCGGAGGTTGGATAATAGGTGCTGAAATTAGAGCTTGCCGAATTGTGTTAAACGCATCCAAACATTCTTGCGAAAACTCAAAAACTGCATCCTTCATCAAAAGATTAGTGAGCGGTTTTGATATCTTAGAAAAGTCCTTAATGAAACGTCTATAAAATCCAGCATGTCCTAGGAAACTTCTTATCCCTTTCACCGAAGTTGGGGGAGGAAGTTTCTCTATGGTCTCTATCTTAGCTTTATCTACTTCTATCCCTCTACTAGAGATTAAGTGACCTAATATGATTCCTTCCTTAACCATGAATTGACACTTCTCCCAATTAAGAACTAGGTTAGTGTCTTCACATCTTTGCAAGACAAGAGAAAGGTTAGAAAGGCAATCGTTAAAAGAGGAACCATATACGGAGAAGTCGTCCATGAAGACCTTCATGATTTCCTATATGTATTCGGAGAAGATGGCCATCATGCACCGTTGGAAGGTGGCTGGGGCGTTGCAAAGCCCGAACGGCATTCTCCTATAGGCGAACGTACCCCACAGGCACGTGAATGTGGTCTTCTCTTGATCATCCGGATGTATCGGAATCTGAAAGAAACCACTATAACCGTCAAGGTAGCAAAAATGTGAATGTTGCGCTAACCTTTCAAGCATTTGATCAATGAATGGCAATGGGAAGTGATCCTTCCGCGTTGCATTGTTGAGCTTGCGGTAGTCTATGCACATCCGCCATCCCGTCACGGTTCGGGTAGGAATGAGTTTGTTGTTCTTGTTGGTGATGACCGTCATTCCTCCCTTCTTCGGAACTACTTGAACCGGACTCACCCACTTACTATCGGAGATAGGGTAGATGATACCTGCATGAAGAAGTTTAAGAATTTCCTTCTTGACAACCTCCTTCATGGTCGGATTTAACCGCCTTTGAGGTTGTCTTGAAGTTCTAAAATCTTCCTCCATTAGTATCTTATGCATGCATAGGTAGGGTTTAATTCCTACTAAGTCCTCTATAGTGTAGCCTAAGGCTTTCCTATGTTTCCTAAGGACAATCATGAGCTGATTATGTTCATCTATGCTTAGTTCGGAACTAACAATAACTAGAAAGGTAGAATTAGGTCCTAGAAAAGCGTACCTTAGATGAGTAGGAAGTGGTTTTAGTTCCATCGCTTTCGGAGCTTCCAATGATCCTTGAGGAGCATCCGATGTCTCCTTAGAAGTTTCTAAGGGTGTTGAGTGTGTGGGAGAAGAATTTGAAGAAGTTGAAGAAGTTTCTCGATCACCCCTTTCCACTGCCAAAATTACGGGTGGATCATGTCCTCCACGGCCGTGGTTTAGGGTGTGGAAGGGAAATACGGTTGTCACATCTTCTCCACGACCGTATAACTCCCTGGAGTGGGACACGGTTTTGGTCGTGAAATCCACGGCCGTGGAATATAATGTATAACCGTGGATTCTCACGTTTTCAGCCTCATCGTGGAGTTTCTCAAACTCCTCTTCATGCATCTCTTCTTGTGCTTCTAAGGCTTTAATTGCCTCATTGCACTCTTCCTCTTCCCCTACATTAGTTAGACTCATAGTGATAACTTTTTGTAAAGGATCGTTAAAGAGAATCACACTTACCTCCTCCCTAGACAAACCTTCTTCATCTTGGATATCGAAAATATCCTCATCAAAGATTGGCTCCTTCACTAGAGTGGAAAGAACGAACTCTACTTTCTCTTCCCCTATATAAAAAGCGAGTCTACCATTCTTGCAATCGGCTATGCAGCCGGAAGTTGCAAGAAACGGTCTTCCGAGTATGATCGGGACCGGACTATCTGCAGGAATGTCAAGCACGACAAAATCAATGGGAACAAAGAATTTACCTAGCTTGACCGGAACGTCTTATACAATACCGACGGGGCAAGTGATTGATCGATCCGCCATATATAACGTCATCTTCACCGGTTTAGGATTGCCTAAACCGATCTTCCTGCACAATGCAAGTGGTATGATCGTCACACTTGCTCCTAAGTCACATAAAGCGTCATATGTGACATCTCCCACTCCTATGGGAATGCAAAATGACACCGGATCCTTCAACTTTGGGGGCATTTTCTCCTTCATGGTCTTGATGAGATCCGAAGAATCCGAACTCATCTTGACCTCACCGAAGTCTTCTAGCTTCCTGTTGTTGGAGAGGAGCTACTTCAAGAACTTGCCATAAGCTGGCATACCTACAATAGCATCAATGAAGGGTATATTAATATGCAGCTTACTCATGAGTTCTATGAACTTACCGAATTGTTTATCTAGGCGCGCTCGCGCTCTAGATTGAGGGAATGGTAGGGGAGGTTTGTAAGCCGGAGGAGGAATGTAGACGTCTTCCTTCTCCTTCCCCTTCTCTTTGTCTTTCTCTACGGGGACTTCAACGAACTTAGGCTGCGGATCGGTGGTAGTCACTCCGCTCCTAGTTGTGATTGCCATAACCCTTCCCTTAGGGTTGTCCTCCGTCTTTCCTGGAAGCTTCCCTTGATTCCTAGGAACATCCTCCGCTTGGTTGAACATTCTGTTTTCTAAAACCTTTTGAGCTTTATCAACCTTGGAAATTTGATCATCAACCTTAATGATGCGGTTCTCCAACCCTTGAAGCTTTCCCAAAATCGTTTCCAACATGGGATCGGGCTTCTCCTTTCCCGAAGTGTTCCCTCCATTTGATGTTTGCCCCTGGCTTCTCAAAGGAGTAGAGGAAGAGGAAGGTGGAGTTAGTGAATTAGAATTGGAAGGATAAGAGTTACCAGAATTTTGTTGATTGGAGCGCCAATTGTTGTTGTTGGAACCCCTATTGTTGTTCCAATTGTTGTTCCGGTTGTTGTTATTGTTGTTGTTGCCATTCCAATTGTTCCGGTTATTGTTCCGGTTATTGTTGTTGTTGTTGCGGTTTGTGTTGTCACCACCATTGTTGTTGCCCAAATAACCAACATCCTTCCCTTGTTGTTTTGGAAAGTTGGTCTTGATAGCCTCCTTTAACTCTTTGATCTCATTGT
This sequence comes from Fagopyrum esculentum, assembly GCA_033239045.1. Lineage (NCBI taxonomy): Eukaryota > Viridiplantae > Streptophyta > Magnoliopsida > Caryophyllales > Polygonaceae > Fagopyrum > Fagopyrum esculentum. The sequence continues at coordinate 73,990,781 of BSUD01000007.1, read as the reverse complement.
TGAGGGAGAAAATCTGGTTTTGAGCTTCATGTGTGAGCTTTGCTCCTTGCTCCACACGATTTCCCTCCACTTTCCGGTGGGAATACTTCTCTATGACCCTTGCTTGCTTCTCAATGAAGTCCCAAGCGTCATCTTCTCTCATGTCCATGAACGTTCCACATGAGAGGGATTGGAGGTTGAATTGCGTTCCCGCATCCAGGCCCTTATAGTAAATTTCCAGCAAGACAAGTTTGGATATGCCATGATGAGGGCAATCTAAGAGCAAATCCTGAAACCTTTCGCAAGATTGAAACAAACTTTCGTTAGGTCTCATGGAAAAAGCATTAATCTTACCTCTAAGTTCCGCCGTTTTGGATGGCGGAAAAAATTTGGTGAGGAACTCCGCGGAAAGGTTTTCCCACGTGTCTAGTTTCCCACTAGGAAGAGCTTGGTACCAAGACAACGCTTTCCCCTTCAAGGAGAAGAAGAAAGGCTTGAGCTTATAGTTGTTGGTAGTAGCATTCTTCGGTCTCATTGTCTCCATCATACACTCTAAGTTTTGCAAGTTGTGGTGTGGAGATTCAGCGCTTGTTCCGCCGAATTGGCTTTGGCGAACAAGAGTGATAACTTGAGGGTTGAAGCTAAACCCTTGTACATCTTCAGCATCAAAATTCACGCCCAAGCGGCGTGGTTGTTGTGTTGGATCCATCCGCTGGCCAAGAGTTCTTGGCTCATCATCCACACGCTCGATCCTTGCGTTCCTAGGTGGAACACGGCGATTAGCAACTCCTCGTGGATGGAAAGGATTTACATTGATCGTGGGATCAATTTCTTCTAGCGGTGGCATGGAAGAGTCACTATCATCAGCGGATGAATGACTTCTTCTTCTAGATCTTGATGTCCTTCTTGAGGATTTCTTGCTTCCCTTATTCTTAAGGTCGCTTAGCTCTATCCTCATTTGGAACATCATATCCTTTAGATCGTTAACTTCAGATTGATGACGATCCATTTCATCCCGGCGGATGTTCTCATTCCATTCGAGTTGAGCTTCTTTCTCCGCTAACTCCGCTTGAAGATCGCGTTCGTGTTCTTCAGCCATCTTCTTTTCCTTGCGCTTTTGTCTTAGAGTCCTCTCAAGCTCTTTATCAAGAGGTAAGAGGTCTTCGGTGTTCCTAGACCTGCGCATGCACTTAGAACAATATCAAATAACGAGAGCAAGCTCCCAAGCTTGACAACCGGCAACCGAATTCGGCCGAAACCAAATCCCCGGCAACGGCGCCAAAAACTTGTTCGCGCCTAAACGTCCGTGCAAATAAGCTTTAAATTTATAAAACTAAAATCAAGCAAGCGAACCCGCAGTGTACGGATCGATATAGTTAAGCAAGAATTCCAGAGTATCGAACACAGGAATTTGGGTGGGAACAAATTCAATTGCAGATTATCAAGCGAGTAAATGTGAGAGGTTTTGCAAATATTGGGAAAACAACAATCCTAAAGATCCAAGTATCCAACTGTGGCAATCGATTCAAGATTTACTATTGATATATAGACAGAGTTTAGATATGCATAGGTATGCTAATGTAAGGTAATCGTACGGTGAAGTTCCGAAAACCTTATATGACTCACCTACAAGACACTCCCTATACAGGTTGTTGAGGCTTCAATACAGAAAGGTTCTAAAGATAAGAATTAATGTCAAATACCCAAACTTGTAATTGAAGGATCAAAACTAACTTAACCGATTGAGGTTGTGACACTCACAATCGAGGTAGAGGTTGTTGAGGCTTCACTACCACCTAGAAAAGGCAAGCCAAGACTAAGTTAAAGCTAATCTTTAACTTTGGATTAAAGTAAAAGCAGGTTCGTAAACTTAAGGGAAATTACGGGTGGATCTTGAGATTCCACGGTCGTGGAACTCAAGAACAAACCGTGATTTAGGGTTCGTCGAGGATTTTCTCTAACTCTCAGGGTCTAATCTGTTTACGATCGATCTATCATCATCTTAGCCACAACTATCAACCCTTCACCTTAGAATTGTTAAGGGTTTTTAGCCAATAACAGTCATTTTGATATCAAATTCAAGAATTATAAGATTGAAAGATGAAAACTTCCGAAAACTTTCAATAAACTCCAAACCAACCTCAAAGTCACAATCAAGATCAAATAATATCACTAATTCCATGATAGAACAATCAACACAATCTTAGATAAGAAGGAAGAACGGGATGTCAATCCGTCTTCTAAATCAAACCTAAACAAGAAGAGAAATCTTCTCGCACAATTTTCCGAATCTTCTATTAATCCGGGAGTCTCAATCGCAATCTCCACCAAAGTGCGAGATTAGGGCAACTCCAAAGGATAAGCGCAAATTACGTCTTTTGCAAAAATCGCAGAAATCTCCAAGTCGCGGCGTAGGCGGAAGTCTCTAAGCGATGGTGCAAACAAGCACGTAAGCGGGGGTGTAAGCGAGGATGACGGAATCTCCCTTCGTCCGTCTTTTTATAGGGCAAGATAAAATGTCGGCCCGGCCCAAATCTTCAAAAGATCGTGGCTTCAAAACGTGGCGAAAAAGATCGCCAAGATCAAGGTCGTGGAACCTTCCACGACCATAATTTAGAGCGTGGAAATCAACACGGTTTGGACCATGGATTCCACGACCGTAAAAGCTCCTGGAATGAACCACGCTTCTCCTGTAGGGTTCCACGGCCGTGGAACTGAACGTGGTTCATAGTACGGCCGTATTTTAGAGCGTGGTTTAGGGCAAGAACGTGATTCTTCCCTAGCCTCGTGCATTCCTGAAGTTGACATCCATTTTGCTCCTAATAATGCCCTCAATCCATGGACATACTCAATCAACTCGTCCTTGCTCGATTCCGTTCGGAAATGGCTCTCAATCACCTATAATCAACATAAAGCTAGTGTAGACATCCATATCGACAATATAGGCAAACTAGCTCACAAATGTAACAATGCTCAATCGAAGACCATCAATATGAATCAAATATACTTAGAAAACGTGCCTAAAGTATCACAATATTTCATGCTAACAAATAACCCCATACTTGCAACTTGCTTGTCACTAAGCAAGGTCTCTCAAAAAGCTTTTAGAACAAGAGCTAGGATGAAATATGTTTACCTTCTCAAAGCAATACTTCTTTTGGATGAATGTGCCTTCTAAAGAATAGATCATTCTCAAATCTTGCTTCAATCGTTTATAAGACTTTCATACACTTAATCAAAGAGTAAAAAGCAAATAAAACTCATGAATCAATTAAACTTCTAAACAAGCATCATAACCTTTAAACATTATCAAAATCAATCATAAGAAACTTCAATTTAGACCACAAAGTTATATAACATACTTTTGATCTTAAGGACTTTCAAAGAGAAGGTCTAGAATGTGGAAGGTAAGGAAGCTTTTAGGAAATGTGGTGCATGAATCCGGGAAAGTGGACAACTACTCCTTCTTCTTCTTTTGCGGTTTCCGCACACTTTCAACTTAGAGCTTCGCTCTCTTCTTTTCATTTTTTTCGACTTTACTTTTGGAGTTATGGATAGAGGTGCACAAAAACCGAAGGCTAGGAGATTGGCGTTTCTCAATTTTCATGAGATGCCTCAAACCGTTGGCGCACATACCATAATCCGCTAGGAATATCGCTCAATCCGACTTTTGCAAGACACAAACACCCGGCTATATGAATGGTGCCGAGTTACTCATCGTCATGATTGACTTCCCCAAACCTATAATTTCTTTCTATTCTTTTGATTGCAAATAATTGCTCTCATGGCCCTCCCACATCAAACATGCCTTTTTCATTCATTTCTCCAAATTCCCGGATAGGTAAGGGAGGTCAATATTTCAATGAGGAGCAAAATGGTCAAAGAAAAAAGAAAGAAAAATCGAATTGCCTTAATCATCTCAACAAGAAGTATAAGAACTTATAGTCTGATTTCAACTTCAATTTCTCAACATGATTTAGGTAATATTCATCACATTATGAAACTTGCAAAAGAGGTACAATCCATTCATTCAAATTCTTTCCAATTCACTATTCTTTTAAGCATGCAGTTGTCATCAAACTCAATTCACAAGTAGCGATTATCATGGAAATCATCTCAAATCATTAGAAGCACAAAATTTTCAAAATTTTTCAATTTTTATGGGTTTTTCAAGTTCTTTTTCATGCTATGCAATAATGAAACGTGCAACAATATAATGAACATGCAATGATAGTCTCGATTAGAAGCAACATAGTGAGTAAGAGTTATTATAAACTTTTAGTACATCCCACCCCATACTTAGGACGAACATTGTCCCTAATGTTCAAAAGAAAGAAAGAAGAGAAAGAAAAGAAAAAAAGAAACTCACAAAGTGGTGGTGGAATGGCTAAAGCAACGGTCATGAATCATCATCATTGCGGCGCTAGTGGAGGCGGGAATGGAGAGAAGTTGGAGTCGTAGGGCCGCCCAAATTGCTGGCGGTAGACGTCCCTCATCATGTGATCAAGATCATCCATGCGACCGTCTCTAGCATCGACTCGGATCTCCAATGCTCGTACTCTCTCCGAAAGGCCAGTAGCCCAATCCGGCATCTGCTCATACCATCCCAGAGCGTGACTATACCATGCTGGAGCGTCGGATGGAGCTAGTGCTGGTGCTGTTGTCTGCTCTGTGGACCAGGGAGGTGGAACTCCATACCATGTAGGAGGTGTGGTCATCCATGTAGGTCTCTCACTCACGCTAGCGCGGCGAGAAGACGAGCCTGAAGCTCTAGCTGGAGGTGGAGAACGTCTAGGTGCATCGGGGGCCGCCTCCGGCTGATCCGGAAACGTGCCAATGTCCTGCTCTGCTCCTCCTACACCCTCAAAATGATCTCTCATATCCTCCTCAACAACTGGTAGTGGGACATATGGGGGAGCTACAATCCTGTTCGCATGCATAGCAGCGAACGTCTCTTTCCAATTATGGAGTCCTGCCATAATAGAGTACTCCGATAACCACTCTATACCCCTACCTGTCATGCTCTCCCAAGGCATGCCCGCATAAGGCGGACCTCTATGTGTGGGGAAAATGAGACCCCTAGTCATGAAAGCATGTAGCCCTAAAGGTACGGCTAGTATCCGGGTGCATGCAGAGAAATCAACACCCAAGCTCCTAGCAAGGTGGGTAACTATCCCACCATATCCTATGTTGCCCTTCCTCTTGTTCTTGAGCTTGCTCATGGTAGCAGCCAAGAGGGTGGCACAGTCAGCTCGGCGCCTGTACAGCATGGAATACAGCAAAAAGAGCTCATCCGTCTTGATCTTTTGGGGCGTCTCCGTCCTAGGAAAGAGACACTCCGAAAGAACGCGGTGAGCAATCTTCAAGGCTTGATGGTACATCAATCTAGCCTTAGTATCAGCAGGTTGCCAACGGTCCTCGTCGGCGTAAATCATCGCTACCTCCTCCCAAAATTCCTTGGCGTAAACGCCACTAGGAAATCGACCGTTAAAGGTCTCCTGGAACCCGATAAAGGTCCCGAACTCACGGATGCTAAAATGAGAGTCTCTTTCCATAAGACGGAAAGAGACGGTCCTGTCGACATGGCTGTGCTCGAAAGACGTCACAACCTCCCGTGTAATCTCCTCATAAGCGTCTTCTCGGATAGCCGAGAAGACAACTAGTCTGGCTCTTTCCAAGAGCCAAGTAAGGTCATCTATAATGTTGAGAGGAGCTAGATCCTCCAACAATAGGTACCTAGGACCAATCACATACCTCATCTTGATCCTCTCGAGTGCATCGAGGTGATCCTCATGTATGGTCGGGATTCTAGGGCTAGGAGGTGAGGGTGACGAAGGTGATGATGGAGGTGAAGGGGAAGAGGGTGGTGGTGCTCTAGAGGATGAGGAAGAAGAGGGATTACCCTTCCTCTCCTTGTTCTGGTTATTCTTCTTCTCCTTAATCCTCCCCGAAACTCTCCTCACAAAGTCCATTCTGTCAGAAATTACGGCCTGTTCTACAGATTCCACGGCCGTGGTTCTCCCAGAGACCGTGATTCGTCTCAGAAATTCGCAAATCTCAGCAAATCAACACTCAATCTCCACAAACAGGCAGTCCTAATCTAATTTCTTCCAATCTCAACCAGTTCTTCCTAAAATCTCTAACAAAAACAAACCAAATCGACAAAGATCAAGAAAAGAGGAAAAACCTATTTTCGGATTTAAAATCCGAATTGCGCGTTCCTTGATGAATTTCCGCTCGATTCGTCGCTTGGATCTTGTTGGTGGTCGAATTTGCTTCAGTTTAGGAAGAACAATCGTTAAAAACGATTAAGAAACGAGGAATTGGAGGAGGAGGCGTGGAATCGGCATTTAGGTCGTGGAAGAGGGGTTTTGTTGGTGATTTTTGTGAAGAACGTGGTTTATATAGTCACAAGCAAAATTTTGAAAATCACGGTCTATCGGGGTGTTCCACGGCCGTGGAAATGTACGGAACCGTGGTTTTGGTGATTTTTCGAAGGCTTTTGGAAATTATGGGTATTGTAGCTGTCACGACCGTGGTTTAGGCCGTGGAACTCTATGTAAAGCTCCAAAGTCCAAATTTCGTCACTTTTCTTCAACATTATCTTCCCTTTTCCTTTTCCATCGTTCCTACATCCAAAAACACGAACATACCGGAGGAAATCTAGGCAAAATAAAGCGAAAAACGTCTAAACTAAGCTAAACTATGAATCGAAAGAAAAAACAAAAAATGTAATACCTTGGGTTGCCTCCCAAGAAGCGTTTTGTTTAAGGTCCGTAGCTAGACCAATCTCGCACTTATTCGAGTGCTGTAGGCGCGAACTCTTCAGCTTGGAGTTCCGGCGTATACTTCTTGAGTCGTTGGTCGTTCACCTTAAAGCTTCCGCCCGTTTCACCCCATACTTCAACTGCACCATGGGGGAAAATACGCTTAATTAGAAAAGGTCCCGTCCAACGAGATTTAAGCTTACCTGGAAAGAGACGAAGCCTTGAATTGAAGAGGAGTACTTGATCTCCTTCTTTGAAGTCCTTTGGAATGATGTGCTTATCATGCCAACGCTTTGCTCTCTCCTTATAGATCTTAGAGTTTTCATAAGCGTTTAAGCGGAGTTCGTCCAGCTCGTTAAGGTCTAGGAGACGCTTCTCTCCCGCTTCCTTCATGCTGAAATTCAGCCACTTGATAGCCCAAAACGCCTTGTGCTCCAACTCCACCGGCAAGTGACAAGACTTCCCATACACAAGGTTGTAAGGTGTGGTTCCTATGGGAGTCTTGTACGCAGTCCGGTACGCCCAAAATGCATCGTCAAGCTTCAAGGACCAATCCTTTCTAGTCCTTGAAACCGTCTTCTCTAGAATTCCTTTGATCTCCCTATTTGAGATCTCAACTTGTCCACTTGTTTGTGGATGATAAGGGGTAGCGACCTTGTGAGTAACCCCATACTTAGCTAGAAGAGCTTCAAAGCGACGGGCTATGAAGTGAGAACCTCCATCACTAATGATAGTCCTCGGCGTCCCAAATCGCGGGAAGATGGTCTTGTTAAAGAACTTGACCACCACCATGGCATCATTTGTGGGAGAGGCAATTGCTTCCACCCATCTAGAAACGTAATCCACCGCCAATAGTATGTATTGGTTTCCACAAGAGGATGGGAATGGTCCCATGAAATCAACTCCCCAAACGTCGAAAATCTCCACCTCTTGGATGTTGTTGAGGGGCATCTCATTCCTTCTAGATATATTGCCTGTTCTTTGACAAGCATCGCAGCAAGAAACAAAGGATTGCACATCTCTAAACAAGGTAGGCCAAAAGAATCCAGATTGCAATACCTTTGCCCTAGTCTTGTTCGAACTAGCGTGTCCTCCACAAGGTAGTGAATGACAATGGCGGATGACACTTTGCATCTCATCTTCCGGCACACATCACCGTATGATGCCATCCGGACCTCTCTTAAAGAGGAGAGGCTCGTTCCAATAGTATTCCCGGACGTCCCTAAAGAACTTCTTCCTTTGTGTGTAGGATAGTCCGGGTGGTATCTCCTGGCAAACCAAATAGTTAACAAAATCAGCAAACCATGGTTCGTTACCTTTGCAGATCACATCGATGCACTCTTCAATAAGGTGTAGGTGTTCGTCCGGGAAGGAGTCATCGATGGGTAAATGGTCGTCCTCTAGATGTGTTAGGCGACTCAAATGATCCGCAACAGAATTTTCTGAACCTTTCTTGTCGCGGATCTCTAGATCGAATTCTTGTAGGAGAAGAATCCATCTAATTAGCCTTGGCTTCGCTTCTTTCTTCGCAAGGAGATACCGGATCGCAACATGATCCGTGTAGACAATCACCTTCGCACCTACAAGATAAGAGCGAAACTTGTCAATAGCATAGACAATTGCTAAAAACTCTTTCTCGGTAGTGGCGTAGTTGAGCTGCGCTTCATCTAGCATCTTGCTAGCATAATATATGGCATGGGTTCGCCCTTCCTTTCGTTGTCCAAGAACAGCTCCAATAGCTACGTCACTAGCATCGCACATAACCTCAAAGGGGAGAGTCCAATCCGGAGGTTGGATAATAGGTGCTGAAATTAGAGCTTGCCGAATTGTGTTAAACGCATCCAAACATTCTTGCGAAAACTCAAAAACTGCATCCTTCATCAATAGATTAGTGAGCGGTTTTGATATCTTAGAAAAGTCCTTAATGAAACGTCTATAAAATCCAGCATGTCCTAGGAAACTTCTTATCCCTTTCACCGAAGTTGGGGGAGGAAGTTTCTCTATGGTCTCTATCTTAGCTTTATCTACTTCTATCCCTCTACTAGAGATTAAGTGACCTAATATGATTCCTTCCTTAACCATGAATTGACACTTCTCCCAATTAAGAACTAGGTTAGTGTCTTCACATCTTTGCAAGACAAGAGAAAGGTTAGAAAGGCAATCGTTAAAAGAGGAACCATATACGGAGAAGTCGTCCATGAAGACCTTCATGATTTCCTATATGTATTCGGAGAAGATGGCCATCATGCACCGTTGGAAGGTGGCTGGGGCGTTGCAAAGCCCGAACGGCATTCTCCTATAGGCGAACGTACCCCACGGGCACGTGAATGTGGTCTTCTCTTGATCATCCGGATGTATCGGAATCTGAAAGAAACCACTATAACCGTCAAGGTAGCAAAAATGTGAATGTTGCGCTAACCTTTCAAGCATTTGATCAATGAATGGCAATGGGAAGTGATCCTTCCGCGTTGCATTGTTGAGCTTGCGGTAGTCTATGCACATCCGCCATCCCGTCACGGTTCGGGTAGGAATGAGTTTGTTGTTCTTGTTGGTGATGACCGTCATTCCTCCCTTCTTCGGAACTACTTGAACCGGACTCACCCACTTACTATCGGAGATAGGGTAGATGATACCTGCATCAAGAAGTTTAAGAATTTCCTTCTTGACAACCTCCTTCATGGTCGGATTTAACCGCCTTTGAGGTTGTCTTGAAGTTCTAAAATCTTCCTCCATTAGTATCTTATGCATGCATAGGTAGGGTTTAATTCCTACTAAGTCCTCTATAGTGTAGCCTAAGGCTTTCCTATGTTTCCTAAGGACAATCATGAGCTGATTATGTTCATCTATGCTTAGTTCGGAACTAACAATAACTAGAAAGGTAGAATTAGGTCCTAGAAAAGCGTACCTTAGATGAGTAGGAAGTGGTTTTAGTTCCATCGCTTTCGGAGCTTCCAATGATCCTTGAGGAGCATCCGATGTCTCCTTAGAAGTTTCTAAGGGTGTTGAGTGTGTGGGAGAAGAATTTGAAGAAGTTGAAGAAGTGTCTCGATCACCCCTTTCCACTGCCAAAATTACGGGTGGATCATGTCCTCCACGGCCGTGGTTTAGGGTGTGGAAGGGAAATACGGTTGTCACATCTTCTCCACGACCGTATAACTCCCTGGAGTGGGACACGGTTTTGGTCGTGAAATCCACGGCCGTGGAATATAATGTATAACCGTGGATTCTCACGTTTTCAGCCTCATCGTGGAGTTTCTCAAACTCCTCTTCATGCATCTCTTCTTGTGCTTCTAAGGCTTTAATTGCCTCATTGCACTCTTCCTCTTCCCCTACATTAGTTAGACTCATAGTGATAACTTTTTGTAAAGGATCGTTAAAGAGAATCACACTTACCTCCTCCCTAGACAAACCTTCTTCATCTTGGATATCGAAAATATCCTCATCAAAGATTGGCTCCTTCACTAGAGTGGAAAGAACGAACTCTACTTTCTCTTCCCCTATATAAAAAGCGAGTCTACCATTCTTGCAATCGGCTATGCAGCCGGAAGTTGCAAGAAACGGTCTTCCGAGTATGATCGGGACCGGACTATCTGCAGGAATGTCAAGCACGACAAAATCAATGGGAACAAAGAATTTACCTAGCTTGACCGGAACGTCTTATACAATACCGACGGGGCGAGTGATTGATCGATCCGCCATATATAACGTCATCTTCACCGGTTTAGGATTGCCTAAACCGATCTTCCTGCACAATGCAAGTGGTATGATCGTCACACTTGCTCCTAAGTCACATAAAGCGTCATATGTGACATCTCCCACTCCTATGGGAATGCAAAATGACACCGGATCCTTCAACTTTGGGGGCATTTTCTCCTTCATGGTCTTGATGAGATCCGAAGAATCCGAACTCATCTTGACCTCACCGAAGTCTTCTAGCTTCCTGTTGTTGGAGAGGAGCTACTTCAAGAACTTGCCATAAGCTGGCATACCTACAATAGCATCAATGAAGGGTATATTAATATGCATCTTACTCATGAGTTCTATGAACTTACCGAATTGTTTATCTAGGCGCGCTCGCGCTCTAGATTGAGGGAATGGTAGGGGAGGTTTGTAAGCCGGAGGAGGAATGTAGACGTCTTCCTTCTCCTTCCCCTTCTCTTTGTCTTTCTCTACGGGGACTTCAACGAACTTAGGCTGCGGATCGGTGGTAGTCACTCCGCTCCTAGTTGTGATTGCCATAACCCTTCCCTTAGGGTTGTCCTCCGTCTTTCCTGGAAGCTTCCCTTGATTCCTAGGAACATCCTCTGCTTGGTTGAACATTCTGTTTTCTAAAACCTTTTGAGCTTTATCAACCTTGGAAATTTGATCATCAACCTTAATGATGCGGTTCTCCAACCCTTGAAGCTTTCCCAAAATCGTTTCCAACATGTGATCGGGCTTCTCCTTTCCCGAAGTGTTCCCTCCATTTGATGTTTGCCCCTGGCTTCTCAAAGGAGTAGAGGAAGAGGAAGGTGGAGTTAGTGAATTAGAATTGGAAGGATAAGAGTTACCAGAATTTTGTTGATTGGAGCGCCAATTGTTGTTGTTGGAACCCCTATTGTTGTTCCAATTGTTGTTCCGGTTGTTGTTATTGTTGTTGTTGCCATTCCAATTGTTCCGGTTATTGTTCCGGTTATTGTTGTTGTTGTTGCGGTTTGTGTTGTCACCACCATTGTTGTTGCCCAAATAACCAACATCCTTCCCTTGTTGTTTTGGAAAGTTGGTCTTGATAGCCTCCTTTAACTCTTTGATCTCATTGTTGAGGGAGAAAATCTGGTTTTGAGCTTCATGTGTGAGCTTTGCTCCTTGCTCCACACGATTTCCCTCCACTTTCCGGTGGGAATACTTCTCTATGACCCTTGCTTGCTTCTCAATGAAGTCCCAAGCATCATCTTCTCTCATGTCCATGAACGTTCCACATGAGAGGGATTGGAGGGTGAATTGCGTTCCCGCATCCAGCCCCTTATAGTAAATTTCCAGCAAGACAAGTTTGGATATGCCATGATGAGGGCAATCTAAGAGCAAATCCTGAAACCTTTCGCAAGATTGAAACAAACTTTCGTTAGGTCTCATGGAAAAAGCATTAATCTTACCTCTAAGTTCCGCCGTTTTGGATGGCGGAAAAAATTTGGTGAGGAACTCCGCGGAAAGGTTTTCCCACGTGTCTACTTTCCCACTAGGAAGAGCTTGGTACCAAGACAACGCTTTCCCCTTCAAGGAGAAGAAGAAAGGCTTGAGCTTATAGTTGTTGGTAGTAGCATTCTTCGGTCTCATTGTCTCCATCATACACTCTAAGTTTTGCAAGTTGTGGTGTGGAGATTCAGCGCTTGTTCCGCCGAATTGGCCTTGGCGAACAAGAGTGATAACTTGAGGGTTGAAGCTAAACCCTTGTACATCTTCAGCATCAAAATTCACGCCCAAGCGGCGTGGTTGTTATGTTGGATCCATCCGCTGGCCAAGAGTTCTTGGCTCATCATCCACACGCTCGATCCTTGCGTTCCTAGGTGGAACACGGCGATTAGCAGCTCCTCGTGGATGGAAAGGATTTACATTGATCGTGGGATCAATTTCTTCTAGCGGTGGCATGGAAGAGTCACTATCATCAGCGGATGAATGACTTCTTCTTCTAGATCTTGATGTCCTTCTTGAGGATTTCTTGCTTCCCTTATTCTTAAGGTCGCTTAGCTCTATCCTCATTTGGAACATCATATCCTTTAGATCGTTAACTTCAGATTGATGACGATCCATTTCATCCCGGCGGATGTTCTCATTCCATTCGAGTTGAGCTTCTTTCTCCTCTAACTCCGCTTGAAGATCGCGTTCGTGTTCTTCAGCCATCTTCTTTTCCTTGCGCTTTTGTCTTAGAGTCCTCTCAAGCTCTTTATCAAGAGGTAAGAGGTCTTCGGTGTTCCTAGACCTGTGCATGCACTTAGAACAATATCAAATAACGAGAGCAAGCTCCCAAGCTTGACAACCGGCAACCGAATTCGGCCGAAACCAAATCCCCGGCAACGGCGCCAAAAACTTGTTCGCGCCTAAACGTCCGTGCAAATAAGCTTTAAATTTATAAAACTAGAATCAAGCAAGCGAACCCGCAGTGTACGGATCGATATAGTTAAGCAAGAATTCCAGAGTATCGAACACAGGGATTTGGGTGGGAACAAATTCAATTGCAGATTATCAAGGGAGTAAATGTGAGAGGTTTTGCAAATATTGGGAAAACAACAATCCTAAAGATCCTAGTATCCAACTGTGGCAATCGATTCAAGATTTACTATTGATATATAGACAGAGTTGAGATATGCATAGGTATGCTAATGTAAGGTAATCGTACGGTGAAGTTCCGAAAACCTTATATGACTCACCTACAAGACACTCCCTATACAGGTTGTTGAGGCTTCAATACAGAAAGGTTCTAAAGATAAGAATTAATGTCAAATACCCAAACTTGTAATTCAAGGATCAAAACTAACTTAACCGATTGAGGTTGTGACACTCACAATCGAGGTAGAGGTTGTTGAGGCTTCACTACCACCTAGAAAAGGCAAGCCAAGACTAAGTTAAAGCTAATCTTTAACTTTGGATTAAAGTAAAAGCAGGTTCGTAAACTTAAGGGAAATTACGGGTGGATCTTGAGATTCCACGGTCGTGGAACTCAAGAACAAACCGTGATTTAGGGTTCGTCGACGATTTTCTCTAACTCTCAGGGTCTAATCTGTTTACGATCGATCTATCATCATCTTAGCCACAACTATCAACCCTTCACCTTAGAATTGTTAAGGGTTTTTAGCCAATAACAGTCATTTTGATATCAAATTCAAGAATTATAAGATTGAAAGATGAAAACTTCTGAAAACTTTCAATAAACTCCAAACCAACCTCAAAGTCACAATCAAGAACAAATAATATCACTAATTCCAGGATAGAACAATCAACACTATCTTAGATAAGAAGGAAGAACGGGATGTCAATCCGTCTTCTAAATCAAACCTAAACAAGAAGAGAAATCTTCTTGCACAATCTTCCGAATCTTCTGTTAATCCGGGAGTCTCAATCGCAATCTCCACCAAAGTGCGAGATTAGGGCAACTCCAAAGGATAAGCGCAAATTACGTCTTTTGCAAAAATCACAGAAATCTCCAAGTCGCGGCGTAGGCGAAAGTCTCTAAGCGATGGTGCAAACAAGCACGTAAGCGGGGGTGTAAGCGAGGATGACGGAATCTCCCTTCGTCCATCTTTTTATAGGGTAAGATAAAATGTCGGCCCGACCCAAATCTTCAAAAGATCATGGCTTCAAACGTGGCGAAAAAGATCGCCAAGATCACAGTCGTGGAACCTTCAACGACCGTAATTTAGAGCGTGGAAATCAACACGGTTTGGACCATGGATTCCACGACAGTAAAAGCTCCTGGAATGAACCACGCTTCTCCTGCAGGGTTCCACGGCCGTGGAACTGAACGTGGTTCATAGTACGGCCGTATTTTAGAGCGTGGTTTAGGGCAAGAACGTGATTCTTCCCTAGCCTCGTGCATTCCTGAAGTTGACATTCATTTTGCTCCTAATAATGCCCTCAATCCATGGACATACTCAGTCAACTTGTCCTTGCTCGATTCCGTTTGGAAATGGCTCTCAATCACCTATAATCAACATAAAGCTAGTGTAGACATCCATATCGACAATATAGGCAAACTAGCTCACAAATGTAACAATGCTCAATCGAAGACCATCAATATGAATCAAATATACTTAGAAAACGTGTCTAAAGTATCACAATATTTCATGCTAACAACCACTTGTACGGGGACACATGCCAGATCTTCACAAACCATACAAGTCTGAAGTATATATTCACTCAGCGGGAGTTGAATAACCGCAAGAGGAGATGGTTAGAGTTGATTAAGGACTTCGACATGGAGATTTTGTACCATCCGGGGAAGGCGAATGTAGTCGCCGATGCTTTGAATAGGAGGACTCCTCGAGAGGAGGCTATAGCTTGACTTACGGTTCCGCCACAGTTGGACATTCGGTTCTCGAATACAGTCGGCCGTTTGTCCGAGTTAGAGGAATTACTTTATCTGTCCGGGGAGATCCGGAAGAAGTATGAGGGATGTCCCATGTTGACTAGGATTCGGGAAAAGATGGCTATAGGAGAGACACCGCAGTTTATCACGGGAGCAGACGGGTTATAGAGACGCCAGTGAGGTATTTGTGTACCGTTAGACCTAGACTTGAGAGAGTAGATTTTGCATGAGGCACATTCTACACCTTACTCCGTGCATCCAGGCACGAGTAAGATGTACCGGGACCTTAGGAGATTTTATTGGTGGGGCGGGCTCAAGCCCGATGTGGCTAGATATGTGGCCCGATGTGCGACCTGCTAGTAGGTCAAGATCGAGCACCAGAGACACGCATGAGAGCTTCATCCACTGCCCATGCCGTAGTGGAAGTGGGAGGATATATCCATGGACCTTGTTACCGGTTTGAGGCCGAGTAAGAGCTTTGATGTGATTTGGGTAGTAGTAGATCGGTTGACAAAGACCGCACGTTTCATCCCAATTTAGGAGACGTGGCCGGTGAGTCGTCTAGCCAAGGAGTTTACTCGTCAGATTGTGAGGTTTGATGGAGTAATGAGGACTATCATCTCGGATAGGGACGGGCGTTTTACCTCGAGGTTCTGGCAGCAGGTACACGCTGCCCTAGGTTCGAGTCTTCACTTGACCACCGCATACAATCCACAGACCGACGGCAAGTCAGAAGGGGCTATTCAGACCTTGGAGGACATGTTGAGGGCATGTGTACTAGCTTCGGGGTAGGTATGGCCGGACCACCTCCCATTGGAGGGGTTTTCATACAATAACAGTTGACACGCGTCGATTGGGATGACACCGTATGAGGCATTGTATGGGCAGAGATGCCGTACTCTCTTATGTTGGGACGAGCTAGTGAGTTCTAGCATTGTAGCTCCGGATCAGGTACAGGATGACATGGCTAGAGTTGCTCTGATACGAGAGAGGATGTTGACCGTACAGAGTCGTTAGAGATCGTATACGGATAGGAGGCGTAGAACTCTCGAGTTCAGGGTAGGAGCCCAAGTGTGGCTGTCGGTATCACCGACTCGGGGCGTCAGACGATTCGGCATTAAGGGGAAGTTGAGCCCCGGATATGTCAGATTTTCGAGATAGTGGAGAGAGTTGGTGAGGTGGCATACCGACTAGCATGGCCACCACGGTTGGAGGGTATACACCCGGTATTCCATGTGTTCAGTTGAGGGAGTACATCCATGACCCGAGACATATCATTATCCACGAGTACCTTGTGGACGAGTCGGACCATACTTTTGCAGAGCATCCGATAGCCATTTTAGAGCGGAGTACGAGACAGCTTCGATCGAAAGAGATATCGATGCTGAGGGTGTAGTGATTGAAAGAGATACCGTTTTAGAGCGGAGTACGAGACATTCTGGTGTACTCTCGTAGCAGAGAGGAGCATGTTTGGCACTTGATGACAGTTTTGCAGATTTTGAGGGATAGAGAGTTGTACGCCAAGCTCTCTACGTGTGAGTTCTGGATGAGTGAGGTTGCATTACTTGGACACATAGTCTCCGCCGATAGGATCATGGTTGATCCGGCGAAGATCGAGTTAGTTGCTGCATGGACGATACCGACGAACGTCAAGGAAGTGCATAACTTTCTTGGCCTAGCCGGTTACTACAGGCGCTTTTTGGAGGGATTTTCTGTGATTGCCCGTCCATTAACGAGTCTTCTGAGGAGGACTACTAGATTTGTGTGGACTGACCAGCGTGCTCAGAGTTGTGAGGAGTTGAAGAAGTGTTTGACTTCTACTCTTGTCTTGGCACAACTAGAGGGTTCTGATGATTTCGTGGTCTACAGTGATGCATCAAAGCTAGGCTTGCGATGTGTGTTGATGTAGAGAGGCAGGGTGATTGCATATGTGTCTCGACAGCTGAAGACGTATGAGGAGAACTACCCGACTCATGATTAGGAGTTGGCAGCGGTAGTTCATGCTTTCAAAATCTAGAGACATTACCTATATGGTACTAACTATCAGATCTTCACGGATCATAAGAGTTTGTAGTATATTTTCACGCAACGGGAATTGAATAACCGACAGCATCGATGACTTTAGTTGATCAAGGACTTTGACCTTGAGAATTTGTATCATCTTGGCAAGACAAATGTGGTAGCTGACGCCTTGAGCAGGAAGACGCCTCGAGAGAAGGTGATTGTTAGACTTACTGTACAACCTCAACTTTAGAGGGATCTAGCTTGGCTAGAGATGGACATCCAGTTTCCTAATGAGGATGCTAAGTTGTTTGCACTAGAGGTTCTACCTGGTCTGTTGGATAAGATCCAACAAGAGCAGGGGACCTGCCCGGCCTTGACGAGGATAAGAGATTGGATGTCTCGTGGAGAGGCACCACAGTTCTCTATTGGAGCAGATGGAGTTATGAGGCGCCATGATCGCATTTGTGTACTTGCTGATGCAGAATTGAGACAACGAATTTTACAGGAGGCTCACTATACATTTTACTTAGTACACCCAGGTACGAGTAAGATGTATCATGATATGAGACACTCATATTGGTGTGGAGGGCTGAAGCCCGACGTAGCCAGATATGTGGTTCAGTGTGCGACCTGTCAACATGTCAAGATAGAGCATTTCGGACCTTGAGGTGAGCTCCATCCATTGCTAGTACCGTAGTGGAAGTGGGAGGACGTCTCCATGGATTTTGTGACCGGGTTGAGGGCCAGTAGGAGCTTAGAGCCATCTAGGTGATCGTTGATAGACTGACGAAGACGGCACGTTTCATTCCCATTATAGAGACGTGGCCATTGAGCAGATTAGCTGAGGAGTACACTAGTGAGACTCCATGGGCACCGAGGACGATCGTTTTTGATCGTGATGGACGATTTACATTGAGATCAAAGCTAAGTTCTCTTTACTCTTGTTTTTTGTGTGTTATTATCTTCATCCTATTTAGCCTTTTGGTCATGATGTTCTTTGTTTGTTCATGATGTTCTTCATTTGTTCTTCATGATCTTCATGTTGTTCATCATGTTCATCCATTTTCCTTGAAATTTTTTTTTCTTTTCCGTGTTTAATTCAAACAAAAGGTACAACAATAGGAGATATTTGGTTTGCCATTAAACCATTTATCACACCCCTCTTTTTTTTTTCTTAAACCGACCTAATCCGACAATTTTGTTAATTAATATCACCACATCTCTTGGGGTATATTTGTTAACGAAAAGTTCGGATATCTCGCATTTGATATTCCAAGAAAAGCAAAAAAAAAACTTTTCATCAATACGGATTTGTGCTCAAACAAAAGAAAAAAAAAGAAAGTGTTGCCTAAAACGTTTCAAAGAAACGAAACACACAAAGTGAAAAGAATTTCGGCAAACCGGTCCATCCGAAAAATCGAATTTTAGAAAACGGTCAAAGACCGAAACCAAGCAAAGCTTGCCGAGTGAACAATCCGTCCATCTTCTGTCTCTCTATTTTCATACATACGTTTGCAAAATATCACTTGTTTATTTGTGTGTAATTGGTTCAATTTTGTTGGATTTGCCTTCCTTGCCTAACCACCAAACGGCCTTCCCCAAAGTAGAACCCGATAACGCACTTGACCTTGGGTAAAGTTGACTTAACTTGTCACCTTGCTCATTTGATTGCTTGCAATTGTGTCCTGATTTGGAGCTATGACTAACGTTGAAATGGAAACTTCTCAGGATTCTGGTCTGCAAGAGTCCAGTTAACCTTTGGCTCAAGAAAATGCTTCGTTGTCCCTCGAAAATGACTCCATAAGGCGAGAATTGGAAGCTTTGAAGGCACAAAAAAAGTTTGATGCCTTAACCGGTGAAAATATTGCCTTGAACCAAGAGCTAGAAGCTTTTAAGGCCCTTCGGCTTGCCCAACGTCCCACCCCAACATATCCGTTTGAGACCATGGTCTATGCTTCCCATATCCGATGCACAACGGAAAGGCAAGGGAATTTTGCGGAGCCGGACCATCAAACGTTACCCGGCTTGCGTCTGTCATTGAATGCCAACGTCCCTTACCTCTTGACGGAAACGAGTCCGATGAAGAAGAGGAGGAATTCCCCGACCCGCCTCAAGATGACTTGCCCATTGTCGATATGGAAAATTGGCACCAATATTATGAGCATCAACATCAATAGTATGTCCCTTCTCCACCTCCACCTAGTGTGCCCCGCACCGACCGTCAAACCCGGGAAGAGCCCCGGACCGTCACAACTCGACCAACAATCATGGTCGTGAGAATGATCGTTCTGAACGCCGTCGCCAACGGTCAACCCGGCAACCGATGAGCAAAACAACTTCAACGAGTTCTCCGGTGATGAGTTCGATTTAGAAGGAGTAGCACATGATCGTCCATGGCACCCACCCATCATAGACCCTTATAAGAACCAAGACCGAGGTGAAGAATGGTTGCCTCCCCCAAATCCACCTAGGCATGCATTACCCGTTCATGGGCACCAACGGCCTCAAGACGGCCACCGGTGAGCCCGTGCCGATGATGCCTACATTCCACCGCCCCGCCCGGACCCCTACCGAGCTCATAGGGAAGGTAAGGTTAAGTTACCTACCTTTCATGGTGAATATGATCCGTGTGTTTTTCTTGATTGGGCGCAGGATATGAAACGAGTATTAAAACATTGTCATTATCAGGAGGAATATGAGAAAATCGAGGCGGCAACTCTATACTTTGAAGGAGATGCCAAGTCTTGGTGGAACCGGTATGAGTTCACCCGTGAGAGGCGAGGATGGACACCGATTGAGACCTTTGAAAAATTGATCTATTGCATGACCAAGAAGTACGTGCCCGGGGACTTTAAGAATGAGATGCGGTTGCAAATTGCCGAGTTCAAACAAGGCAACCTCACTCTGGTGGCTTACTTGGCCAAACTTGAGGACATGCACATTAAGGCCGGCGTCTCGGCCTCCCCCTCCGCCCTTCGCACCAAATTCATTAGTGGGCTTAATGCCTCAATCCGGCGGTCGCTCGATATTGTCCCATTCAAGGATTTGGGAGCATTATGCCATGCCGCCATGAAGCTATATAAACAACAACTCGAAACACCGCGACATTCTAGGCATATCTCTTCCTCGAGTCAATATCTTTATCCATCTAACACACGTTCTCGAGATGCGCCTAGTCCTCCAGATACCGATGCTTCCAAAGGAGCCCAACGGATAGGCACACAGGTAACGAGAAGGCACCAAACCGTGGCCCGGCACCGGCGCCTCCCACTCGAGGTCAACAAGGACCTTCACTGGCGGCTCGCCCAAGGAAGCCCGTGTGCTACAAGTGTAGCTGTTTTGGTCATGTTCAACGTGATTGTCCAAACACGAAACGGGTCTTGTTTGCCAACCCATCATATTTCGAGGACGAAGATGATCAACAAGACGGCGATATCATTATTGAGGATGACCAAGACACCGACCCACATTTTGGCATGGAGCCATGTGACGACGAGCTTGCTTGCGCCCCGGCACAACCCGGTAAATTTGCTCTTGTTTCTCGTCGTATTTTGACTATTAAAGAGCTTATTCCTATTGATCAACGCGAGAATCTCTTCCACTCTTGTTGCTTGGTCAATAATACGAGCCATCTCTCATAGTTGATGGGGGATCTTCTTGCAATATTGTCAACGAACGAGTGGTTAAACACTTCAAGTTGCCTACGACCCCCACCCAACACCTTACGGACTTCAATAGATTTCCGATACGGCGTGTGACACCGTCACACAACAAGCTTGGGTGACGTTTTCTATTGGCGCCTATGTTGATAAGGTCCTTTGTGATGTTATCAAGATGGACGCCACACATGTCCTATTAGGAAGACCATGGCAATTCGATCTCCGAACATTTCATGATAGTTATCTTAACCAGTACATGTTCCAATATAGTGGAAAACGGGTCACACTTTTGCCTATGACTCCGAACTAAATTTTGGTTGACTATGCGGAAAGGAAGAGGCAACAATCTATAGATGAGTCCGCTAAGGCACCGGCAAAATCGGACCCTCGGAGTTCCGATGTTGTTGGTGCTAGTACTTCCAAATCCCGGAACACCGCCCCTCTTGTCCTCGCTACCGAGTCCAAAGGTAGTAAAGGTCGCATCGTTCCTACGAGTGCACCTTTGCTATCTTCGGACCCCGTAATTCAAGAACGGTGTGAGCCAAGGATACTCTTAGCTCGCCGGCATGATTTGCAACTGGTCATGGAAGGCAAGTTCCCATGTTTTTTACTTGTTCCGTTTTGTTTATCTACTTCTCATGACCTGAGTAATGTGCCACACGAGGTGTCTTTATTGTTGTCCGAATTTCAGGATACCATGCCCAAAGACCTTCCAGCCGGCTTGCCAACAATCCGAGGGATTGAACAACAAATTGACTTTGTGCCCGGTGCTTCCTTGCCAAACCGTGCCGCGTACCGAGCAAGTACAGAAGAGACGAAGGAGCTACAACGTCAAGTGCAAGAGCTCCTAGACCGGGGACATGTGCGTGAATCCTTATAACCATGTGTCGTTCTGGTAATCTTAGTACCAAAGAAAGATGGATCATGGTGGATGTGTGTTGATTGTCGTGCCATCAACCAAATCACCGTCAAATACCGCCACCCGACCCCGCGCCTTGATGACATGTTGGATGAGCTCCTTGGCACCACCATCTTCTCCAAAATTGATCTCCAAAGCAGTTACCACCAAATCCGGATGGCTGAAGGTGACGAGTGGAAGATGATAACACGATTTATAGCATAGTTTTAGGTGTACATTTAGATAGAATTCCCGCTCATTCATGCATGATCTAGCATTAGTTCAAGGCGTTTTGCACCCAATTCACGTATTTTGTCGAGATAGACGTCTACACGGACTTGTGTGTGTTTTGTAGGTATTTCGGGAAGTTTAGAGCTAAAACGATGCGTTCGAGGGTCGTTCATTTAGATGACACACTTCCAGACTCATTGGAATGCAAGCCAAGGGCTGAGGAGGACGCATGGAACCTTGCCAACACAAGCCATGCACCAAACCATAGCCTAATGATCCAAAACAAAGTTTCTGCACAGAATCACGGTTCTCTGAAGAACCACGGCCGTGGAAATGACCGTGGATTTTGCCAGATTCTCGTGACAGCTGTGCCACGACTCTCTTGGCCAGCTCATGCACAATTTGTTATAAAAGTGGTCCTTGATGGGTTGTTTGAGGCAGCCGGGGTAGTTTGGGAGCAACTCATCCATTATCCATTTCTTTAACAAATATATTCTCAAAAGAAGAAGATTTTTTCTAGGAAGGAAAGTGCCAAAGACAAGAATAAAGGTTCCATTGAAGAGGAGAGAAGAACACACCATAGCTTTCTTGTATTTCGGATTTTATTTCTGGAGTTTGTAAACCCTTGAAACCTTCTTTTGGAAGGGTTGTAAGTAGTTCTAATTCCATTTTCGGATTTGTTTGTTCTTGAAGTTCATTGTTCATCTTCTTTTATTTCATTATGTTGCAATGGAGGTTATGATTTTATGTTTGCTTGCTTTAATTTCCATTATGAATGTTGTAGGCTAAATTGATGTGATTCTAGGGTAAGGAAAAGATGGTTTTGGCTAGAACTATGATAGGACGGACTTAGATTTATCTTTGGATAATTTTTGCTTATGAACGTAGTTTCTGTTAGAAATCACGGGTAGTTCTTGAAGAACCACGGTCGTGGTTTCTATAGAACAGACCGTGATTTCCGCTGGTTCGAAGGATCTTACCTTAGATCTATAAAAATGTTGAAACCCTAAGTTTTTGCTGAGTTTAACCTACCCTAGGGTATCCTAGTGTAGAGACTAAGTGTTAGGAGAGACTTACCCGGTAATCCTTGCCCTTAGAATCTAAAATAGCAAAACCTTAGGTAGTGGTGAGCCTACTAAGCCGCCATTGGATTAGATGTGCTAGGAATGTTGATTAGGACTTCCCATTCCAAGACTTACCCGGTAAGGATAGGGTAGATTCCTAATTAACGATTCCGGTTTGTGTAGAATTCCTAACCTAGGGTTCTTAGAGACTTACCCGGTAATGAGACCTTAGGTGTGGACCAGTTGGATCATGAGACCTACCCGGTAATTGATCCCAATTTAAGAAACACTTAATCCCAACATATCATAGTGAAATCCAAAGAATGAATAGATAACTTGAGTTCGAAGCCATAACCGGAATTTCCAACCCCTAGAATCTGTTTTTCCTTTCCCTTGATCAATATCTTGTTTGATTGTGCTGACTTTTGGTTTAGTTTGATTGTTTGCTTTGCATGAATTGTGATCCTTGATTTGATCACCTAAAACCGACAAAAACAATTGAGATTTTCCCTTCCTTTATTTCC
This sequence comes from Fagopyrum esculentum, assembly GCA_033239045.1. NCBI lineage: Eukaryota > Viridiplantae > Streptophyta > Magnoliopsida > Caryophyllales > Polygonaceae > Fagopyrum > Fagopyrum esculentum. The sequence continues at coordinate 73,967,596 of BSUD01000007.1, read as the reverse complement.
TCCTTTTCTTTAGACTTAGATCTTTGCTAAACTCAATCACAACTTGAATCAATTTCACCTTAGTCTTTGTGTTCGACCTCGGAATACTTATCTTTCTACATACGTCCCGTACACTGCGGGTGCGCTAGAAGTTAGGATAATTATAACGAGTATAAATTTAAGGCTTATTGCGTGCACACTTTTTAGCGTGACAAGTTTTTGGCGCCGTTGCCGGGGACTAGGTCTAGATTGAGTCTATTTTGTGATTGTTTCTAGTGTAGATCTATCTTGTTGCTTTTGATCTCTCTTTGGTTTGTGTCTTTGATTTTCAGGACATCTATTGCTCTTTAGGTGTATGCGAAGATCTCGTAGCAAGGATTTAGCTCCATTCGATCCCGAACCGGAGAAAACCTTTCGATCTAGATCTAAGAACATCCGAAAAGAGAAAGAGATGGCCGGTAGAAACCTTCAAGCTGAATTGGATGAAGCCTTAGAGCAAATAAGGCTAAGAGATGAGCTCTTGGAGGAAGAAAGGAGACTTGCCAATGAGAGGCAAGAGGAAACAAGGAGGGAGATTGAGGAGATTAGGCAAGCCCTTGTTCAAGGAGAGCTTAATCGCCGACAACCTCCACCACCTCCACCACAACCGCAGCCGGCGGCTAATGTTAGGGTAGTACCTATTGCTATTGAAGAGCCACAAACCCTAGGGAGACGTATGGATCCGGCACAAAGAGCACACCGACCGGGTGTGAATCTAGGAGATCCCGCAACCCACAACTATGAGCTCCGCCCTCAAGTTCTACAAATGATCCGGCACAATCAATTTGGAGGGATGGAAGGAGAGTCTCCTCATCAACACTTGATGAATTATGAGATCTTGATGGAGACTCTTAGACCACCAAGATTGGAGAGCAACAACCATAAGCTTAGGGCTTTTTCCTTCTCTCTTAAGGATAAAGCCTTGGCTTGGTATCAATCTATTCCACAAGGACGAGTTGGTACTTGGGAGGAGATGATAACCGAGTTCTTGACCAAGTTCTTCCCACCTTCCAAGACCACCGAATTAAGAGGGAAGATCAATGCCTTCGTGATGAGGGATAGAGAAAGTTTGTTCAAGTCTTGGGAGAGATTCAAACACCTTCTCCTAGATTGTCCACACCATGGCATACCGAAAATTGAGCTATTGGAGATCTACTTCAAAGGACTTGATGAAGATACCCAATTCAAGCTCCAATCTCTTTCCGGTGGGACGTTTATGGAGAAGCATGTAGATGATGCTTGGGAGTTTGTGGAGAAGCAAGCTCTAGTGATTGAGAAGTACTCTCATAGGAAGAGTGAAGGAAGAAAGGCGGGAGCATATGAGGTGAGCGAAGTCACCATGAGCAATTTCAAGCTTGACGCCATCAACAACGAGTTGAAGTCCTTGAGAGAGTTGTGTACTACAACCTTGAAGAGCCAAGCAACTCCTCAAGTACTTCCACAAGCAAACTTGTCTTCCAAGGAGGAGGATGTGAATTACATGGGAAGGGGCAACTTCAACAATTACCAAGGCCCAAGAAATTTCAACAACAACCGGCAATTCAACAATTACCGGCCCAACCACAACCATCCCGGATTTTCTTACTCTAACCCGGATGGAGCCTTGAACCCTCCCGCCTCCACAAGCACAACTCCACCACAAAGAGCTTCACAAGAACCTCCACCCGGCTTTACTCAACCTTCAAAGGATAGAACCGAAGTCATGTTTGATCAATTGCTAGGAAGATTGAGTGGACTTGAGAGCACCGTCACTTCAATTTCTAAGGCTCAAAAGGTCTTGGAAGCACAAGTCTTTCAAAAGGCGGGTGAAGCACATAGAGACCCGGGAAAGCTTCCCGGAAGAACCGAAAACAATCCAAGAGGCCAAGTTTTGGCTATCACAACGAGGAGTGGGTTGAGTATGAAGGATCCTTTGCCCAAGGACCAAGCTAAAGGAAATCAAGTAGTGGTAGAAGAGGGAAGAAAGCAAGAAGATGGAGGGAAGAGCAAAGATGTAGAGCCAACTTATGTGGCACCGCCTCCATACAAGCCACCACTACCGTTCCCACAATCAAGAGCAAGAGCTCGTTTGGACAATCACTTTGGTAAGTTCCTTGAACTAATGTCCAAGTTACATATTAACATTCCGTTCATGGATGCCATCTTAGGAATGCCGGCATACGGAAAGTTCTTGAAGGAAATACTCTCCAACAAAAGGAAGTTGGAGGAGTATGGGGAGATTAGGATGACCAAGAGATCCTCGGAGTTGATCCAAACGATGAAGGAGGCAATGCCCCCCAAGCTAAGAGATCCGGGCTCTTTTTTCGTCCCAATAGGAGTGGGAGATGTGAAGTACGAGGCCCTTTGTGATCTTGGGGCGAGTGTAAGCATCATACCGCTTGCACTTAGCAACAAGGTCGGGCTAGGAGAGCCAAAGCCGGTCAAGATGACCCTCTATATGGCGGACCGTTCTATCACTCATCCGGTTGGGATTCTAGAGGAAATTCCGGTGCAATTGGGAGGATTCTATGTCCCTATCGACTTTGTAGTGTTGGACATTCCGGCGGATAATCCGGTTCCCATCATCCTAGGAAGACCTTTCCTAGCCACCTCCGGATGTTTAGTGGATTGCAAGAACGGGACTCTCTCCTTCAACATTGGAGAGGAGAACATCAAGTTCAAGCTGTCCACAATGATGAAAGGGCCAACCCTTGATGAAGATATCTTCAACATAGTCGAGCAAGAAGAATCTAGAGAAGTTGTAAGCTCGATCTTGATCAAGGACCCCTTGGAGAAGGTTCTTACCTTGAGTACGATAGAGGAAGACATTGAGGAGGAATGCAATGAAGAGATCAAAGCCTTAGAGGCATTGGAAGAGGAGCCAATAGTTGGATTTGAGAGCCACGAAGTGGTTGTGAACAGCTGCAAATTCCACGGTCGAGATTTAGGTTCCACGGCCGTCAAACTCTCTTGACAACTCCGAGAAGCAAGCTTGGCAAGAACCACGGCCGTGGAAGATGAGCAACCCGTGATTCCAACCGTGATTTATCCTGAATCAGCTCTTGATGATGATCAAGCTTCTAGGAGCCATGGGGAGTCTTCATTTGCCTTGGATTTATCTCATCCAACCTTATTTGGATCATCTTCAACCGATAAAGGTCCTCCCTCACTTGAACTTAAACCCCTCCCCTCTCATTTAAAGTATGCATTCCTTGGTGATAATTCTACATACCCTGTTATTGTTAATGCATGCTTGAGTGATGATGAACTTGCTAAATTGCTGCATGAACTAAGATTGCATAGGAAAGCCATTGGTTATACTATTGATGATTTGGTTGGCATTAAGCCATCTTTGTGCATGCATAAGATAATGATGGAAGATAACCACAAGCCCTCTATTGAACATCAAAGGAGATTGAATCCTATAATGAAAGAGGTGGTCAAAAAGGAAATCATTAAGTTGCTAGACGCGGGAATTATCTACCCTATCTCGGATAGTAAGTGGGTTAGTCCCGTTCATGTAATGCCTAAGAAGGGTGGGATGACGGTAGTAACTAATGAGAACAATGAACTAATACCAACTAGGACGGTCACGGGATGGAGGATGTGTATAGATTATAGGAAGCTAAACATGGCCTCTAGGAAAGATCACTTCCCCCTCCCCTTCATTGACCAAATGCTATAAAGGTTAGCTCAACACTCTCATTTTTGCTATTTAGATGGGTATAGTGGATTCTTCCAAATCCCTATCCACCCCGATGACCAAGAGAAAACGACTTTTACATGTCCATGGGGTACCATTGCATATAGGAGAATGCCATTTGGGTTGTGTAATGCACCCGCCACCTTTCAAAGGTGTATGATGGCTATCTTTTCGGAATACATAGAAAATATCATGGAAGTGTTCATGGATGATTTCTCTGTTTATGGTTCTTCTTTCGATGATTGCTTGGCTAATTTGTCATTAGTGTTGAAAAGATGTGAGGAGACAAATCTTGTCTTAAATTGGGAGAAATGCCACTTCATGGTAAGTGAAGGGATTGTGTTAGGACACTTGGTGTCTAACCGTGGCATTGAGGTTGATAGGGCTAAGATTGAAACGATAGAGAAGTTGCCGCCACCTACCTCGGTGAAGGGGGTAAGGAGTTTCTTAGGGCATGCCGGTTTTTACCGGAGGTTTATTCAAGACTTTTCTAAAATTTCTAAGCCTCTCACTAACCTACTAATGAAAGATGTTGATTTTTTCTTTTCCAAGGATTGTCTAGAAGCTTTTTGTAGGTTGAAGAACGCCTTGATCTCCGCACCTATCATGCAACCTCCGGATTGGAGTCTACCATTTGAGATCATGTGCGATGCAAGTGATGTGGACGTTGGGGCCGTTTTGGGGCAAAGGAAAGAAGGGCGCACTCATGCTATTTACTATGCTAGCAAGACGCTAGATGATGCCCAACTCAATTATGCTACTACCGAGAAGGAGTTGTTAGCGGTGGTGTATGCATTTGAGAAGTTCCGCTCATACCTTGTTGGAGCGAAGGTCATAGTTTATACGGATCATGCGGCGATCCGTTATCTACTTACAAAGAAGGATGTCAAACCAAGGTTGATTCGGTGGATCCTTCTTCTTCAAGAGTTTGATTTGGAGATACGAGATAAGAAGGGATCGGAGAACTCCGTGGCGGATCACCTTAGTAGACTCCCACCATTGGAGCTTGGGAAAGACAACATCCCGATAGATGATTCATTCCGGGATGAACAATTGCAAATGGTGGAAGAATGCTTGTTCCACGTGGCTAGAGGAAGTGAGCCATGGAATGCCGACATTGTGAATTACTTGGTGTGTGAGGAAGTGCCTCCCGGATTAACATATGCACAAAGGAAAAAGTTCTTCAACGATGTAAGGCATTACTATTGGAGTGAGCCACTCCTATTCAAGAGAGGCCCGGATGGGGTGCAAAGGAGATGCATACCCGAAGATGAAATGGAAAGTGTGATCCGGCATTGTCACTCCTTACCATGTGGAGGCCATGCTAGCTCACACAAAACGTGTGCCAAGGTATTGCAATCCGGTTTTTATTGGCCTAACTTGTTTAGAGATGTGCAAAGTTTTGTAGCGGCATGTGATGCTTGCCAAAGGACGGGCAACATTTCAAGGAGGAATGAAATGCCCTTGAATAACATCCAAGAAGTTGAGATTTTTTATGTGTGGGGTGTAGACTTCATGGGACCATTCCCTTCTTCATGTGGCAATCTCTACATCCTATTGGCGGTGGACTATGTGTCAAGATGGGTAGAGGCAATCGCCTCTCCTACAAATGATGCCAAGGTAGTGGTGCGGTTCTTCAACCGAGTGATCTTCCCTAGGTTTGGAACACCAAGGGTGATCACTTGTGATGGAGGGAAGCACTTCACAAATAGGAATTTTCGAGCACTTTTGGCTAAGTATGGGGTGACCCATAAGGTGGCAACACCTTACCACCCCCAAACTAGTGGTCAAGTGGAGATCTCCAACCGAGAGATAAAAGCCATCCTCGAGAAGACGGTATCTAGGACAAGGAAGGATTGGGCTATGAAGCTCAATGACGCACTATGGGCATATAGAACCGCCTTCAAGACACCTATTGGCACCACTCCTTACAAGTTGGTCTATGGCAAGTCTTGCCATCTTCCGGTGGAAATGGAGCATAGAGCTTATTGGGCCATTAAGTGGCTAAATTTTGACCTCAAGGAGGCGGGAGAGAAGAGATTGCTTGATATCAATGCCCTTGAGGAGCTCCAGTTGGAAGCCTATGAGAATGCCCGGATCTACAAGGAGAGAACCAAAATATGGCATGACAAGAGGATTATTCCAAAGGAGTTGAGTGAAGGAGATCTTGTCCTTCTCTTCAACTCGAGGCTAAGACTTTTTCCCGGAAAGCTCAAATCAAGATGGACCGGGCCATATGTGGTAAAGAAGATCTTTCCCCATGGAGCCATTGAGATAGGAGGGCAGCATTGTGGAAATTTCAAAGTGAATGGTCATCGCTTGAAGAAGTATGTTCCGGGAGCCCCGATAGACATGATTGCCCCGCTTCACCTTGCATAGACGCTCCCAAGTTTGGTCAAGCTAATGACCTTAAAGAAGCGCTTGGTGGGAGGCAACCCATCGGTAACGTTTTTTTTCCTTTCATTTTATTTTTGCTTAGATTTTTCTGTTTTTGTGTGCTTTGTGTGTGTTTTGTCTACTTCATGTGTATGCTAGAAGCATTAATGGCGTTGGAAGCCTTTCTTGGAAATGATGATGATGAAACCCTCACCAATTATGGGTGGAGCGGACGCGGAACTTGGACGGCTAGCGGTGCCTAGCGCGGGTTTCAAGGCTTGAAGGATGCTTAGAGCTCTCTACCATGGTTGAAAGGATCATCCATCATCAATTCACTTGAGAATTCCCAAATACCATAGCAAGCACTTTTACATTGTGAGAACCTTCTTTCACTCTCTTTACTTGTATACCACATTGGGGACAATGTGTTTCTAAGTATGGGGTGGGGTTCGCATGATCCTTTGCATGATGAGCATCTAGGATAGGTTAATATTTGCACATGTCTTGCATTGTACATACTTAAACCAAAAATCCCATAAAAATCAGAAAATTTAAAAAAATTTTGTGCTTTCTAGGCTTGGATATGATCCTAATGATGAAACTTGTCTTGTGATTGGCTATGAATGGCCTTATGTGTTGAATTGATAAATGCATATGTGGACTTGAACTACTTCTCTTGAATTCCATGAATGACTTGAGATCATGATGATTGCCTAGAATGGATTGAGTATTGAAAGTCGAAATTACATGATAGTTCTTGCATACCATCTAGGAATGAATGAGGCATTTCATCTTTCTCTACTTCTCATCTTGATCATGATTGCTTGAGCACCTCAATTGATATAAAATCGACCTCCTTTAAACCCATCCGGGAATAGGAGCATGCTAGTGTGTTTGAATGTGTAAAAGCAAGTGCGGGGTGAAGATGTAATGAAAAGAATGTCGTGAATGGAATGCTGAAATTATTGTGGAAGTGTAGCCAAAATAGGTTTGGGGGCGTTGGTTCAAATGACAAGTAACTCGGTACACTTCACATAATCGGGTGTTGGTGCCTTGCCAAAGTCAAATGAGCCAATAGCCCTAACGAGCTTTGGTATGTGTGCCCGGTGTGGATGCACCTCGAAAAAGAGAAAAAGCCCGAGGATGGCTAATCACCGAGGTTTCGGCTATTGTACACCAATGCCATTGTCTCAAAAATGAGTTAAAGAAAAAGAAAAGAAAGCAAGATGAAAAAAAAAATACACTTGGGGGAAGTTGATCGAGGACAAGGAAGTGAAGTTAGTTCCATTCCCGGATTAGCATCACATACCTAGAAAATTCCCCTCCCAAATTACAACGTTTCTTAGCCTTTTATGTCACAAGCCCTTATGACCTACTTGCATGTTTGTAAGACTTAGTAATCTAGATTGGATAGACTCTTGACCTTCTTGACATCTCCGTCCTCGTATCTCATGCATGCTTTTGAGTTAAGTACAATTGTCTTTCCATGCACTTATTGTTTGATACATAATTGCTTATCAAATTGCCATTGATCATGACTATGAAGGTGATCCAATAGTAGAAGCACAAAACCAAAAAGATTTTTGCCATTTTTCTGCATACATAAATCATGTCATCTCTTAGTCTATAGTTGGGAATTTGCTCGGGGACGAGCAAACCTTAAGTATGGGGTGTTTTGATAACACGATTTATAGCATAGTTTTAGGTGTACATTTAGATAGAATTCCCGCTCATTCATGCATGATCTAGCATTAGTTCAAGGTGTTTTGCACCCAATTCACGTATTTTGTCGAGATAGACGTCTACACGGACTTGTGTGCGTTTTGTAGGTATTTCGGGAAGTTTAGAGCTAAAACGATGCGTTCGAGGGTCGTTCATTTAGATGACACACTTCCAGACTCATTGGAATGCAAGCCAAGGGCTGAGGAGGACTCATGGAACCTTGCCAACACAAGCCATGCACCAAACCATAGCCTAATGATCCAAAACGATGTTTCTGCACAGAATCACGGTTCTCTGAAGAACCACGGCCGTGGAAATGACCGTGGATTTTGCCAGGTTCTCGTGACAGCTGTGCCACGACTCTCTTGGCCAGCTCATGCACAATTTGTTATAAAAGTGGTCCTTGATGGGTTGTTTGAGGCAGCTGGGGTAGTTTGGGAGCAGCTCATCCATTATCCATTTCTTTAACAAATATATTCTCAAAAGAAGAAGATTTTTTCTAGGAAGGAAAGTGCCAAAGATAACAAGAAAGGTTCCATTGAAGAGGAGAGAAGAACACACCATAGCTTTCTTGTATTTCGGATTTTATTTCTGGAGTTTGTAAACCCTTGAAACCTTCTTTTGGAAGGGTTGTAAGTAGTTCTAATTCCACTTTCGGATTTGTTTGTTCTTGAAGTTCATTGTTCATCTTCTTTTCTTTCATTATCTTGCAATGGAGGTTATGATTTTATGTTTGCTTGCTTTGATTTCCATTATGAATGTTGTAGGCTAAATTGATGTGATTCTAGGGTAAGGAAAAGATGGTTTTGGCTAGAACTATGATAGGACGGACTTAGATTTATCTTTGGATGAATTTTGCTTATGAACGTAGTTTCTGTTAGAAAGCACGGGTAGTTCTTGAAGAACCACGGTCGTGGTTTCCATAGAACAGACCGTGATTTCCCCTGGTTCGATGGATCTTACCTTAGATCTATAAAAATGTTGAATACCTAAGTTTTTGCTGAATTTAACCTACCCTAGGGTATCCTAGTGTAGAGACTAAGTGTTAGGAGAGACTTACCCGGTAATCCTTGCCCTTAGAATCTAAAATAGCAAAACCTTAGGTAGTGGTGAGCCTAATAAGCCGTCATTGGATTAGATGTGCTAGGAATGTTGATTAGGACTTCCCATTCCAAGACTTACCCGGTAAGGATAGGGTAGATTCCTAATTAACGATTCCGGTTTGTGTAGAATTCCTAACCTAGGGTTCTTAGAGACTTACCCGGTAATGAGACCTTAGGTGTGGACCAGTTGGATCATGAGACCTACCCGGTAATTGATCCCAATTTAAGAAACACTTAATCCCAATATATCATAGTGAAATCCAAAGAATGAATAGATAACTTGAGTTCGAAGCCATAACCGGAATTTCCAACCCCTAGAATCCGTTTTTCCTTTCCCTTGATCAATATCTTGTTTGATTGTGCTGACTTTTGGTTTAGTTTGATTGTTTGCTTTGCATGAATTGTGATCCTTGATTTGATCACCTAAAACCGACAAAAATAATTGAGATTTTCCCTTCCTTTATTTCCTCCTTTTCCTTAGACTTAGATCTTTGCTAAACTCAATCACAACTTGAATCAATTTCACCTTAGTCTTTGTGTTCGACCTCGGAATACTTATCTTTCTACATACATCCCGTACACTGCGGGTGCGCTAGAAGTTAGGATAATTATAACGAGTATAAATTTAAGGCTTATTGCGTGCACACTTTTTAGCGTGATAGAAGATGGCGTTCAAAACGAAGTATGGACTCTATGAATGGCATGTCATGCCATTTGGCCTCTCCAACGCCCCGTCCACCTTCATGCGCCTCATGAACCATGTCTTGTGCCGATTCTTGGGTACATTTGTTGTTGTTTATTTTGATGATATTTTGGTGTTTAGTACGTCTTTGGAGGATTACATCGGGCACCTTCGCCAAGTGCTCGAGTGCCTTAGACAAGAGCAATTGTATGTCAACTTTGAACAATGAGTCTTTTCCTCGGACACCACTAGCTTTCTTCACTATGTCGTGTCTAAGGACGGACTAAGAGTAGACGAATCTAAAGTTTGTGCTATTCAGGAGTAGCCTACTCCTACTACGGTCACCATGGTCCGAGCCTTTCTCGGCTTACCGGGCTTCTACCGACGCTTTGTCACGGACTTTAGCAAGGTAGCGGCACCGCTCCATGAGCTCACTACCATGGGTGTCACGTTTGAGATGCGTGATATCCATGCTCGAGTGTTTCATGCGCTCAAAGACCGCCTTTGTAATGCACCATTACTCCAACTCCTAAACTTTTCGAAAACTTCCGAGGTGGAGTGTGATGCATCAAATGTGGTCAATGGAGGAGTTCACTTACAAGAGACTCGTCCAATTGCCTACTTTAGTGAAAAACTTTCCGGTTCTTCGCTCAACTACCCTACATATGACAAGGAACTATATGCTCTAGTTCGTTGTCTTAAGACATCGAAACATTACTTGTGGCCGAAGGAGTTCGTGATTTATTCGGATCATGCGGCTCTTTCGTATCTCAAGATTCAAACAAATCTAAGTCGGCGCCAAGCTAGTTTGGTAGAGTTTTTATAGATCTTTCCTTATGTCATTCGGCATAAGAAAGGTAAGGAGAATTTGGTTGCCTCTGCCCTTTCTCGCCGCTATGCCCTCCTTGTGTATATGGACGCCAAGATACATGGCTTTGCTCTTATCAAAGAGTTATATGCCACGGATCTTGACTTCAAGGACATATGAGCACAATGTCTCGACGTCTGAGAGCACAAGTCTTTCTTTATTAACGATGGCTATCTTTTCTGAGCGGGAAAACATTGCATTCCGCGCTCCTCTATACGCCATTTGTTGGTCAAGGAAGCTCATGAGGGCCGTGGTCACTTCGGTGCTAGCAAGACCCTTTCCACTCTCCAAGAGCAGTTCGTTTGGCCCCGGATGCGTATGCATGTGACACGGTTTTGCAAGGGTTGCATCACATGTCATCATGCAAAGTTGCACCAAGGTCCGGATGGAATGTATTCTCCTTTGCCTATACCAATGGCATCTTGGGAGGATCTATCCATGGTCTTTGTGGTCGGGTTGCCTATGTCAAAACGAGGTAAAGACTCCATTTTCGTGGTAGTCGATCGCTTCTCCAAAATGGCTCATTTCATTGCATGTAAAAGCACCGTAAATGCTAGTGAAGTTGCCACCTTGTTCATTGACAATGTGGTGCGTTTACATGGGATACCACGTTCCATTGTTAGTGATCAGGACGTGAAATTTGTAAGTCACTTTTGGAGAACGTTATGGAGAAAACTTGGAATCAACTTGTTGTTTTCAAGTAGTTATCACCCACAAACCGATGGTCAAACCGAGGTGACCAATCAGACTCTTAGTCCTCTACTTAGAGCCAGCACTAGGACCAACCCACGTAGGTGGGAGGACTTACTTTCTGTTGTGTAGTTTTCGTATAACAGGTCTAGGCACACGGCAACTAAATTGTCCCCATTTGAATTTGTCTACGGCCTTAATCCACACACACCGTTGGACTTCACTCGCCGCCCGCTCAAGGACGGAGAACACATCATCGCCGGGAACCGAGCCGCCCAAATCATTGAGCTTCATGAGCGGACTAGGACAAAACTTGAACGTCGTGCTGACCAACTTGCCAGACAACAATTCAAGGGCCGCCGCGACGTCTCTTTTGAGCCCGATTGTAACACCCCGAATCTGCGGGACTCGGAGTGCCACATTGGGCTAGGATCTCACAATGGATCCTGACCCTAGCCTGACAACAAGTTCACTGAACCTTACAACATGGCACTCACAGATATGAAAATAAATACATGAAACTGTATAAAATTGTACAACCCAAAAGGTAAGACATCAATGCCGAGTAAGAAACATAACACCCTCACACAGGAGGTAACAAAAGACCATCCTCACATAGGAGGGAAAGATAACAAACCCAAAAGCCAACACAACCTATGTACGAGACGTCCTCGGCCTGCCACTCTGCTAGATCACCCAACAACATGCCTATCCTTTGGGGCATCTACAACATGGTAATAAACCATTAGCTATCCATACACATATACAGAGTAATGCATAAGCACAGTCACAAGTAAGGAAAGATAAACACATCAACATGCTTTCACACATTTACCCATTTTATCATCTCAATATAATGGTCATTCACTCCAAACATATGTATATAATATATATGAAACTATGTGACACGAGGACCGTTACACCCTCGCCGTTGAGCCTGCTTGCAAGCCGTACTAGTATCGGTCACACAATCCGTGTACCCTGTGGGAGTGGATTGTGCCATTCCGGTAACCCGGTCTGGCCTGACTCAAGAGAACCTCCCAAACTCCGCGGCGGGATGAAAGGGAAAGGTTATCATAGCCACGCATACGGGGCAACCAAAATATAAGTTGGTAAATACGACATCACATGCTATCATAGCAAACATACAAAGCACACACCACTCATGCAAACACCCAATATAAGGATGGCAGCTAAGTAAGTCCTACGGACTTACCTCAACCTCGATCAAAACTCGACCAGAATCACCTCTATACTGGAGGGACAACACAACCTATAAACAAAGCATAAGGAGATATATCAGACTCCTAACCACATAAGGGTCATACCTAGACCCAAAGGGATCCAAAGGATCAACCTCAACCTCACTCATAACCTAACGAACCTCAAAAGCCGTACAAGGCATATACCGATCATAAACATCATCAAAACTAAACTTCACACATCTAGCATAATCCTAAGCACTCATACTAGGAAATGAAGGAACAAAGGCACCCGAAGGAAGGCCTAGAAGCAACACACACCTGCAGAACCAAAGGAAACACCAAGCTGGTGCAGGTGGGCGCAGGGGCGGTTAGGAGGTGGCGCAGGGGCGGTGTACGGGCCGGCGCAGGGTCGGCTGGTTTGCAGAAGACACCACTCAGCTCATTTCTTCACTTCTTCATTCGGTTCTATACTCTTCTTTACTCCAACAGCAACATACATGTATCACATACATATACATACATCAACACAACCCAAACATGGCTGGAATATGATCAAAACCTAAGGAAAGCCAAGCTAGACTAAGGAGAAGAGGAAAAAGAGACAAGAAGATGAAAAGAAGAAGAAGAAGGGGATGAAAGCCATAAAAGCTTACCAAGATGAAGATCCAGAAGCTCACAAATTAACCAAAGCGTCCTCAAGCTGGCTCACAAGGCTCAGCAACCATCATCAACATCAACGCCAAGCAAAAGCTTTCCAAAACTCACACAAACTCAAGGAGATCAACCAAGGATCCAAGGGAGAGGAAGAGAAGAGAGAGTATGTAAGGAGAGAGAGAGATCTGAAATGTAAACCCTCATCAAGGTAAGAAAGAAGATATATATAGGAGGTGAAAGAGTAAAGCACGAGTCAAAGCAGTCAAAGAAGACGGCTGCAGCACAGAGAGCCGCAGGGGCGGATCCTGTGAGCCACAGGGGTGGATCAGGCTAGGCGCAGGGGCCCCTCCTGTGTCACGCAGGGGTGGCTCAGGCATAAACATGGCCCCTCTGCTCCCTCTCTCTGCTCTCAACATTAGTCTCTTACATCTCACCCCCCCCCCCCTAAAAACAAGTTTCGTCCCGAAACTTGCAAGATCCCAAGTCCTCTCGGTCCCATAAGCCGAGGTATAACTTACTCTTTCTATTGGAGGTATCACATCTCCGCTCAGAAGGTCTTAACCTATAACAGATCTATAACTATAAACATCAACATGGAGGAATCATCCACTCCAGAAAACAGGGCCACAACGCTACCCAAAGGTAGAGAGGAATCACGTCTCTCGCTATATCACATCACAGGGCATAGAGGAAGCACATCTCTAGCCAAACCTAACACAGGCATAGAGGAAATACGTCTCTAGCCGATCCATAAGTATATACATCGTATGGAGGAATCACATCTCCACTGAAAATATGTCCATCAATGTAGCATGGAGGATGAACCATCTCCAGCAGAATCCTAATCCACTCAGATAGCATGGAGGAAAGAACCATCTCCAGCTATAAACATAAGTCATACTCAAATAGCATGGAGGAAATAATCATCTCTAGCTATACATACATCATGCTAGTATAGCAAGATCTAATAAGATCATAAGGCGTAACATCACTAGCATGGAATAAACACATCAAGGCATGAAAGCACATAAGCACATAATCACATACTCACCAAGATAACACTAAGATCTACTCATCGATCCTAGGTGCATCTATCTCGGCATAAAACTCTGGATAGTTCCCCTGGATACTATCCTCAGTCTCCCATGTAGCCTCCTCAGGTCCACATCTAGACCACTGTATCCTCATCATAGGAATGTCCTTCGAACGCAGGCGTCTCACACCTCGCTCTAGGACTGCAATCGGATGCTCAGTAAAGATGGGTCTGGCTCCACCACCAAATCATCATAAGTTACGATGTGCCTCAGATCTGATATGTACTCTCTCTGCTGAGACACATGGAACACATGGTGAACACCCTCTAATCTCGGAGGTAAAGCTAATCTGTAGGCTGCCCTCCCAACTTTGTCTAGTATCTCAAAAGGACCGACATATCGGGGACTCAACCCTTTATACCAAAACTTCTGAGGCCTCGGGGATACTCTTAACCAGATATGAGCTCCTACATTGAACTTTAGAGGCCGACGCCTGTTGTCTACATATGACTTCTGGCAACTGTGTGCAGCCAACAGCCTCTCTCTAATCAGCGCTACTCGAGCCATATCATCACGAATCTGCTCTGGCGCTATGCCACTAATAATGCTAGGCTCATCCCAGCATAAAGGTGTACGGCACCTACGTCCATATAGTGCCTCATAGGGAGCCATCCCAATAGATGCATGTCAGCTGGTGTTGTATGAGAACTCAACAAGTGGGAGATAATCAAACCATCCCTGTACCCAATCCAACACACAAGCTCGCAGCATATCATCCAAAGTCTGGATGGTCCTCTCTGACTGCCCGTCAGTCTAGGGGTGAAACGCAGTCGTGAAGTGTAGACTCGTTCCCAAAGCAGTCTGAATTTGCTGCCAAAACCTTGAGGTGAATCGTCCATCTCGATCAGAGACGATCGTCCTCGGTACACCATGGAGTCTCACTATTTGTCTAGTGTACTCCTCAGCCAACCTACTCACCGGCCACGTCTCTCTGATAGGGATGAAACATGCCGTCTTCGTCAGTCTATCAACAACAACCCAAATGGCATCAAAACTCCTACTAGGTCTCAAACTAGTCACAAAATCCATGGAGACGTCCTCCCACTTCCACTTCGGCATTGGTAGTGGGTAGAGCTCACCTCCAGGTCTGCAATGCTCTATCTTGACCTACTGACAAGTCGCACACTAAGCCACGAATCTGGCTACGTCGGGCTTCAACCCTCTCCGCCAATATGAACGTCTCATATCATGATACATCTTACTCGTGCCTAGTTGTACAAAGTAAGGTGTACAATGAGTCTCTTGTAAGATCCTCTGTCTCAACTCTGCATCAGCAAGAACACAAATGCGATCATGTCGCCTCATCACTCCATCAGCTCCAATGGAAAACTGTGGTGCCTCTCCACGAGACATCTAATCCTCATCAAAGTCGGGCAGGTTCCCTGCTTCTGTTGGATCTCCTCCAACAAACCAGGTAAAACCTCTAAAGCATACAACTAGGCACCCTCATCAGGAAACTGGATGTCCATCTCTAGCAAAGCTAGATCCCTCTAAAGCTGAGGTTGTATAGTCAATCTCGCAATCGCCTTCTCTCGTGGCGTCTTCCTGCTCAAGGCGTCAGCAACCACATTCGCCTTTCCAAGATGATACAAAATCTCAAGGCCAAAGTCCTTGATCAACTCAAGCTATCGACGTTGGCGGTTTTTCAACTCCAGCTGCGTAAAAATATACTTCAGACTCTTATGGTTTGTGAAGAATTGACATGTAGCACCATACAAGTAATGTCTCCAGATCTTCAAAGAATGCACTACCGCTGCCAACTCCAAATCATGAGTCGGGTAGTTCTCCTCGTACATCTTCAGTTGTCGAGACGCATATGCAATCACTCTACCTCTCTGCATCAACACACATCCCAAGCCTAGCTTGGATGCATCATTGTAGACCATAAAATCAGTAGATCCCTCTGGCTGTGCCAGGACAAGAGCAGAAGTCGAACGCCTCTTCAACTCCTCAAAGCTCTGAGCACACTGGTCGGTCCATGCAAACCGGGCAGTCTTCCTCAAAAAACTCGTCAGTGGATGGGCAATCACAGAAAAACCCTCCATAAAGCGTCTATAGTAACCGGCTAGGCCAAGAAAGCTACGCACTTCCTTGACGTTCGTCGGTGTCGTTCATGCAGCAACAGACTCGATCTACGCCGGGTCAACCATCACCCCATCGGCAGAGACGATGTGTCCAAGGAAAGAACCTCAGACATCCAAAACTCACACTTAGAGAGCTTAGGATACAGCTCTTTATCCTTCAAAATCTGCAAAACCGTCCTCAGATGATCGGCATGCTCCTCCTTGCTACGAGAGTACACCAAAATATCATCGTTGAAGACCACCATAAACTGATCAAGGAAGTCGATGAATATACTGTTCATCAACTCCATAAAGATTGTAGGGGCATTCGCTAGCCCGAATGGCATCACTACAAACTCGTAGTGTCCATAACGGGTACGAAATGCAGTCCTGTGTACGTCCTGCTCTCTCACCCTCAATTGGTGATATCCTGAGCGCAAATCAATCCGGGAGAAGACTATAGCTCCCTGAAGCTGATCAAGTAGATCATCTATACGAGGAAATGGATACCTATTCTTGACGGTCACCTTGTTCAAATCTTTGTAATCTATGCATAACCTCAAAGATCCGTCCTTCTTCCGCACTAAGAGGACAGGTGCACCCCATGGTGAAACACTAGGGCGTATGAAGCCCTTCTTAGCAAACTCCTCGAGTTGCTTCTTCAGCTCCAACATCTCGACATGTACCATACGATATGAGGCCTTCTAGATGGGTCACGTGCCATGCTCTAACTCTATGCTGAAGTCCACACTCCTCTGAGGCGGTAAGCTCGACGGCTCCGCAAACACATCTGTAAACTCGCAGACCACTAGAATACTCTCCAGAGCTGGATTCTCTCCATCCTCCATGGCGTAGCACCAGAAGGCATCATAACCTTGTGCAATCAATCTGGTTGCTCGTACGGCACTAATAATCGAACATGTCTTCCCAAGGTCCCAACCCCGAAAGACCTCAATCCGACCAACCTCGGTAGAGACTATAACAGTCCGTCTACCAACATCTAAAACTGCATGGTGTCTACGCATCCAGTCCATACCTAATATGACTTCTTCATGCATCAATGACATGACTAAGAAGTCTACAAGTAAAACACGAGTCCCTAAGCGAAGGGGACAACTACGGATCTCACGGGTACCTTTGACCATGAAGTAGAATGGTACCGGTAGCAGCCGGTGCAGGTGGATCCTCTACACTCCTCAACTCAAAAGCTCGCCCTCGGGCTCCTTTGGCATCACTGGTGCCAACATCTCTACCTCTACCTCTACTCGGTCCTGGAGCAGAACCTTGAGTAGATGGACGATTTGGGACCCTCTGTTGTCCCTGTGTCTGCTGTTGAGGTGTCCTTTGACCACCTCCTGCTACACTGGCAGGGAAAGAACCCTCCTGAGATGCTACTCCTCCCTGTCTACAGAAGGCAGCTCGATGTCCCTGTCGGCCACAAGTAAAACAAGTCACAACTGGTCTAGGACACGTTGGCCTTAGATGACCAGGGTCACCATAGTTGTAAAACTAATGTCCCTTATCTACAGTCTGTGCAGATGAGGGGTAACTTTGATTCCTTTGATCTCGTCTAGATCCAGATGATCCTCCAACTCCACTGGTTCGCCCAGTGCGCTGCCTCTTCTCAGACTGTCCTGTCTGAGAAGCTCTCCTTTGACTGGCTCGCTCTCTCTCAAAAGCAGAAGCCCGGTCCTGGTAATCAGCTAGGGACTCACAATGGAATCCCACCATGTATGAACGGGTGCTCTCTCTCAGACGACGAAAGAATAGATACACATGCTGGTCCTCGGATGGTGCAATTGGACCCAGCAAGGCTAACTCGGTCTGGAAACGGCAGATGGCATCAGTAATAGGCACATCCTCAAAGCCAGCCTCCACAAAATCCTGCAGCTTCTTCCTCCTTAGTGAAGCATGGCAGAACTGCTCTCTATCATGCGTCTCATGTGTGCCAGGTCACGGAATAGAGATTGAACTAGCTCTATCCGTCTGTCCTCGGGACATTTGATAGACTCCAAGGCTAAGTCTACATGTCCAATCCACACGTAAGTCTCTAACCCAATCTCTCCTGAGAAGTGTGGCACTCCCTGCTGGTGAAATGCCTTCAACTAGGCATCTAGTTGAGGCCCTATGGTCTCCACTAGGACTCGAACTGGGTCAACAACACGTGCTGGTGCAGCTGGCACCTGGGTCGCTCCATGAGATCTCTCAGAAGATCCCTTAGGTAATGGTAAATCTGGGGCTCGCCTTCCAGCCCTAATATCCTCCTCAAAACGTCGGAGGTACTCTCTAAACTCCGGTCCTCCCATGGAGACACGGTTAACATCATCAGACTGAGCTCGATGTGAATGATGTCTCACATATCCACTGCTCCTCGTCTCTACGACGACGCTCTCTACAACCTCATCATGTATCTCCTCCACCACTAGTGGATGAGCAGCGGAATTTGGTCCCTCACCTACCACACCCGGAGGACGGGGTGGTCTCCTATACCTCTGCCTACAGCGGCAATAACTCTACACCGAGCCATCTGCAGGGTATGCACACCTAACTTATAAGGCTTTATATAGGCCATAAGTATAGATATATATATACACAACACAAGCACATACATAAACCATCATATATATATACATATCATATCTATACTGTAGAGATCCATAGCAGGAGTGGCGACTTCTTGTACATCTAACCCAAAACCACATTTAAAACCAAAACCATTAAAACGTCATATCCCATGTGGGTTATGTTTATTTTACCTATCAGACCTCATTGCAGGTAGCAAGTGCAATTGTTGTCAACCTAGGCTCTGATACCAACTCTGTAACACCCCGAATCCGCGGGATACGGAGTGACACATTGGGCTAGGATCTCATAATTGATCCTGACCCTAGCCTGACAACAAGTTCACTGGACCTTACAATATGGCACTGACAGATATGAAAAAAAATACATAAAAGTGTACAACCCAAAAGGTAATACATCATAGCCGAGTAAGAAACATAACACCCTCACACAAGAGGTAACAAAAGACCATCCTCACGCAGGAGGGAAAGATAACAAGCCCAAAAGCCAACACAACCTATGTACGAGACGTCCTTGGCCTGCCACTCTGCTAGATCACCCAGCAGCATGCCTATCCTGTGGGGCATCTACAACATGGTAATAAACCATTAGCTATCCATACACATATATAGAGTAATGCAAGTAAGGAAATATAAACACATCAGCATGCTTTCACACATTTACCCATTTTATCATCTCAATATAATGGTCATTCACTACAAATATATGTGTATCATATATATGAAACTATGTGACATGAGGACCGATCCACCCTCGCCTCTGAGCCTGCTAGCCAACCGTACTAGTATCGGTCACACAATCCGTGTACCCTGTGGGAGTGGATTGTGCCCTTCTTGTAAACCGGTCTGGCCTGACTCAAGAGAACCTCCCAGACTCCGCGGCAGGATGAAAGGGAAAGGTTATCACAGCCACGCATACGGGGCACCAAATAAAACATAAGTCGGTAAATACGACATCACATGCTATCATAGCAAACATACAAAGGACACACTACTCAAGCAAACACCCAATATAAGGATGGCAGATAAGTAAGTCCTACGGACTTACCTCAACCTTGATCACAACTCAACCAGGATCACCTCTACACAGGAGGGACAACACAACCTATAAACAAGGCATAAGGAGATATATCAGACTCCTAACCACATAAGGGTCACACCTAGACCCAAAGGGATCCAAAGGATCAACCTCAACCTCACTCATAACCTAACGAACCTCAAAAGCCATACAAGGCATAAACCGATCATAAACATCATCAAAACTCAACCTAACACATCTAGCATGATCCTAAGCACTCATACTAGGAAAGGAGGGAAAAATGGCACCCTAAGGAAGGCCTAAAAGCAACACACACCTGCAGAACCAAAGGAAACACCAAGTTGGTGGAGGTGGGCGCAGGGGCGGCTAGGAGGTGGCACAGGGGCGGTGTATTGGCCGGTACAGGGGTGGCTACAAGGAAGGCGCAGGGGCGGCTAGTGTGCAGAAGACACCACTCAGCTCCTTTCTTCACTTCTTCCTTCGATTCTCTACTCTTTCTCACTCCAACAACAACATACATGTATCACATACATATACATTAGATCAAAACCTAAGGAGAACAGGAAAAAGAGACAAGAATATGAAAAGAAGAAGAAGAAGAAGAAGAAGGGGATGGAAGCCATAAAAGATTACCAAGCAGAAGATCCAGAAGCTCACAAATTAACCAAAACGTCCTCAAGCTGGCTCACAAGGCTCAGCAACCATCATCAACATTAAAGCCAAGCAAAAGCTTTCAAAAACATACACAAACTCAAGGAGATGAACCAAGGATCCAAGGGAGAGGAAGAAAAGAGAGAGTATGTAAGGAGAGAGAGAGATCTGAAATGTTAACCCTCATCAGGGTAAGGAAGAAGATACATATAGGAGGTGAAAGAGTAAAGCACGGGTCAAATCAGTAAAAGAAGACGGATGTAGCACACAAAGCCGCAGGGGCGGACCCTGTGAGCTGCAGGGGCGGACCGGGCTAGGTGCAGGGGCGCCTCCTGGATCATGCAGGGGCGGCTCAAGCATAAACCTGGCCCCTCTGCTCCCTCTCCCAGCTCTCAGCACTAGGCTCTTACACCGGTGATCTTGTTTGGCTCCACCTAAGGAAGGAGCGTTTTCTAACTCGCCGCATGAGCAAGCTCTCAGACCGTGGTGATGGCCCATTTCGCATCTTAGCCCGTCATGGCTCGAATGCATACAAGTTAGAGCTTCCTGATTCCTACGGAGTACACCCGACGTTCAACGTCAAGGACCTTTCCCCTTATGTTGAGCCCCACTTTGACAATTGTGAAACAGGGACGTTTCACAGCCAAGATGGGGGGACTGATGCACCCTTGGATGTCCCTTTTATGTTGACCCTAGACGAGGAGAACGAGGCTCTGAGGGTTCGCTCAAATGGACCGCTCACCCGATCCCGAGCTAAGGCCATTGCCCGAGCCACCGGCTCCATCATCGCCCGTACCACTTCTTCACTTGGTTCCATTACCGGCATGACGTGTCTCTACACCGCCATGGCATAGGCTACCGGTTCCGTTAGCGGCATCTCTCGTCTTTTCGACTCCGGCATGAAGCTAGCTTATTTTCGGACTATATTTTCATGTGTTTCCTTTTTATGTAATAAAAGGGATATTCCGTATAAGAATATTCTCTTTTGATCTTATCCTTTTAGGTTTTGATCTTATCTTTCTAGGTTTTCCCTTTTGGGTTTTTCTTCATGTATTTTTGTTTGGCCCGTTGGCCCATAGGTAGGCAAAACTCTCTATATAAGAGATATCTTGCCTCACTTATTTTTCATGATCAATATTACTAAGTTTTGAGAAGAATTTCTCTTACTTAGCTTGGGCATCAAAACCTCTCTTCTATCTCTCAAATTTCTTCCTTGGATCACGTCTTTGATCCAAGAAATCCATATTCGAGGATTCTTCTTAAGAATCAACCTTCGATCTACCCGAAAAGGCTTATTCGATCTCTCTAGATCGAATTTACCTTTGTTTTTTCATCGCTTCCGCCCCTTTGGATCTGAAAACGATACAACGCTGAACAAAGAATCAAGGAGTAGTTGGAGCTTTGCTTGATCTAGATCCGGAGTTATCCTTGGTTACCTCCAAGGACGCATCATTACCCTATCGCATTCATTGAAATTTATTTCAGTTTCTATCAAACATAATGCATAATGTTTTTGGAATGACATCACTGAGTTTGTACAAAATTACAGGTATAAGACAAGACAATGAAAGGAAACCTAAATATACAAATAGAGGGTTTACAAACAAACAAACCTATTCAATAACCCTATGAAATATCTTTTTTATCTATTACTTATTTTAGTGGCATCAAGTACCATAATCTTAAAAATATCTTGTTTATGGTGCCAAATTAAGCACCATAATTTTTTTTCGGTTATAATTTGAAATGAAAAATTTTGGATCATAAACAAAACAAATACTTATTTGGCTGTTTTCTGATTTAACTTTTATTAAAAGCTTCTAATGACCCATCTTCAAGAAGAAAATATACACAAACTTTTCCTTGTCAATACATCATTCAAAGCAAAAGACAATAAATTTATGTGGCTCCTGTTATGCTAAATAGCTAAATTTAAAACTTTGTTGTCCAATTTGCTGCTATTTTAGTCATTGCTGCTACTTTGTATCGTTAAACCTTTTCACACAAAGTTTGTGAAGCTTTTTATTTTCTTTTTCAACTTGGTTTGGATCAACTTACTACCAACTGTCTGTATAACTAGTACTGGTAAATTGATTATAAAAGAAAAAACAAAAAAATTTGTACTATTTTTGTTTCAAGATTATTCAACTTGGATTTACGGTAACATAGAGTTTAAACAAAGTTCTTTTTGCAGGTTGTGAAGTGGAGAAGAGAAACCTCAAAGTCATAGATAAAAACACACAAAGTAGTTGATTTTAATGAAGAAACGAATACAAATACAAATACTCATTGGCAATCATATTTGTCTTGGCAAGTAAGGGGCCTCGTGATTCATTTCCATCTTTTCCTTTCTCTAAACTCATGGCAAAACAAAAAACTATTCCTTCTATGTTCTCATCATATATCCAAATAAACCACACTTTTATTATTAATTTTATTCTCCTCTATTATTATATACTTACTAGTTTGATTGGTAACCTTTGCCACAATATGCAGAATCAGCACCCCTCGGCTCTTGATGTTTTTGAAAGGATGATGAACTCGGCCAAGGGAAAACAAATTGTTGTTTTTCTTGATTATTATGGGACACTCCCATTCATTGTTGATAATCCTGAAGCTGCTTTCATGACAAATAAGGTATAAGACAGGTGTTTAAAGAGAGTATATTCATAAAATAAGTAATAGATTATGGTACTTGATGCCACTAAAAGTCATAGATAAAAACACACAAAGTAGTTGATTTAGGAAAAGATAATCAGCGTTTTGGAATTTGAAAGATGATATTACGTAATCAATTTAATATGCATCATTCATCAACAGTGAGCATAAGTCTCCAACCGTAAAACAACTAGACAAACCAAGTCAATCTGAGATGCTAGCCATTTCACACCTTATACACACAAGCAGTTTACTGCCAAAAGGATATAAGACAACATAATAAGAAATAAACTGAAGGGAATAATAAGCAAGGAATATGACATTTATAAGATGAGCATCTACACAAGACGCACGATTCAGCTAATGGCAAATTCATATAACAGTTTACAAACCTGTCAGAATCTGAAGTTTGTAAGCCTATGATCTCTAGCATCAACACATGTACAACAAATGACATTAGCACTTTGAGCTATCTCCCTCTTTGTTGTTAGCTTCAGGGCTTTGTACTTTTTCTTATTGCTGCTAGATAACTCTCCTAGAAGAATTATTAGACATGAGCAAAAGTTTGTATAAATAGAGATTTGAAAGGAGAGGGACACTATTACCTCAAACACACTCCATGGCTTTTTGTGTGCTATTACATTGCACGGGCAAATCCAAAATCACAAAACTGGAGAAGAGTTGAAAAGGAGAGAATATTAATACATATGAAAGAAATCAAATAAAAGAAAGTGAGTTTGAGTGAACATCTAGTGTGCAAAAGATGAAAAAAACTGTGGTATTTTCTATAACCATACATGGTAGTATGGTGTACATCTAGTGTGTAAAATATGTCTATTTGTACAAGAAACTGGTATACAGTCTCAAAACCTGTTCAAGTTCAAGTCGCAGATCCAGTGAAATTTGGAATATCGACTAACCCTAGAAATAGAATAGATGCACATTAGTTTGAAACCTACTGAAGGAGATGGGAAGGACTCGATTGAAATGAAGCTGATAGAGAAAGAGATAAAGATGTAGTTGATCAATTCGGATTCGAGAAAATAGATAAGAGCCTAACCGAAATCTATTTTGAAGGACCACCAAAACAGGAAGGAGAGTCGGGGTCGAGAATCGCCCACCGCTCGCAGTCGCCAGTTATTGCCGCCAGTAGCTGCTGAGATGTTATCAGATGGCCAGTTGGGATGTCTCCCTGGAACACGAAGAGGGGAGTCGGGAATAGGTTAGGGCTAACTGAGAGGTGTATTATTGCGCTTGTGCTCCTATGCTCAAAACGACGCCGTTAATTGAGGGTTTTTTTTACCACGGTTAATAAAAAAATCGGGGTCCGGGTTAGTTCTTTCAACACGGTTAGTAATATAACCGGTGTCGAGCCTTTAATATCCCGGTTAAATCAAACAACCGGGGTCTAAATTTTTTTTTTAAAAATATAAAAACTAATTGACCTCGGTTATAAATATAACCGTGGTCCGAAAATACATTTGATCACGGTTCTTTTGAACCGCTCCAACATAAGCGAGGTCTAGGGGGGCCTTTGTACTAGTGTGAGTTCTCATACAACAACAGCTGGCATGCATCTATAGGGATGGCTCCTTATGATGCACTGTATGGACGTAGATGCCGTACACCTTTTATGCTGGGATGAGCCTAGCAGTATCAGTGGGATAGCACGAGAGCAGATTCAAGATGATATGGCTTGAGTAGCGCTAATCAGCGAAAGGATGTTAGCTGCACAAAGTCGCCAAAAGTCGTATGCTGATAGGAGGCGTCGACCTCTAGAGTTCAGGGTAGGAGCTCATGTTTGGTTGAGTGTACCTCCGACGCGAGGCGTTAGACGTTTTGGCATAAAGGGGAAGTTGAGTGCCCGATATGTCGGTCCTTTCGAGATACATGATGGATTTGGGAGAGCAGCTTATAGATTAGCATTGCCTCCGAGGTTAGAGGGTGTTCATCCTGTGTTTCATGTGTCTCAGCTGGGGGAGTACATACCAAATCCAAGGCACATCGTGAGTTATGATGATCTGGTTGTTGAGCCGGACCACACGTTTGCAGAGCACCCTATTGCAGTCCTAGATCGAGGGGTGAGACGCCTGTGTTTGAAGGACATTCCTATGCTGAGGATATAGTGGTCGAGACGAGGACCTGATGAGGCTACATGGGAGACAAAGGATAGTATCCAAAGGAACTATCTAGAGTTCTACGCTGAGTTTGAGGCACTAATAGGACCCACAAGTAGATCTTAGTGCCTTCTTGGTGAGTGCATGCTATGTTATGTGCTTATGTGATATGTTTTGTTTTCGTGCTAGTTGTGATATGTGCACATGATCTGTTAGATCTTGTTTGCTACTACGAGATAGGTATAGTTGGAGATGGTTCTTTCCTCCATGCTATGGTGTGTGTGTTAGGATTAGCTGGAGACGGTTCTTTCCTCCACGCTACCTCTAATGGACATAGTGTGAGTGGAGATGGTTTTCCTCCACATAGTAGTGTTATGTGTATGTTTTGGCTGGAGACGGCTTTCCTCCATGCTAGTGTGATGTGGATAGTGTTTGCTAGAGATGATCTTCCTCTAGGCCTTGTGGAGAGTTAATGATAGTGTTTAGAGTTATAACTCGGCTTATGGGACTGAGAGGTTTTGGGATTTTGCAAGTTTTGGGACGAAACTTGTTTTTAGGGGGGTGTGATGTAAGAGCCTTAGTATTTGGATCCTAGGAGCCTTGATGAGCCTTAGTTGAGCTTGCCTTGACATTGTAAGCCGCCCCTGCGCCACATGTGAACCGCCCCTGCACCTTAGTTGATCCGCCCTTGCGGTTTTGTGCGGTTCCAACAACCTTTGTTGACCTCTTGACTTTGCTTTTAGGGTAGCTTCCTATATAAGCTTCCCAACCTTCTGATGAAGGGTTTCCTCACTTCATTCCAGCTCCTTCATCTCCCTTACGTTCTTCTTGTCCTTCCTCTTCTCCTCTTTGTTCTTTCTTGATCTTGTGAGAAAGTTCTTGAGAGTTTGGTGTTGGTTTTGGTTGTGGATGATCTTGAGCTTGTTGCTGAGTGTTGTTGCTATTATTTTGAGGTATTGATGTGTGTTGAATGCTCCTAGTCGCTGCTTAGGGTTGCTGAGGTAAGTTCTTCATCTTCTATATTATTTCTTTCTTCTTCTTTGCTTCTTTCTTCTTCTTTCCTGCTTAGGATCACAAGCTGAGCTTGTGTGGATCCTTTCCTAGCTGTTTTGATGTTCATACATGTGAATATATGTATGTGTGTTGTTGTTGTGTGATGAAGAAGTGAAGGGAGTCAAGAAAAGGATCGAAGAAAAGTCGGGACCAACTCTCTACATAGTTTGTCACCCCTGCGGCTGAACCAAGCCGCCCCTTCGCCTGCTGTGGACCGTACCTACGGCTGGTGTGAGCAACCCCTGCGCCTCACTAGGTTTGCTTGGAGTTCCTTGCTTCTGTTGGTGCATACCTTGTTGGTATATCTTCCTTCCTTCTTTTCCTTTGGCCTTGGCTTAGATGTTGGCTAGGCTAGCTTGGTTACGATGAGTTGTATGTTAGAGATGTGCCTTAGGCACTCGTGTTGATGTTGAGGTTATGTTGTAGGCATCTGTGAGCTTGTTATGGTCTTGAGGGTTAAATTGAGGTTGTAGGTTGGTTTTGGTTATGGAGATGAGTCTCCTAACCCTTTGCAGTGCATGATGTTGTTTGCCTTGCTATTGCAGGCGTTGGTTTCTTCCCCAAGGGGAAGCTGTGACGTGGTATTGGATACGAGTATATGTGGTATGTCTATAGGACTTACTTAGCGATTAGTTATGAGTTTGTGTTATTGTGATGGTTGTGTATGTTCATATGATTGTGCATTTATAACCTAAACCGGACTAGGATGACAATTTATTACTTTAAATGGCACAAGTGTAATATAACGGGTCGTGACCACTTGCCTCCGCCTGCGGGTAGGAGGAGGTGCCCTGAAAATGATCTCACAGGAGGGGACGAGTGATGATCACCCCCATGCAAAACTCATGTGTTACGTTGGATGGGAGGGGGTTCTTGAGGCTCCTCGTGTTACAAAAGAAGTTGAATTAGTAATGGAATAACATAATGAAAGATAATAAATGAATGTGTGTGGCGTTGCATGTATGAGATGTTCATGTATGTTTATGCTATTACTTTTATACTTATTCATTCTTGTAGGTAACGGTGTATACCGTGTTGTAGATGATTTGCAGGTTAGGAAGATTGCACATTGAGCCAGGTGGTGTGACCAGCTGAGGACTTCTGTACATTAGGATGTGTGGGATATGGGATATTTTGAATCAGATGTTTATGTTTGATGTTTTGTACTCGGCTTTGTGTTTGTAAACTCTTTTGATGTATCATATACAGCTTTTATGTATTTGGTTTTAATCTACATGTGCCTTGTTGTAAGATCCAGTCAACTTGTTGTCAGGCTAGAGTCAGGATCCATTGTAGATCCTAGCCCAATGTAGCACTCCAAGTCTAGTGGATTTGGGGTGTTACAAAGTTGGTATCAGAGCCTTAGGTTGACAACAATGGCAAGTGGATAAATAAATAGAACCCACATGGGGTATGACTTTTCATAAAGGTTTTGGTTTTAAAGTGAGTACAAATGTTTTGGGATAGTATGTACTGAAGCTGTCACCAATCTGAGGATCTGAGGAGGTTGTTGAGAGTGTAGTTCCAGCTACGAGGAGTTGTGAGTCCAGGAGATAGCAGGCCCATCAAGGACAATCTGATGGCTCAGACCGTGTCTCCATGGGTGGACTAGAGTACAAACAATACCTCACACACTTTGAGGAGGCCATTAGAGCGGGCAGATGAGCCCCAGATCTACCAGGGCATGAGGGATCATTTGAGAGATCCCATGGAGCTACTTAAGTGCCAGCTATGCCGACACGTGCTGCTGAGGTTGCTCGAGTTGTATAGGAGACCAAAGGGCCTTGACGAGATACTTGGTTGAAGGCATTTCATCAGCAAGGAGTTCCACACTTTTCAGGAGAGATTGGCCTAGAGACTGAGGTGTGGATTGGGCATGTAGACTCAGCTTTAGAGTCTATTCGATGCCCAGAGGACAGATGGGTAGAACTAGTACAGTCTTTATTCCGTGACCTGGCACACCAGTGGTGGAGGACAGTTAGAGCACGATTTAGGAGCTATGGGCAGATGAGGACTATGATGAGGGAGCAGTTCTGCCCTGCCTCACTGAGGAGGGAGAAGCTGCAGGACTTCGTGGAGGCGGGTTTTGAGGGCGTACCCATTACATATGCTATTCACCGCTTCTAGACTGAGGTAGCATTGTTGGGTCCAGTTGCACCATCTGAGGACCAGCATGTGTACCTTTTCGCCCGTCATTTGAGGGAGAGCACACACTCATACATGGCGGGATTTCAATGTGACTCGTTGGCAGACTACGAGGATCAGAGGCCTCTACCTATGAGAGAGAGAGCTGGCCAGAGGAGGACTTCTAAGACATGACGGTCTGAGAAGAGACAACCACAACACCGACTGGTGTAGGAGCATCGTGATAAGGGCGAGGTCAGACTCAAGGCCGCTCGAGTGTTTCAGTGTTTTCACATACTACTGATAGAGACCTGCAGTGTTACAATTGCCGGGCCTATGGGCATATGAGGACTGATTGCCCTAGAGCACCACTGACTTGCTTCTCATGCTGGAAGCTAGGACATAGAGCTACGTTTTGCCGTCAAGGCAAGGCGTCATCACAGCAGGGTTCTGCCCCTGTAGGTGCAGCATGAGGTGGGCAGAGACCACCTAAGCATCAGACACAGGGACAATAGAGAGTCCCATACACACCTTCTACTCAGAGGTTAGCTCCAGGACCGTGTAGAGGTAGAGGTAGAGAGGCTGGTACCAGTGATGCCCGAGGAGAACGAGGCAGAGTTTTTTAGCGGAGGAGTGCTGAGGAGCCACCAGCATCAGCTGCTACAAGTACCATTTTGTTACATGGTTTACCTGTTAGAGTTTTATTTGATACGGGTGCTACGCATTCATTTATTTATGCTGCTTGTGTTGAGCGTTTGAGTTTGTCTACCATAGAGGGGAACCCTTTACTATAGGGTTACCCGATGGTAGTAGGGTCAGAGGTACCCAAGAGATACGTAGTTGTCCCCTACGCTAAGGGACTCGTGTATTACTTGTTGACTTCTTAGTCATGCCTCTGATGCATGAAGAAGTCATATTAGGTATGGATTGTATACGTAGACACCGTGCGGTGTTAGATGTGTGTAAGAGAATTGTTACACTCTCTACCGACATAGGTCCGATAGAGGTCTTCCGGGGTTGGGACCTTGGGAAGACAGGATTTGTCATTAGTGCAGTACGAGCAGCTAGACTAATTGCACAAGGATGTGATGCCTTCTGGTGCTACGCCATGAAGAATGGAGAGAGTCTGGCTTTGGAGGACATACTAGTGGTCTGTGAGTTTACAGACGTATTTGCAAAGCCGTCTAGCTTGCCACCTTAGAGGAGTGTAGATTTTGGCATTGACTTAGAGCCGGGTACGAGACCCATCTCGAAGGCCCCACATCATATGGCACCTGTCGAGATGTTAGAGCTGAAGAAGCAACTCGAGGAGTTGGCTGAGAAGCGCTTCATATGCTTAGCATTTCACCATGGGGTGCACCTGTCCTCTTCGTGCGGAAGAAGGACGGATCGTTGAGATTGTGTATAGATTACAAAGAGTTGAACAACATGACCATCAGGAACATGTATCCACTTCCTCGTATTGATGATCTAGTTGATCAGCTTGAAGGAGCGACAGTCTTTTCCCGGATTGACTTGCATTCTAGATATCACCAGCTGAGGGTGAGAGAGCAGGACATGCCCAAGATGGCATTTCGTACCCGTTGTGGAGGAATTTTATGTGATTGCCCGTCCACTAACGAGTGTTCTGAGGAAGACTACTAGATTTGTGTGGATTGACCAGTGTGCTCAGAGTTTTGAGGAGTTGAAAAGGCGTTTGACTTTTCCTCCTGTCCCGGCACAGCTAGAGGGTTCTGATTATTTCGTGGTCGATAGTTATGCATCAAAGCGGGGCTTGGGATGTGTGTTGATGCAAAGAGGCAGGGTGATTGCATATGTGTCTCGACAACTGAAGATGTATGGGGAGAACTACCTGACTCATGATCTTGAGTTGGTAGCGGTAGCTCATGCTTTGAAGATCTAAAGACATTACCTGTATGGTACAACCTGTCAGATCTTCACAAACCATAAGAGTCTTAAGTGTATTTTCACGCAACGGGAATTGAATAACCGCCAGCATCGATGGCTTGAGTTGATCACGGACTTTGACCTTGAGATTTTGTATCATCCTGGCAAGGCGAATGTGGTAGCTGACGCCTTGAGAAGGAAGACGCCTTGAAAGAAGGCGATTGGTAGACTTACTGTACAACCTCAACTTCAGAGGGATCTAGCTTGGCTAGAGATGGACATCCAGTTTCCTCATGAGGATGCCTAGTTGTTTGCATTAGAGGTTCTACCTGGTCTGTTGGATGAGATCCAACAAGAGTAGGGGACCTGCCTAACCATGATGAGGACCATAGAGAGGATATCTCGTGGAGAGGTACCACAGTTCTCTATTGGAACAGAAGGAGTTATGAGGTGCCATGATCGCATCTGTGTACCTGCTGATGCAGAGTTGAGACAGCGGATTTTACAAGAGGCTCACTGTACACCTTACTCAGTACACCCATGTACGAGTACGATGTATCCTGATGTGAGACGCTCATATTGGTTGGGAGGGCTAAAGCCCGACGTAGCCAAATATGTGGCTCAGTGTGCGACTTGTCTGCAGGTCAAGATAGAGCATTTCAGACCTTGAGGTGAGCTCCATCCATTGCCAGTACCGTAGTGGAAGTGGGAGGACATCTCCATGGATTTTGTGACCGGGTTGAGGACCAATAGGAGCTTAAATGCCATCTGGGTGATCGTTGACAGACTGACGAAGACGGCACGTTTCATTCCCATTAGAGAGACGTGGCCAGTGAGCAGATTAGCTGAGGAGTACACCAGACCAAATAGTGAGACTCCATGGGGCACCGAGGACGATCGTTTCTGATCGTGATGGACAATTTACATCGAGATTCTGGCAGCAGATTCAGACTGCTTTGGGGACGAGTCTATACTTCACGACTGTGTTTCACCCCCAGATAGATGGTCAGTCAGAGAGGATCATCAAGACCTTAAAGGACATGTTGCGAGCTTATGTGTTCGATTGGGCACAGGGAAGGTCTGATTACCTCCCACTCGTTGAGTTCTCATACAACAACAGCTGGCATGCATCTATAGGGATGACTTCTTATGAGGCACTGTATCGACGTAGATGCCGTACACCTTTATGCTGGGAGGAGCCTACTAGAATCAGTGGGATAGCGCGAGAGCAGATTCAAGATGATATGGCTCGAGTAGCGCTGATTAGAGAAAGGATGTTAGCTGCACAGAGTCGCTAGAAGTCGTTTGCACATAGGAGGCGTCGACCTCTAGAGTTCAAGGTAGGAGCTCATGTTTGGTTGAGAGTATCTCCGACGCGAGGCGTTAGATGTTTTGGTATAAAGGGGAAGCTGAGTGCCCGATATGTCGGTCCTTTCGAGATACTTGATAGAGTTGGGAGAGCAGCCTACAAATTAGCATTGCCTCCGAGGTTAGAGGGTGTTCATCCTATGTTTCATGTGTCTTAGCTGAGGGAGTACATACTAGATCCGAGGCACATCGTGAGTTATGATGATCTAGTTGTTGAGCCGGACAACACGTTTGCAGAGCACCCTATTGTAGTCCTAGAGCAAGGTGTGAGATGCATGTGTTCGAAGGACATTCCTATGTTTAGGATATAGTGGTCGAGACGAGGACTTGATGAGGCTACCTGGGAGACAAAGGATAGTATCCAGAGGAACTATCCAGAGATCTACGCTGAGTTAGAGGCACCAATAGCATCCACGAGTAGATCTTACTGCCTTCTTGGTGAGTGCTTGTTATGTTATGGGCTTATGTGATATGTTGTGTTTTCGTGCTAGTTGTGATATGTGCAAATGATCGTTTAGATCTTATTTTCTAGTACGAGATAGGTATAGTTGGAGATGTTTCTTTCCTCCATGCTATGGTGTGTGTGTTAGGATTAGCTGGAGACGGTTCTTTCCTCGACGCTACCTCTAATGGACATAGTGTGAGTGTAGATTGTTTTCCTCCACATAGTAGTGTTATGTGTCTATTTTGGCTGGAGACGGCTTTCCTCTATGCCAGTGTGATGTGGATAGTGTTTGGCTAGAGATGATCTTCCTCTAGGCCTTGTGGAGACTTGATGATAGTGTTTAGAGTTATACCTCGGCTTATGGGTCCGAGAGGTTTTGGGATTTTGCAAGTTTCAGGACGAAACCTGTTTTTATGGGAGTGTGATGTAAGAGTCTTAGTCTTTGGAGCCTAGGAGCCTTGATGAGCCTTAGCTGAGCTTTCCTTGACACTGTCAGCCGCCAAAGCGGACCGTGTGAGCCGCCCCTATGCCACAGGTAAACCGCCCATGCGCCTTAGTTTATCCGCCCCTTCGGTTTTCTGCGGCTGCAGCCACCTTTGTTGACCTCTTGACTTTGCTTTTGGGGTAACTTCCTATATAAGCTTCCCAACTTTCTGATGAAGGCTTTCCTCAATTCATTCCAGCTCCTTCATCTCCCTTACGTTCTTCTTCTCCTTCCTCTTCTCCTCTTTGTTCTTTCTTGATCTTGTGTGAGAGGTCTTGAGAGTTTGGTGTTGGTTTTGGTTGTGGATGATCCTAAGCTTGTTGCTGAGTGTTGTTGCTATTATGTTGATGTGGTGAGGTGTTTTGAATGCTCCTAGTCGTGCTTAGGGTTGCTGTGGTAAGATCTTCATCTTCTATCTTCTTTCTTTCTTCTTCTTTTCTTCTTTCTCTTCTTTCTAGCTTAGGATCAAAAGTTGAGCTTGTGTGGATCCTTTCCTAGTTGTTTTGATGTTCATAAATGTGCATATATGTATGTGTGTTTATGTTGTATGATGAATAAGTGAAGGGAGCCGAGAATGGGTCGAAGAGAAGTCGGGACCAACTCTTTGCACAGTTGGCCTCCCATGCACCTGAACCAAGCCGCCCCAGCGCTTGTTGTGGACCTCCCCTGCGCCTGGTGTGAGCCGCCCCTGTGCCTCATTAGGTCAGCTTGGAGTTCATTGCTTCTGTTGGTGCATACCTTATTGGTATGTCTTCCTTCCTTCCTTTCCTTTTGCCTTGGCTTAGATGTTGGCTAGGCTAGCTTGATTAGGATGAGTTGTATTTTAGAGATGTGCCTTAGGCACTCGTGTTGATGTTGAGGTTATGATGTAGGCATCTGTGAGTTTGTTATGGTCTTGAGGGTTAGATTGAGGTTGTAGGTCGGTTTTGGTTATGGAGACGAGTCTCCTAACCCTTTGGAGTGTATGCTATTGAAGGCGTTGGTTTCTTCCCCAAGGGGAAGTTGTGACGTGGTATTGGATACGAGTGTATGAGGTATGTCCATAGGAGTTACTCAGTGTTCAGTTATGAGTTTGTTTGATTATGATGGTTGTGTGTGTTCATACGATTGTGCATTTATAACCTAAACCGGACTAGGATGACCATTTATTACTTTAAATGGCCCAAGTGTATTATAATGGGTCGTGACCACTTGCCTCCGCCTGCGGGTAGGAGGAGGTGCCCTGAAGATGATCTCACAGGAGGGGACGAGTGATGATCACCCCCATGCAAAACTCCTGTGTTATGGTGGATGGGACGGGGTTCTTGAGGCTCCTCGTGTTACAAAAGAAGTTGAATTAGTAATGGAATAACGTAATGAAAGATAATAAATCAATGTGTGTGGCATTGCATGTATGAGATGTTGATGTGTGTTTGTGCTATTACTTTCATACTTATTCATTGATGTAGCTAATGGTGTATAACGTGTTGTAGATTATCCGGAAGTTAGGAAGACTGCAGAGTGAGCAAGAGTGTGTTATCAGCCGAGGACTTTTGTACATTAGGATGCGTAGGATATGGGATCTTTTGTATTAGATGTTTATGTTTGATGTTTTGTACTCGACTCTGTGTTTGTAAACTCTTTTGATGTATCATATACAGTTGTTATGTATTTGGTTTAATTCTACCTGTGCCTTGTTGTAAGATCGAGTGAACTTGTTGTCAAGCTAGGGTCAGGATCCATTGTGAGATCCTAGCCCAATGTAGCACTCCAATTCCAGTGGATTTGGGGTGTTACAAAATCCTCCAGGCCGACCATATAAATCATCTTCTTGAAGTCCTCCACCACGTGGAGGCACTCGAAGGCATCAACATGTAGGAATCGTAGGGCAATGATGGGGCGCCCACAAAATCGATCGTAATCCCGCTGATGTCTCTCGTGAATCACCGGGATGGTGAATTGTGCTATAGAAGAAGGGAAGGAATGGTGTGAACTAGTGGGCCTATCCCTCAAGTCCAACTGACGATCAGATCTGTGTGGGCTGCTCATAACTGGAAGAACACCTCGGTCGGCCAAGAACACCTCGGCCGAGACACAATCGAGGCGACCTAGGCGTAGTTCTGTGCGAATTTAACTTCTAAATCTACAAGATTTCCCCCCAAAAAACACTACAAAAAGCCTCCTATGGGGTATTTATATATTTATCACCAGCAACCTATGGCAACTAAAGCCAAATCTATGCAAAATCGAGGGAAATAGAATGAGTTAGGGTTTATGTCAAAATACCCCAGAATCCGCAGATTCGAAATGTTTTCTATGCTGTTTGTTGCTTGGAAACTGAATCTCTTGCTTCCTCTGCTGATTTGGAGCCCAGAATCGTGGAAAATGATCGAGAAATGAGGATTTTAGTGGAGAGGGCCGCTGCGATCGAGGTGAGTGTAGAAAGGGGAAAGTGAGATGAGCGAGAAACTATCGCGGCTTTTATACCCCTCGCTGAATTTGATTACACCCCGGTCGAGAAGTTCCTGAGAGGACCGAGGTGTCAGAATAGATGTCAGACCTAAGCACCTCGGTTGACGAAAAACATCTCGATCGAAGTACTCTGACAACAACCGATACATGCCTTAGCCAAACTTTGTCTTCTCAATTTCTCGAACTTCTGTCCTTCTATGTAGCTCCTGAGTTGTAATTTCTTCTTAGAGAGTACCTGATTCCTGTCTAGGAGGACGCAAAAACACGAAGCGAACTATCTAAACTAGCTAGAAAAGGGAAAAGAGAGCAATACCTTGGGTTTCCTCCAAAGAAGCGCTTGGTTTAAGGTCGCTAGCTGGACCGTACGCCATCCTCAAACAAGGTGTAAGGTGTCCTCACCCCATACTTCATCTTCATCATGGTGTGAAACAAAGGATTCCATCCAATTCTCCATAAAATGCAAGTGCTCATCGGGAAACGAGTCATAAATGGGTAGGTCATCCTTCTCGAGCGAGATGGGTGGTAGCCGGATGAGGTTGTAATAGCTAGGATTTCCGAATTTTAATTAATGTTGATTAACTTAATCGTTGATAGTAATTGACATATAACTCGCGAAGATTTCGCAAGTGATGAGTAAGTGTCCCACCGTTATGTTCCTGGCGTAATTTTGGACGTTTAGGGAAATTTTTACTTTTTCCCCCGTGTAATTATTTTTACACTCCGGTGTTATTTGGAGCATTTGGGAGCTCCAATTAATAAAAATACAGTTGAGAAAAATGATCAGGACATCGGATATGTCCTAGATATGAAATAACATGGAGAGGCAAAAGCCAAAAGAGTCGCTATTTCGTTTCTCAACGGCTAAGAAAGACGGCTTAGGAAAATACACGTTTTCCGAGGCAGTTGTGGAATAACTATCCCTACAATATTCCATATTTATTATTCCAATTTCTAGAAGTTTGGAGAAAGAGGTTCGACCCGCCTTTTGATCGGTTAATGGATAATTATCGACTTTACTAAAGGATAATTATCGTCTTCACTATAAATAGCGGAAAATCCTTTATTAATTCATTTTCTTTCACGTTTTCTCGTAAAAGCTCTGATTTCTCTCAACCTTCAATCTCAGATCTACTCTCCGTTTCTAATCCGATTTCAATTCCGTTTGAGTTTCTGGATTCCTCTCTTCATTCTCTTCATAACGGTACCGAGTTTCTGCTTTTACGAGTATATGGAGGGCTGGTCGAGCATATATGTCACCAGGACGGTTCCGTCGCTCAGATTCCGATGAATTTGATGTTGTCCATGCGTAGCCTGCGTAGTTGTGATTCCGAAT
The DNA here is from genome assembly GCA_033239045.1 of Fagopyrum esculentum. Taxonomy (NCBI): domain Eukaryota; kingdom Viridiplantae; phylum Streptophyta; class Magnoliopsida; order Caryophyllales; family Polygonaceae; genus Fagopyrum; species Fagopyrum esculentum. Next base: position 73,931,247 of record BSUD01000007.1, on the reverse strand, counting down.
CTTCTTTCAGATCGTCAATCGGGTTAGTAACGAATAAGTTATGAAGTTATTCGTTTTTCGTACTGCGATTTGGCCTAAATTGAGTTTAGGCTTGTCAAATAGGACAATTAGAAATTCCATTATGGTCGTTATATTATTCTGGTGATTATGGGTTGTTTGTTTGATGAAATCTGATGACAGGGGGTTTAGAAATTGCCTGCGGGCAAAACGTTATTCTGGCAAAATCTAATTAATTAATTAAAGGTTAATTAATTAAATTAGGATTAGAATTGAGATTGAGGAATGTTGGTTAGATACTACCTTGAGATTTGAGGAATTGTGAGTTATGTTGAGATATTGAGGTTTAGTTGGTTGTGAGGCTTATAGATTGATTAAGATCCTTATGGATCCCTTGGGTCTAGATGTGACCTTTTTGATTGGTAAGAGTATTGATATCTCTTTATGCCTTGTTATTAGACAGTGTCCCTCTCAGGATTGGAGGTTGATCGTGGTTGTGATTGTACGAGGTTGAGGTAAGTCCGTAGGACTTACTTAGCTACCATCCTTATATTGGGTGTTGCATGAGTGGTGCATGCTTTATATGTTTGCAATGATAGCATGAGTTATCATTTATACCGACCTATGTTTTATTGACTGCCCCGTTGCGTGGCTGTGATAACCTTTCCCTTTCATCCCGCCGTGGAGTCTGGGAGGTTCTCTGATGTCGGGCTAGACTAGTTTAATGGAAGGAAGCAATCCACTCCCATAGGGTACACGGATTGTGTGACCGATACTCGTACAGCTGGACATTGCACTTAGAGGAGGGGATGTATCGGTCCTCGTGTCACATACTTTCATCTATCTATATGTATATATATGGTTTTTGAGTGAATGGTTATTATATAAAGATAATAAATTGGGTAAATGTGTGAAAGCATGATGATGTGTTTATCTTCCATGATTGTGTTTGTGCTTCTGCATTACCTCATATATGTATGATTAGCTAACGGTTTCATACCGTGTTGTAAATGTTTACAGGTTAGGCGCTGCTTAGTGATCTGGCAGGGTGACAGGCCGAGGACTCTCGTACATTAGGTGGTTGGTTTGGGTTTGTTGTGTTCCCCTCCTTCGTGAGGATGTTCTTTTGTACCTCCTGTGTGAGGTTGTCATTTTATATACTCGGCTATGTTGTTGTTTACTTTGGGTTGTACAATTTATACTTTTTCATATATTTGTTTTATATCTATCAGTGCCATGTTGTAAGGTCCAGTGAACTTGTTGTCAGGCTAGGGTCAAGATCCATTGTGAGATCCTAGCCCAATGTGACATCCCGAGTCCCGCGGATTCGGGGTGTTACAAAGTTGGTATCAGAGCCCAGGTTGACAACAATGGCACTTGCTACCTGCGATGAGGTTTGATAGGTAAAATAAATAGAGCCCACACGGGATCTGACAAAGTTGGTATCCCACGGATTTGGTTTTAAGTGTGGTTTTGGGATAGAATGTACGAGAAGTCGTCACCTTTGTCATGGATCTGTGCAGCGTAGATATGTATATATATCTGTATGTACTATGGATTATGTGGATGTATTATATACATATCGATACATATGGCATAAATATAGCCTTATAAGATTAGGTGCGTATATCCTACAGATGACTCAGACTATAGTAGTATCTGTAGTGGGATGACGTAGGGGTACACCCCCTCTTCCTCCAGTAGTGATAGGTCAGGGACCACTTTCCGCTGTTGTATCGCCTATGGCAGAGAACGAGTTTGAAGAGGCTGATTGTGTCTCCACGAGTAGATCCGAGTTTCAAGAATATATGTAACAAGTATATGAAGCGGTGATAGCGGGTAGATCGACACCAGATTTACCAACAATTGTGAGATCAACTGAAGATTCTGGATCCGGAAAGAAGCAATAGACTGAATCAGTTACTGGAGAAGCAAAGATGATGAATGGGGAACCAAGTCCGATATCAGGACAATCTAGTGATCCTTTGGCCATGAAGATGACTGTCAAGGAACTACAGTGTTTTAATTGCGTGGAAGTTGGGACACTGGCGAGCTGTGTGCCCCAAAGGCGCCCATCATATGCTTTACGTGTGGTAAAGTAGGGTATAGAGCGAAGTTTTGTCGACAGGGAAAGGCGTTGCCTTTTCAAGTTCCCTCTCGGAATAAGATCATTCAAGGTGGACGACGAAGATTGAGTTACCCTTCAGTTGCACAGGTTGCAAGAATGAGACAATTATGTTACAATTGTGGCTATCCAGATCATTTGCGTTCTGAGTGCCCTTTGGCACCGATAGCTTGTTTCATATGTGGTGAACTAGGCCATCTGGCCCCTTTCTGTCAGCAAGGTAGTGTTTCTTCCCAGCAAAACCTTCCTCTTTCCGGTGTTGAAAGAGTGGAAGTGGAGGCTATAGAGAGGACCTCAATGATACTTGAGGAGCATAGATCCGAGATCAAGTGATGATATGTAGTGGAGCTACGGGAGTTAGCTGTTACAGGTACCATTCTTGTTAATGGTTTACCTAGTGGAGTTTTGTTTGTTATGAGTGCTATGCACTTCTTGTCTTTTGATGCATGCGTTAATGGTTGACCTTGATATATAGTAGAAGGTGGACTTTCCTTTACAGGATTACCAGTTAGGGGTATGAGGTACCCGCGAGATATGTGTTTGTTCCCTTATTCCGGGACTTGTGTATGGCTTGTAGACTTCTTTGTCATGCCGTAGGTGCATGAGGAAGTCATTATGTGTATGGATTAGATGAACAGATATCATGCGGTGTTAGATATTAATAGTAAGACTATTATAGTCTTTACTGAGTTGAGTTAAATAGAGGTCTTCTGAGGTTAAGACCTTTGAAGAGACGGGTTTGTCATCAGGACTGTACGAGCAGCGAGCTGATAGCATAGGGTTGTGACGCCTTCTAGTGTTATACCATGAAGGAGCGAGATAGTCCAACATTGGAAGGTATTCCAGTTGTTTATGAGTTTATAGACGTGTTACTGAACCGTCTAGTTGCCACCTCAGCAAAGTGTGGACATTGTTATCGAGTTGAAGTATGATACAAGATTGAATGGGAAACCCACACTATATGGTGCTTGTTGAGATATTGTACTGATAACTTGAAAAGTTGACTGAAACGGGTTTACCCTAGTGGGGTCCATGTTCAGTATTGATTAACTGATGAGTTAGCTTCAAGAAGCACTGGTGTTTTCAAGATTCCTTTGTGCTCAAGATATCCCTAGTCATGGATGAGAGAGCAACATGTGTATGAGATAGCATCCCATACCCGTTATGGACACTACGAGTTTGTAGTGATTTCATTTGGGTTGAAGAATGTTTTAGTAGTTTTTATGGAGTTGATGAACAATATCTTCATCGACTTCCTTGATTAGTTGGTGGTGGACTTCATTGATGACATGTCGGTATACTCTCATAGCAGAGAATAGTAGACCGATCGTCTGAGGACCATTCTACAGATTTCGAGAGATAGAGGGTTGTATGCTACGCTCTCTAAATGTAAGTTGAGATGCCAGTGATAGCCTTTTTAGGCCATGTTGTCTCCGCCAGTGGGATCATGGTTGGCCTGGCGAGAATCAAGTATGTTGTAGCATGGGAGATACTGAAGAACATAAAGGAATACGTAGTTTTCTCGGCTAAGCCGATTGCTACCAATGCTTTGAGGAAGGATTTTATATGATTACGTATTCATTTGCGAGTCTTTTGAGAAGACCACCATAACTACGTGATGAAAGCAATGTGTCTATATTCTGAAGAGTTGAGGAGGCATTTGACCTCTGCTTCTATTTTGTTGTAGTCAGAAGATTTTTGGGATCCCGTGATTGACGGTGATACATCTCAGCTAAGTATGAGATATGTTTTACTACAGAGCAGTAGGGTTATTGATATGTGTGTTTACAGCTGAGAACGTATGATGCGAACTACCCGACTCATGATTTTGAGTTAGTAGTGGTAGTTCAAGCCTGTAAGTTTTGAAGACCGTGCCGGTGTGATCTTCACGTCAGATTTCTATAGATTATAGAAATTTGAAGTATATTTTATGCAACAGGGGTTGAATAACCGCCAGTGTTAAGAGCTTAAGTTGATCAAGACTTTGACTTGAAGATTCCATATCATTTAGAGAAGTAGAATGTTGTCGCCGATAACTAGAATGGAAAGACGCTCCAAGAGAAGATGATTGTGAGACTGATAGTTTAGCCTCAACTTCTGAGAGATCTAGCTTGGCTAGAGTTGGACAATGAGTTCCTTGATGAGGATACCCAGTTATACCTCAGAGGTTCTACCTGGTCTGTTGGATGAGGTCCAACAAAAGCAGGACGCCTTGACAAGGTTTAGAGAAAGGATGTCTCGTACTGAGGCACCATAGTTCTCCATGGGAGTAGATGGACTGATGAATAGTCATGACCACTTTTGTGTACCTGCTGATGCAGATGGAGACAGAGAATATTACGGTTTACCCACTGTACGCCTTATTCTATACATTCAGGTATGAGTAAGATGTACCACGAGATGAGACGATTAAATTGTATGAAGCCGATATAACTAGATTTGTGATACAGTGTGTGACGTGTAAGCAGGTCTAGATAGAGTATTTCCGATCTAGAGATAAGCCCCACCCACTACCAGTGCAGTAGTAGAATTTGGGAGGACATCTCTATGGACTTTTTATTTATGGGATTGTGACCTAGTAGAAGATTTATGTTATCTGGATTGTTGGTAACAAATTAATGAATCCGACACGTTTCATTTCTATCAGAAGGACGTGGCTAGTGAATGAATTGGCTAAGGAGTACACTAGACAGATAGTGAGACTCCATGGTATACCGAGAACGATCATTTCTGATCGAGATGGATGTTTTTACTTTGAGATTTTAGGCAGTAGATTCAGACTGCTTTGGGAACGAGTTTGTACCTCATGACTACACTTCACCCCCTGATAGATGGTCAGTTAGAGAGGATCATTTAGATCTTAAAGATCTATTATAAGTTGTAGTTGAATGGGAAATATGGATGGTTATATTACCTTCCATTAATAAGTTTATTATATAACAATGAAGGACATGCATCTTTCTGGGATGGCCCTATGAGGCAATATATAGACACAGATGTCGTATATCCTTATGCTAGAAGTGATCTAGCAATAGTAGTGGAATAACACCTGACCAAATTCAGGATTTTATAGTTCAAGTAACGTTGATTGAAGGAAGAATGCTGGTTGTACAGAGTCGCCAGATATTATATGTAGACAAGAGGCGTTAACCTCTAAAGTTCAAGCGAGAGTTCATGTCCGGCTGTAAGTATCTCAGCTGCGAGACGTTAGACGTGTTAATATGGAAAGAAAACTGAGTTTCCAATATGATGGTTTATTTGAGATTGACCAGTACGGAGAAGGTAGCATGATGTTTAGCTTTTCCTCTGAGATTAGAGGATATCCACCGAGTGTTTCATATGTCTCAATCGAGGAAGTATATACTAGACTCGAGACACCTTGTGAGTTACGATGATTTGATGGTTGAGTCCAACCACACTTTTGTTGAGCATTCGATTACATTCTTGGAATGAGATATGAAACACTTGCATTCAAAAGACATTCCCATATTGAGGATATGATGGTCAAGATGAAGACTTGAAGAGGCTATGTGAGAGACTGAGGATAGTGTCCTAAGGAACTATCTAGAGTATATGTTGGGACATACCTATTTGTGGGAGCACGAGTAGATCTTAGTGCTATCTTGATGAATGTTGTGCTTATGTGCTTATATGCCTTGATGTGTTATTCCATGCTAGTTGTGATGTGATTTATGATCTTAGTAGATCTTGATGTGCTAGCGTGATGTATGCTATAGCTGGAGATGATTACTTCCTTCATGCTACCCGAGTATGATTATATTTATAGCTGGAGATGGTTCTTTCCTTCATGCTATTTGAGTGGGATTAGGATTCAGCTGGAGATGGTTCTTTCCTCCATGATACCTTGATGGACATAGTTCAGTGGAGATGTGATTCCTCCATGCGATATATATGTTTATGGGTTGGCTAGAGACGTATTTCCTCTATGACTGTGATATGTTTTGGCTAGAGATGTGCTTCCTCTATGCCTTGTGATGTGGTATGGCGAGAGACGTGATTCCTCTACGCCTTTGGGTAGCGTTATGACCCTGTTTCTTGGAGATGATAATTCCTTCATGTTTATACTTGAGGTTATAGATTGTTATAGGTTGTGATCTTTTGAACGGAGATGTGATACCTCCGATAGAAAGAGTGAGAGTTATACCTCGGCGTATGGGTCCGACAGGATTTGGGAATTGTTCAAGTTTCGGGACGAAACTTTTTTTAAGGGGTGTGTGATGTAATAGCTAGGATTTCCGAATTTTAATTAATGTTGATTAACTTAATCGTTAATAGTAATTGACATATAACTCACGAAGATTTCGCAAGTGATGAGTAAGAGTCCCACCGTTACGTTCCTGGCGTAATTTTTTACGTTTGGGGAAATTTTTACTTTTTCCCCCGGGTAATTATTTTTACCCTCCGGTGTTATTTGGAGCATTTGGGAGCTCCAATTAATAAAAATGCAGTCGAGAGAAATGATCAGGACATCGCATATGTCCTAATATGAAATAACATGGAGAGGCAAAAGCCAAAAGAGTCGCTATTTCGTTTCTTAACGGCTAAGAAAGACGGCTTAGGAAAATACACGTTTTCCGAGGCAGTTGTGGAATAACTATCCCTACAATATTCCAGATTTATTATTCCAATTTCTAGAAGTTTGGAGAAAGAGGTTCGACCCGCCTTTTGATCGGTTAATGGATAATTATCGACTTTACTAAAGGATAATTATCGTCTTCACTATAAATAGCGGAAAATCCTTTATTAATTCATTTTCTTTCATGTTTTCTCGTAAAAGCTCTGATTTCTCTCAACCTTCAATCTCAGATCTACTCTCCGTTTCTAATCCGATTTCAATTCCGTTTGAGTTTCTGGATTCCTCTCTTCATTCTTTTCATAACGGTACCGAGTTTCCGCATTTCCGAGTATATGGAGGGCTGGTCGAGCATATATGTCACCAGGACGGTTCCGTCGCTCAGATTCCGATGAATTCGATGTTTTCCATGCGTAGCCTGTGTCGTTGTGATTCCGAATCTTCTTTCAGATCGTCAATCGGGTTAGTAACGAATAAGTTATGAAGTTATTCGTTTTTCGTATAGCGATTTGGCATAAATTGAGTTTAGGCTTGTCAAATAGGACAATTAGAAATTCAATTATGGTCGTTATATTATTCTGGTTGTTACGCTAGGAAATAGTAGCACAAAAAGCTTTACATTTATAACTCGAACTAAATCCTAAACTACCTAGCGAAACCCGCAGTGTACGGGTCGTTTGTAGTAGGGATAGTATTCCGAGGTCGAACTCAAGGACTGAGGTGAAACAAAGTCATTCAATGATCAAAGATAGTGTGAATCTAGACTAAGATAAGATGAGGAATAAAGAAAATGGAAAACACAATGTTTTTGGAGGGTTTTGGGTGATCAAACAAAGATCACAAATATGTGAACACAATCAAGCAACACAAACACACACTAACACAAAAGATAGGAGAATGGAAGTAACAAAGCGGATTCTAGAGATTGGAAGTCCGGTTATGGCATAGACTAAAGCTGTTTATTCATTCCTCGGATTAACTATGATATGTTGGGATTAAGCGTTTCTAGATTGGGATCAATTACCGGGTAAGTCTCATGATCCACTAGTCCATTCCTAAGGTCTCATCACCGGGTAAGTCTCTAAGAACCTAAGGATAGGAATTCTACACAAACCGGATTGTTACCTAGGGGTCTAACCTATACTTACCGGGTAAGTCTCGGAAAGGGAAGTCCTAAACAACTATCCTAGCACACTTAGTCCAATGGCGGCTTGTGAGGCTCACCACTACCCAAGGTTTGTCATCTTTTGAATCTAAGAGTAAGAATCACCGGGTAAGTCTCTTCTAAACACTTAGTTGCTAACACTAGGTCTCCCTAGGATAGAATTAGCTCAACAAACACTAGGATTTCAAGAACAAGAGTCATCCAAGGGTAAAAATCTAAGTTCATCCTATCATGGTCCTAGCCATAACCCTTCTTTCCTTACCCTAGAATCGCAATCTATCTAGCCAACAACATTCATTTCAAGATCAATCTCCACAAATAAAGCATTCTTGCAAGTCATGGTCAATTGATGAAGAACAATCCAAAGAAAAGACATTAAAAGCATAGAATAGAAATTACCAAATCCTTACAAGCCTCCAAGAGCTAATCCAAGTTGCCAACAATGAACTTCTCTTTCAAATCCACTCTAATCTCACTCTAAAACGAGAATCTACACTAATCTCTTCCAAGAACAGCCCTAATGGGTGCTTGGAAGAGAGGCAACAATGGAGAAGTGTTTTGGGGAAGAAGATAGGTCAAAAGAGAGGAGAAGGATCAATGGGAATGAGCCAGCAACAGCTTTGAAGGACCACTTATATTCTCCACCAAGAGCAAGGCCGGACAAGAGATCGTGGGACACGTGGCTTAAGCTGTCAAAGGCCCAAAAATCGACCCAGAGGAAAAAATCGGCCGATTTTCCTGGGTGTAGGTCGATTTTCTTCAACAGAAGCATGCTATGATCGTCTAGCCATGAGTTGCTCCATTGCTTGCACCAATAGTGGTCTTTGTGTCCTTTGTTGCTCCAATTATGCTACTCCAAGGCTTTGGATGTGTACCATCATGAGGCTTGGCCCTCAAATGTATCGATTAACGTCCAATAGATCCCCGAATTACCTACAAAACCGATAAAAGGTAGTGTAGACGTCTTTTCTAGAAATGTGCATGAATTGAGCGAAGACGTCATGAACCAATGCCAAAACGTGCATGAATGAGTGAGAAATCTATCTAAATGATTACCTAATCCTAAGTCATAAATCTTGTTATCAAAAATACCCCATACTTAAGGTTTGCTCGTCCCCGAGCAAATTCCCAACTATAGGCTAAGAGATGACATGATTTATGTATGCAGAAAAATGGCAAAATCTTTTTGGGTTTGTGCTTCTAATATTGGATCACCTTCATAGTCATGTTTCATGGCAATGGACAAGCAATTATGTATCAAATAAATGAAAACATGGAAAGACAATTACACTTAACTTGATAGCATGCAATGAAATGTAAAGATGAAGAAGTCAAGATGATCATGAGCATATCCAATATAAATCACTTAGTCTTACACACATGCAAGTAGGTTATAAGGACTTGTAAAATAGAAGGTCAAGAGACGTTGTGATTAGGTGGGAATTTTCTAGGCTATGTGATGCTAATCCGGGAAAGGAACTAAACAACCACAACTTCAAATTTTCTTATCAACTTCCCTCAAGTGTATATTTTTCTTCATTTTCTTTTCTTTCTTTTATTTTTGAGACAATGGCATTGGTGTACAAAAGCCGAAACCTTGGTGATTAGCCATTCTCGGGCTTTTTCTATTTTTCGAGATGCATCTACACCGGGCACACATACCAAAGCTCGTTAGGACTATCGGTTTATTTGACTTTGGCAAGGCACCAACACCCGATTATGTGAAGTGTACCGAGTTACTTGTCATTTAAACCAACGTCCCCAAACCTATATTTTTGTCTACACTTTCACAACAATTTCAGCATTTTATTCACATCATTCTTTCATCAACAACTTCACCCACACTTGCTTTTCACACACATCAACACACTAGCATGCTCCTATTCCCGGATGGGTCAAAAGAGGTCAAATTTTTCATCAATTGAGGTGCTCAAACAACATGATCAAGATGAGAAGTAGAGAAAGATGACTTGCCTTATTTATTCCTAAATGATGTGCAAGAACTAGCATGTAATTTCGACTTTTAATCCTCAATTCAATCAAGGCAAACATTCATGATCACAAATCATTCATGGGATTCAAGATAAGTACCTCAAGTCCACATATGCATCATCTATTCAACGCATAAGGCCATTCATAGTCAATCCACAAGACAAGGTTCAACATTAGGGTCATATCCAAGCCTAGAAAGCACAAAATTTTTTAAATTTTCTGATTTTTTTTTTTTTGGAATTTTCGAAATATGTATGTACAATTCAAGACATAATGAAACGTGTGACAAAATTAAACTATCCTAGATGCTAATCATGCAAGTGATCATGAAAACCCCACCCCATACTTAGAAACACATTGTCCCCAATGTGGAAACTAAAGAAAGAAGTGAAAGAGAGTCCTCACAATGTAAAATTGGTGATGCTTTGGTATTTCGGTTCACATTGGATGATGATGGTAGATGATTGATCAAGGATGGTAGAGAGCTCTTGATGTTCATTATGGCGTCGGAACCCGCGCTTGGCGCCGCAAGCCGTCCAAGTTCCACGTCCGCTCCACCCATGCTTGATTGGAGATCATCACTTTCCTTGACAGAAGGAAAAATCGGACTAACTACCTAGGAAAATCGGCCGATTTCTGTGAAGAACAGTCCGATTTTCCTAGGTGCTTTCTCCCTCGTCCATGTGCTTGGATCTTGTACCTTATTCTCAACAGTTCCATGAGGTTTTCACATGGCCTCCAGCATCTCATCACACATGACAACAACAAGATCTAGCACCCAAAAACACAAAAGAAAAACAAAGCACACCAAAAGCAAAATCAAACAAAAACAAGAAAAAAATAAAAGGGAAAGACATGTACCAATGGGTTGCCTCCTATTAAGCGCTTCTTTAAGGTCATTAGCTTGACCAAACTCCGAGGAAGTGTCAATCCACCTCGAATACCATGGTTTTCTTGAGGAGTCCAAGCAACCATCGCTTTCCGGCATCCATAATGACAAGCAAGGGCCACTTGATGCCCAAATAAGCTTTAAGCTCTCTCTTCACCGGTGAGTAGTAGACTCCTTCATCACCGCTCCCTTGGTGATAGTATGGTGTTGCAACCATAGGTGCCACCCCATACTTAGACAATTGGTACTCCGCGGTCACACCGGTGAGATGCTTGTCATCCTCATCCTCTATGATCCAAAGAAGGCCGGTTCTTGGAAAGAATTCTTCATTGAGGTGCTCCATAACCATCATGGATCCATCATGCTTGCCTCCATCATTCAACATGGGAAACTCCTTAGGAAAGGGGCTCCAATCTTCGTGTGTACTCCGGGCAAGCAAGGAGGGATTGGAAGGAGTTGAGGTTAGCTTAGGGCTCTCCCTCGTGAGCTCTTCAAGTGTGGTTCCGGGGTTGATGGCAAGGATGACCGGGGGTGAGAATACTTCATTGCACTCCTCCAAAGGTGAAGGAGGTGGAGGTAAGCCTTGAAGGGTGGTAGGATCTCCTAGCATAAGAGCATTCCTAATCTCCTCAATCTCCCTCCTCATTTGTTCTTCTCTCTCGGTATTCAATCTCCTTTCTTCCTTCAGGGCCAAATCCCTTAGCCACAATTGCTCTCGAGCTTCATTCAACTCTTCCTCAAGGCTTCTATTGGTTATGGTTGAATCGGGCAATCCTTGGATCTCCTCATAGTGAACCTCCTCTTGATGACATACTTCCGCTTCAAGCTCCATGTGGGAACTAGAAATGGAAGCAAGGTTGCTTTCTAGATCATCCATCTTCCTCAACATTTTCTCTAGCATTGATTCCAATCGATCTTCATGAAGTTGATGGTGAGGTTCCTCATAAGGCAATGTAGTCATGTGAGCTTGATCATGGGGCTCATGATAGACATTGAACTCCTCCCAATACTCAAACTCGTCATGGAGAGGTCCTAGATCTTGGCTTTCCATCCACTCCCCATACTCCATGTTGTCAAGGTCGTCTTGGAGGTACAATCCGTCCATGGAAAACATGAAAAGGCAAAGACAAAAACAACACAAGATCAAAAGTAACAAGAAAGATAAGCACTAAAAATAATCAAAAGCAAATGACTTAATCTTAACCTAGTCCCCGGCAACGGCGCCAAAAACTTGTTACGCTAGGAAATAGCACAAAAAGCTTTAAATTTATAACTCGAACTAAATCCTAAACTACCTAGCGAAACCCGCAGTGTACGGGTCGTTTGTTGAAAGGAAAGTATTCCGAGGTCGAACTCAAGGACTGAGGTGAAACTAAGTCATTCAATGATCAAAGATAGTGTGAATCTAGACTAAGATAAGATGAGGAATAAAGAAAATGAAAACACAATGTTTTTGGTTGGTTTTTAGGTGATCAAACAAGGATCACAAGTATTTGAACAAAATCAAGCAACACAAACACAAAAGATAGTAGAGTGGAAGTAACAAGCGGATTCTAGAGATTGGAAGTCCGGTTATGGCATAGACTCAAGCTATCTATTCATTCCTCGGGTTAACTATGATATGTTGGGATTAAGCGTTTCTAGATTGGGATCAATTACCGGGTAGGTCTCATGATCCACTAGTCCATTCCTAAGGTCTCATCACCGGGTAAGTCTCTAAGAACCTAAGGATAGGAATTCTACACAAACCGGATTGTTACCTAGGGGTCTAACCTATCCTTACCGGGTAAGTCTCGGAAAGGGAAGTCCTAAACAACTATCCTAGCACACTTAGTCCAATGGCGGCTTGTGAGGCTCACCACTACCTAGGGTTTGTCATCTTTTGAATCTAAGAGTAAGAATCACCGGGTAAGTCTCTTCTAAACACTTAGTTGCTAACACTAGGTCTCCCTAGGATAGAATTAGCTCAACAAACACTAGGATTTCAAGAACAAGAGTCATCCAAGGGTAAAAATCTAAGTTCATCCTATCATGGTCCTAGCCATAACCCTTCTTTCCTTACCCTAGAATCGCAATCTATCTAGCCAACAACATTCATTTCAAGATCAATCTCCACAAATAAAGCATGCTTGCAAGTCATGGTCAATTGATGAAGAACAATCCAAAGAAAAGACATTAAAAGCATAGAATAGAAATTACCAAATCCTTACAAGCCTCCAAGAGCTAATCCAAGTTGTCAACAATGAACTTCTCTTTCAAATCCACTCTAATCTCACTCTAAAACGAGAATCTACACTAATCTCTTCCAAGAACACCCCTAATGGGTGCTTGGAAGAGAGGCAACAATGGAGAAGTGTTTTGGGGAAGAAGATAGGTCAAAAGAGAGGAGAAGGATCAATGGGAATGAGCCAGCAACAGCTTTGAAGGACCACTTATATTCTCCACCAAGAGCAAGGCCGGACAAGAGATCGTGGGACACGTGGCTTAAGCTGTCAAAGGCCCAAAAATCGACCCAGAGGAAAAAATCGGCCGATTTTCCTGGGTGTAGGTCGATTTTCTTCAACAGAAGCATGCTATGATCGTCTAGCCATGAGTTGCTCCATTGCTTGCACCAATAGTGGTCTTTGTGTCCTTTGTTGCTCCAATTATGCTACTCCAAGGCTTTGGATGTGTACCATCATGAGGCTTGGCCCTCAAATGTATCG